>JARQOC010000005.1:64252219-64852219 GCA_033576535.1 Allobates femoralis
ACCACTTCAGTGGCATCAATTGCCCCACAGTTGCAAGCTGAAAATGGTTGGTGAGGTGGCTTTCACGCAGCACATTCCAAAATCCACAAGCCTTTAGTCTCCCCATGTTATCTGTAAGATTTGTCACCAAAATGTAAGTAGCGGCCAAAAAATCTGGGTAACTATGAAGACAGCAGGAGAAGAGGCTGCTGTCCAAGTCTTGCCATCCCACGAGTTGTGCATCAATCTCTGTATGTAGAAGTTCCTTCACTGCTTCTGCCTCCTCAACCTCATCTCGGTCCTCCACCTGCACCCAAAGCCTGTCTGGTAATGCAACCCGCATTCTAACTGCGCACAAGGAATCGTGCATATGTGTCGCCCAGGGTGTGGGGTACTCGGGTATCAGGCGGCAAAAGGGTTAATTGAGTCGCAGGGAATGGCGGCCGCGCCTGATCCCGTATCCTGGGGACTATTCTCTTGAAAAAGGGGGGATTTATATACAGGGGATTATGTACAAGTTTGTCATGACGCCACCTGCAGTACCTGGTGAGATATTACCAGCGCCGCCACAGTCCTCCGAAGGTCGGTGGTATTGCGGCTGAGATGTTGTAGTCCTCTGCCGGCAGGACTGGACCTCCAGGGCAGCGATTCCTGTGGAAGGAATGAGTTTGTGCAAAGATGATGCAGCAGAGTCAAAAGTCACTTCACCGGGCACTTTATTGGAACTTTAGCAATATTGTTACAGTCCTCAGTGCAGTTAGTTGTTAAACGACAAGTGGCTATAGGTGGCTGCAAGCGGATCTCTGGTACATGGACAGAACCCCCTGTAAGTGCCTTTCTTGTTCCTTCTCTTCCCTGCTTCCCAGTAGCGGTGTGAAGCCTGACCTCATAAAGAGTATATCTGACCTCCTGCTGTCTTTCTTTCCCTCCCTTGCTCCCGTCGGGTAACCTTCTGATGAACACTGCGACTCTTTGGGCACTGCGACTCCTTGCACAGCAGTTAGCTAGCCTTGTCTGGTCCCCTCTAATGGTCGCTTGAGAATCAGGGCCGTATCTAGAGATACCCCCGTGTTGCGGATTTTCTGCAGCCCATAAAGGTTCCTACAGGTGCGGGCTCCGGTACCCGGTTTCTCTCTTTGAGCGAACTCCCTCCAAGCTCTTTGCTCCCTTCTCTGTTCTGTCTGGGATCTGTTCTATTTGTCCTTGGGTTCCTCAGCCAAGGAGACCCTCCTTCCTGCCACAGGCTTCCTGCCTGGATCTTCACTAGCTCTCCAACCCGGAGGCAAAGACCTGAAGCCTAGAAGGCCTCCGGTCCCGGACAAAAAACCTCCTTTCTCCCCTTGGGGGTGACTATATACCCTCCCGGGTTCCCTCCCGCTGCCTGATCTAATGTGGGATGTGGGTTTAGGGTTCCGCCTACCATCCATAAATCTACTTGGAGCTGGGGTGACTACACCTCTTTTACGGGTGCAGTACCCCTCTGTGGCACCTACATAGTGGGGCGCCACATACCCCCTTGATGGAATATACTCATCCGCGAGTATCAACACTTGTCTACGGAGAAGTGAAAAAACTTTTTTTTTTATATATTCATCATCAACATCAACGGGTAACTATTTTCAACAAGCAAGCTTATGTTTTCTTTCCATTGCTGGGAGGCTCATGACTTTAATGTTACAGATAAAAAATACACACATTATTTTCTTCGGTCCAACGGGACCGGTACTAGGTATGCGGGCCCAGCAGTAATCTTTAGTCCAGCACAGTCCAGTGTGTGTTATCACCGCTGGGCCACTATTCATTTGGCACACATTATCAAACGGGGAAGGGCAGTTCAAATATAAAAGTCATTAGGGTCAACGGGGACACTCTTCATTTAAAAAGGAAAAAGGCGCAAAGTCTTGCTTCGGGAGTCTATTGCAAAAAGAAATGTCATTACTTTATACAGGAGATCCTAATGACAAACCAGCCTAACGGGCCGGGGTAACATTCATAGGTCACCTGCTCACCTCGATATAGGTCGCGCCGGGGATGTCCTTTTCGCAGGAATGATTCCACATCCCGCCGGGAAAATAAAACATCATCAATTAGTCCAGGTTCTCGCAAGAAACCCCATCCTCCTGGTATACAGAGATGACTGTCCATGTTTTGCGCAGTTCAATGGGGAGTGGGGGCTGAGATAGGGCTTCATCTCGGAGTCTCCTGGTTGCCTGCTCCCGTTGATACAGAGACGGCGGGAGGACTGGTATCGCCACCTGGTCTCTCTCATGCATGGCTGGCTGGGTGCACGGTAGCGACTGGTACTGTGGGGGTGGTGAGCTGTTGCTGGAAATCCTTGATGTCACTCTCGTCTCCGTGGAGTTTAGGATGGCAGGAACTCCTCGCTGGTGCCGCTACCACGTGGTCCACCATGCTGCTTCTGGAGTGCTCCCTCCTGAGGCTCCGTCCGGTTCTTCGTCGTCGTCGAGCTCCTCCTCGACTTCCATATCTGGTGCTGTGGGCGGTTGAGCTGCCTCCAGCCGGAGACAACTACTGGCCCGGGATGGTGGTGAAGTCGGGGGTTCAGTTTGGGTCCATGTGTCCCGGGTCTGGACGGGTGGTGATAAGGAGGTGCGGTACTCCTCTACCGCTCGTTCTGCCACTGCTGCCTCCCGTGCCTCGCGGGTTGTCCTCCTGGCGGACAGCTCAAAAGTCCGCTCGGCACTCCACCGCCGACACACCCAAGTCAGTGTTTGCTCCATTTCTTGGCGGAGCCGGGTAAAAGCATCCCGCCAGTAATCAGCATCCCTTTCTGTTGTTAAAAGGGACGCCGCTGCCGGATCGCCTTGCTCGGCGCGGGTCTGCTCCTCTAACTCACGCACAACATCTCTCCACCTGGGTGCTGCCATGCTGCCGGGTATAATGGAGTCTAGTTCTTTCTGTCCTTCTTTTCCGGTTTGTCCAACTATGGGCGGGCACTCCCTGGGAACTTCCTCTGGGCCGCCCCCCTGATTGATTGGTGGCAATCGGGGCAGCCACACTGTTTGGCACCTCTGTCTTGGCCCTCCTTCTTCTAGGGGCTGAGGCACGCCCCCGGGCCTGCACATGGTGTTTAGTTCATGGCTACGGCGCCATCTTGGGTCCTCGTGCGATAATGGCGGGAACCCATTTTTGGCGCCAAGCAATGGCGGAAAAAGTCAGTTTTAAGTCCAAGTCGAAGTTCAAAGGTGCACAGTACCCAGTGGTACTGGGTACGATATCCTGTCCGTGAACGCCAGAAAGAGATGTGTCACCCCAGGGTGTGGGGTACTCGGGTATCAGGCGGCAAAAGGGTTAATTGAGTCACAGGGAATGGCGGCGGCTGATCCCGTATCCTGGGGACTATTCTCTTGAAAAGGGGAGGATTTATATACAGGGGATTATGTACAAGTTTGTCGTGACACCACCTGCAGTACCTGATGAGATCTCACCAGCGCTGCCACAGTCCTCCGGAGGTCGGTGGTATTGCGGCCGAGATGTTGTAGTCCTCCGCAGGCTGGACTGGACCTCCGGGGCAGCGATTCCTGTGGAAGGAATGAGTTTGTGCAAAGAAGATGCAGCAGAGTCAAAAGTCACTTCACCGGGTACTTTATTGGAACTTTAGCAATATTGTTACAGTCCTCAGTGCAGTTAGTTGTTAAACGACAAGTGGCTATAGGTGGCTGCAAGCGGATCTCTGGTAGATGGACGGAACCCCTGTAAGTGCCTTTCTTGTTCCTTCTCTTCCCTGCTTCCCAGTAGCGGTGTGAAGCCTGACCTCATAAAGAGTATATCTGACCTCCTGCTGTCTTTCTTTCCTTGCTTTGCTCCCGTCGGATAACCTTCTGATGAACACTGCGGCTCTTTGGGCACTGCGACTCCTTGCACAGCAGTTAGCCAGCCGTGTCTGGTCCCCTCTAATGGTAGCTTGAGAATCAGGGCCGTATCTAGAGATACCCTCGTGTTGCTGATTTTCTGCAGCCCATAAAGGTTCCTACAGGTGCGGGCTCCGGTACCCGGTTTCTCTCTTTGAGCAAACTCCCTCCGAGCTCTTTGCTCCTCTCTCTGTTCTGTCTGGGATCTGTTCTATTGGTCCTTGGGTCCCTCAGCCGAGGAGACCCTCCTTCCTGCCGCAGGCTCCCTGCTTGGATCTTCACTAGCTCTCCAACCCGGAGGCAAAGACCTGAAGCCTAGAAGGCCTCCGGTCCCGGACAAAAAAACCTCCTTTCTCCCCTTGGGGGTGACTAATAACCCTCCCGGGTTCCCTCCCACTGCCTGATCTAATGTGGGATGTGGGTTTAGGGTTCCGCCTACCATCCATAAATCTACTTGCAGCTGGGGTGACTACACCTCTTTTACGGGTGCAGTACCCCTCTGTGGCACCTACATAGTGGGGCGCCACACACCCCTCCTTACTATGATGGCAGCAGGGATCAACTTCATCAGGCGGTCTTTACCTTGAAATGTATGGGAAATGTGCAGGGCACCGCAGCTGATGCTGCTGCTCCCTGACTGCAGAGCCCCCTTGAGTTATGTGACCCCCCGCTTCTCCCCATCGCGTAGTGGGCTTCTGGTTGGTTCCCCTTATCTCCCTGCATCCTATCACTCGCTGTCCCCTCAGGCCCGCCTTCGGCTCTTATAAGCTAGCCTGTTGGCCATATTCGTTCTCTTACCAATACTGCTCACAGGGTGAGCATCGCCCACCCTCCCTCCCTAAGGATGAGTTTACGTTTTATTAAGTCGCAGCTGGTGGAAGAGGGACCCGGTGAGGTCCAACATGCCTCGGGTGGCCGAGGGCATACGGGCCTCTTCCCCTCAGGTTACAAGGCGGATTTGTGCCTACGGTTGAGCTGCGGCCATAACTATCCAACCCCTGTTTATATATACTTGAGCGGTGTTACGTTGATGCCCTCAATAAAAGAAAGAAAAGAATAACATTGGTGTCGTTATTTCTCAGTGCGCGATGGGGTCAACCGGTGAGTGGGTCTCGGCAGTCTGAGTCACACAGCTGAGGAGTTGTGGTCTGCTGTGGAAACCGAGTTTCATCAATGCTTCTGTCCACTGAACCTGCAGCCAGGGAAGGCCGTGTGCGACAATGCTGCAATGCTTGATGCAGCCCTCTGCTGAAGCAATGTGACACACATGCCTTGCATGGCTCATGTCTTAAACCTGGTTGTCCAGCAAATTTTTGCACACTATCCGTCGCTAGATGGTCTTCAGCAGTGTGCTCACTTCCGCCGTTCGCATCCCGTAGCTCAATGCCATGCATCTCCACAGAAGTCGTTCGGCCTGCCAGTTCACCGGCTGAAATGTGATGTGCTGACACAATGGAATTGAACTCTGCACATGTTGCAGCAACTGTGGCAGCACCAACGAGCCCTGGAGCAATATGTCATGATGTATAACCTGGGCCTACGAGATCCAGAGGTGGGGCAAATCACACTGCTGGAGGGGTCTGAAATGAAGGACCTATGCACCATTCTGTACAGTATAGAAATGTCGACGAAGATGTTTTGTGATGAGTATGCCATTATCAGCATGACTATTCCCGTCATTTATAAGGTGGGGCACACTTTAAACAGCATTCAGAGTCAGGTGATGGCACTAGAGGAAGGGGAAGAAGTACAGGAGGAGTCATATGTGGAAGGGCTCACAAGATCTCCAAGGTGCAGTTGTCACTTTATGAATGAGGGTCTACATCAGGGGTCTCAAACTCGGTTGGGTTGGTGGGCCGCACGTAGAAAAAATTTATATCGGGGGGCCGCATTGCTTGTAGGACAAGTGACATTTTAGCAATACCAGACTTTTTTGCTCAATCTAGTAAAGTACAAATCCTGATCTTCTTCTTGTAGGAATGTCCCCACCCTAATCTCCTTAATGTTGTAATGTCCCCATCCTGGTCACCTTCTTATAGTAATGTTCCTCCCTGGTCCCTACGTGTAGTAATGCCCCATCCTGGTTCCCATCCTATATTAATATCCCCCATCCTGGTCCTCACCTTGTAGTAATGTCCCCATCTTTTAGTAATGTTGCCTCCCTTGTCATCTTGTATTAATGTCCCCCATCCCAACGCCATTTTGTAGAGATGTCCCCACAACCTGGTCTCTGTTCTTTACGCTCTGTGGGGCAGCGCCTGGATTGCAAGTCAGGAAACACGTAGAGCCCGGTAGTGGTTCAAACAGGACCCGGTGTTTATTGCTGGTACACACAGCGATGGCACAGTCAGCCGGAATCCGGGTCGCAGCCGGGTACACAAGACACAGTTCATATAACGTACCCCGGGTCCTTCAGGCCAAAGGCCTCCATTATAGGTCACGCCGAGCTCCCAGCCCTCCTGGGCTAGGCCGTGTTAGTCTAGCACACGGTCCTCTGGAACTCTAGACCTCTCCTGTCTATATCTCTGCTGCTCCTGCAGCTAAGGCACAATTCTCTGTACAGGGAACCCCGCCCTGCCTCCTGACCAGGCTTTTAACTCCGTGTCTACTTCCGGGACCTTGCAAGACCCGGAGCGGAGGGAGCGGACCGTCCCTTTCTCTCACACCCTATACCGGGCTCAATACGTGACAGTGCGCATTCTGGGGGAGACATAGCGCCCCTCGCATATGATCCCCCGCACTGTCTCACACACCCCCCCCTCGGTTCAAACTTGTGGGGTTGAACCCCAGCCATCAAACAGGGTGCCCGGGACAGGGCATCCGCATTACCCTGCAACTTACCAGCCCGATGCTCCACCGTAAAATTGAAGTTTTGGAGGGACAGGAACCACCGGGTGACCCGAGCGTTCCGTTCCTTGGCATTTCGCATCCAGACCAAAGGAGCGTGATCCGTAACCAACCGGAACTGTCGCCCGAGCAAATAATAACGTAGGGACTCCAAGGCCCATTTAACGGCCAAGCACTCCTTCTCCACTACGCTATAATTCTTTTCCGCCGGGGACAATTTCCGGCTCAAGTAAGTGAACGGATGCTCGATTCCGTCCACTTCTTGCGACAGCACAGCCCCCAGGCCCACCTCCGAGGCGTCCGTTTGTACAACGAAGGCCCTTGTGAAGTCAGGACTGATGAGGACGGGCTGTCCGCACAAGGCCGACTTCATGGACTGAAAGGCCGCCTCTGCTTGAGGATTCCAACGCACCAATGCCGATTTCTTCCCTTTTAACAGGTCGGACAGGGCCGCCGTTCGGCCAGCAAAATTGGGTATGAAGCGTCGGTAATACCCAACTATGCCGAGGAACGCCCTCACCTGTTTGGTTGACACCGGTCGGGGCCAATTTTGAATGGCCTCGATTTTGTTTATTTGGGGTTTGATAACCCCTCGCCCAATCACATACCCCAGGTATCGGGCCTCCTCGAGCCCCATGGCACATTTTTTTGGATTCGCCGTCAGGCCTGCGGCCCTAAGCGAATCCACCACGGCCTGAACCTGGGACAAGTGGGTGTGCCAATCTGGACTAAAGATGATAATGTCGTCTAGGTAGGCGGACGCGTACTTCCGATGTGGTTCTAACACTATGTCCATGAGCCGCTGAAAGGTGGCCGGGGCTCCATGCAACCCAAAAGGCAACACGACATAGTGATAGAGACCTTCCGGAGTAACAAAGGCAGTTTTTTCCTTGGCCGACTCCGTTAGCGGCACCTGCCAGTATCCTTTTGTCAGATCGAGTGTTGTGAAGTACTGGGCTTGCCCCAGTCTTTCAATCAACTCGTCCACCCAGGGCATCGGATACAAGTCGAACTTAGACACTTCGTTCAACTTCCGGAAATCGTTGCAGAACCGCAACGATCCGTCCGGTTTTGGAATGAGCACAATGGGACTAGCCCATTCACTCCGGGATTCTTCTATCACACCTAACTTAAGCATGTGTTTAACTTCGGCCGTGATGGCTTGCCGTCTGGCCTCGGGAACCCGGTATGGTTTCACTCGCACTTTAACCCGGGGCTCAGTGACAATGTCATGTTGAATGACCGAAGTGCGCCCGGGCAGGTCAGAGAACACATCGGGATTCTGCTGTACCAACTTTCGAGCCTCCCGTCGTTGGGCCTTAGTGAGGGTGTCACTGATTTTTACCCCTTCGGTATCCATGGTGGCCGAAGGGGAAGGGTCACCGGGGGCATCGGACGCCTCCATAATCAGGCACTCCCGGTCTTTCCATGCTTTAAGCAAATTTACGTGGTATAGCTGCACGGGTTTCCTTTTCCCGGGCTGGTATACCTTGTAATTGACCTCCCCTACTTTTTCCCGGATTTCATAGGGCCCTTGCCATTTGGCCAATAATTTGCTTTCCGTTGTGGGCACTAAGACCAATACTCGGTCCCCCACCTCAAAGGTCCTAACGGTGGCCCGTGTATTATACCTGCGGCTTTGAGCTCCTTGGGCCTCCATTAGGTGCTCTTTTACAATAGGCCGGACCGCCGTGATCCGGTCCTGCATTTTCGCCACGTGGTCGATCACGCTCCTATAGGGTGTGGGTTCCTGTTCCCATGTCTCTTTGGCAACGTCCAAGAGCCCTCTAGGATGTCGGCCGTACAACAGCTCAAAGGGAGAAAACCCCGTAGACGACTGCGGTACCTCCCGGATGGCGAACATGAGATAGGGCAGTAACATGTCCCAATCCTTTCCGTCCTTTGCTACCACTTTTTTTAGCATGGACTTCAGGGTTTTATTAAACCGCTCCACTAATCCGTCGGTCTGGGGATGGTACACCGAGGTGCGCAGCTGTTTTATGTTGAGCAGTTTACACAGTTCCCTGGTCACTTTGGACATAAAAGGAGTCCCCTGATCTGTGAGGATTTCCTTAGGTAGTCCTAGGCGACAGAACATAGCAAACAGCTCCCGGGCAATCATCTTCGCCGAGGTGCGGCGTAACGGAATCGCCTCCGGGTACCGGGTGGCGTAGTCAACAACCACGAGTATATGTTGGTGGCCTCGGGCTGACTTCACTATAGGCCCCACCAAATCCATTGCGATCCGTTCAAAAGGTTCCTCTATAACGGGTTGAGGTACCAATGGACTACGGAAGGTGGCAACGGGTGTGGTCAGCTGACATTCCGGGCAGGAGTCACAGTACGTCTGGACGTCCGCATACACGCCCGGCCAGAAGAACCTCCGCAAGATGCGTTCTTGCGTTTTTTTAGCCCCAAGGTGGCCCCCTAGCAGGTGGGAGTGGGCCATCTCTAGGACTGCCCGGCGGTGTGGCTGCGGCACTACCAGTTGGTCCACGACTTCATCCCTGATTTTGTCCACCCTATAGAGTAACTCCCGGTTAATCACCATGCGTGGAAATACATTTTCTGCCCCGGCTGCTGAGCTACCCCGTTTACTTCTGTTACCCTTTCTCGGGCCCTGGTCAGTGTGGGGTCCTGTAGCTGGGCTGTCCTAAACGCTCCCCGGGATACTTCCAGCTCTGGAAGCGGTGGGGTCTCCTCGACCTCTCCTGCCAATACGTCTACCGGGAACCTGTCGGGGTGACACTCTAGCCCTATGTTGGCGACCCCTACGGCAGGTGTCCCGGTCTCAGGGTCGTCGGGTTCAGCACCCTGATTCCCTGGCATCAGGGAAGGGTTACTCCTCCTTCCCCATAAGGACCAAAACAATGGTAAGTCTCTTCCCAGCACAGTCCTGTACGGTAGAGAGTTTACCACTCCAACCACGTGGGTCACTTCTCCACATGAAGTGGATAGAGTCACCTCCGTGGTTGGATACTCGCGTAGGTCCCCGTGTATACACCGGACCCCGATCAATTCCCCAGTGAGTTGCAACCCGGGGATTAAGGACGCCCGAACCAGCGTCACCAAACTGCCAGAGTCCAAGAGAGCTTCCGCTCTGTGTCCATTAATGAGCACTGGGCACAGATGCGGTTCCATTAGGGGACCCACCACATCTGCAGTGAATACGGGGCTGGCATACATCGAGAGCCGGCGTGTGAACCCGCAGTCCATGGGTTCCGCCGTTAGCGGGCAATAGGCAGCCACGTGTCCTGGTCCTTTGCACCGCCAGCACCACGTGGTAGGGACAGTGCTGGGCCGGAACCTCCTTCTTGGGGAGCCTGGTCTCCTGTCGGCCCCATCCTGGGGTGTCCTCTCAGCGGGTACGTTTTTAGGAGAGTCCCCTGGGAATGGACGTACCCCTTTAGCCGGCTCCGGAGGCCGGCGTAACTGCCGCAGTGGGGCAGAGTCCCGTATGAACTCCTGGGTGGCTGTATATCGCTCTAGCAAGCTAACCACCTGGTCCAAGGTACCCGGGTCCCCTTGCCCCACCCAACGCTGTATCGCAACCGGCAAAGTCCGTACCAGCCGGTCGACCACCACCCTTTCCACCATCTGTCCCGGAGTCAAGCTCTCAGGCTGGAGCCACCGTTTCACCAACTGCAACAAGTCATACGCCTGGGAGCGAGCCGGCTTGGACTCCACGTAGGACCAGGAATGCACCCGTTGGGCTCGGACATAAGTATTGACCCCCAGTCTAGCAAGGATCTCACCTTTGAGTCTGGCGTAGTCCTGTGCTTCCTCCCAACTGAGGTCCGTGTAGGCCTTTTGGGCATCGCCCATCAGGAATGGCGCCACCACTTCAGCCCACTGAGCGGGAGGGAGGCCTTCTCGCTCTGCGGTGCGCTCGTAGACGGTGAGGAAGGCTTCTACGTCGTCCTCTGGACTCAGCTTCCGCAGGGCCGATCGGACCCGGTCCCGGGCCTCACGCCGCTCCGGGGGAGGCGCTGTTGGCGGGTCTCGTAAGGCCGCAATTTGCTGCAGGAGCAGTTCATTCATTTTCTGCTGTTGTAGAAACTGCTCCTGTTGTAGCAACTGCTGCTGCTCCTGCTGTCGCTGGTGCTGCTCCTGCTGTCGGAGCTGCTGCTCCTGCTGTCGCTGGTGCTGCTCCTGCTGTCGCTGGTGCTGCTCCTGCTGTTGTCATAACTGCTCCTGTTGTAGCAACTGCTGCTGCTCTTGCTGTCGCTGCTGCTGCTCCTGCTGTCGGAGCTGCTGCTCCTCATGTCGCTGCTGCTGTTCCTGCTGCCGCTGCTGGGTAAGTACCAGCTGCCTTAGGATTTCCTCCATATCAGCGGCAGGCCTGAACTGTAGCGTGGCCGGCTTAAGTATGGACATGCAGGGCCGGGCACCCCGCAAGACTGGCGGCTATTCTGACGGCTGCTCCTCTCACTTTAGGCGCCGCTCATTGGCCTCATGAAACAGTCACTTTCACCGGGCCGGCCTGCTTGCCTGCATTCTCCACCATATGTGGGGCAGCGCCTGGATTGCAAGTCAGGAAACACGTAGAGCCCGGTAGTGGTTCAAACAGGACCCGGTGTTTATTGCTGGTACACACAGCGATGGCACAGTCAGCCGGAATCCGGGTCGCAGCCGGGTACACAAGACACAGTTCATATAACGTACCCCGGGTCCTTCAGGCCAAAGGCCTCCGTTATAGGTCACGCCGAGCTCCCAGCCCTCCTGGGCTAGGCCGTGTTAGTCTAGCACACGGTCCTCTGGAACTCTAGACCTCTCCTGTCTATATCTCTGCTGCTCCTGCAGCTAAGGCACAATTCTCTGTACAGGGAACCCCGCCCTGCCTCCTGACCAGGCTTTTAACTCCGTGTCTACTTCCGGGACCTTGCAAGACCCGGAGCGCAGGGAGCGGACCGTCCCTTTCTCTCATACCCTATACCGGGCTCAATACGTGACAGTGCGCATTCTGGGGGAGACATAGCGCCCCTCGCATATCATCCCCCGCACTGTCTCACAGCTCACACACACACACGCTCACGCACTCACACACACACTCCCACATACATCTTCAGACATATTCACACAAGCACATACACACTTACACATTGACACACATTCACACACTTACACATAGGGCCATATTTGGAGTTCAGCGGTCGCGCCCCCCTCAGGCTGCTAAATGGTGGCGATCTGTAAGATGGCCGGGTGTTATAGGGCTAGGACATGTGACAGACACAGCCAATGATGACATTAGTTGTGTGAAAAAATGCTTTTTGCAGTCTGGCACTGTGATTGGCTAGCAGCCTGAACCGCACCACTGTACATGCTTTAGGAGAAAAAGAAAAAAAAAAAAAAAAAACAGAGTGCAACTTTATTGCTGCAGCTCTGATACAAGCCCCCCCTGCACAATATATACACAAGCTGGATATTAACATTCATTTGCAGTATTAGGGCTAGGTTTAGGAAGATTAAGCTTTTGTGGATCGAAGCGTTATCAAACATATACTAGAAATGCCGAATTTCAAGCAAATTGTTCTAATTCGGCGAATGACTCGAACACCGCCAAAAACAGCTCAAATTTGAGATTGGCGAACAATTCAAACTGAACATCGCTCATCTCCACTTAGCAACCCCCTGATTCCTTAGGATATACAGGAAACATTCAATAGTCTATCAGGAAGCGCAGTGGCGGACCTGGAGCCGTGTGGGCCCTGGTGCATCTCGTTCCGTTCCGACCTAGGTGAGGAGCAAGGGGGGGTGCTAGTGAGGAGTGGTGGTGGTGTGCCTAGCTGCAACCCCAGGTGAGGAGAGGGGGGGGGGTTGTGCTGCTGGCCAAAAGTCCCGTGTCTCCAGCATGACCAGGGAGTAGAGAGGAGAGGAGGGACGGTATTAGCCGCGGGAAACAGGGAGCTTCCCGCGGCAGCACCTCTCCTCTGTCTCGCTATCGTGGTCTCCGGGCTTCCCTGCAGGGAGGTGGAGGGGTCCCCCTACAGGAGCCGGAGGGGCCCCCTAGCCAGTCGGGGCCCTGGTGCAGCTGAACCAGCTGCGACGCGGTAGGTCCGCCCCTGAGGAAATGAGTCCTGAGCAGTCACCACCTACTCCTACAGTCAGGGTTTTTTCAATCTGTCTGCGGAATTGGAGTATTGTCCTGTACGGGAACTGCTGGGTGGTGGAGCGGCTACAGATAGGATGACACAGACTATGCTATTTGTGACAATATTGGTGACAACTATGCTAAAGGCATGACCAATCATCATGAGAAGTCAATTCATTTTCACTACTAAATATTGTATATTCTGTTGAATGTAAATGACAAAGCACGACTTGTCACGTAGAATGAGAAGCTTTATTTTAACGGAAAAATGGAAGCCATTGAGTCCTGCTTCATTCGTGATAGCGCAAATGTTGTCCTTTTAAATAAGTTATGTTGCTTTAAAGCCATGGAGTGTATCCTACAGTCATATGATATAGTAGCTCCAGAAGCATTACTTTTATATCAAGTCCCAGGCAGATTTTCTATTGTATCTAAGAATGTGATTTTTGATTGACCTTCACACCAAGATGACTTCCCAATACAAAAAATATTAAAATATCATCGAATACATTTACAATTCATCATTCGGTTCGGAAGCACAGGTGTAAAATAAATTCAAATGTAATATATAATATAGGTTTTACGATAAGAAAAAAAAAAAAACATCTTTCCAGTTTTTCACATTCACCACAATGATACAAATACAACAGTTCCAGTCATGTAATACACATCTATGTACAAACTCACCACAATATTCATTAAAACTTAGAATGATTGGAGATGAAAATATGAAAGGTATGCACAGAGAAAATATATCTAGACCGCAAATCCAATATGCGAGATTGAGCATGTATTCAGCCATAAAGATGTATATACCCCCTCCCCTTTTTTAACCTTTATAAGAGAGCTCTGAATGATGTGAATTTTGTATAGATTGTCCCCTTTGAACAATCATGGACGCCTCCTCATCAATACACTGATCACAGGGAGTGTAGTTTGTTTAGATCCTCAGCAATCAACTGTCATTTGTGGAGGAAGCTGGAGCTAGTGTTCATATTCCCTACAGTGCCTCCGCAGGCCAACTTAAGAATTACACAGCTCCCATTGAAATCAATGCACGACTATATAATACACATACAGTGAAGGATATAATTATTTGATCCCTTGTTGAATTTGTAAGTTTGCCCATTTTCAAAGACATGAATAGTCTATCATTTTAAGGGTTGGTTAATTTTAACAGTGTGAGAGCGAATATCAGAAATAAAATCCAGAAAAACACATTGTTTAAATGATATAAATGTATTTGCATTTTGAAGAGCAAAATTAGTATTTGATCCCCTACCAACCATTAGGGGTTCTGGCTCCTTCAGATGAGTTAAAGAGGACCTGCCACCCGCCTGGTGCTTTCCAAACTGAAAGCACCACTGAATGCAGCGTGTCTGCTGCATTCAGGGAATGGGTCTCCAATGTTTCCACTTCCCCTGTAACCTGTAAAAAATTATTTATAAAGTTTAGAGATAAGAAGTCCGGAGGGACTTACTGATTAGGCAGTCCTCGCTGTTCACAGGGTCATTCCACACCTTCTGCCTCTCTGTGCCACCTCATGCCTGTGTGGGTCTCCCCTCCTTGCCTGCGCCCCTGCGTCTCAACTCACGTAGGCGCAGAGCGAGGAATTGTTAGGCTGGTTGCCGGCGGCTGAAGCGCCTCCTGCCCGTGACGTCAGTGCCGGAGCCTGCCCTGCTGTATGCATACAGCATAACTTGTAGCAGAGTGGGCTTTGGCGCTGACATCACGGGTAGGAGGCGTTTCAGCCGCCAGCAACTCGCTCCTAACAATTCCTCGCCCTGCGCCTGCATGAGTTGAGACACTGAGGCACATGCGCAGACGAGGAGGGGAGACCCACACAAGCAGGAGGCAGGAGGCAGGGAGGACCCCTGTGAACAGCAAGGACTGCATAATCAGTAAGTCCCTCCGGACTTCTCATCTCTAAACTTTTTTAAAATGTTTTTTCACAGGTTACAGGGTGACAGGTCCAAAACTCCTAATCAACTTGTTACCTGCATTATAGACAGCTGTCTTAAATTGTCACCTGTATAAAAGTCTCCTGTCCACACACTTAATCAGTCAGACTCTAACCACTACAACATAGGCAAGGCCAAAGAGCTTTCTAAGCATGTCAGGGAAAAGATCCTAGACCTGCACAATGCTGGATTGGGCTATAAAACCATAAGTAAGATGCTGGGTGAGGTGAAAACTTTTGGTGCAATAGTAAGAAAATGGAAGAAATACAAAATAAGTGTCAATCGACATTGATCTGGGGCTCCATGCAAAATCTCACATCGTCAGGTATCCAAGATTATGCAGAAGGTGAAAGATCAGCCTAAAACTACTTAATTGAGTGGTGGGACTTGTTAATGATCTCAAGGCAGCTGGGATCAGTGTCACCAATAAAACCATTGGTAACACATTACACTGTAGTAGATTAAAATCCTGGAGTGTCCGCAAAGTTCCACTGCTCAAGGAGGCACATGAGCAGGCCTGCCTGAAGTTTGCCAATGAACACCTTGGTGATTCTGAGAGTCATTGGGAGAAGGTGCTGTGGTCAGATAAGACCAAAATTGAGCTGTTTGGCATTAACTTGACGTGTTTGGAAGAAGAGAAATGCTGTCCATGCTCCAAAGAACACCATTCCTACAGTCAAGCAAGGCAGTGGAAACATGCTTTAGTGATGTTTCTCTGCTAAGGGCACAGGACTATTTCCCGCATCAATGGGACAATGGATGGAGCCATGTACCATAAAATCCTAAATGACAACCTCCTTCCCGCCGCCAGGACATTAAAGAGGGGTCATGGCTGGGTCTTGCAGCACAACAATGACCCAAAACATTCAGCAAAGGCAGCATAGTAGTGGCTCAAAAAGAAGCACATTAATGTCATGGAGTAGTCTAGCCAGTCTCCAGACCTTAATTCCATAGAAAATTTATAGAGGGAGCTGAAGCTCTGAGTTGCCAAGAGACAGCCTCAAAATCTTAATGATTTAGGGATGATCTACAAAGAGGAGTGGACCAAAATTCCTCCTGACGTGCGCAAACCTCATCATCAACTATAAGAAACATCTGACTGCTGTGCTGCCAACAAGGGTTCTGCCACAAAGTATTAAGTCATGTTTGCCAGAGGGATCAAATACTTATTTCTCTCTGCAAAATGCAAATACATTTATATAATTTAGACAATGAGATTTTCTGGATTTTATTTTTAATATTCTATCTCTCCCTGTTAAAATTAACCTACCCTTAAAATTATAGCCTGTTCATGTCTGTCAGTGGGCAAACTTACAAAATCAGCAAGAGATCAAATAATGATTCGCCCCACTGTATATCTAACATGCTCCAGAGTGAGAGCTTAGTCACAGTCCTTTCTAAGTAGTAAAAAAATGGTTTTTGAAAATAGAACTTTGAAATCTCCGACCACTTGGGCTCCTGTTTAAGTGATTATATGTAGTTGCATGTAGTAACAGGATTGCAGAAGTCTTATTTACTGTACAAGGAGCTGCTTCTTATTGTAACACAGACTTATTTTATGTTTTACCCACTCAGGTAACAAAGTATGAGCAGAGCGCACAAGCCTTAAGGTAGCCTAGACAAAGTAATGCAAAACGAAGCAGGAAAATACCAGGACAAGAAAAAGGGCCAATTATGTGTTGCCTGTATGTAAGGAATTAAAGTTTGGGGTAAATACAGGGCCTCATGTATTGAAACGAACACAAAAACAGGCCTTGTTGTTGTCCACAAGAGCTAGTTGGCAATTTAAGGGCTCATTCACACTAATGTATAACTTAGTTGAGTGCTATCCGATGTCGTATTGGATAGCGCTCGCTCCAATGTTATACAGTGCTGTGCAAATTAATTGGGACAAAGCATTTTTGTAAGTAAAATTGTAAGTTGGGGTTACCAGTCAGTGATTCAAACCAGTTTTAACTACTTTGAACAGGTGTGAGTGTACAACCTTGAGTAACAAAATGTGGTTTGACTGTCAGAAAATAACAGCTAGCTGCCCCCTCAGCTTCAGTTGAGAGCTTGTTTCTGTGAGGAGTGGTTTAGTTACTTTTTCTCTCAGTGTGATTCGTGCCTGTAAAAATGGATGTTACTCCACGGAAGAGGCTAGAATTATTACTCTTAATGAGCATACAAGTCTGACTGTGAGAGAAATCGCCATACAAGTGTGGTTCCATGACGAAGAATTTATGCAAAAACTTGGTAGAATCAATGCCAAGGACATATTTCTTACTAAAGTTAGTATGTAACAGTGCATTATAACATTTTATTATTAAATATTCAAAAATATGTGTTTTTTTGCTTTGTCCCAATTAATTTACACAGCACTGTACTACAAATCAGTGTGAACCAGTACTTTGTTTCATGCCAATTTGGCATGAGAAAAAAAAAAAATCACTGCATGCTCAAATTGGCAATGTATATCGGACTGCGCGCACCCGATCCAATCCATGGGTGCATGCAAAACTATGGCCTGCACTGAGGGCAGTGTGAAATACCTTGACACAGACAATGGAGAAGGTGGAGAATTTATGGTAAGTTCCAATCTTCTCCGCACCTGTGCTCCGATGCAACAGAACCGGATCACAGTGAAATAACTCTTGGCTCAAACTCGGCTCATTTGCTTTGCGCTGGACCCGGGGGTGGGGTGGGGGGGGAGGGAGTAGATTTTCTTTATTGGCAAGGATTCTGCAGCCGGAAAACAGAAGAGAACCGGTCACCCCCTTGGTGCTTTCCAAAGTGAAAGCACCACTGAATGAAGCATGTATGTTGCATTCAGGGAAGTGGTCCCCCAAGGCTCTACCCCCCTGTAACCCGAAAAAAAACACATTATCCTGTGCTCACTGCCTCCAGTCTATGTGTGGTGCCAAAGAGGAGGGCAGACCTACACAAAAGAAGGTGGAACACACAGGTAGGAGGCGGGGAGGACCAAGCTGGCAGCGAGCACAGCATGATGTGTTTTTTTTTTTTTTTCGGGTAACAGGGTGGGGGTATAGACATGGTACACACCATCCCTGTATGCAGCATACATGCTGCATTCAATGGTGCCTTCACTTTTGAAAGCATCGGGGTTGGGGGGGGGGGGGGGGGGGGAGTCAGGGGATGACAGGTTCTCTTTAAGTCATAAGTGGATTTGATGAATCATGTCTGCTATGTACCAAGTAAAAACAAACTTACGATTTCTGATTTTTAAGAAGACGGTCATCGCCATTGTGGCAGTAAACAAAGAAAACAATAAAAATGAAAATATAATATTGCACTTTACAAAATAATTTTTACATTGTGTTAAAAAAATCATTTTTTTTTTTAGATTACTTACAAAATACTTTTTGTACATTCAGTTTATAACCAGTTGATGGATAGCATAACAATACACAGGACCCCATCTTACGGCCCTCACGCCTTCACTATAGTCCTGTGGAGATACTGCATGGAGGAGGATTTTGGAAGTCATTAAAAATCATTTATCATCCCCATCTTCTTCAAACAATGGAACATGGAATCTTCTTCGGAGACGGTGATGTACTTCAAGACAATGGATTCATCCAAAGCGACTCCATCTTGAATCAGAATATGAATATAAATACAGTTCGTCTGTCCTCTTTCCCATATGGATCATGTATTGAATCTTGCGTTCGCTGTCTTAGGCACTAATTACAATTTGTAAATGTCTCTGATGGGCCAAGGATCGCAGGAGATTTCTTCTCTGTTCATGGATATTCCTGGCCATCAGGCATCAAGTTGGCTGGGAGTTATATCTCCGTCAGTGTGATCTTGAAGCCTTGTTCCACCATGCTCTCCACGTTCAGTATGAAGGTGTCCTCGTTGGAGTAGTGCTCGATTATGTTGTCATCCATATTCACCAAAATTCTAAGAAAAGGAAGACCAAAAACAAAATTACTGACGAGACAAGTCAAAGGAGTCTAGAAAAGGTCTCACTGCTCAGTTAAGTCATCTGCTGCCCTCCAGTCACTGTAAAAGTCCTATATAAGAGGTCCTATATAAGAGAGTCCCACAAAATGTATACATTGATGAGCCAGTACATAAAGACTCTTTAAATATAGAAGATACACATAGTACAAAAATCCCCTCCTCCAACCAAAAAATGTCCACAACCAAAAAATGGGTATAAATGGTTATACCATGGAGCATGGCAGATACAAAGAGGAACTCAGAACTTACCCTACTGACTGAATCACACACTATGACAGCCTGGGCACTGAAGGGGGCACCAGTGGTTGGACTTCAAATTATTGGATATTTAGAGCATTTGTTATGTGGAATCATCTATCAGTTATGGCCTTTCTCTTAGGCAAGGAGTACAGTGCTTACAGCCTCTCTCTAATAGAGTGTGTAGGCGCTGCTCTGAAGCAGGACAGATGACTGGTGATTAATGTTATCAATTTGACCAGGTTCTTAGAATCATAGAATGGTGGAGTTGGGTCCTCTAGGGTCATCTGGTCAAGCCACCTGCTCAAAGCAGGATACACGTAATCATCCTAGACAGATGTGTGTCCAGCCTCTGTGTGAAGTCTTCCATTGAAGGAGAACTCTCCACCTCTTCTGGCGGCCTGTGCTACTTGTTGATTGCCCTCCCTGTCAAAAGATTTTTTCTAATATCTAATCTGTGTCTCCTCCCATTCAGTTTTATCCCATTGCTTCTAGTCATTTCTGTGCAAATTAAAATAAAGTTGATCCTCTACAGTGTGACAACCCTTGTGATATTTGTAGACATCTCTCCTTCCAGTCTTCTTTTTTGCAAGTTACCCTCCTCCGATGCTGCAGAATGTGCACAGTTTGGGCCTGCGGATGAACCGTGCCACAGGTCCGAACTGTAATGGTACCTTTACACGCCGCGACGGCAGGCTGGATACATCCCGCTACTTCACGTGCACGAGCACGCTCAAACGGTTACAAACGGTCAACGCATCACCTTTACACACCGCCACAAGATGCGCTACGCCACGCTACATCTATAGCTAGCTACATCGCCGGGTGTCTCAAGTAGCCAGCTGTAGCTCATTTACACACCGCTATAACCAGCTACTATAGGCGGACCTGGTGCAGCAGGGCCAGCACATAGGCGTGCCACAATTGTGGATTACGAGCCGTCCGTACGCTGATAGGACGAAGCAATAACATCCTGATTGGGCAGGCAACGCAGGAGGCTGAGTAATACAGCACGCTCGAGCGATTGTGTAGTGTGACTCGTCAGCTCCTTAAATATGCCTCCCTATGCAGCGACTACCAATCGTCATGCAGCAGCTTCCACCAATGATCGCACATGGGGCGCGGTAACACGGAGCCAGGGTCACGCCTTAGCTACATTGCAGCTACATCGCAGGCTGTCCCGAGTTCCCTTCCGTTGCCTCTTTACACGCCGATACAGCTCGCTACCATCGGCGTTGTAGCCATCAGTTTTCGAGCAGAGCTAGGAAACAGATGTATCTGTTGCCGGCTGTAGCGTCACGTCTTCAGACGCCGCTACGACGGGCTACATTGGCGCTACAAGCTACATTTGTAGCCTGTAGCGGGATGTATCCAGCCTGCCGTCGCGGCGTGTAAAGGTACCATAAATCAAGCAGGAGTGCACTGCATTTCCATCCCTTCCCTTTGCAACAAGAATGCCAGGAGGCCGGGAATCAGTGTGCTCCTGCAGAAAAACATGTTTTATATGTGTTATGGTACATTTACATGCGGTCACAGGAAGGTAGGAAAGGCAGGCATCGGACACAATTGTGCCTGTTGCCTTGAAAAGACCATGATGTGGCTGCGTGTAATTCAGGACTTTCCTTCCTTCAGGGAAGACACATAATTTATTGACTGGATTCTTCCGTGTCTGCAATACTGTGGCCAGAAGGAGATTAATGGTGCGTCTGATGCACATGCGCCCTGCTGCCCATATTAAAGCCTATGGTGTTGAAAATATGATCATAACTGTGCGATATTCATTACTGCCATAGACCTGCACCTCCATTCAACTTTTAGCAGTCTTGCATTCACAGGAGAACCGGGGGAGAAATACAAGTCCCTTGTTCCCGCGATTAATGTGGGATCCATACCGACATAATTGTTATCAGTTATCTAGAGCAGGATTCCTAGCTCCAGGCCTCGAGGGCTGCCAACAGTGCAGGTTTTAGGATTCCCTTAGCATGCACACCTGTGCAGATGATCACATTCCCACCTGTGCAATACTAAAGAAATCCTGAAAATCTGCACAGTTGGCGACCCTCGACTCGAGGCCTGGAGATGGGGGACCTCTCATCTAGAGGATAGCTGGTAACTTGCCTGGACCAGAATACACCTTAAGGCCAGTGTCAGATGGCCATATAACATGGACGACACTCTCATTGTTATGCACAGAGTTGGCGAGGCTTCCCTCACCCAACTGTGACAGCTGCACAGTATTACATGAAGCGGTCATGCTCGGGTTAGTAGAGCCGCTGGCCACTCTATGCATTACAATGCGAGCGCTCTGATCCTCACCTTCAGGACAAATATTATGAATGTGTTTTTCAATCTAAAGTATCAGTCTGGCCGGACAACGGCAGGGCTAATAAAGGAGTATTCTGAAAATTACCCGTACAGATTGATGCTTTATCCTTAAGATGAGTCAGCAATGTTTGTTTAGAGGCTGTAGATGCCCCAATAATTCATCCAATTTATGGCTGCGTCCAATGGTGGACATAGCATTGGTGCAAAACATACACCGGCAAAGGAGACAAAGAGGGAAGGAGGCCAATTTACATCAGTAAATCACATAGAATTTTGCATTGTAATGAGCTATTGGACTGTAAACGGGTGATGTCTTGCACAAGGGCCCTCTTCTGTCTATGACAGTGGTGGGGCCATTGTGCTTGGTACAGGATGGTGGGGGCACAGTGCCACAGCTCCTCATTATGCTGATTAAGGGTTTTTGAAAGTCAAATTCGGACCTTGTCCCAAGACTCCGCCATTAAACTCTTAGTTCCATAGTACTATTTCTGTTTCAATATTTTTATTAATAGAATTTCTCATACAACATACAGAGGACATATCTCCATCGCATTTCAATGTATCAGAGAAAATGTTGAGTTTTTACAGCAAATGGACCTGATCACAATAGGTTTTAACCCCTTCAACCACCAGGCATTTTTCTGTTTTCCGTTTTTCCAAGAGCCATAACTGATTTATTTTTCGTCAATATAGACATGTAAGGGCTTGTTTTTTTGTGGGACGAGTTGTACTTTTGAATAAAAACATTTAATTTACCATACAGTATGCTGGAAAATGGGAAATAATAGCAAGTGCGGTGAAATTGCAAAAAAATGTGCAATTACATATTTTGGTTTTTATTCACCATGTTCACTATATGGTAAAACTGACATGTCGGTATGATGTCTTTGGTATGTGTGAACTCGTACCAACCTAACATGTATACTTTTACTTTTATCTAAGTGGTGAAAAAAAAAAATCATAATTTTTTAAAGAAACAGAAGTGCGCCTCAGCACTGCATAGTGAGATTGCTTATGTTATGCAAAGAGATGCTTCAGCAATACCAAATATGTGGTGTTTTTTTATATACATAGTTTTATTTTCAATGGGGCAAAAGGGGAGTGAGTTGAACATATTGAACATCCTTCTGCACAGCACGAAGGATCAACTTTCTGCTTGGGAAGTCACTCGGGCATCACTGACAGGAAGGGATTCATGACAGCAAGGTAAAGGAAGAACAGCGCCTCACCAGCCGGTATATTTCAAAATTCCATGTTTATTCTGTCATCACAGCACGACGTTTCGGTCGTAATGACCTTTTTCAAGTGCATACATCCTATTACAGCAGAATGTTATTTATTTCATAAAACTCCACCCACAACACCAATTACCCAATCAATACATAGTGTGAAGTAAACAAAGCTTAAAATGTCATATTCACTAGACAGAGATCTACTAACGGCATCTCACCTAAGTGTGAGCATGAAATCCACCCTCTAGGCATTTGAGGTGCACACATTGCCGCTGTCTGAGTCCCACAATGTCCAAATAACACATAATCCAGCAGTAGCGAGAATCTCCCAATCACAGGCACGCATTTACCCGTTGGCATAGCCTGTGATGTATGCACTTGAAAAAGTCATTACAACCGAAACGTCGTGCTGTGATGACGGAATAAACATGGAATTTTGAAATATACCGGCTGGTGAGGCGCTGTTCTTCCTTTACCTTGATATTACTGATGCCAGGTGGAACTCCCTGACTAAGGACGTGCGCCTCCAATATTAGGAATTCATTGAGTTCCGCTTTTCACCTGGTGCTGTGGATTTCGTATTTTTGCTACTGGGATTCATGACAGCATCCGGGTCATCAGCTGACCCTGCACTGCCATGACAAAGCATTGAAACCCCGTGATGACAGGCGCCGCCTATACCGGCAGAGAACAGCGTGATCCCTGCTGCGTCACTTTGGATTGAATGGTCAGTGATTGACAGCGCCAATTGTATTGGTGCTGCTAGCTACACATGTCGGATGATCAGATCAGCTGACATGTGCAGGGGGTGATGCGCGCTCAGCACGTGAACTCAAATCAAAGAGAGGGAGGTGGCAAAGGGCGTACAATTATGCTTTTGGTCATGAAGGGGTAAAAAAGGACCTTTCACCCCCCTGCTGCATGGCAATCTATATGCAGCACTGAATGCAGCATGTTTGCTGTATTCAGGGAACAGTCCCCCATGTGTCTGTGTGCTGTGTACCCCGAGATATAGCCTTAGGCAAACTCACTGTTAACAGTCAGGAGGGCATTCCCTGGTGCAGGAGTCAGCTTGATTCACGGAGGCCATTCCCTCCCCCTGCCTCTCTGTGCTGCTTCTGCTGTGCTAGTTCTGCCCTCCTCCTCTCTGTCACTCATCCTGCTGCACACAGCATGCAAATCATTTGTCCTGACATCAGCTCCAGATTCCTGCCCTGCTGTCTGAACAAAGCATAAACAGCACAGCAGGAGGTGGCACAGACAGGCAGAGGGGGAGGGAATGGCCCCCGTGAATCAAGCTGACTCCTGCACCAGAGACTGCCCTCATGGCTTCTAACAGTGAGTTTATCTTGGGGTACACAGCATACAGACATATGGGGGACCCCTTCCCTGAATGCAGCAGACATGCAGCATTCAGTGCTGAATTTAGATTGCCATGCAGGATGGGGGTGACAGGTCCTCTTTAAAGAATGTTTTTATTGATTGACACCAAGAAGAGATTTAAAAAATGAAGCATATTACAAATAAAAATGTATGTATGGGTCCCTAACCTATATCTGTGTATTTAGATTCATCCTCAAGCTCTTTTATCCTTATTCAGGCTCGTGCAAATTACCATTTTTTCAGCTCAAGTGCTGTACGTTAAAAAAAAAAAAAATCAGATCTCACTTAGGTGGCCGTCACACGCTACAATATTGAGAGCGATATTGTAAGCGATCACGTGCACGCGCGATCGATCGCTAACAATATCGTTCACATCGCTGGTGAGCTGTCACACAGGCAGACTCATCAGCGATATGGACCAGCGAGATCGCTGGTAACTATGGTACACATCGGGTTACTAGGCGCCGCGCGGCGCTTAGTAACCCGCCGTTTACCATAGATACCATCTCCCAGCATAGGCTCTGCCGCTGGGAGATCGTTCATTGTGGTGTTACACACCACGATGATGCAGATTGATCAAGCGATTATCACTTGATATGAGCTCCGGCTCTCATATCTGCGATGTCACGATCAAGCGATTTTACATTGTAAAATCGCTTGATCGCACGCAGCGATGCACAAACGATATCGCTTAAGCGATCAAAACGCAAATCGCTTAAGCGATATCGTGCATTAAATTGAACCGTGTGACGGCTGCCTTAGGCCAATGTTATTTAATGGGGCAACGCACATAAATGATTTTATTCACTACTGAATCGTGTGGGAAAAAAAAAAACACAGAATGCTCAAATTTTCTTTGGCAATCAGATGAGACTCACCCATTCAAGCGCATGGGTGCAAGAAAGAAAAAAAAACAAAACAGATACCACATATTGTATGGCAATTCTATAACATAAGAAACTGAAGATGGTTAATAAATACTCAAAAAATGGATTGCACATGGACGACAAGCGAGAAAAAAGAATGCCACTTTTCGGGATGAAATTGACCAGTTTTTTATACGCACGTGTAAAGCCTGGTATTGAACGAGTTAAAACAGGAAAATAAAGTCTCATCCTTATGTCTGATATTAAATATATACGAACAAAAAATGTTTTATGTAATATAGATGTTAAGCCAATCAGTAATGAAAGTCTATACATTGTCAAATACACTGTAAATAATGGAAAATATTCCGTACAATAAGTTCCGCTGCATCTGTGCGATGGTTAAATCACAGAGCGCCGCTCCCGGGGTCACAGATCGCGGCTGGCCTTTCCTCCGCTAAATATCGTGGTCTAATGTCATGAGCCTGAGACTCTTAAGACTCACAGGAAAGGCTGCGGCATTATAAAGTAGATATTTCAGCGCGGAGTGACTCATTATTTATACTCGGAGCACCGATATGACCATAACACTGGATTCCTGTGTAAATATTCAGCCGTTGTTTGACAGACTGCTGTGCTCCGCTTCCCCTAATGTATGAGTCACAGTAGAGCGCGCCGCCGCTTCAGCCCAGTAACAAGCTCACATAGACTGTAGTCGTAGGAAACGCCACCGATAGAAATAGAAACAAATCCCAATAGTAATGTTACTTTCATACAGTTTATGTGTAAGGACTCCATTAACAGAGAGGTAAAGAGAATGTATCTATCATCTGAAAATGACCTATTCCTCAAATCAGGTTTGTGTGTTATATGTATTTTTTATTTTGGGTGTCCTTTATACAATATCACAATCTGTAATAACTATAAATTTGAATACTTGCTTCTCTGGATCCTTCAGGAAAGATGCATGTACATTAGCAGCAATAAACTGACTCTGACCCTATTTTTTGTATTGAAGCACCTAATGAGCGGGTGCATTGTGAAGGCTCACTCACACTGGCATATAACAAGGCCAAGTGCTATCCAGTGTTTTATCAGATAGCACTCAGCTCAGTGTTATACTATGGGGCAGCATTTTTTCTTATGCTGACTCGGATGCTGCGATTAGCAGTGTATATGGGATGGCCCTTACCCATACAAGTCTAAAAGCCCAGTTACACGCTACGAAATCGTTAAGGAGATCGTTGAAACATCACAGGTTTTGTGATGTAGCAACGACGTCGTTGCGTGTGACACGTAGATACGACTAACAATAAGTCGGCTGATCATTGATCGCAGGTTTATGATCAGGACCATAAATCAGTCGTGGATCGTACATTCGACCTGCAGCATCGGTGTGTGCGACACCTTGATAACGATGTCGTTTTCGACTTCGCCTATTCTGAACTGAAGCAAGTAGGCGACCAAATAACCGCAAGTATCGTTCGCTTGTCATGGAATCGTTGCTGCGTCGTTCACGATATCTGTATGTGTGACACCTCACCAGCGATCATTAAACGATGTCCCAGTGTTCTCGGCCAGGTCAGATCGTTGGTTGGATCACTGGGATATTGAAGCGTGTAACGGAGCCTTAAGTCATCCGAGTTCAGTCCAATTTGTGCCGACACAAATGACCCACTCAAGGGTCTATGGGAGCTCGGTATCTGGGCATTTACTGTAAGGGGTATGTCACTGGTGGCCTGCCCAGACCCATACCCTGGGATCACTTAGATAAAAGGGGAAAAAAAATAATAAAAGAAATAATAAAGTCCTGTGACGCCACCTGTAGATTCTGGTGAAGGCACCAGCGCTGCTTCTGACCTCCGAGGATGATGGACGGGCAGCTTCAGTAATTATGGCAGTCACAGAGGGTGCAGCCTCGACCAGACCCTTGCAAGAGGAAGGCCCACCGACGCCATTGCCTCTATCGGCTGGATGTGCGTACAATTATCCTAAAATTAAGGCTTTGTCCAAAACTTGCTACTTTGCTTCTCCTCGTGCTAAGTATCTTTGACCATCATTTTTCTATTTCTTCTTGTGGTTTCAAGCAGGGCTGGAATGTAGATTGTGAGCCCCAATGGGGACAGTGATAATGATGCACGTCAAGTGGTGTGGAATGAACAGCGCTATATAAGTGAATAAATATATATTTTTTCCAAAAATTCTGCTTTATGAAAATCTCATGAAACTAAACATCTTTTCTTAATCTGTCACTTCTAAACGGTCAGTTGACCTATTGCCGTCATCTTACCCTTTTTTACTTTTCTTATAGATCTTTGCTATTTTTTCCACTGGAATACCGTATTTTTCTGATAACTGAAAAAGATAAAAAACACAAGAGAGACAGATCAATCGGAGAGCAGCTCACTGGAGAACGCTCTGTGGATAGGGAATATATAAGTTAGACATTGCGGGATGAGCAGGTGTCGGTAGAGGTGAAACAGGTACTTTTTTCTGCTCCCCATCGAAATGTTTATTTGCTGCACTATACTGCCCTCTACCTGCAGTACATAGCACAACATGCTGCATTACAGAGGACGCAAATCATCCAACTAGATTTCACTTTAATTGAGCCATAAAGAGTATGATCACAAATTACAGACACAATCAGTAACGATGCTATAAGATTGCAACAGAATCCACAAGCATTAAATGTGTAATCTGTTGCGGGTTTCATCCTTTGCATTGCAAAAGTGGAAACATGCGCAAAGATGCGACATATTGTGGATTTAAGAATAAGCAGCACACATAAATAGTTTGGCGGGGAAACCCCGGTGATAGATTCTTTTTACGTGTGACCTTCCATGCCGTTTAACCCCTTAACGACTGACGCTTTACATTCACTATCACTATATGGACCACGCTCAGGAGCTGGGCTCGCTCCATGTTGCACCATCAATTTTCTAGCTCATATCGCATCAGCCTATGTCAAGGCTTCATCATCACAGCCGTTGCTTCTG
Source organism: Allobates femoralis (assembly GCA_033576535.1). Classification (NCBI taxonomy): domain Eukaryota; kingdom Metazoa; phylum Chordata; class Amphibia; order Anura; family Aromobatidae; genus Allobates; species Allobates femoralis. The sequence goes on from JARQOC010000005.1 coordinate 64,279,978, forward strand.
TCAGCCACTGGCTTCCCCATGCTTTGCTTTTCTGGGTTGTTAATTAATAGCCACGACAGGCAGAAGCTTTCTGAAGGCTGAGCTTTACAGATGAATGAATAAAGTCGAGCGCAATTTATTTCGACTTGAATTTTTTTCAAAATTCCACATTCGCCAAAATGCTGAATAGTTTTTGTAATTTGCTTCCGCGCATATTCAGGAAATGGTATCCACTGTGTGCTATTTTTCTGAATCATAAGTAGCCAAGAAAATATTAAAAAAATGTAAAAAAACAAACCCTTATACTCACCTCCTCTGCCCCTCCGTTACTCAGCACCATCCATCTGATCAAGGTCGGATCTTCGGATTGGCGTCGGCAGCATTGGAATCCCGGGGCCTTGGTAACTAGGCAGAGGCTTCAGAGTAACATCTATGATTCCGCAAAGGTCACAGGTCACGCTGAGTCAAATGACGTCATGACATGCATTGCTACCTTTGAGGGTGCATTCATAGATTACTCCTTGTCTAAACGAATATAGCTTTGGACTAGTGACCAAGGACCTTTGATTTCCGCACTGCTGACACCAGTTCGGACAAGTGATGAGGACTGAACTGCTGGCAGTGGGGAGCGGAAAGGCCGAAGAGGGCAGCGGTGAGGTGAGTATAAGGATTCTGCGTTTTTCTTTACATATTAGGTTCAGTATGTTCTGGGGTCTGTTGAGGCCCCCTCAGCATAATAAGGTACATTAAATTAGCGAAGAATAACTTCTTCAGTAATTGAATTTCCTGGGAAAACTGCGTCACGTGAATAGGTAAATTTACATTTCATCTGATCTGTTTATCTCTACTGAGCGTCATTGGAGTCCATCAATTTCACCATGCACTGCACTGTTGGCACCTAGTAGGACTTCTTTTTCCTTTACTGTATTGGAAAGTGTAGATGGCTAATCTTGTCCGTACATGGGAGATTAGCAAAAAAGAAAAACATACATTGTTGGGTTATTATGATAGAATATTTATGTGGCACCCTGCGGTATAGGTAGCCATAGAGCCACCTGGTGCATGGAGGGATTTCCACATCAGGTAACCCTATGCATGCAACACCTTCCACCCCAGATCTGAAAGGGGAGCTCTACTTGCCGCCTTCAGGCAAGTCAGGCCCGGGGGAGGAGTTAGGCAGTTCAGTACGGAGCAGTGCCGAGGAAGACACCTGGTGAACGGAGCCGTGTTAGGCCCGTACCAGAGGAAGGCTAGCGAGTTCAGGAACCCAAGAGTGAGGGTGGGAGGCAAGGCAAGGAGCAGATTGGGGCAGAGGAGGCTTAACAGTTCACCCCAGGAAGCAGCCTGGACACCGGAGTTCAAGTCTGCAAGGGTCAGACAGCCAAGCAGAGAAAGCACTGGAGAACCAGCAGACTTTGGTCCCCTGGGAACACTTGTGGCATAGCACTGAGGAGAGCCAGGAACTGCAGTGGAGAAGTGGTGCCCAACCAAAGGTTTCCTACACTTGCCATACAAGTGAAGAGCACAAGAGAGGTCAGGCCAGGGTTTCGGACAGGTCAGGACCTAGACACACTAACAGGGACAAGGAGGCCTCAAAACTCATTAGATGTGGAGATCCTGAAGTGCTACCCGACCACCTAGAGTGCACCCTGGACAGTGCCTGCTATATCATCAGTAAAAGGTACGGAAACAGATCCAGCGTGTCAGTTCTCCCAACCTTTGACCCTGTCCAACCCAGAGACTATACCAGTATTCCACCTGCAGAGCCACCTCCCTGTGTGAAATCCCAAGCCTACCACACTGCCCCGGGGACCCAGCTCCACCTATAGGAAGCGTTCTCATCTGACTGCCCATCCATCATCCCCGGAGGTCTGCAGCAGTGTCGGTGCCATCACCGGACACCGTAGGTGGCGTCACAAGACTATTGGATTTTTCCCCTTTCTATTTTTACACATTTTCAGTGACCACCAGGGCCACGGGCTTGAGCAAGCTACCCGTGATATCCCCCATTGCAAACGCCCGGGTTCCGAGTACCCCTCGGCCTTGGAGTGGGTCATTTACAGTGGGCAACAACGGGCAGCATATGCAACTGTAATGCATAGTTACATATGTTCACGTCCTGAAGTATTTGCTGAATGTAGTAAAAATAAAACAAGATTCAATGAAAACCTGATTAGTAGAACGTTTTAGCTTGTCCTGTTTGGATGCCAACCCAAAACACAGAGCAGGACGTCCATCTACAACTTACCGCTTCCAATAATCCCTTCACTGTAGGGTACTTCAGCATCAAAGCATCAAAAACTTCATCAGTTTCCTTCCTCACATAAAGTAGCACTGAAAAAAGAAAAGCAAAAAGTGAAGATGATAAATACACATTATTTATATTACCTTACATATATGTCAAAAAGAAACCTATACATTTAAAGGGGTTATCTGGGAATTTGGTGAAAAGAAAACGTGCCCAAGCACTAATGTGCAGGTAGTTGTCATCTGTCTATTGTGCCCGGTGCCGCTCACAGAGAGGTCTTAGACTGCTCCTGTCAGTGATAGTGCGGCTTTCACTGATGTCACATCTACAGAGGAGCAGCTTCTCCAATCAGTCCATGCGCCTCATAGCCGACGTATTGCTGATTGACCGGCAGCACCCCCAATTAAGTAGCGAATATCAGGCTATCAGTCAGCATGAGGTCAGCTGTCCTGCCCCTTCCACAGAGCAGAGCGTAAGAGACACCGCCACTCTGTTTACACAGCCATGCTGTCTGAGAGGTCTGTGTCCGCTCTGTTGCGGGGTGGAACGGCGCCGAGCACAACAGTCAGGTAGGTGGAAGCTATCTGCCTGTTACTGCTTCTGTACATTTCTTTTTCCACCACATTCACAGATAACCCCTTTAATAAAAAGGGGAAGGGATTTTACTAGTAGTGACTCTTAATGGCCTACCATCATAAAGGGTCTTTATACAATGGTAACTTGAAGCGCTGGATGACTATTGAATATAGGCGGTTGTGTCCAGGGTTGGATAACTCAGGCTATATTAACATTCGTCCATGATAAAGTCAGGTGTGACACAATCATGGGGGTTCATCTGGGTTCTGCCTAGATCTGTGTCCTGGTGATATTGTGGTTACATGTTCTTTTGGTAGAGCATTGACAGAGGCTCACAATGAGGGCATACGAGATAACCATCATTATTTTTGGACTATCTAATAAAACAAATATCTAAACTAAGTTCAAGGGGTTTCCTGGATACAACAAAGATGGACAAGGTTTAGTATGAACCCTTAATATGTGATAAGTGAAGGTCCTCCACTGATCTGAACAGATCCCTTTAGCCCATGTGCACACGTTGAGTATTTGTTGAGGTTTTTTACCTCAGTATTTATTAAGCTGGTTTCACACTGATGTGTTTTGACATCAGTGCGAATTTGTCACAAACTGGATGAACCCACATCAATTTTTGTCCCCACCGACTTTCAATGGGGCCGAAGTGACTTGCGGGTGCATCCAATTGTGTAGGGTTCCCCCAGATCCATGTGGACCCAGGTGTTCAAAGATTTTTCACGGAGACAAAATCTGCATCTTGTTGTGATTTGGCCTCTGCAAAATATAAAGTGAAGCCCCGGATCCAGGGCATCACAGGTAAAATCTGAACAGGTGCCTATGTGACACTAATCCCAGTGGATCCGGATTTCCGGTCCATATTCTATGAACTTCATATGAGCAGAGCATGCGCAGAATGCACTTGTAAATGACATGGCCCCTAGGGGGTATCATTTATCATCCACTGGATCCAGGAAAAATATGCAAATGGATGCTCCTGCATGGGGGGAGTCCGGGGGCATGCAGGCTTTTCCCGCATGCTCCCGGATTAAAAAATATACTAATACGATACCAGCCCAAAACAAACCCAAGAGTGGGTGATAAATACAGAAGTGGTGATGTGTTTCTGTTATACTTTTCCTCAGATTGTTCCACTCCTGGTTTGGGCTACAAAATACTGAGGTAAAAAAACTCACTGAATACTGAACTATGCTCTCGACCTTGCTGTAGGACCTGGTGCACTGCTCCATGCGCTTTGTTTGTTTCTGCCCATTGGTGTCCTATATTAATAGTTCTTGGTGCCTTTCCTGAAGCAGCAGTGGGGTTTCACCTTGAAATGTGTTGAATAGAGCCCCTTCATCCACTATCTTTCATCCTGAAGTTTCTTCATCCATCTACAGCAGCGGAGATTGATCCAAATTTTGTCTGGTTCCTGTATACTGGGCTATACTAATGACTCTAAATACTGATTAATGTAACCCTAGTTACATTGGACGGCAGTGAGCATAAGATATAAACTATATGGGTTTTGCCATCATTTAAGTTTTATGGTTTATTTTGTAATATACCGGTATTCATTTGTATTAATAAATGAAATCACCTTTTTTGCTTTCTTCTTTGATTTGCTTAGGAGCAGGAGGTCCAAATTCTTCATCCACCGGCCGGAGCATTCTCTTTACCAGCACGCTGTTCCTGTATAGAGTCATAGCAGATAAATGTAACTCCTCATCTGTAGGGGGTAGTGTGTCTCTTAGGCGGCCGTCACACGGTGAGATATCTTTAGCGATATTGTAAGCGATCACGTGCACGCGCAATCGCTTACAATATCGCTCACATCGCTGGTGAGATGTCACACAGACAGACTCACCAGCGATGTGGAGCCGCGATCTCGCTCGTTACTATGGTACACATCGGGTAACTAGGCGCCGCGCGTCGCTTAGTTACCCGACGTGTACCATAGTTACCATCTCCCAGCATAGGCGCGGTCGCTGGGAGATGGATCATCGTGGTGTCATACACCACGATGATGCAGATCGTTGCATCGTTCATCGCTAGATCTGAGAACCGAACCTCAGATCAGCGATGTCACGATCAAGCGATTTACCATCGTAAATCGCTTGATTACATGCAACGATATCTTGCCCGATATCGCTTAAGCGATCAAAAAGGAGATCGCTTAAACGATATCGGGCAAGATATCGTTCCGTGTGACGGCCCCCTAACATGTATCAAGATTGTCTCCTCCACATTTGTACCTTCTACAAACCCCCCCGACCCTGTTGTTGGGCAGCGGTGCGCTTGCACTGTTGACAGCACTGGAGGACTTTGGCATTCTCCTGTTTAACATTAGTGGGGCTGAGACTTGTGGTGTCACCTGGCCTGGGAATCTGAGTCTTACTGCAAGAAGCTGATTATTACTTGTAGTCAACTCTTTGCGGTGAGCTTTTGGCAGGGCCACCCCTTATTTACTCCCCCAGCAGCTTGCTACAAGCTACCAGTTATAAGTTATTACTTACCCTGTTTTGACAAAGCCTGCATCTTTAATCTGCCAGTGACTAGTTCATCACAGTGGCTTGTATTTATGAATACCAGACTGTCTCACGATTTTGTCCTTAACCTCCTGGTTTTGACCCAGCATAAAATAGTTTTCTGCCAAGTTGGTACACCGGCCAGCAGCCACTCAGAGAATATAACCCAGGGGGCCCTGTGTAAGTCCAGATCCCCATATAGGGGTTAATGGGTGTAGGCCAAAGTTCCCCCTGGGACATGCTAAGCAGAGAGTCTGGTGCACAATCTATACAGAAGAGCTTCCAGTTTTCACATACACTACACCATTGTAAAGATGCAGAGGAGCACTTTTGGATTCTCCCCATGAGGCAATTTTTAAGATGAACATCTTTATATTACGGCATTTTATGGAGGATGCATGTTTTTGTTCTACATGAGAAAAAAAATATACCTCTGCTAAAAATGTTCACACCCTGCAGGCAGCTGGTGCATTAGTCCTCTCTATTACGCTCACAGCCGAACAGTACGTCTGTATAAGTGTTATTTAAATATCCAAACCAACCCAAGTTGGTGTTCTGTCCCTCCCCTCTTTGCTGGGAGGGGGAGGTGGTTTTTTGTCCTGCACTGTTCTATCTGTAAGATTTCTATAATATGAACGCTGGTTTTCCTACATACATGTAATATGTGTATCTGCTGAACAAATGCTCAAATATGTTCATACAACACAAAAAAATATCTCAGACTGCACACACTATACACATGCATCAGATACACACAATAACATGACAAGGTCAGAGCTGCAGCTAAGATCACACCTTTTCCCCCCTTCTTTATGCTCTGTCTGCAATGAGTCACACTGCATAACAGACCCAGGAGGGCAGGACAGTGTAATGATGCAAGAATATTCATTCCTTGGGGAGTGGGCAGCAGAGAAATCACGCTGATTGACTGATGGAATTAATCTTTTATTTTGAAGTTTACTGAGGATAGGAGGGAGGTATAAAAAATAGAAATACATGAATAGAGAGAGCTTCGAGAAAGATATTAGAAAATTATATCAATTATATATGTTTTTTTGACCTGACAGATTCCCATTAAAATGTATGTCTTTATTTTAAAAGTAGTAACTATTTTATAATATTCCAGCAACCATTTAATCAGTTGGGGCAGCATACTGGGGATCGTCTAAGCAATAAATGCTGATTACGGGGACTGAGCAGTTGAACCTCTGCCATTAACGTTTAAACTGGAGATATAAAGGGGTTATACACAGACAACAGTTTGTTTCTTTATAATATATTATAACTGGTTATTGAACTAAATTGGATCAACATATTAAAGTAGCTGTCGGGCAACTACTGTCCTCGCTGACCCCCATACATGTGCTTGCTCAGCTTGGCCAGTCATGCACATGCCACCCCTCTGGTGGCATCTCACCTTGCTGGTAAGAACAAAAGGATCAGGCTATCAGACTCCAACTACATGATCCTTCTCTCCCCTAGACCTGCCATCAGGGGTGAGCAAGGAGGGCCTATAACATGGTCGGCCAGTCTTGGCAAATTGGCGAGGTACACCTACAGTTCACATGTGATATTTATGGCCAACTTAAAAGGTTAAACACTCCAGAAATCCAACATTAAAGAGGTTGTCCACTACTTAGACATTGATGATTTGTACTCAATGTCTGACTGTCTGGGGCCCAACACTCAGCACCCTGTTGATCAGCCACTTTCGGTGCTGGCGGCAGCCTGTGGCCTGAAGTGCTCTGTACTGAAGTTTCTCAGTCTTCTGATTGTTGCCGTAGCTGGATAATGAATATCTGTATCTTACTGATTTGAAAAGGGGGCATATGTGACTCAGTGGTTAGCACTGCAGCCTTGCAGCGCTGGGGTCCTGGGTTCACATCCCACCAAGGATAACATCTGCATGGAGTTTATGTTCTCCCTGCGTTTGCGTGGGTTCTCCGGTTTCCTCCCACATTTCAAAGACATACTGGTAGGATATTTAGATTGTGAGCTCCAATGGGGACAGTGTTGCAAATGTATGTAAAGTGCTATGGAATTAATAGTGCTATATAAATGAATAAATACATATATACATGCAGTATCCAGCCACGGTCACTATGAGAAGACGGGGTGACTCACCGTAGCCGGGGGGTACACGTAGCGGGCGTTGTTTCTCCTCCAGTCACGGAACCGCGCCTGCGGTGGTGTAGGCCCGGTGGTCCAGATCAATAGGGGAATGGCGGAACAGTGGGGTGATTTGTCTTCGTGACGCCACCTGCGGGTGTTCTGGTAACGGTACCAGCGCTGTTCGGGTCTCCGGGGGATGGTACACAGCGAGATGGAACGCTCCCCACAGGATGAGCGGGAATCCCCGGAGCCGGGAGCTGCGCAAGATGTTGTGAGGCAGCTGCGGGACGCTGCGCGCTGAATCCTGGAGTAATGCACAACCACACAAAGTCTCTTTTAGGTACCTTTACTGGATAGTAGTCAGGTACACTCGGACCGGGATAGTGAAGTTGGCACTTATGGAGTTTCACAGCAAGCAGTGTTAGGCTTCCTTTCTCTACTTCTGGTGCTAAGGTCGGGTGGATGTGGAATCCAGCCGGACCGGGCAGGGTGTTCAATGGAACTTGCTTCACCTGGTTGTCAGCACTGAGGGCACTGTAAAAGGGTCTGAGCAGGATCAGTACTCTTCCCTGGGCTCTCGTGGGTAGGTGCATCAGGTGGAACAGGTGGCTAAACCTCCTGTTGGATGTAGCTGGTTCTCTGTGAGGGCTTTGTAGCTTCCACAGCTTCGGTTCCAGTAACCGGATGGTTTGGAAAGAGTTGGATTAACTCTGTATTCCTGAGAGGTGATCTCCTTCTTCCTATTATCCCAATTGCAGGGATCTCCACTGGCTAACAGGCTAGCAGGGCCTAGTGTGTTCCTCATAGGGTGGAGGTTTCACACAGGCAGGCAGCTCTTGTAGCGTCTACCACACTCTGAAGTTTCTCCCTCCAAGACTCTTTTTATAGGGGGAACTGGTTAGAAGTCACCAGTGTTAGCTCCCCCTAGAGGCTCGGGGTGAAACCAGGTGTTCTAAGTGTTGTTTGTGTTGTGGTTTTGCTGTGCTGTTACTTACTCCATTTGTACCTAAGGATTTCTGTGGTGCCCAACAGGTGCCAGGGTGCCACATTCCCCCTTAGTTAACCTCAGTTCTCCCGGCTGAGCAAAAGGTTCTTTTTACAACTTAACACTAAGCATTTATAACATTCAATTTACAAAGTCTTAAAGAAAACACAAAAATCACTGAAAAGGAGTGAAAAATGTGGAAAAAGGTGAAAAGCAGTCCGTACGGCACTAGTCCTTCTGCCGCAGGCTGGAAAAAGGTAAAGTTAGTGGTCACACAAGTCCTGTGACAATTGTTCAAAGTTTATGAAAAGGGAAAAAGGTAAAGTCCAGGGATACATGGTAAACTTTATACATTCCCTACGGGTGTCTCTGCTTGGGAGGCCGGTACTAACCTTCTATACCTTACCAGGCGCTTTCTGTTCCCAACTTAGTATACTTGGGACATAGCCCAGTTCCTCCACCCTTCTGTACACTACTTTTTACAGGTTTTGAAAAACAGTATTATATACAAACACTTACAGGTTACATTTTCCACTACATTTTAAACCCATTCTCCAAGTTTTTGTGGGGGTTGACCTAATGTACTACGTGTGGATCTGCGTAGTGTGGGTGTTTCCAAAGCTGTTTGTGTAGTGTACGAAGTGGTTGGTAATTCTCTATGTCTGCTTTGTGTAAGACCATAGTAAGTGCGGAGTCTATCAACTGGACTGACCTCTGTAGGTAGTTGATTAGGAATGGCTTCTCTTACTGTGGGACTAGCAGGCTGACCGATTACAGGAATCTCAGGTTCCATGATAACAGGCTGCAATTCTTGCACTTGAACTTCTTCTTGTTGGACTTGTGGAATTGGATTTGGCTTTGGCTGATCTTCTGTAGGCTGGTAGAAGTGCATAACTGGTATGAGGAATGCATCACCTATTTGTGGCCAATCAGCTGGTAAGTATCCAATTTCTGTAAGGACTAGATTTTCTTTTGTTTCTTCATCTGTAGCTACAGTAGGGTAACTGGTTGCTTGTGGGATTAACTGTGGCGGACATTTCTTCAAATGATCCCTTGAGACAGTCGCAATAGTATTCCCATTGTCTTTACTAATAACACAAGTTTTTGAGTTATCAAAGTGTGACGGCATAACGGTGTAGGGTATGGATTCCCAACTGTTATCCAATTTGTTGGTTTTTCTTTTTCTTTTCAGCACTACATCACCTATAGCTAAGGGTTCAGCTGAGGCGTGCTTGTTGAAGTCTTTTTCTTGTTTGGTTCTACTGATTTCTAGGTTCCTTTCAACACTCTCTTGTACTTTCTTGTACCTTTCTTGGCGTTGGCTGACCCAGTCTTCATCAGAAGAGTCTTCTGTGGGTTCAATGGTTCCCATCTGCAAATCAATAGGCAGTTTACCTGGTCTTGCTCTCATCAAGTAAGCAGGTGTGTAATTCGTCGAACTGACAGGTATGTGGTTGTAGATGTCCACGAGATCTGGAAGTTTCTCTGGCCATTGATTTCTCTCTTCAACTGGTAAGGTCTTGAGCATGTCAATGACTATGTGGTTCATCTTCTCACATAAACCGTTCGTCTGAGGATGATAAGGTGTTGTGCGGATTTTCTTACACCCATACAGCCCTAAGAATTCTTGGAACAGAGCTGATTCGAAGGCTGGTCCTTGATCAGTTAAGACCTGGTCTGGATACCCATGGGGGCGACAGAAGTAACTCTGGAACGCTTTGGCTGCTACCTCAGCAGTTAAATCCTTAACTGGAACGACTACCAGGAATCTTGAGTAGTGATCAACGATGGTGAGAGCGTAGGTGTACCCGGTTCGACTTGGGGTAAGCTTCACATGGTCGAGAGCAACTATTTCAAGAGGTTTGGTGGTAACAATCGGCTGCAACGGAGCTTTCTGAGTTAGGTGGTCTTTTCTTCGAAGGTGACATGGTCCACAGTTTTTACACCATTTGTCAATTGAACCTCTCATACCGACCCAGTAAAACCGATCCTTCAGGAGTCTCTCCAGTTTCTTCCATCCAAAGTGTCCTGCATCATCATGGTATGCTTCAAGGATCATCTGGACTTCAGTCTTGGGAACTACAATCTGCCAGATGAGTTCATGGGTTCTCGGATTGAGGTATCTTCTGCATAGTTTACCTTGGTAGACGAACAACCTTCCTTTCTCCTTCCACAGGCGTTTAGCAGTTGGTGAGGCATCAGAGTCCATATTGGCGTGCTCTTGAGTGATGAGATCCCTTACCAGGCTGACATCTGGGTCGTTGGCTTGAGCCTCCTTCCAGTCATGGTGAGGTAACGGGTTCACGGTCCTCTCTACACGTGTCTGGTTTCTCTGATGACATGTTGCTGTACCGGAACGGTGGAAAGCAGGTAGTTCAATCTCTTCTAGGTCATCTATGTCTTCTCCATCTTCGGGAAGATGGGGCATTCGGGACAGGGCATCAGCATTGCCGTTCTTGTGACCTGCCCGATACTTTACAGTGAAGTCGTAGTTAGCGAGTCTTGCTACCCAACGCTGTTCTAGGGCTCCCAGCTTTGCAGTCTCTAAGTGTGTTAGAGGATTGTTGTCTGTGAAAGCTGTGAACGGGGCGGATGCCAGGTAATGCTTGAAACGCTCTGTGATCGCCCAGACCAGGGCCAGGAACTCCAGCTTGAAGGAGCTGTAGTTTTCCGGGTTCCTTTCGGTGGGACGGAGCTTTCTGCTGGCGTAGGCTATCACCTTCTCCTTGCCCTGCTGACGTTGAGATAGGACTGCTCCTAAACCTTCATTGCTTGCGTCAGTGTACAACAGAAACGGTAGATTGTAGTCAGGGTAAGCCAGGATTTCTTCTCCAGTTAAAGCATCTTTTAACGTTTGGAAGGATTTGTCCTGTTCTGGGCCCCAGTGGAACGGGGGTCCCCTGATCTTGCCGTTTTTGGATTGACCTACTAGGAGATCTTGCATAGGTGCGGCTATCTTGGTATAGCCTTTGATGAATCGTCGGTAGTACCCGACCAGTCCTAGGAATTGACGTACCTCCTTGTGGTTGATGGGTGCTGGCCAGTCCTTGATGACGGTTACTTTATCCGGATCCGGTGCTACGCCTTCGGCGCTGACCACATGTCCTAGGTATTGGACCTTGGGTTTCAGCAGGTGGCACTTGGACGGTTTCAGTTTCATCCCGTACTTGGACAGTGACTCGAACACTTCACTCAGGTGTTGGAGGTGATCTTCATAGGTCTGAGAGTAGACAATGACATCATCAAGGTATAACAAGACAGTCTCAAAGTTCTTGTGGCCCAAACAACACTCCATAAGTCTCTGGAATGTTCCTGGGGCATTACACAAACCGAATGGCATACTGTTGAACTCGCATAAGCCCATGGGAGTCGTGAAGGCTGTCTTCTCACGATCCTCCTCTGCAACGGCAACCTGCCAGTACCCACTAGTAAGATCTAATGTGGAGAAGTAATTGGCAGATTTGAGTGCAGCTAGTGACTCTTCTATGCGTGGTAACGGGTATGCATCTTTGTGTGTGACTTTGTTGATTTGCCTATAATCTACGCACATCCTCATACTACCATCTTTCTTTTTAACCAGGACTAGTGGTGCGGCCCAGGGACTACAGCTATCCCTAATGACTCCTGCATTTTTCATGTCCTGAAGCATCTCTTTTGCTTTCTGGTAATGAGTGGGTGGTATAGGCCTGTACCTTTCTTTGATAGGTGCATGGTTGTTTGTGGGGATATGATGTTGTACCCCTTTAATCCTCCCAAAGTCGAGTGGGTGTTTGCTGAACACTTGCTCATACTCTTGAACTACCCGGTATACTCCATTTTTCTGGTGAGAGGGTGTATTGTCAGTTCCTACACTGAGTTCTTGACACCATTTCTCTAACTGATCTTTGGAGTGAGGGGGTTCATCAGTGACTGTTTGGTTTGAGGATTGTACATCAATCACAGCATCATCTTTTACTTGGTACAATTTAGCTACAGTTGCATATCTAGGTAGTCTGACTTCGTCATCACCATAATTCAATATGCGTACGGGGACTCTCCCCTTTCTTACATCGACTAACCCTCTGGCTGTCAAGAGCGTAGGACTACTGTCGGACATTACAGGTTCTACTACAGCTTGGTAGTCCTGCCCTCTGAGGCCTATGGCTGCTCGACACCAGATCATCATTTCACTTCTGGGTGGTACCACAATTGGAATGGGATCTGTGACCCTTACTCTGCCAATCTCACCATTTGACAAGGTTACCTGTTGTTGATACACCAGAGCTCTGATCTGCTTTTGGATAGCCCTCTTTTCTCTGGGTTTACCGGCTTCAGCACTCTGTTGGAGCAAAAACAACACTTCATCGAGGCATTTGATCATGACATTGGTACCCAATATGACATATGGATCCTTGTGGTTAGGCTTATCCTGAACCACTAAGATACCCTGGTTTTTCAACTGCACCCTCCCCACCTTTACTGTAGCTTCCCACTGTCCCTCTATGGTAACCGGAATACCGTTAGTGGCTTCAAGGTTCATCTCAGGGTTAGGGGGTTCTAGCTTAACATCTGGCCAGAACTGCTTGTAAAGGGCACTGGGGATGGATGTCACCTGGGATCCAGTGTCTATCAAGGCGGAGATAGCGATGCCATCGATGACGATTGGTAAGTATGGACAGTCTCCCACATACTTGTGTTCCCAGCTGGACGTAGGGCCTGGACAGTCTACTCCTGGGGTTGGCCCTTCTCGCCCAGGGGTTGCTCGTTTAAAGGACGGGATTGCAGATTGCGTCCTCCTAAGTCGTTCTGCTGACTGTTGCGGCGTCTGTCAGGACTGCGGCGGTCTGCAGGTTTTCCTCGCGACGGCTGTGTCTTTCTCCTCATCCAGGGGACGTCATCCGGGCTGTCGGCGAGTTGAATCTTGTCCGATGGCCTTGCATCTGTCTTGGGTCTTCTCCCAGCTTGTAGCTTGGCCACGTCCTTCATCAGCTGCTCGACATTAGCACACAGTTGATCAAACCGGTCAGGTGTCACAGTCTGTGCACTGGACTGAATCGCAGGGATTGGAGATGTTGCTGCCGGCACGGAAGGGGTGTCAGCGTACTGCTGCTGCTGCGGTGAAGCGGGATCAGGTACTTCAGCGAGTCGCTGTCCCCAGACTGTTAAGTCTCTCAAGGTATCAAACTCTGCGCCTGGGTTTTGTATGGACCACCAGCTTGCTTGCTTCCTATCCTCAGATAGTTTAAGGCCCACAATAAATTGTCCAATTAACGCTTTGTTCTCATCTCGAGCACTGTCAGGATCGACTTGTTTTAACAGTCTGTATGCTTCTTGCAAGCGCAGTGAATAATCAAGGACAGTTTCTTGTGCCCCTTGGTTACAACGATAGAATGACAGTCTTAATCCAGCTTCGGTATGGCACTCAAAGACCCGGGTTAATCTAGCGAATATCTGCTCCACAGATTCCTGAACTTCTACAGGCCAGCTGCGGCTCTGCAGTTCGGCTGCACCGGTTAATTGTCCCATAATAACTGAAGCTCTTTGCTTACCGGTCATCGGGTACATGTCCAGGGCTTGGCATATCTTCCTCTGGAAGTTCTCCAAGGTGCTGGGTACACCGCTGTACTTGGGTAACCAGGTCGCACTAGGAACGTAGGGTAGAGACATCGGCATAATCGGAGCGGGTTGCGGTAGCATACCGCCGACTTGTTGCTGTCCATCAAGAGGTATGTTTTGAGGTGCCGCTTGGTCTAGCGGGGGCACCGCGTGATCGGGAGCCGGGTTACTCATGGTCGCTCCCCCTTAGTTAAGCGTAGCCTTTCCCTCGGTTGCAAACGGAAGTGTCGGCCTCGCGGTGAGGAGTGAGGCACCACGGGAGTTTCCGGTTCCTGCTGCGTACGGAGGAAGTCGTCAGAGCGTGGGGGCGGGGTCAATCTTCGCGCCCTCTGCACAGTCACGCCCCTTCTTTTCCCGCCTTTTCGCGCAGCAATGGCGGACCCAATGTACAGTTCGATATTTACAGTCAATAAATAGCACACAGACCCAGGAGGCAGACAGTGAAATGATGCAAGAATATTCTTTCTTGGGGATGTGCAGCAGAGAAATTCACGCTGATTGACTGATGGATTAATCTTTATTTTGAAGTTTACTGAGGATAGGAGGAGGTATAAAAAATAGAAATACATGAATAGAGAGAGCTTCGAGAAAGATATTAAAAATTATATCAATTATATAGTTTTTTTTGACCTACAGATTCCCATTAAAATGTATGTCTTTATTTTAAAATAGTAACTATTTATAATATTCCAGCAACCATTTAATCAGTTGGGCAGCATACTGGGGATCGTCTAAGCAATAAATGCTGATTACGGGACTGAGCAGTTGAACCTCTGCCATTAACGTTTAAACTGGAGATATAAAGGGGTTATACACAGACACATTTGTTTTCTTTATAATATATTATAACTGGTTATTGAACAAAATTTGGATCAACATATTAAAGTAGCTGTCGGGCAACTACTGTCCTCGCTGACCCCCATACATGTGCTTGCTCAGCTTGGCCAGTCATGCACATGCCACCCCTCTGGTGGCATCTCACCTTGCTGGTAAGAACAAAAGGATCAGGCTATCAGACTCCAACTACATGATCCTTCTCTCCCCTAGACCTGCCATCAGGGGTGAGCAAGGAGGGCCTATAACATGGTCGCCAGTCTTGGCAAATTGGCGAGGTACACCTACAGTTCACATGTGATATTTATGGCCAACTTAAAAGGTTAAACACTCCAGAAATCCAACATTAAAGAGGTTGTCCACTACTTAGACATTGATGATTTGTACTCAATGTCTGACTGTCTGGGGCCCAACACTCAGCACCCTGTTGATCAGCCACTTTCGGTGCTGGCGGCAGCCTGTGGCCTGAAGTGCTCTGTACTGAAGTTTCTCAGTCTTCTGATTGTTGCCGTAGCTGGATAATGAATATCTGTATCTTACTGATTTGAAAAGGGGGCATATGTGACTCAGTGGTTAGCACTGCAGCCTTGCAGCGCTGGGGTCCTGGGTTCACATCCCACCAAGGATAACATCTGCATGGAGTTTATGTTCTCCCTGCGTTTGCGTGGGTTCTCCGGTTTCCTCCCACATTTCAAAGACATACTGGTAGGATATTTAGATTGTGAGCTCCAATGGGGACAGTGTTGCAAATGTATGTAAAGTGCTATGGAATTAATAGTGCTATATAAATGAATAAATACATATATACATGCAGTATCCAGCCACGGTCACTATGAGAAGACGGGGTGGACTCACCGTAGCCGGGGGGTACACGTAGCGGGCGTTGTTTCTCCTCCAGTCACGGAAACCGCGCCTGCGGTGGTGTAGGCCCGGTGGTCCAGATCAATAGGGGAATGGCGGAACAGTGGGGTGATTTGTCTTCGTGACGCCACCTGCGGGTGTTCTGGTAACGGTACCAGCGCTGTTCGGGTCTCCGGGGGATGGTACACAGCGAGATGGAACGCTCCCCACAGGATGAGCGGGAATCCCCGGAGCCGGGAGCTGCGCAAGATGTTGTGAGGCAGCTGCGGGACGCTGCGCGCTGAATCCTGGAGTAATGCACAACCACACAAAGTCTCTTTTAGGTACCTTTACTGGATAGTAGTCAGGTACACTCGGACCGGATAGTGAAGTTGGCACTTATGGAGTTTCACAGCAAGCAGTGTTAGGCTTCCTTTCTCTACTTCTGGTGCTAAGGTCGGGTGGATGTGGAATCCAGCCGGACCGGGCAGGGTGTTCAATGGAACTTGCTTCACCTGGTTGTCAGCACTGAGGGCACTGTAAAAGGGTCTGAGCAGGATCAGTACTCTTCCCTGGCTCTCGTGGGTAGTGCATCAGGTGGAACAGGTGGCTAAACCTCCTGTTGGATGTAGCTGGTTCTCTGTGAGGGCTTTGTAGCTTCCACAGCTTCGGTTCCAGTAACCGGATGGTTTGGAAAGAGTTGGATTAACTCTGTATTCCTGAGAGGTGATCTCCTTCTTCCTATTATCCCAATTGCAGGGATCTCCACTGGCTAACAGGCTAGCAGGGCCTAGTGTGTTCCTCATAGGGTGGAGGTTTCAACACAGGCAGGCAGCTCTTGTAGCGTCTACCACACTCTGAAGTTTCTCCCTCCAAGACTCTTTTTATAGGGGGAACTGGTTAGAAGTCACCAGTGTTAGCTCCCCCTAGAGGCTCGGGGTGAAACCAGGTGTTCTAAGTGTTTGTTTGTGTTGTGGTTTTGCTGTGCTGTTACTTACTCCATTTGTACCTAAGGATTTCTGTGGTGCCCAACAGGTGCCAGGGTGCCACATTCCCCCTTAGTTAACCTCAGTTCTCCCGGCTGAGCAAAAGGTTCTTTTTACAACTTAACACTAAGCATTTATAACATTCAATTTACAAAGTCTTAAAGAAAACACAAAAATCACTGAAAAGGAGTGAAAAATGTGGAAAAAGGTGAAAAGCAGTCCGTACGGCACTAGTCCTTCTGCCGCAGGCTGGAAAAAGGTAAAGTTAGTGGTCACACAAGTCCTGTGACAATTGTTCAAAGTTTATGAAAAGGGAAAAAGGTAAAGTCCAGGGATACATGGTAAACTTTATACATTCCCTACGGGTGTCTCTGCTTGGGAGGCCGGTACTAACCTTCTATACCTTACCAGGCGCTTTCTGTTCCCAACTTAGTATACTTGGGACATAGCCCAGTTCCTCCACCCTTCTGTACACTACTTTTTACAGGTTTTGAAAAACAGTATTATATACAAACACTTACAGGTTACATTTTCCACTACATTTTAAACCCATTCTCCAAGTTTTTGTGGGGGTTGACCTAATGTACTACGTGTGGATCTGCGTAGTGTGGGTGTTTCCAAAGCTGTTTGTGTAGTGTACGAAGTGGTTGGTAATTCTCTATGTCTGCTTTGTGTAAGACCATAGTAAGGGGCGGAGTCTATCAACTGGACTGACCTCTGTAGGTAGTTGATTAGGAATGGCTTCTCTTACTGTGGGACTAGCAGGCTGACCGATTACAGGAATCTCAGGTTCCATGATAACAGGCTGCAATTCTTGCACTTGAACTTCTTCTTGTTGGACTTGTGGAATTGGATTTGGCTTTGGCTGATCTTCTGTAGGCTGGTAGAAGTGCATAACTGGTATGAGGAATGCATCACCTATTTGTGGCCAATCAGCTGGTAAGTATCCAATTTCTGTAAGGACTAGATTTTCTTTTGTTTCTTCATCTGTAGCTACAGTAGGGTAACTGGTTGCTTGTGGGATTAACTGTGGCGGACATTTCTTCAAATGATCCCTTGAGACAGTCGCAATAGTATTCCCATTGTCTTTACTAATAACACAAGTTTTTGAGTTATCAAAGTGTGACGGCATAACGGTGTAGGGTATGGATTCCCAACTGTTATCCAATTTGTTGGTTTTTCTTTTTCTTTTCAGCACTACATCACCTATAGCTAAGGGTTCAGCTGAGGCGTGCTTGTTGAAGTCTTTTTCTTGTTTGGTTCTACTGATTTCTAGGTTCCTTTCAACACTCTCTTGTACTTTCTTGTACCTTTCTTGGCGTTGGCTGACCCAGTCTTCATCAGAAGAGTCTTCTGTGGGTTCAATGGTTCCCATCTGCAAATCAATAGGCAGTTTACCTGGTCTTGCTCTCATCAAGTAAGCAGGTGTGTAATTCGTCGAACTGACAGGTATGTGGTTGTAGATGTCCACGAGATCTGGAAGTTTCTCTGGCCATTGATTTCTCTCTTCAACTGGTAAGGTCTTGAGCATGTCAATGACTATGTGGTTCATCTTCTCACATAAACCGTTCGTCTGAGGATGATAAGTGTTGTGCGGATTTTCTTACACCCATACAGCCCTAAGAATTCTTGGAACAGAGCTGATTCGAAGGCTGGTCCTTGATCAGTTAAGACCTGGTCTGGATACCCATGGGGGCGACAGAAGTAACTCTGGAACGCTTTGGCTGCTACCTCAGCAGTTAAATCCTTAACTGGAACGACTACCAGGAATCTTGAGTAGTGATCAACGATGGTGAGAGCGTAGGTGTACCCGGTTCGACTTGGGGTAAGCTTCACATGGTCGAGAGCAACTATTTCAAGAGGTTTGGTGGTAACAATCGGCTGCAACGGAGCTTTCTGAGTTAGGTGGTCTTTTCTTCGAAGGTGACATGGTCCACAGTTTTTACACCATTTGTCAATTGAACCTCTCATACCGACCCAGTAAAACCGATCCTTCAGGAGTCTCTCCAGTTTCTTCCATCCAAAGTGTCCTGCATCATCATGGTATGCTTCAAGGATCATCTGGACTTCAGTCTTGGGAACTACAATCTGCCAGATGAGTTCATGGGTTCTCGGATTGAGGTATCTTCTGCATAGTTTACCTTGGTAGACGAACAACCTTCCTTTCTCCTTCCACAGGCGTTTAGCAGTTGGTGAGGCATCAGAGTCCATATTGGCGTGCTCTTGAGTGATGAGATCCCTTACCAGGCTGACATCTGGGTCGTTGGCTTGAGCCTCCTTCCAGTCATGGTGAGGTAACGGGTTCACGGTCCTCTCTACACGTGTCTGGTTTCTCTGATGACATGTTGCTGTACCGGAACGGTGGAAAGCAGGTAGTTCAATCTCTTCTAGGTCATCTATGTCTTCTCCATCTTCGGAAGATGGGGCATTCGGGACAGGGCATCAGCATTGCCGTTCTTGTGACCTGCCCGATACTTTACAGTGAAGTCGTAGTTAGCGAGTCTTGCTACCCAACGCTGTTCTAGGGCTCCCAGCTTTGCAGTCTCTAAGTGTGTTAGAGGATTGTTGTCTGTGAAAGCTGTGAACGGGGCGGATGCCAGGTAATGCTTGAAACGCTCTGTGATCGCCCAGACCAGGGCCAGGAACTCCAGCTTGAAGGAGCTGTAGTTTTCCGGGTTCCTTTCGGTGGACGGAGCTTTCTGCTGGCGTAGGCTATCACCTTCTCCTTGCCCTGCTGACGTTGAGATAGGACTGCTCCTAAACCTTCATTGCTTGCGTCAGTGTACAACAGAAACGGTAGATTGTAGTCAGGGTAAGCCAGGATTTCTTCTCCAGTTAAAGCATCTTTTAACGTTTGGAAGGATTTGTCCTGTTCTGGGCCCCAGTGGAACGGGGGTCCCCTGATCTTGCCGTTTTTGGATTGACCTACTAGGAGATCTTGCATAGGTGCGGCTATCTTGGTATAGCCTTTGATGAATCGTCGGTAGTACCCGACCAGTCCTAGGAATTGACGTACCTCCTTGTGGTTGATGGGTGCTGGCCAGTCCTTGATGACGGTTACTTTATCCGGATCCGGTGCTACGCCTTCGGCGCTGACCACATGTCCTAGGTATTGGACCTTGGGTTTCAGCAGGTGGCACTTGGACGGTTTCAGTTTCATCCCGTACTTGGACAGTGACTCGAACACTTCACTCAGGTGTTGGAGGTGATCTTCATAGGTCTGAGAGTAGACAATGACATCATCAAGGTATAACAAGACAGTCTCAAAGTTCTTGTGGCCCAAACAACACTCCATAAGTCTCTGGAATGTTCCTGGGGCATTACACAAACCGAATGGCATACTGTTGAACTCGCATAAGCCCATGGGAGTCGTGAAGGCTGTCTTCTCACGATCCTCCTCTGCAACGGCAACCTGCCAGTACCCACTAGTAAGATCTAATGTGGAGAAGTAATTGGCAGATTTGAGTGCAGCTAGTGACTCTTCTATGCGTGGTAACGGGTATGCATCTTTGTGTGTGACTTTGTTGATTTGCCTATAATCTACGCACATCCTCATACTACCATCTTTCTTTTTAACCAGGACTAGTGGTGCGGCCCAGGGACTACAGCTATCCCTAATGACTCCTGCATTTTTTCATGTCCTGAAGCATCTCTTTTGCTTTCTGGTATGAGTGGGTGGTATAGGCCTGTACCTTTCTTTGATAGGTGCATGGTTGTTTGTGGGGATATGATGTTGTACCCCTTTAATCCTCCCAAAGTCGAGTGGGTGTTTGCTGAACACTTGCTCATACTCTTGAACTACCCGGTATACTCCATTTTTCTGGTGAGAGGGTGTATTGTCAGTTCCTACACTGAGTTCTTGACACCATTTCTCTAACTGATCTTTGGAGTGAGGGGGTTCATCAGTGACTGTTTGGTTTGAGGATTGTACATCAATCACAGCATCATCTTTTACTTGGTACAATTTAGCTACAGTTGCATATCTAGGTAGTCTGACTTCGTCATCACCATAATTCAATATGCGTACGGGGACTCTCCCCTTTCTTACATCGACTAACCCTCTGGCTGTCAAGAGCGTAGGACTACTGTCGGACATTACAGGTTCTACTACAGCTTGGTAGTCCTGCCCTCTGAGGCCTATGGCTGCTCGACACCAGATCATCATTTCACTTCTGGGTGGTACCACAATTGGAATGGGATCTGTGACCCTTACTCTGCCAATCTCACCATTTGACAAGGTTACCTGTTGTTGATACACCAGAGCTCTGATCTGCTTTTGGATAGCCCTCTTTTCTCTGGGTTTACCGGCTTCAGCACTCTGTTGGAGCAAAAACAACACTTCATCGAGGCATTTGATCATGACATTGGTACCCAATATGACATATGGATCCTTGTGGTTAGGCTTATCCTGAACCACTAAGATACCCTGGTTTTTCAACTGCACCCTCCCCACCTTTACTGTAGCTTCCCACTGTCCCTCTATGGTAACCGGAATACCGTTAGTGGCTTCAAGGTTCATCTCAGGGTTAGGGGGTTCTAGCTTAACATCTGGCCAGAACTGCTTGTAAAGGGCACTGGGGATGGATGTCACCTGGGATCCAGTGTCTATCAAGGCGGAGATAGCGATGCCATCGATGACGATTGGTAAGTATGGACAGTCTCCCACATACTTGTGTTCCCAGCTGGACGTAGGGCCTGGACAGTCTACTCCTGGGGTTGGCCCTTCTCGCCCAGGGGTTGCTCGTTTAAAGGACGGGATTGCAGATTGCGTCCTCCTAAGTCGTTCTGCTGACTGTTGCGGCGTCTGTCAGGACTGCGGCGGTCTGCAGGTTTTCCTCGCGACGGCTGTGTCTTTCTCCTCATCCAGGGGACGTCATCCGGGCTGTCGGCGAGTTGAATCTTGTCCGATGGCCTTGCATCTGTCTTGGGTCTTCTCCCAGCTTGTAGCTTGGCCACGTCCTTCATCAGCTGCTCGACATTAGCACACAGTTGATCAAACCGGTCAGGTGTCACAGTCTGTGCACTGGACTGAATCGCAGGGATTGGAGATGTTGCTGCCGGCACGGAAGGGGTGTCAGCGTACTGCTGCTGCTGCGGTGAAGCGGGATCAGGTACTTCAGCGAGTCGCTGTCCCCAGACTGTTAAGTCTCTCAAGGTATCAAACTCTGCGCCTGGGTTTTGTATGGACCACCAGCTTGCTTGCTTCCTATCCTCAGATAGTTTAAGGCCCACAATAAATTGTCCAATTAACGCTTTGTTCTCATCTCGAGCACTGTCAGGATCGACTTGTTTTAACAGTCTGTATGCTTCTTGCAAGCGCAGTGAATAATCAAGGACAGTTTCTTGTGCCCCTTGGTTACAACGATAGAATGACAGTCTTAATCCAGCTTCGGTATGGCACTCAAAGACCCGGGTTAATCTAGCGAATATCTGCTCCACAGATTCCTGAACTTCTACAGGCCAGCTGCGGCTCTGCAGTTCGGCTGCACCGGTTAATTGTCCCATAATAACTGAAGCTCTTTGCTTACCGGTCATCGGGTACATGTCCAGGGCTTGGCATATCTTCCTCTGGAAGTTCTCCAAGGTGCTGGGTACACCGCTGTACTTGGGTAACCAGGTCGCACTAGGAACGTAGGGTAGAGACATCGGCATAATCGGAGCGGGTTGCGGTAGCATACCGCCGACTTGTTGCTGTCCATCAAGAGGTATGTTTTGAGGTGCCGCTTGGTCTAGCGGGGGCACCGCGTGATCGGGAGCCGGGTTACTCATGGTCGCTCCCCCTTAGTTAAGCGTAGCCTTTCCCTCGGTTGCAAACGGAAGTGTCGGCCTCGCGGTGAGGAGTGAGGCACCACGGGAGTTTCCGGTTCCTGCTGCGTACGGAGGAAGTCGTCAGAGCGTGGGGGCGGGGTCAATCTTCGCGCCCTCTGCACAGTCACGCCCCTTCTTTTCCCGCCTTTTCGCGCAGCAATGGCGGACCCAATGTACAGTTCGATATTTACAGTCAATAAATAGCACACAATACCCGAGATAACGGGCCTGCTCAAATCCTGTTCGTGACGCCAAATTCTGACTCACCGTAGCCGGGGGGTACACGTAGCGGGCGTTGTTTCTCCTCCAGTCACGGAACCGCGCCTGCGGTGGTGTAGGCCCGGTGGTCCAGATCAATAGGGGAATGGCGGAACAGTGGGGTGATTTGTCTTCGTGACGCCACCTGCGGGTGTTCTGGTAACGGTACCAGCGCTGTTCGGGTCTCCGGGGGATGGTACACAGCGAGATGGAACGCTCCCCACAGGATGAGCGGGAATCCCCGGAGCCGGGAGCTGCGCAAGATGTTGTGAGGCAGCTGCGGGACGCTGCGCGCTGAATCCTGGAGTAATGCACAACCACACAAAGTCTCTTTTAGGTACCTTTACTGGATAGTAGTCAGGTACACTCGGACCGGGATAGTGAAGTTGGCACTTATGGAGTTTCACAGCAAGCAGTGTTAGGCTTCCTTTCTCTACTTCTGGTGCTAAGGTCGGGTGGATGTGGAATCCAGCCGGACCGGGCAGGGTGTTCAATGGAACTTGCTTCACCTGGTTGTCAGCACTGAGGGCACTGTAAAAGGGTCTGAGCAGGATCAGTACTCTTCCCTGGGCTCTCGTGGGTAGGTGCATCAGGTGGAACAGGTGGCTAAACCTCCTGTTGGATGTAGCTGGTTCTCTGTGAGGGCTTTGTAGCTTCCACAGCTTCGGTTCCAGTAACCGGATGGTTTGGAAAGAGTTGGATTAACTCTGTATTCCTGAGAGGTGATCTCCTTCTTCCTATTATCCCAATTGCAGGGATCTCCACTGGCTAACAGGCTAGCAGGGCCTAGTGTGTTCCTCATAGGGTGGAGGTTTCACACAGGCAGGCAGCTCTTGTAGCGTCTACCACACTCTGAAGTTTCTCCCTCCAAGACTCTTTTTATAGGGGGAACTGGTTAGAAGTCACCAGTGTTAGCTCCCCTAGAGGCTCGGGGTGAAACCAGGTGTTCTAAGTGTTGTTTGTGTTGTGGTTTTGCTGTGCTGTTACTTACTCCATTTGTACCTAAGGATTTCTGTGGTGCCCAACAGGTGCCAGGGTGCCACAGGGGCAGCTCCAACATTGGGCATTTTTGGCCACAGGCAGCTGCTGCCGACACAGAGAACAGCTGTTTGTCAGGGGGCTAAGTCATGGACCCTAGCCAATCAGACATTGATGACCTATTTTCATCAATGCCTAAGTAGTGGACAACCTCTTTAATACAATTAAGTGTGCTTTACCACTGCATACACTTATAACATAGCCTCACGAATCTCCATCAGTGACAAAAAAGTGGAAATCAAGACACGGTTTCCCAGGAATAAGAAAGATGGCCATATACTTTATTCTGATCTATATAGGGATTTGAGGAGACATGGCATCCATATTTTTATGATATGTTGGGATCCGAAAAATTATAACCCCAAGCTATCGGATATTTATGACATAGACTGCATATCGAGAAGGCTGCTTTAATAATAACTAGTGATACATTTATACTGTATCTCTTACCCTTCAATTTCATCTTCTGTATTGTAGAAAACCTGCAAAGAAGAAATAAATGATAAAACAGAACACAGACAGCTTGTTCCCATTATCAGCGATACATCCAACATCCATCTTCATTGCCTTTTCCAGGATCGCAGTTCTCATCGATGTAACATTGCCTAGGGCTGATTATTAGATTATCACTGAACACTAAATATAAAATGATTGTAATAGGAGTAAATCATAGAAATTGAAGTTTTCTCGGTTTTGCCAATGACCTAATAATACTTAGTGCTATGGTTACTCGCCATTTTCTAGATACATATTTTGTGTACATGAATAATAATAGTTTTGAAGCAAACAACCTGCACTACAGACTGAGGCTGATCTCACACATTGGACATTCGCCGCAATGTCTCCTGACCCAAAATAAACACCCTGTTTATCTGACCTAATACTGGAGGTACTAGGGGGGTGCAGAGGTAAGAAGAGGCTGCTCACACTGCTGTCCATCCCATCTATCTGATCTAATGCAGGAGGTACCAGTGGTGGTGAAGTAAGAAGAGGCTGCTGACACTGATGTACACTTAGTCTATTTGATCGAATACTGGATATATCAGTAATGCTAAGGTAAGAAGAGGATGCTCACACTGTTGTCCAACATGTCTTTCTGATGAAATACTTAAGATACCGGGGTGGCTGAGGTAAGAAGAGGCTTTTCACACTGCTGTCCATTAGGTCTTTCTGATCCAACACTACAGATAAGGTTAGCAAGTAAAATGGGGAAAAAAGCTGCTAACATTGCTAGCCACCATGTTGTTATGATCTAATACTGGAAGTACTAGGGGTGGTGAAGAAACAAGAGGCTGCTCATTCTTCTTTTCCTCGTCTGTCAGATATAACATTGGAGATATCAGGGTTCTGCATTTCATTTTTTTGCTACCACCTTATCTGTATTGGTCAACTTTATAGATTCTTCACTTGTAACCTTTGATTTTATCCACATTTAATTTGTCGCCACTCTTTCTATGTAATCTATCCTAAAACAGGACGACTGTGAATTTTTGGCCATGTCTTTGCCCTTTGCTACAAATGGGGGACGTAGAAACCCTATTCTTGGGATAATTGAGCATGGTCTGCTGTGAACTCAGAGTACTCACATGAAAGATTGGTCTGGAGAACTTTGTGTGCAGTTATTTTGGAATTCCTAGAGAATAATAGAATATTTTGCCTATGTGTTCATAGATGGGTGTAAATTCCCGAGGTGCAATCTACATCTACCTCTAGAACAGGACATGTCAGACTATGTCCCCAGGATATACCATAAATGTCTATAATGGGAATACACTTTCTAATTGAATGGAGGACAGGAATTCAGAAGTCTGTATTTGCTCCCAGGCATTTGTAGCCCTTCTCGGTAGAAGGTTTACATTTTGCATCATCCATGTATCAATAGAAGAAGCTAATTTATAGAAAGCACAATCTGGCATAAAATATCTGCCTGCCCCCGCGGGGCCCTCATTACATTACTACTCTCTAAAGAACACGGATATCAAATACCTGTCCGGTCCTTTGTAAGTTTCCAAAGTGAACATCTGGGATGAAGAGGACGGGCTGGGATTCCAGGTCAGACATTGTTTTGAAGAAGGTGAGATCACTCTTCTTCTGCAGCGGTAAGGATGATAATTTGGAATCAGATGCTAAATGGGAATTGACAAGAGGAAAAGGTCAGAATGATGAAAAAATTACATAAACTCATCTGCAGTCTGGCATTTGTGGGACCAGAAGTGATGTCAAACGATTGGATTTTCTGGATCATCAGATGGTGAGACATTGTAAACCAGTAAACTCTCCATTATTAGGAAACTTCCACTCTGGATGTAAATTCAGTGGAAGAAAATCAGATACAGATTTTGTCAGAAATCTATGCTGAATCTGCAAGAATGGCGCAATATAAGTAAAAAAAACATAAATGAGTCGAAAGAGTTAAATTTGTTGCAGACTTGCCCAAATGCATAGCAAAAAGTGAAATGCAAAGAGTTAATCCATAGCTTAAATTGACAGACTGCAAGGGTAAAACTAGCACATTATCTGCTTGGATCTTATATGCAGCAGAAGGTTGAGATGGTTGTACAATGCTTTACTGGTACTGTAATATAGGGGAAATTTTCATTGCTCGGAAAATCCAAATAGAAAATTGTATAAAAAGGTGGATAAAAAAAAGGTAATGAACCAACTTGTATTTATAACCCAACAATCAGATTCATAATAAAAGTAAGTATATTCATAGAATCAACCCATGTTCCCCAAGCAAAGAAGCACAGCAGGAAATACTACTAAACTGTATTATGGCTAGAAACATTCTGGAGAGATGGCGCCAAATGTACAAACCAGTCACCACCCCCCTCAGGCTCTCCACTAGGCTTAAAGGGGTATGCTCAAGTTGTCTCCTGAGCAGCTCAGAGCCCTGCAGTCTCTTTACCTCCAGTGTTCTTGGGAGGTGGGTTCTCCTCCTTGATTGACAGTTCTAGCAGCTTTATTCTGCTACTACACATTAATGGTCTGTCACCGCTTTTTCTGAGTCTAGTGTTATTAGTCTATTTACATAAAGAAACAACAAGGAATTTGAACAAGACCTCAGCTCAGTCATGTGAGAGCTATGATTAAGACTGCTGTAGAAACTGCCGATATAGGGTTATGCAAGGGTCCCCTGTTTTTTCATCCTATATAACTGATAAGCAGCTTTTAAGGAGGGGAGGTGTGCAGATAGCTGCTGCATAGAAATCAAGGGGTTATTGGAGCGACTGGTATGTTAGGAGTTAACTCCTCTCTTGAAATGTAACTACTGTGCAGACTTGGCCAGGCTAGGGTGGTCAAGCTCCATAGAAACAAGCAGTACACTGTGTAAAATAAAAGTCAATTGCAAACTTGCTAATTTTTATACTGTTTAACTAAGTAACTAACACAATTTCATAACATGTGAATCCCCCTTTAACGCACTGCATCACATTTCCTTGCATGTTTTCTTTAAAGGGAACCTGTTATTGCAGCCAGATATATTTTATGTTTTCTTGGTTGATTAGTCCAATAAAGTCCTCAGCAGCTTCTCCTTCCTCTTCACCCTTTGACTGACAAGTCCCTCCCCACGTGGACACATAACGAGAGACCAGTCAGTCAATGGGATTGGGCAAAGAGAAGCTGCAGGAAACTGCATTGGACTAGTCAGCCAAGACACATAGTCCCCATGTTAGAATAAAACATAGCATGAATCTGGTGACGGGTTCACTTTCAATCCTGACAATATTCAAACTTAAGATGATTATTGTCAGCCACTAAGTCAGCTTAGCTTGTGACCTACAATTATTTGAGGACTGGGTTTGCGCAGGTTGACTTTTTCCTTTTTTTCGATTTTGCTTTCGCTCCTCATCTCGAATTTTTCTTTCTGCTCCCTAAAAAAAATAAAGAAAGGGAAAAGCAAATTTAAAAAAGAAAATAATCCTGTTTACATCAAACAGAAATAAGGCAACATCTGAGAGGAAAATGGAAGCAAATGTTCTTCTGCAGATTGAAGGAAAACGTCACAATGGGGGCAGGCTTGAGTGGTGGTGGCATCCTTTATTTGGAGGGGGGTGACAGGGCCGACGCTGTGACTTTTTTGCGTATTTCAGTTGACCAATCAGGTGGCGGTCAGCTGGCCAATCATTTTGTGTTTTATCGAGGACATCCAGACACCAAAGCAATTATGTAAGTCATTAGGCAAATACCGGTATATATCACAAAGGTCACTCTGGGACTTGTGGTGCCATAGGGGTCAAGTGGTGGGTTTGCAAGTTAGCAGAAGGACATGGGTGTGTCTGGCAAACCTGAAACCTCCCATAGGTGTGTCTCATGTGGAACAGAGGGGATATAGTCCAACTTCCTGTTTGGAAAGATAAAGGCGACAAAACGAGGCGCAATAGTGCTCTATCAATGTGACACTGATTTTTGCACACAGATCGCAAAATGGTGCATTCACCTTATCTAGTTGTGTGCACCCACAACTAGTTTAAACAGCATGTAGTTTAAAAGCTACCGCAGGACCTCCACCTCCACGTAGCACGTGTAAGAATATCCAAATTAAGGGATGGTGTATATACAGTCCGTGCTGCTTGAAATAATCAGTCCAAAGTCTTGAGTAAATACACCCCCCTTCTTTATTTTCCACCTACGTGTTTCAGTGCCACTCCAGGCACCGTCATCAGGGCATCTGATGCCCTGATGACGGTGCCTGGAGTGGCACCGAAACGCGTAGATGGAAAATAAAGAAGAGGGTCTTTTTACTCAAGACTTTGGACTGATTATTTCAAGCAGCGCGGACTGTATATACACCATCCCTGGATTTGAACTTCCTGTTTGGTCACATGTTGCTCTGGGTTTCCAGCAGCCATGCTGCCAGAAGCACATGGTGGAGAATCCACGTATGCAGTGCTTGGGTTAGCTCTGGCAGTTCCTATGAAGACCAGGTCTCGCTCAGTGTTTGGAGCTGCCATTGTCCTGGAAGGTACCTGGGATGGAATGCTTGGGAGTGGCTGGCGTCCTGGAAGGCACCCGGTGAGGAGACCGTTGTGGAGCCTGGAGAATCTCGCTCTGTTTTCAGTACTGGCGGACTGAGAGGTCAGTGAGTGGAAGTTGTGGTGCCTTCACTGAGACATTGTAATAAACAAAATGGACTTTATTTTACTATAAAAACGTGCCCGTTTGCCTCAATCCTGCTATCATTTGAGTGTCCCCCAGCACGCTCAGTGAGTAAATCACTACAATATATATACAAACAAATCAAAAATACAAGGTAAGCAATTGTGTAACATTTCATCAGAATTCTCCTCCTAAAATCTAGAAAATATGTCATCTTCAGCGTAAAAAAAGATTTTGACATTGGAGAGTTAGGAGGTGAGCGTTGGTGCTTAAAATTCTACGGAGAGAAGGAGGAGATGGCGTCAGACACATTCTGCTGCAAGTTCTCCTGAAACAAGAAGTATATACGCTCTAAAGCAAAAAATGATTCTGTAGAGGAAAGGGAAGTGATAACTTTCCCATTGATAGAAGCACCAGTCTTGACAGTGATCCTATTGGTGTCCATGAGACTTCCTTTTTGTGAGCTAGAATTACTAAAACAATTTGTTGAGGACTTGATCAGTCGGTATATTACATGGACCGCCATTCATCTGAACGTCCCTCCGTGTAAAATTATTCTCCATTTCCCATGCAGGGACCACTGTGACTCACATCTTAAAGGGAATCTGTCAGCAGGGTTTTGCTATGCAATCTGACGACTGAATGCTGCAGGGGTTAAAAGACAAAAAGCAACTGTGCCTCTCTTATCAGTGTGTGTGCTATTGTTTACACAAACTAAAAGCTTTATAACATGCTGATTGCCATTACAGGACTACTTGGTCACGTGCACGGCAGTCCAACACGGCCCTTCCTCTGATTAATACCTCACTGTCAATGCGCAATCTCTATTGGTGTGGGCGGGGGCAGCTCTCTCAGCTCTGCTACATACCAAAAACAAAATGCTTTCATTGTGATGAAACAGCTGCAGTCAGTATTCTATGTAATACATCGTTAGTTTCAAAATCTCTTTGCCTGCAAATGCTGCTCTCAGATAAAGTAGCAAAAACCTGCTGACAGATTCCTTTTTAAAGGAGTTTCCGGTCTTGGAAGAACTCCTTTAAAGTGAAAATCTTTTTGTAAAGATTTTCCTCTTAACGACTTTTTCACCAATTATTTCTCTGTAATCGTATAATGAACCATTGATCAGTTCCGATAACTGTGGATGATCATATGTATGGTATATGTATATATGACATCCAGCCATGGCTGCCGTCTATGCATTGGGTATTACTTGGATCTGTAACCGGAGGACACGATCTGCTTGAAGAATCATCATCCATTAAACATTAAAGAGCCCCTTGCGGCAGTCAGTCACCGGCACCATCAGCTATTCATTCAAGAGAATAATGGATTATGGGCTGTCAGAAGATTTCCATGGTTAGGTTACCTTATCACAGAAGACCTTGATCTGGCAGTAGGCCCGGTGGATCGGCCTGTTGCTTCGGTTATTATAGCTATATGTGTCAATCTGAATCATGAGTGGAAGTCCCTTCACCCCTTTCTGAGAGGAGAAATCAGTGCTGAGGCAATTCACCGTGATGAAAATCTATAGGAAGGCGGAAAAAAAAAAGTTATGCAAATGGTTAGAAGCGAAACCATGCAAATCTCATATCCTGGTGCAGCGTAAACATTGATATAGTATATATAATGTCGTCATGTTAGATGAAGTAACCCTTTTATGGAAGACCGGTCTCATGGGTCAAAAGAGGACAATTGTTTCTCTTGTTTTATTCCCTCTGCCCACCTGAGTATTTAGGCTTCTATTTTTCTTGAGGTTTTTCCTCTTAAAGTAGATTTTAATCAACGGATCTTAGAATTATAATAATTTCCACAATTGGATGTCTTTAAAACACATGTTTCTGTGATGAGATAATCTTATATACAGTATTTTTTGCTTTATAAGACTCATTGGATTATAAGACGCATCCAAAATTTAGGGGAAGAAATTAGGGGGAAAATTCATTTAAAATAGGGGGTACATCCTCTAATACGTTGTGTCTCATATGCATGTAGCTTACCAGGGGGAAATAGGAGGCATAGTTGTGGTAGAGTGGCAGGGTCACAGTAGACAGGGTCACAATGGGGCAATGCTGCGGGCAGGAGGCAGGGTCGTCAGTGAACGTCAGTAGTGGGGCACTGCTTGCGGGCCTCAAGCTGGAAGTGTCACGGTGGTGTGCGGTGTGTGCCATTGACACTCCCAGGTTCTTACAGGCAAATGGCTGCGGAGGCAGCGCAGGCACAGATGAAGATGTCAGACAGCGGAAATCTCCATCTGTGTATGTGCAACCATTTTGAAGTCCTCTGTAGAGGTAGCGTAGGCATAGATGTCTATCGGTTCTCTGAGATCTCAATCTGTGCCTCGTGCTAGAGCATTTGCTTGCAGACCGATCGTTAATGGCACGTATCCACTCCAGCGAAAACATTGCCCACTTCTGACATTCACTGGCAACCCTGCTTCTGTACCTCCCTCAACTGCCATGCAAGATGCACCACATTTTGCCCCCAATTTGGAGATAGAGGAGGGAGTGCATCCCTGCTATGTACTATGTAATGGATGTGCGGACTATACAGACATGGTCTGATCATCAGCAACTCCTGTGCTGAGACAATCTATTATATGTCCTGCATGTCTGGTAATGGATGTGTCGACTGTCAGGACATGGTCTGATCATACCCACATTCCTGTGCTGAGATAATCTTAATATGTGTCCTGCTATGTACTATGTATGGATGTGTCTGACGTACAGGGACATGGTGTGATCATACCACATCTCCTGAGACCGGGGAGGATGGAAAGGAGTATACAGACATTACAGCACGGGATCATAATGATTTTTTGTGAGGTAAAACATTTCCCTGCTTGTTTTTAAAAAAGGTTTACTTCAAAGAAAGAATTTTTTTCAGTCCCATACTTTAATATCTGTATACTCTTTTCCTTCCTCCCGGCTCAGGAGATGTGGTATGATCAGACCATGTAACTGTATGGTTAGACACATCTATTAACACAGTACATAACAGGGACACATATATAAGATTATCTCAGTACAGGAGACGTGGTATGATCAGACCATGTTCCTGTACTGTCAGACACATCCATTACACAGTACATAACAGGGACACATATATAAGGCTGTGTTCACACGCTGCATATTTCACCATTCTTGCATCTCTGTTTAGCGCTTGTGTAAATGCAGTGATACACAGCCTGGATATGCATCCCAGCAAAAGGCTGAAATGCGTTCACATGTTCCGTCTTTTTACGGACGAGCTTTCACAGCAAAGTGCATGCACAAAAATAATCAACATATCAATTTTTTGCACTTTTTTACGTGCGCTTTTCCCATAGCCCACATTCTAAAATGGCTCGGGAAAAGCGCAGGTGAAAATCCATAGCGTGTCAACGTGGCCTGTCGTCTTTAAACCTCTCTGCATAAAAACGTCCACAAGTCTGGAACAGTATGGCGTATTTAAACAAAATACTCAGGAGAATAAAAAAGGAACAAAAATGGCCCACTTTTACCCTGGTGAGGGTCATATCTAGATTACATTTAGGGTTTGCGTCGGCTCCATAAACATGTGTAACTGCAATAATTTTCTTGAAGAAATACTTAATTTTCTGGAACACTTTCAAGGGTGCCAAACCAGGGGTGTAACTACAACAGGTTTAGGGGGTGCAATCACACCAGGGCCCTGGAGCTTTAGGGGGCCACAAAAATAGCTTTTCCTAAGGAAAAGACTAAAGGTACCGTCACACGTACCAATATCGCCCCCATATGGCTGGCAATTTGACGTGAGCGCGCACGTTCCGGGCACTTTTTTGCACATCGCCGTCGCCCTGTCTACACATAAGAGATCCTTGTGTGCGAATGTTCGGCAATCCTGACGTTCCGCAATATCGCCTGGCGCAGACCAGAAGCAATTTGACATTCCCACGTCGCCACCAAATCGACGCATCACACGCCACCACCGCATCAGCGATGTGGGTGTAGAGTGTGAGTACGCGCGGAGACAGGCGTGCCAGAGTGTTGTACACCGCTCACCCTACCAAATCCAATTGGTCAGCCTTGTCAGGATGTCTGCTCACTACATGACACGTGTCCTTTCTACTATATCGCTATTCAATATGGCGCCTTAGCCATGACCAGCCAATAGGAATGCAGGAGCAACCACCAATCGCGGCAGACGGGGCGCAGCAAACAGAACGCTCAGGCATGCCTCTGGAATTTACTTTTAGATGGTCTGAGCTCGCTTTCTACATCGCTATCACTCCGTCACACGCCATGATGCGCTGAAATCGCCAGGTGGAAATTGCCTGATTTCTCAGCAGAGCAGGGCAATCAAGGCGGTGCACCACCTGCGATTTCTTGCCATAATATCGCCCTTCACACGCCGCAACGCACAAGTGATATGGTAGCAATATCGCCGCATTCAGAGATTGCTCAGCAAATCTCCCGGCGATATCTCCACGTGTGACGGTACCTTAACGCCATTAAAGATTTGCAATTTTGGGGGCCCCATTGGAGCTTTTGCATCGGAGCCCTTGAGTTTCAAGTTATGCCACTGGTTCCAGCACATTGGACCATGACTGTATACAGGTCATCTGGAATTTACTAGACTAAGATGGCAGCGTTGCCCTTTATCTCCTATGACCTGAGTGCACTTTTATGGGAACACTACTAAAATCGGGTCTATAAAACATCACTCAGGAGCAGTAAGATTTCGGTTTTACAGCAATGCTAATAACTCTGGCGGGTGTTTACACTCATTTATTGAAACTTTTACCCTACACCACACCCTGGCAACCAACTTGGCTCAAAACCTGTGATCTGCCAGTTCTGGAGCAAATGCAAACGTCTTTATATTAAAAGCAAACAAAGCTCTGCATAATACTTTTTAATAACGTCTTGGCATGAAGTATATGCCAATCATTGTTTCTTCTTCACAAGAATAACAAGTCAGTGAATCTCAAGTATCCTTAGATCTACCTGCAAATACTTCAACCGTGCCTCATCTGCCATCTATAGAAGAAGCAGAGGTAGAAACTTCTGTAATGACACCCACAATGGGGCAACACTGGCAACTGCCCGGAGCATAGAACAGAATTATAAAATAGATAGATCTATACCATGGAAATATCTCACCATTCATTTTACAAACTACGCAGTATATTTTTATGTGGAATCATAGGTGAATTTGTAAATGTAATAGAGGCGGTGGTACAAGGCCTTAGTATGGGGCAAACAGAGAATTAGAAGGGGTTATCCAAGTAGTGAACAATCCCTTTAAGGGGTTAATCAGTTAGTGATTAGTGGCTGTTCCCTTTCCACACACCTTCACACTCTATGACGTATATATCAGTCAGGGAACATGAAGGGGGTTCTGACATCTGTGTTGGGTAGTGCAGGGTTTATCCAATGAACTGACACAGACCTTTCCTAAGAAGCCGACAGACAAGTTCAGAGCAATGTAAATCATGAGAGGGCTGCAGATCTCATCCAGCGCCTCCCACAAATCTGACGGTGAACGTACCAACAGGATTGCACACTTGACTTTTTATTTTTCCTGACAACTTACCAAAAATTCACAGACAAACAACCTTTTTTCGGACAAATTGGAAAATCATAGTAAACTAATGTGATGGTGTCTACAGCCATAATTCTAATATCAGGATATTAACCAGATTCACTGCAAATGAAAAATTGATGATAATTACAGTGAAAAAAATCTGTACAAGTTTCTTCAGCTTCCAAAAAAACACTGATGTCTTAAATTTTTTTCACGGACAGTTTGATTTATGGCAGTGATGGCGAACTCCAGGCCTCGAGTGCCACCAACAGTGCAGGTTTTCAGGATTTCCTTACATTGCACAGGTGATAATATAATCACCTGCACTGGTGATGATTCCAACCTCTGTGCAATGCTGAGGAAATCCTGAAAACCTGCACTGTTGGTGGCACTCGAGGCCTGGAGTTCGCCATCACTGATTTATGGCCTAATTCTACCGGCTGTCCTGAATATCGGAACAGTCAGAAACCCAGGGTACCAAGTGTTAGATGCCCACTGGTCTGAAATTACTGGCCTTTCCTAAGTATAGAGCATTAAATGTCTGTACTCCGAAAAGGACTTTGTGGCACCCTGTGCCAGGTCACCACAGGATCCCTTGGGACATGGATGGATAGTACACAGCAAGCAGACCCCACTAACAAACAACACCTTTCACCCCAGACCTGTAGGGGGAGCTCCACTGGTTACCTTAAGCCAGCTCCCCCTATAAAAACGGGTCCAGAGTGTGCAGACACTAGGAGAGCTGTGAAGAGCTGAGTGAGCAGAACTGGTACTGGAGCCGCGCTAGGTCCATACCAGCATCCACCTGAGACAGTGGTAGACCCGCAGAGTAGGGGTCACAGGAAAATGAGAGTAAAGAGTACAAGAAGGGGCAGAGGAGTCATACCGACTCACCCTAACAGAGTTTCGGTCACTGGGTCTGAGCTACAAGGACACAGTACAGACCTTGCAGAGAAACCAGCACTACAAATAGGGTGTTTAGCTCGCCGGACACCCGAAGCACCACCAAATGAGAACCCAGAGTCTAGGCCAAGACAGGAATCCCATAGAAGTGCCCTCAGTGCAGCAAACCCGGGTGTGGAGAGTCACACAGAAAGTGCAGTAACGGTTTGGTCGGGTTTCATGCCTGCCAGCCTCCAGCAGAACAGCGTATACTAGGAAGCCTACAACACTGCTTGCTGTGGAACTTCCTGAAGTGTTTACTTCATCTTCGGTCGAGTGTACCCGTCAACATCAGTAAAGGTACCAAAATACTTTATGTGTGCGTGTCCCTCCTTCCAACTACACCACACCGACCGCGCTACCCTATTCCCCTCAACTCCATTCACTGCCCCGGGGAACCCCGCTCGTCCTGTTGGGAGCGGTTCCATCTAGATGCCGCACATCACCCTGGAGGCCCAAAGCAGCGCCGGTGCCATCACCAGACCCCTACAGGTGGCGTCAGCACATACATTTTATTATTTTATTGCCATTCATCATCCCCTTTCCCTTTTCATCTGCATCCCCCGAGGCCCACAGCCTCAGGCACCGCCACCCGTGACTACCTCCAGAGACCTGCATCTGAGTGACCGAGTACCCCACGAGCCTGGGCCAGACAACTTAATAGAATTGTTTACTTCCAGGGGATGATAACTCTAATGGCCCCTTTACACGCAGCTACAGGTGACAGGTTATCCACAGGTAACTTACTGGTTGCAGTGAAATCATGGAGACATGGTTCTATCTTGTTGCTGTGTACAAATGGAACTATGTCTCCATGATTTCACTGCAGCCAGTAAGTTACCTGTGGAAAACATGTTACCTGTAGCTGCGTGTAAAGGAGCCATAACAGATGCAACAGACCGGCTAGGAGTTATTGACTTCCTTCCAGACAGCTTCTAACGGGAGCTGTGACCGAAAAAGCCAACACA
The DNA here is from genome assembly GCA_033576535.1 of Allobates femoralis. NCBI lineage: Eukaryota > Metazoa > Chordata > Amphibia > Anura > Aromobatidae > Allobates > Allobates femoralis. The sequence goes on from JARQOC010000005.1 coordinate 64,316,313, forward strand.
ACTTGGAGAAGGGGGCCGAACTAGGGAGCAGTGCACGGAAGGGGTACAATGGAGAATTCGTGCCTGTCGGTACCTGAGCTCAGTGCCGCAGAGGCGCTGAGCGGAGTGGCGAGACTATCTTATAGATCTGAGCGACCACCAGAGACAGAAACACCTAGTAAGAGAGAAATGAACACCAACCAAGGCTCGACTGAACTGTCCCAGTTCTGGAGACAACGCTGAACTGGAGGTTGGCAAGGGAAGCACCTGGTGGCCATGCTGAAACAACTGAGTAAAGGCAACAGAACTCCAGCTGTGGTGTGTGACTTTTCTTAGAGGTGACCACCGACCGCAGAGGCCGCATGAGACACCGGGGTGCTGATGACCTAATGAATATCTGCCAAGGTACGAACTGACTCCTCCATCCTACTGCCTGGGGACCGCACTCCACCTGCAGGGAGCAGAACCATCCAAGCTGCCGGTCACCGTCCCCATAGGTTCTGAAGCAGCGGCGGCCGTCCTGGCCAAATACCGCCGGTGGGGTCACAAATACCCCTTTTCCCCTGTCATCTTCCCCCCTGTTTATTAAAATTACACCGCCAAGGTCGCGGGACTGGGTCTCGGCTCCTGTCTGGCCCGTGAAAAGAACAGAGAGTGAAGAACAACAGCTGCCTGGTTACAGAGTACACCCGGCCATGGATTGGGCGTGTCACTTGCATCTCAAAGCAACAAAAATACAGAGTGACGGGGCTCTTATCTCAAAAAAATACTCTTAAATCAAGGTACTACTGTATTACCTTTCATTGTAATCCTATCCGTGATGATGATGAGAAAAGTCTTCTGTGCAGCAGGAAGTGTAAGCTTATAGACCGAGTGGCTAGTGTGAAAAGTACATGATTTCTGGGTGTTTTGTTTTGTGTTTTGTTTTTTTAAATTATAGTAAGATGGAAAGCAGAAAAAAAAAAATATTATTTTAAAAGTAAATTTAACGAAAACCTGATTTAAACAATAGGTCATCATCCGAAGATAATAGCTTTAAGTATAAAATCCTTTTGTTGATAAAGCCTTTAATATTGTGCGGTTTCTCTACAGTTCAGTGGGGTCGGCGATGTATGAAGGGGCTCGGATATATCAATGTAATGAAATCTACAGCCTTAAGATATTCCTTAACCATAACTAATCTGAATATTAGGCAGTTTAATGCATTTATTGTTTATCACATTACCATAACAGCCAAGTAAACTGAAAATGCAAATGATTATTCCAGGCGTCTGTCATCTCACTATATCCTCTTTGAAATGCAAAATAGATCTATATGTTCCATGCATTTCCCCAATGGCAGAAATGCACATAATACAGAGTGGAAATCATCTCCATATACAGTACATAGAGAATATGAGCTTCACACTCCGGTTACTTATTCAGCTAGATGAGCCTCTTAAATTTCCCAGACAATTTGTACTTTAACCCAAGATGGTCAATAAAATGCAAGTTATTGTGTATGGTATTCTTACCATCTATGTTTATTACGCTGAGCTTCAGCCGTGGTCATATATAAACCTGTGCTCAATCCCCTGGCTCATACTGTAAGGCTATGTACACACATTGAGTACATGGTGAAGACATTTGGTTTCGCACGGCAATTTTTCGGTATCCGTGTGACTCCAGCTTAAACTGGATGCACCCACATTTATCTTCGGCCCTAATGGGGCCACAGGAACTTGCGGGTGCATCCAGTTCTTTACCGTTCCCCCTGATCCAGGTGTCCACGGTTTTTGCACCAAGACCGAAAAAACATTTTGGAGTGATTTTGGTCACCGTGACAAAACCGTGAACACCCGAATCCGGTGCAATGTGGCTTAAATTAGAATTGGGGCTCTATTGAACCTGGATCCCGCTTCATCCGGATGCCGGATCTGGGTTTTTGATTTGAGCATGCCCAGAACCAAGTTCTAGACATGCTCAGAGGTTGCCCTAGGGGATGTGATTTTCCACCGGATCCAGCAAAAAAAGGTACAAATCTGGAAGCAACTTTGTACTCCTGCACCGGTGTTATCCCTGATCCGTGAGACAGATTAGTGATAATACTGATGTGGGTGCATCCAGCTTGACAATTGTGGGAGAATCCGGGGGAATGTTGGTGAAACCTGCCTAAATCCGCGAGTTTCTTGCCATGCGTTTTTCAAAGTCAATGGGTGGAAAGGCTAAAAAATGCAGGTAGAACTGCACCAAGAATTGAGACGCTGCTAATTTTTTCTCCACCAAATCTACAAGGAAAAAATAAGCAACGTGTGCACAACACTCCAGAATTCTCACCGACTTTGCTGACATAAGGATAGGCAAGGAGATTTGTGACAAAACTGTACCAAAAAATTAACTTTGTGCCCATAACCTAAAAGACAACTTGTGAGCTCTCCCAACAGGTCCCACACATGTAATGCCATGTCAGTCGTGCCCTTCCTTGGTAAGGCTGGCTTCACACTACCGGTTTTTGTAATCCTGGGGAATGCGGCTAAAACCTGCATCCCCCTGGATTCTCCCGCAATTATTAAACATGATGCAACTAGATGCACCCGCACTGGTATTATCACTGATCCATCTCATGGAGTCTGCCACTGCATCTGGTTATGTACCTTATTTAGCTGGATCTGGTGAATATGACACAACCCCTAGTGGGTGTGTAATGTTAAACTGGGCTCTGGGCATGCTCAGTTAAAAAACCCTGATCTGGCTTCTGGATCAGGTGGAATCCGTATTATGACGAATCCAAGTTCCATAAAGCACCATTGTAATTTAACCCGCATTGACCTGGATCTGGGTGTTCTTGGTTTGGAAACAGACACTACAAATTGCTACAAAGTGTGTTTTTGGTCTCCGTGAAAAAAACAAGGACACCCAGATCAGGGGGAACCGTAAAGACCTGGATGAACCTGCAAGTTCCTGCGACCCCATAGAAAGTCAATGGGACCGAAAACGAAGGCGGGTGCATCCAGTCTCAGCTGAATTCACATGGATACCGAAAAATGGTAACGTGAAACCAGCCCGATTCCTCCCGGAAACTAACAACAGGGAGACTGTATGTCAAATATATATCAGGGACTGATAGTTGTAGGGGACAAAAAACATTTATTACATAACATATACCTTATCTCTATTTACTGCGCAGTTGGTTTTTAGCAGCCATTTAGGGTTTGTTAGTATTAACTATAGTGTTCTTCCAAGTCCAAAATGATATATTCTCCTAAATCACTATTTTATCTCAGTTCTGAGAATCTCTGAATCATTTTTTCATTATTCTATACAACGTCTGTATATGCGTCTCACTATTCGGCTGGGCTCACACTAGCGTGTACCATTGGATATGATATGCTAATGACAGTCGGCAAAAACTCTGCCGCGAGCGTGACCAAGTGTCATCTTAGGCTACGTTCACACTGTGCATTTTGGATCCATGTTTTTGGTGCTGCACTTTTTTCCCCCATTTACAATGGAGTCAATGGACAAAATGCAGGAGACAAAACGGATTACTAATTGACACGCTCATTCTTTTTCTGGATGCGTTTTCTGCCCCAAAATCGAACCAATAAAAAACGCAACGTCTGAACAGCTATTATGGAAACTCATTGACTTTTCTAGGCATCAACAAAAAGGGATGTGTTTTCCATGTAAAAACGGATCACAAAAAAATGGATCAAAAACACAGTGTAAACAAGGCCTTACTGTGATCTTTTGCATGCGAGAATCGGATCACAGGAGTGAAGAAGATGGAGAGCTTAATGTCTCCATCTTCACCATTGCCTGTCTTGGCGTTTATCAGGCTGCATCGGGATGACATCCGAGTGCTGTCTGATGTTTCACCAGCACCCATAGATTTGTATGGCTGCACGTGATCTGGTAAACGCTGACAATCACAGCATGCCGAATCAGCATGAGAAATAAAAATGCTGGTTGTCCCTGCTCCATAGTATAACACTGGGCCCAGTGCCATCTGATAAAACATTGGATAGATCTGATCCGATTTATGCGCAAATGTGAACGAGTCCTTAATACCTTATCCATTTTGAGTGTGGCACATGTTCAGTTCTTCAATCCATAGAACCTGATCTATATCTTTGTCTGTGTAGTTCCATGGGTAAATCATACTGGGCAATGCTCAAAAAAAATTACGATGCACAAAATAATGCCGCCAAAAAAAAAACAACATAAGCGCTTTAATAAAGAGGTCATGCATACCTTCAAACATCCCAAATCACATGGGACATTCCCAGATCTGGAACTTTGATGTTGACCGTGAGCCCTCATGTGCAGGGTCCTCTCCCCTCGCCTACTGTATCCTCACCCACCCCTTGTAGACTGTGAGCCCTCATGGGCAGGGTCTTCTCTCCTCCCCTGCTGTATCCTCTCCCATCTCTTGTAGACCGTGAGCCCTCGCAGGTAGGGTCCTCTATCCCCACCTACTGTATCCTCACCCATCTCTTGTAGATAGTGAGCCCTCGTGGGTAGGGTACTCTGCTCACCTACTGTATCCTTATCCATCTCATGTAGACTGTGAGCACTCATGGGCAAGGTCCTTTCCCCTCACCTACTGTATCCTCACCCATCTCTTGTAGACAGTGAGCCCTCGTGGGTAGGGTACTCTGCTCACCTACTGTATCCTCACCCATCTCATGTAGACTGTGAGCACTCATGGGCAGGGTCCTTTCCCCTCACCTAATGTATCCTCACCCATCCCTTGTAGACCATGAACCCTTGTGCGCAGGGTCCTCTCCCCTCACCTACTGTATCATCACCCATCCCTTGTGGACTGTGAGCCCTCACAGGCAGGGTCCTCTCTCCTCACCTACTGTATCTTTACCTATCCCTTGTAGACTGTGAGCCCTCGTAGGCAGGGTCCTCTCTCCTCACCTACTGTATCTTTACCTATCCCTTGTAGACTGTGAGCCCTCGTAGGCAGGGTCCTCTCTCCTCACCTACTGTATCTTTACCTATCCCTTGTAGACTGTGAGCCCTCGTAGGCAGGGTCCTCTCTCCTCACCTACTGTATCTTTACCTATCCCTTGTAGACTGTGAGCCCTCGTAGGCAGGGTCCTCTCTCCTCACCTACTGTATCTTTACCTATCCCTTGGAGACTGTGAGCCCTTGCAGGCAGGGTCCTCACCTACTGTATCCTCACCCATCCTTGTGGACTGAGATCCCTCGTGGGCAGGTCCTCTCCTCCTGTACCCATCTATGCCTTCTATTATTCATGTTTATTGTACTTGTCCATTTATAATAATACATATTATAATACTACACCTCTGAAGTTACTATACACAAGATACCTATAACATACACCTCTGAAGTTACTCAGTGCCCAGATAGCAGTGCCAAGTACCTGGGTTTCCAAAAACAGCCGGTCAGTGGCTCTATGGCCCCCTGCACTGTATCTCAGGTCTGTACAGCGCCCCTTTAATGGTCCCATTGTTGTTATGATTCGCAGCAGTGTACTGTCTCCCACAGGAGCACAAAGTGGTGGAAATTAAACATAAGAATAGTAAGTTGTGCGTATGTGTTGGGTAAACATGAGATCTGGTATTTACACAATAATAATCCTGCAAAGCCGGGGACAGGGAGGTGCGCCCTGGAAACAAGAGCCATTAACCTCTGAAAGAGCCCTGACTTCTTATATGCTGCTGCAATCTAGGCACTGATTATCAATGTAATGTGCAAACCACCAAGATTCAGGCATCTTCATTTATTACCTTTATTATCACAGAGAAAAACTGAAGCTCCCGTCACACACAACGACGCACCAGCGATCTCGACAACGATAACGATCCTGTAGGGATCATTGGTGTGTCGTTACCTGGTCACTGGGGAGCTGTCAAACAGGCAGATGTCCTCAGCGACCAGGGAACCACTTCCACATCGCTGATAACTATGATATTATGATAAACACCGGGTATCTAGTTAGAGCGTGCTGCCTGGATACCTGGTGTTTATCATAGTTACCAGCGTCCTCCATGCTTAGCGCTGGTAACCATGATAAACAGCAGGTAGTATCTAGGCAGCGCACGCTGCCTAGATACCCGGTGTTTACCATGGTTACCAGCCTGGGAGATCGCTGATCTCTTGCCGTCACACACAGAGGAGACCAACAACCTAAAAATGACCCAGAGCACTTTGCAACGATCAGTGATCTCAAAGTAGGGGCCTGAACGCTAAGGCTGGCTTCACACTGCAGTTTTTCACTGATCAGTGTCCATCAGTGTTTGTGTGCCAAAACCAGGAGAGGAACCAGGAAAGGAACTTGCAGAGAAAAACTATAATTGAAAGATTGACACCTGTTCTGAGTTTTGGAGACACTCCTGGTTTTGGCACACAAACACTGATGGACACTGATCAGTGAAAAACTGCAGTGTGAAGCCAGGCTAAGTGTCACACATAACGAGATAGTTAGCGAGATCACTGTTACGTCACAAAACCTGTGATGTTACATCGATCTCGCTAACGATCTTGTGTGACAGGGGCTTATGGAGACTCTGATTTCCCCATCACTGTTATCCTACACATCAGACAATTTAATAGTGATTTCCCCTCCCTGCTAGCCCCCTGGTGTCCTCCACAGCACTCAGTGCCCAGGTTAGGATCTGGTCTATAGTCTGGTCATTTCTTTAGTAATAAAATGAAAGTGAAAGATGGATGATAAAGAAGCAAAACAGAAGTAGAACCGACACCTTCAAAATGTGGAGCTGGAGAAGGATGTTATCAATACCATGGATGGCAACAAGAACAAAAATCAAGCCAGATATGTCTCTGGAAGCAAGAATTACCAAGATACAACTTGTCTACTTTGGACACATCATACAAAGAGAAATCACTAGAGAAGGACATCATGGTAGGAAGAATAGAAGGAAAATATTCCTCTACAACCGCTTCACCCTTACATCTACCCTGTGCCAGTCATTGCACTGGTTGCCCATCCGCTACAGAGTACAATTTAAAATTATAACTCTCATCCATAAAGCCCTCCATGGTTCTGTACCACCCTACATCTCCTCCCTCATATCTGTCTATCACCTATCCCGTGTCCTCCGTTTCACTGAGGAAGGTGCCAGGAGGGCACCGAAACGCGTAGGAGGCAGGAGGAAATAAAGTATTTCGTGGAAGTTCCATCTTCACGTGTTTTCTTTGGAGTGGATGATCGTGGCAGCGCGGACTGTGACACACCATTTTTTCCCTATCATCTGATGTAGCTTCACACTTGTGTGGACGGTGGAAGTCCTGCAGCAGCTATCTGGTAACAATCTTCATTTAACGCCTTCAAGCCAGTTGTGGGTTACACAACTGCCCCAGGTGAGTGAATCCCTATTTTCACCGCTTACATACTCAGTGCCACATTGATAGGGCATTATTGCGCCTCTTGTTCCCCTCCTTTTTTATCTTAATCACTGACAAGACTGACATCTTCAATAATTCAAACCTCCCATGCCCATCTCTAGGACTTCCAGCGAGCTGTGCCAATTCTCTGGAACATACTACCAAGTACAATTCAATTTACTCCCAATACCCACAGTTTTAAGCGAGCCCTAAAAACGCATCTCTTTAGACTGGCCCATCACCTCACTTATCTAACTATGCCCATTCTGTGCTTTACAAAATTTTCTTACAAACCCTGTCCTTGTGTGATCAGTCTACATTCTCCATGCACTTAATAGCGCTTTATCTGCACCTGAACAGATCATACAGAATTATTTGCATCCCCTATTTATTAGGTTGATGGCTGGACCATATATGACGTAACTTTTTACTTTCCTATTATTGGAATATATTTAGTGCAACAACTCCATTCCTGTATATGCAAGTGTTCTCTTGCTATGTTTGTGTATGATCAATAAAGTTAGATAAAAAAAAAAAAAAAAACTCCCAGAGGCTCACACACAGGTAAGACCATGTGACTGTCACCAGTTTCCTGTGTCTGTGCATGAGAGGAAAAGCAGCCTGCTGATGCTGCACAGAGACACTAAAGATATGTATATTCCTGTTTCCACAAAGCCCTTCATATCTGTACCTGTTTATTGCTAATTAAAGCTCCGTTCTGTTGTCAACACGCTTTCAGTGTATCCTGAATGATCTGCTACCAACAGGTTATGGGCCCAGTGTGACACAGAACTCAAGCGTGATACAGAACCCCAGGAGTGACACAGCACAGAGTGACACAGAATTCCAGGAGTGACACAGATCACAGAGTCTTGTATCCCTGAGGAAGGAGCTTGGATGTGGCTCCGAAATGCGTAGGAGAAGAGAAATAAAGGAAGTTTTTATCGGAGCATCGCCTCCCTTGTGATCTTTGTGACACAGCAGCGCGACCGTGGAACACCTTTCTTCTCAACAATAGATCATCGTTTTCATCCACAGTGCAGTGGCGGTGGAGGTCCAGTGGCAGCTATATAAAACGCACAAGCCGGTTGTGGGTATACACAACCGAGCAAGCTGAGTGGACACAACACATCACCAATTCCAAAAGTGTCACCATTGATAGGGCACTATTCTGTGCCTCGTTTGTCTCCTTTGTGTTTTCACACAGAGCACAGAGTGACACAGAAGAGTAATACAGCAACAGAAGACCAAAGCCAAAGTAGCACAGAGCAACAGAGAAGATGTTGGGATGCAGGGATCACTGCAAGTTCTGAGTGCAAAGTCTCACCAATCAGAATTATCATTCCTGGAAATACAAGGTCAACATGCTGCTCATGAGAGAAGGTATGTGGAAATATACGCAGGAACAAGTGCCTCATCCACTACCAGATGAATGGGTAGAGAAGAATCAGAAAGCACAAAGCACTATCTCCCTCAGTGTAGATGATGATCAGATTGCAGTTGCACACTTGCATATATGCACAAAGAAATGTGGGATGAATTACAGAAAGTGCATGAAAAATCAAATCTCAGCAATAAGCTTTATCTTATGAGAAAGCTGTACCAGTCTAAGCTAAGTGATGGCCAGAATATGCAGGACTATATAAGAAACACTAGAGATTGTAGAGCGTCTCAAGGGTATTAGAGGAGAAATTAAAGACTTTCATGTTGCTGCACTACTATTAAGTGGTCTTCCAGAAAGTTATGACACACTTGTCACTGCACTAGACGCACGGCCAGATGATGAGCTCACACTAGAATACATCAAAGGCAAGCTTGTAGATGAATTCAAGTGAAAAACGCACAATGTAAGCAGCAGTAATGAATCCAAAGTAGAAACAGCATGAAAGAAACAGGACTTTCCTAAAAAGAAGAGCAATCTAAGGGAAACTCGTGAATGTTTTGTCTGTAAAAGGCCAGGCCACCTTAAAGCAAACTGCAGAAATTGGAAAGCAAGAATGAGTCAGTTTACAGCTGTTTTCACCTTTTGATCACTGTTCTGCTTTTTAAAGGAAAAAATCTGCATGTGTTGAAGCAGCATTTAATACCAGTACAGGCTCATCCGCAAAGCATATATCGTGTATAGACTCTGGTACCAGCAGCCATATGACGAATAACAAGGATTTCTTCACTGACCTTGATGAAACAAGTCAGAAAAGGTCAACTTAGCTAATGGTCACTATATGACCACAGAAGGAGTAGGAGATGGCTACCTCACTGTCCAGTTTCCTCAGCAGAAAGATCCCAGTAAAAGATGCTCTCTACATTCCCAGTTTTGAAAGCAATCTTCTGTCAGTAAAGAAGGTTACGCAAAAAGGGAATGTAGTTACTTTTAAAGACAACACCTGCATTATATCAAAGAAGGGGCACACTCTTGCAGAAAGAAAAATCTAAAATGAACTTTATCAGCTAAAATGCAAAGAAAGAGTGTACAGTGCTAGACAAGATCTGCATAAGAACTGTATCTATGTATGGCACAGACGACTTGGGCACAGAGACCCAGAAGCAGTAAGGAAGCTAGGTTGAAATCAAGCAATGTAGTCAAATGATGAAGTGCACTAGATGTCTTAAAGACACCCCTCTACTGCATGGCAAACTAAATGCAACACTGAATGCAGCATGTCTGCTGCATTCAGGTAAGGGCTCCCCCATGTTTCTAGCCCCCCTGTAAGCTTTAAAAAAGACATTAGAAAACATACAGTTAAGTAGTCGAAAGGGTGGGATCTTATTAAGAGGTCTTCTGGCACAGTCCTCCAGCCTCCTCCTTGTGTATTCCGCCCCTTTCTATGTCTCTGTGCCCCTCCTGTCTGCTGGCTCTGCCCTCCTCCTCTCCTGCTCTCTGTCACTCAACCAGCAGCAGAGCTTGGTCAGAGCGGCTGCAAAGCATTTGTCCTGACGTCAGTACCAGATTCCCGCCCTGTTTATGATTTATTAGGAGAGGAGGAGGGCAGAGCCAGCAGAACAGGAGGTGGTGCAGACACATAGAAGGGGGCAGAATACACAAAAAGGAGGCTAGAGGACTGTGCCAGCAGTGAAGACCTCTTAATAAGATCCCACCCTTTAGACTACTTAACTGTAATTTTTCTAATGTCTTTTTTAATGCTTACAGGGGGGCTAGAAACATGGGTAAGCCCTTCCCTGAATGCAGCAGACATGCTGCATTCAGGGCTGCATTCAGTTTTCAATGCAACAGAGTGGGGGATACAGGTCCTCTTTAAAGGGAAAATGTCCAGAAAATCCTTTCCTAAAGTAAGCACACTACATCTGCACAGCCACTGGATTTGATACACACAGATGTTTGCGATCCAATGAGTGTTCAAATCTAAGCAAGAAGAGATATTTTCTCACATTTATTGACGACTACTCCAGATACAAAGTCACCTACCTGCTTCACAGTAAGGATGAAGTTCCACAGAAACTTGAAGAATATCTTGCCAAAGTGTTTAACAAATTTGAAAGAATGCCACTGTGCAGATAATGGGACTGAATATACAAGTGGTGGTGCAAACCATTTTGAAAAAGAATGGAATCATGTTCCAGACGACCATTCCATACAACCCAGAACAGAATGGCATTGCAGAGAGAAAGAACCGTAAAGTATGTTGTTTGATGCCAATCTACCTACAATGTATTGGGGAGAAGCCATCATGACAGCCTGTATCTTCAAAACAGACTGCCAGGTAAAGCCACAAATAAAATTTCCATATGAGCTATGGAACTGTGAGAAGCCTAACCGAAGCACCTCAGGATATTTGGAAGCAAAAGGTTTGTGCATGTTCCCAAAGAAAAACGCTCCAAGTGGGAATCACATTCAAAGCAAGGAGTCCTGGTGGACTATAACGAAACTCAAAAAGGATACAGAACCTGCACCCAGAGTAGTGATTAATAAGAACCTTGTTTCGCTCAAATTTTATGAAGTTACACCAGTCATCCCAAGACACAAGAACAAGAATCTCAATCACCAAACCCAGACACTGAAAAAGAAAACACTGGTGTCTAGATAAGCTCTGAAGCCACCAAGGAAGAAACAGAAGAACCAAGTCAACCTCCAGTCAGGAGATCAGAAAGACCAAACCAAGGTATCCCAGCTAGACGCCTTTCTTATATGGTCAGAACACTTCCTGAACCAGAGCCAAAGTCATGGCAAGAGATGCAAAAACTGCCTGTCCACGAGAAGCAGAAGTGGATAAATCCCGCTAATGAAGAGATGGAGTCCCTTCACCAACTCCAGACATGGGAGCTTACGGAGCTACCACAAGGAAAAAGAGCTACCGAATGTAAGTGGGTCTTCAAAAGCAAATATGACTCAGAAGGTAAAGTTCACCAGTTTAAGGCAAGATTGGTCGCAAAAGGGTACTCGCAAAAGTATGGTGAAGATTAAGATGCTACATTTTCTCTGGGTGCGAAGCAAACCACATTCAGAACTTTAATGTCCGTAGCTGCAGTTCAACAGATGACAGTGAGACATTTTGACATCAAAAACAGCCTTCCTACATGTTGATATTGAAGAAGAGTTGTACATGAGCCAACCTGAGGGATTATATTAAAAAGGGTGAACAGCACCTTGTTTGTAGAATGCAAAAATCTCTCTATGGACGTAAGCAGTCGGCAAGAGATGGAACTCCAAAATGAACAAAGTTTTGATGGATGAAGAATTTACAAGGTTCAAGCTGATCCATGTTTGTATACGAAAATTGTAGCAAAGGAGTGGATGTATGTTCTCCTATATGTAGACGATGTAATCATGTCTCATTCAGATGAAAAGGAAATTACAAAGCTAGGGTGAAATTTCCTCAACCAGCACTTTGAGACTGAGGACCTTGGAAATGTGACATATTATTTGGGAATCCAAATCCAGAGAGGGAAGATGGGAGTTTTCTTCTCAAAGTTCTAAATTTCCGTAATCCTAAACCAGTTTGGAATGTCAGAAGCCAAAGGTGCGTCAACACCAATGGATCCGTCCTACTTGAAGTTGGAAGGAGAAGAAGATCTACTACCCACCAATGAAGTTACAGACAAACAGTGAGGGCGCTTCTGTACATAGCAACCACAACTCGTCCAGATATTACAGCTGCAGTTGGAATTCTCTGCCGACGTGTAAGCAAGCCACGCCAAACAGACTCGAATGCAATTAAGAGAATTCTACAATATCTTAAGGAAACTCAAAGGCTAAATCTTAAGATATCTGCATCAAAAGATCTCACTATCGGATGTTAGTGAATTCAGATTGGGCTGGAGATAAAGTGATTGGAAATCACAAGTGGTTACTTGTTAAGTTAGGAGAAAATTCAAATTTCTTGGTCCAGCAGAAAACAAGTGTCAGTCGCATTGTCCTCTACGGAAGCAGAATAGGTTTCAGATGCTTAAGCAAGTCAATAAGTTATTTGGTTGAAACAACTTTTGGAAGATTTAAGCAAGCCACTAGCTCAGTCAACAGTTATATATGAGGAAACCAAGGATGTATTAAACTTGCCAGCAGTGAAAAGATTAGTGCAAGGACTAAGCACATCGATGTTAAACATGACCACTTACGTGACTTAGTGGAACGTGGCATACTAGAGATTGTTTATTGCGAGTCTGACAAGATGTTAACTGATGGTATGACAAAACCATTGCCAAGAGCCAAGTTTAATGACTTCTGAACCTCAATGGGACTAACAGGTTAAGTAGTTGTTGAGTGGGGGGTGTTTGAATATGTTTAGTGCAACAAATTCATTCCTGTATATGTAAGTGTTCTATTGCTAGGTTTGTGTATTGTCTATAAAGTTAGATAAAAAAAACACTCCCAGAGGTTCATACACAGGAAAGACCAAGTGACTGTACTGTGTTTCCTTTGTCTGTGCATAAGAGGAGAAGCAGGCTGCTGATGCTGCACAGAGACACTTAAAATATGTATATTCCTGATTCCACAAAGCCTATCATATATGTACCTGTTTATTGCTAATTAAAGCTCAGTTCTGTTGTCAACACGCTTTGAGAGTATCCTGAATGATCCACTGCCAACACATATTCAATGCCCTCTTCTGTATGCACACAACCAAAGTTCAGTGGAAATTACCCACACAGGGGTGTCTGTATCCTCCGGTCTGCGCTGCTCCCCAGGCATCGGATCCTGTCTTGTCTGCACACACTGCAGAGGAGAGAGGATGGGAAAGATGTGTGCTTTTATCAGAAGCCTAGCGGCTGCAGCTCTGACATCTTCATTTCCCTCCAGCATGAAGCAGTGTCATGGTTATATCGGAGTCAAATGCTTGCTGTCTGAGGTATGTCTGTTTTATATGAACATTTGTTCATTTGGTCAGCAGATACACACGTTACATGTAGAAAACAAATGTTCATATAAACACATAGAAATCTCTCACAGACAGCACACACTGTAGTGATATTACTACAAGAGTTGCAGCTCCTGCTCAGAGCAACAAACACCTTCTCCTCTCCTATCTTTCCCTTCCCCTCAGAAACAGCTTGTACAAGCCTGAGATTTTCAGTGTGTGACTTCAGCACGGGGGAGGGACAGAATACCAACTTGGATAGGAATGAATATTTTAATGACATTTACTGTTACATACTGTTGACTAGTCAGCAGTGCAAGTAATGGACTGGACTCCTGCAGCCAGCTGCCTGCAGGGTGTGAAAATGTTTACAGCAAGAAAATTACAGAGGGAACAGTAATGATTTTTACATGTTTTAAAAGGTCTGCGCTTTTCAAGGGAACTATACTGAAAAATGACCTGACCCTTTAAATAAAAAAGAAAAACAACACTGGAAATGAGCAAAGTTCACCACAATAAAAACGTTTTGCCAGAATTCAAATTTTTCGAGATACCATTCACATGAATGCTGTAGATTTTGATGTTCGGGCACTACAGCCCCCATTTGGTCCTTGAAATACATTGCCATACAAGAGACTGCGTAAAGCTAAAGCAGAGGTGGAGTGGTTTTATGCACAATTGAATTTTTTGCAGAAATGTTGTGACATTGTAGTGGAACATTTTTGCTGTAATAATTAGCACAATATTTTACACAAAATGTATGAACCCGTGCGCCATTTGGAAGAAAACAACAATGAAACACAAGAAATAACAGAAAAGTGACTTGGAAAAAATAACATGCAAATGATGAATCGGGCCCTTTATATTTCGCAGAGCGGCCCCCCTCTTGGATTTTATGGTCTAGTGTTTGATGAATGATAAGACAGAGGTCATTTTGAATGGGAACGCTTCATTATAGCAGGTCTGAACCAGTTTATGGCATATAGCAATCACAGAATAAAAAATATACTACAGTTAAGGGAACAGCGTACCAGCTATCACTAATACATGGTGTACCTAAATCTGTAAATATCAGGGGTGTACATACACGAGAGGGGGCAAAGATCCAGGAAGACCTGATCCTCGGTCCTCAGGATTGTACAGCTGTGTTCTAGTAAGTGCTGTCGAGTTGTCAAACCATCCACAGCCCATGGGCAAGAGCAGCACAGTTTTTTGGGGAAAGCCATCTTGTTTTATCATCTCATACAATTCCTTAAAATTCTTCATAACTAGGGATGAGTGAATCCTAAATTACTCGGAATCGCTAGACTCTAACGAGTCCGAGTCCGGGACTCGCTACTCGTTGCGAGTCTAGCGAGTCCAATGTAAATGAATGGGAAAGTGAGTAATTGCGAGTAATTCCTCTGCTGCTGGACCCCATAAAGAGAAAAAAAAAAGAGGTCTGGCAGCAGAGGAACAACCTGCAATTCATTTAATCATAGTTTAGAAGCCATCGCTAAAAAGCATAAAGATTTAATGTGAAACCGGATTGTACCAATCCGGTTTAATCCGGTCCCATACACAGCAATGTTAAATGTGACCAGATTGACGCGGATCGGAACAATCCGGTTTTGGGTACAATACAAGAAATGTTTATAAACCGGATTTCCCTGGTTCGGTGCAAATCGGTCAAATTTACCATGAGTGTCTATAGAACCGGATTCAATGGACCAGGTGAAAAAAAAATCTGCCCGGTTCCCAAAGTCCAAAATCCATACTGCGGCTGCGCTGCAGAACAAGCTGACAGTGACCATCCCCCACTATCCTGACGACATTGTGTGTGCTAACTCAATGAGTGAGCCACAGGACTCAGGCAGGACTCGGAGCTCCCTATTTAAGCTGCGTGCAACTGTTAATTAAGGGGAGTCCTGCACATTCTGAATCCTCGTAGAAGCATATAGCATGCTGCATGATCTTTCAAGTTAAAATATATAGATTGAAACCGGATTGTCTCGTCTTGTGACGATTCGGGTTAATATGGTTAAATTTAACATTTATGTCTATGAAACCGGATTGAGGACAGGGATAATCCGGTTTTAATATTAAACTACTGGATTGCCATTGATTTTCATTGGACTCGTTACTGTGCGAGTAATCGCATGGAAACTCGCAGAGTACGGAGTCCTGCGAGTACATTTGCCCATCCCTATTCATAACCTTTTTTGGAAATATTGCAGAGCTTATGCAATAGGGATTCTTGCACAAGTTCTTAACAACTCACCCATTAAAATGGAAGGGGGGCAGTCTACCTGATTTGAGCCCCCTTTTTCCATAGGCTCTTAGTAGATGCATGGTTGGACCCGAAAATATATTTCGGCTGAGAAGTATTCTTGGGATTTGGTGCTCAGTCAATAACATCCAAAACAAACATAGAAACAAAACTCTTTTCCAATTACTGGGAGCCATAGACAAAGTAAATACCCTAATAATGATCTGACCATAAACATTGTGACAGCAGATTCCTATATAGTTTCATACTGTGAATCCAGAGGTGGAAACCCCTCCCGATCACACAGGTCTGATGATATCGCTGTGATAATGTGACCCTTAGCCACCTTACAACAAGTCCCAGATTTGGGGGACCTTCCAAATGTCCTGGGAGGAAGACAGGATTTCACTTGCATCTGCAACTTTAAGACTCAGATACAGTTGGATATTGTGGTGGAGTCATCCAATGAGGGGGCACACTGGAGGCATCATACTGAGTTGAAGGAGACTATGAGGACATTTTAAGGGGTGGGAGGCACTGTGGGGTCATCTCACATGGGGGACTGTTGTGGCATCATATTGCGTGGAAGGCATTTTGAAGAGGAGACTGCGGGGGGGCATCATGTTCTGAAAAAATTACTATAGGAGGTGCTGGAGGCATTATGCGTGTGGGGAGGATCATTATGTGTAGTGGTAAGGGAGAGGCTTGACTGTGTAGGGGGAGCTATAAGCATTATACTTTGTGGGAGCACTCGTGTGTGGGGCCTGGAGGCATCTTTATGTGTGGGGACACTGGAGAGGCTTTATGGTGTAGGGGGTCTAGGAGCACCATACTGCCTTACTGTGTGGGGCACTGTGTGGCATGAGGTTTCATGGTGTGTGGGGGCTAGCAGTATTATATGGTGTGGTAGCACTCGTGTGAGGGGCATCATTGTATATGGTGGCACTGTAGGTGTTTCATGGTGTTGTGGGGCTAAGAGCATTATACAGTGTGGTAGCACTCATGTGTAGGGACATCAATGTGTGTGGGCATACTGTAGGTGTTTCATGGTGTAGGGAGCTAGGAGCATTATACAGTGTGGTAGCATTCGTGTGTGGGGGCACTGGAGTGGCTTCATGGTGTAGGGGGGCTAGGAGCATTATACTGTGTGGAAGCACTCGTGTGGGGGGGGATCAATGTGTGTGGGAGCACTAGAGATATTTCATGGTGCACGGGGGCTAAGAGCATTACACTCTGTGGGAGCACCCATGTGTGTGGGGACATCAATGTGTGTGGGTGCAATAGAGTGGCTTCATGGTGTAGAGGGCTAGGAGCATTATACTCTGTGGGAGCACTTGTATGTGTGGGGACCTCAATGTGTGTGAGGGCACTGGAGTGGCTTCATGGTGTAGGTGGCTCTAGGGACCTCGCATTGTGGGGGGGAGGGCAGCCTATGGGGCATCATACTGTTTGGAAACCATAAACTGTGTGGTGACACTAAAAGGCTTTATCAGGATTACTATGTTTATGTCGGTGTACAAAAACTAACAGGACCAATTGCTGGGCAGTATTAGCTTTCAAAATAGGTGCACCAAAAGGTGTCCCCTCTGTTGTGCCCTTCACGATTGGGGGGTAAGTAACTGTAAAGACCTAGCACTAGAGTTACCAGGCCATGATCAAGAAAGGTTGTGAGACAGACGAAAACCGGAACAAAACAATTCACTGATCACAAGCAAAATGGTGCAAAAAATAATGCAAACGTTCAGGTAAGTGCTGAAGGTGTCTAGTGTCTGTGCATTTCTGCTTCGTCCACATGGAGACAGAGAGATGTAGTAAGTTCTCTTACCTTGGCTTCTTCATTGACATCCCAGGTGAAGGACACTGCATTGTAAGCAATTTCTTCAATGTTCCCAATAGTGTTAAAACTTTCTTTGTAGTCGGCTGTCAAGTAGATGATAAATATATTAATATCCCAAAACTCTACAGGACTGGATAATGGTCTTATTTAGGTTTGTAAGATAGTAAAATGAACTATGGAGGGTGCTAGTAAGGTAGAATAAACAATTTGAAAAGGTTGGTATAAGGGCTGGAAGAATGGAGAATAGGATTCGATGACGCCAAAAAGTCCAAATATTTGTATATGGTTTGTAAGCGCTCTTAAAAGGGAATCTGTCACCAGGTTTTTGCTACCTAATCTGGTAGCAGCATAATGTAGGGCAGAGAAACTTATTCCAGCAATATATTTTACTGGGTTGCTTCGTATAGTTTTTCTAAAACCTCTGTTTTATCAACAGATTATCACTAGAAGTGTAAGGGATCTAGGGCTCTGTTCTCTTGTACATATATTGATGTGTTAAGGACTTGTGTGGGTATCTCTATATTGCCATATTACAGGTTAATGTATAGAATGGTTGTGCTACTGCTCCCATGTACCTCGAGTTAGTTAAATTAGTTCATGAGCTAGGACACCCCTTAAGGGCGGGCTTATGGGTTCTCTCTAACAATGAAAGTGAAATTGTTATAAGGCCAGCTAGTGTGTCCACCCACTAGGGGTGAAGTTAAAGTAACAAAAAAGGCTTGCAGTTTAGATTTTCTTAGGATAGTTCCATGTAAAAGCAGCTTATCTGGAAACCAATGCCCCCTTCCCTCCGGGTAATTGGTACTGGATCCTTCGGGTCATCCCAGGATTTCAGCCAAAGATTTGGAACGTGAGCAGAATTCAGTATGAGTGTAGTCCTCCAGTGCTGGTGTTTGTACTTGTCCCTGCCCTTGACAGGTACCTAGATAGTGGCTACCCCCCCCCCCCGATGTTACTTTGGTGAGTAGCTGAGTAGACTCGGGTGAAGGAACTCTGTCTGGCAGTGCCCTGTCGGTCCTCTGGATGTGTCCCCATGAGTGTGGCAGGGCTGAATCTGTAATAGACTATGCATTCATGGTGGGCCAAGGGGAGCAGCCTGCAATTAATTGTGCTACTGTGAATAACCCTACTCTTGCAACGTTCAACCTGTGTTTAACAAGACTACTGTTCAAGTAAACATGTTTTAAAGTCTTTGACTCTATAAAGTCTTTGACCCTCACCAAGGGCACTTCAGAACTATACTGTTGCACTGGTTAGCCGGCCGGGGCAGGCTCAGCCATTGACTACCAAGGGTTCCTGAGGCTGGCAACTCAACAGAAGAACTAGTATACCTGCTACCATGTAAACCAACCACACCCCCACACTGATAGGCAGCTTAGTGCCTATGCATAGTGTACACAGAAAACTGACAATCAGTGTTGTGCTCAAGGTATACATAGCTCAGCATTCAGAGTACTGGAAGATCTGCAGCAAATAAAAATGAGAATTTATCAGAACTGCAGCAAGCAAATGAGTGACATCGCTGGAATCAGGGTCTCTATCCTTATATCATGCTGCTCTCAGATGGGGTAGAAAAAAGGAATGACAGATTCCCATTAAATAAGAGCTGACATATGTTTTATGGAACTCTATAATTTTACAGCAAATGGGAAATAGGCACATAGGAGCTATTGTTACCAATGTCAAGGACACGCTGCTTGGCGGTGTGCTGGCGGGAGTGCCAGTATTTCCAGTACTTTAATTGTTCATCTCGATTCTTGTCCTCGCTGAACACAACCATGATAACACTCTGTGGAAAAAGCCGTGCAAAATATTAGAGACAGACAGAAGACAATATTCACTTGTGAGAATCCTCCATTAAAGCTCTTTTACTGAGGCCAATGATTGACCAAATGGGCATTTAGAAAAGGTTTTATTCCCGATTCGCAGTGATTATCTGAGGAACAAACATCTCACATTGTGAAGAAGGCAAGAGACCACCAAAAACTGCAAACAGTACAGAGACCGAATACGTGACAGGCACCATCCGAATCTATCATATCAGCAGCAATTATCTGACCAGGTAAACCTACGTTAGATGCTGGTAACTGAAGTATATTCCCCAGCCCTCATGTCTCCTGTAATGTATATACCCCAGCCCTCATGTCTCCTGTAATGTATATACCACAGCCTCTGTTTCCTGTGATGTATATACCGCAGCCCACATATCTTATGAGATATATATACCCCAGCCCTGGTATGTGATGTATATACAACAGCCCCAGTGTTTCTATGTAGTGTAAATGCTCCAGCCACAGTGTCTACAGTCTGACTTCTACATGGCAGTCTTGGTGTCTATGTCATGCATATATGGCAGAGTTGGTGTCTCCTATGTGATGTATATGATCCAGCCAGTGTGTCACCTGTGTGATTATATATGGCAGTCTCGGTGTCTCCCATGTGATGTGCGTATGACAGTCTCAGTATCTCCTATTTGAAGCATATACAGCAGTCTCAGTGTCTCTTGTGTGATGTGTATATAGCAGTCCTAATGTCTCTTAAGTCTGTAGTCTGCCGAGTTGCATGATTTGGGTGTTTCTAAAGAGAAGGAGACTGTTACATAAGAAAGTGTGACCGAGAAGAGAAAACAGTGAGTGAATAAAAGGAGTTGACAGAGTTAGAGAGTGATCTAGTAACTTCAGTCAAAGGACTGACCAGAGAAATGAGTGACGGAGTGAGACAGGTCCTGGTGCAGGACAGAACAGACTGTCGAACGAAGACAGTGTATTGGGCAAGTGTGACCTATGCATGTAGGAGCTTACAGCTCATTACGACCATATTGGCAACATCCCTTTCAGATGGAAAAGATGTGGAACCACTTGAGGAGGAAAAATACTTTCATGGATTGTGATGTGGTGCTAGGCTGGATAGTGTTGGAAAGAAAACAACTTATGGAAGTTGGGACAAGGTGTGCAACTGAAATGTATGAAAAGATGTATGCCCGCTGTCTAATGTACTGTACATTGTGGTTACTAAGTTCTTGTTCAGTAAAACTATATTTTCAATGAACTTGTAATCTCCCTCAAAGAACTGTGTAACATCTGGTCCTGATTTGCCAAATCTATTGGCAATACAACACATCTAGTCAGGACCTCTATCTTAATGTAGTGTGCCGGGGTGCAGGAAATGGGTACCTTGCCCACAACTACCATCTAATGCCACGCTACACAGATACTCGCATATAAATGATGTTACCCAGGTCCATGAGGTACTCGGAACTGGGCTGTGGTGTTTCTGGGGAGTCACAGGGGTCGAGACCCGGCTCCGTGACCCTGGGTTCAGCTTCTAAGGGGCCCGTCACACCAGGTGACGTCGCCGGAGATGTTTACATACGGCGACGCATCTGACAAGCGGCGTCGCCACTGGGGTGTCCAAAAACCCCAGCGCCGATGCCTTAACATGGGAGCCTATGACTCCCATCGCCTGGCAGATCTCCGTCCCCCATTTACATGGGGCGATGTGTACACATCGCCCCAGAGCGGTCGCCTGGTTTCAGAGCTCTGTTCTGAAACTAGGCGACCACTCAAATGCATCGCCCTCGCCCATTCACATTAGGCGACGCATTGGCGATGTCGGCAGCGATAGGCCACGCCCCGGCATCACGTAAAAAAATCCCCGCCGACATCACCAGGTGTGACGTAGCCTTAGACTTCTTGGGACCAATTATAAAAGGGATTATTCGTGATGCCACCCGTGGTTTGTGACCAAGAGTGGCCACCGCTGCTGCAAAACATCTGGGGACGATGGATGGGCAGCTGAGATGTAGTGGCTACCCATGGGTGGAGCGGATTCCCAGGGCAGTGGATGATGAAAGGGTGTAGGGTGCAGGATGGAGGGCGCGAAGTAACTGACAGACTCAATGTTTGTTGGTTCCTCAAGTCCTGGTGATACTGGCACAAGGACAGATGGTATCGCTGGAATCTGGCACCTTGGATGCAACTCAGCGTTCTCCTCACTCGGCAAGTTCTGATGCCTCCCTGCTGGGGTTTCTTAGCGGGTCCATGTAGCTGCTTTAAGCTAAGCTGCAGCCCTCTCTCTCCTACAGTGTGCCGTATGACAGGCAGCTCGAGTCCTTCTCCAGCCCCACTTCTCTGGCAGCTGCTCCTGGGCTTTTCACGCTGCTGTGCCTCTAGGCACTTTGGTGTGGATGGGCGACTTGGAATCCCCCACCCTCCGGTATTGGCTGCCAGGTCGTTAGGCCCTGCACAGCCTCGGACTCCGGTGTCCGTTTTTTGGCGCTCTCTCCTTTTCGGTGAGCTTGACGCCGCTCTACTTCCCAGGTTCTCCTCGACTTCCTCAGACCCTTGCCTATGGGTCATTCAAGCTAAGTCTTGCTCTCCTGGGACGAGTTTAGCACTGCTCCAGTCCACAGAATGTCTTCCTCAGTCCTCCTAGAAATTGAACTGACTAACTCCGCCTCAGACCAGAATTTATAGGGGAGCTACCCTGAACCCGGGTTTAGGTCTCCCCCTTCAGGCCTGGAGGCAGAGAGGTGTTGTGTGCTTTGGGTTTGTGTGGTGTGAATAACCTCTGTTGCTCTCAGATATGACACTACCCCCTGGGAGAGATAATGACATTGTGGTATCCGGACTCTGTGGTGCCACATAAATATACAGTACATACACTGAAATATTCCCATATCAATCTCCTGTGATAACTCCAAACTACTGGTTAAGCACAAGTTTTACAAATGATACAATGGGAAAAACTTTGCCGCCCAAACAATGCTCCAGTCTCAGGATCCGTGCACCTTCTTGCTGCTGTTTACTCCCCTTTCTCCAGTGTCTCACTCTCTACATGTAAGAACAGGAATTCTGTCACCATCAAACACTTTCATAGGAAGAATTTTCACAAGAACAGCCACTCCTTGGTAAACTATACAGGTCTTTGCATTCCTTCAGAATTTCCTCCTGAGGTTTAATTTTTCATCACGGGGTTGACCTTTTCCATATTGTTTATAGTAAAACATTTTTCTCTCCATTTTATGGAATTTGTTTAAATCCAAAAACATTTTTTCAACAATTTTCTACATCTAACTTAGTGTATGTTCACACAGGGCTTTATTTCAGAGTTATTCTTTCAATTTTTCTTTATTCAATAAACTGAGAGTTGGCAGGAAAAACACTGAAAAAAATTGACGTACTGCTTACTGCCGTGCACCTCAAGAACGCAAGGAAAAATAATGCACCATGTGAATGATTTTAGAAATCTCATTTATTTTGCTGCTACTTTAAAAGTGTACCGTATTTTTCGGACTATAAGGCGCACCTAAAAGACTAAGATTTTCCCAGAATTCATAGGTGCGCCTTATAGAGCAGTGCGCCTTATATACGGATTTTTCCCAGGAAAATGTAGGTATATAAAGAGTGCTAAGGGGGTGCCATTTGCCTGCAAATATTTGGCACCCCCCAGAAAATAAGGCATACCTTTGTGCCGCAATATCCTTCGTTTCCGCCATCCCCCTTTGTCCGGTGCCTGCCTGGCATCGCTGTGCAGGGGCACGATCACCAGCCGCTGTCCCCGCCATCCATGCTGGTGCCGGTGCCTGCCTCGTATCACTGTGCGGGGACGCGATCACCAGCCGCCGTCCCCGCCATCCATGCTGGTGCCGATGCCTCACTGTGCGGGGACGCGATCACCAGCCGCCGTCCCCGCTGTCTGGTATCCGGTGCCGCCGCTGTATCACGCGCGCTCACAGCCCAGGAGCCCATCAGCCAATCACAGCTCCGCCCAGGAGCCTTGAGCCAATCCGAGGCCAGCTGACGTCAGCCCATAGCCTCTGATTGGCTGAGGGCTCCAGCTCTGTGATTGGCTATGTGCTCCAGCGCTGTGATTGGCTGTGGGCTCCAGCGCTGTGATTGGCTGTGGGCTCCAGCGCTGTGATTTGCTGAGGGCTCCAGCGCTGAGAGTGCCTTGCCACACAGTACAGTAAGCAAAAGTACCGGTATAAAAAGTAAAAATCAGTTTTTGTGTGTGTGTGTGTGTGTGTGTCTGAGTGTGTATGTGTGTGTATGTGTGTGTGTCTGAGTGTGTGTGTGTGTGTGTGTGTGTGTGTGTCTGACTGTGTGGGATGCTGGAGGGTGATGGGAGGCTACAGAGGGATGCTGGAGGGTGGTGGGAGGCTACATAGGGATACTGGAGGGTGATGGGAGGCTACAGAGGGATGCTGGAGGGTGATGGGAGGCTACAGAGGGATGCTGGAGGGTGGTGGGAGGCTACATAGGGATACTGGAGGGTGATGGGAGGCTACAGAGGGATGCTGGAGGGTGGTGGGAGGCTACATAGGGATACTGGAGGGTGATGGGAGGCTACAGAGGGATACTGGAGGGTGATGGGAGGCTACAGAGGGATGCTGGAGGGTGATGGGAGGCTACAGAGGGATGCTGGAGGGTGGTGGGAGGCTACATAGGGATACTGGAGGGTGATGGGAGGCTACAGAGGGATGCTGGAGGGTGGTGGGAGGCTACAGAGGGATACTGGAGGGTGATGGGAGGCTACAGAGGGATACTGGAGGGTGATGGGAGGCTACAGAGGGATGCTGGAGGGTGATGGGAGGCTACAGAGGGATGCTGGAGGGTGATGGGAGGCTACAGAGGGATGCTGGAGGGTGATGGGAGGCTACAGAGGGATGCTGGAGTTTGACTTACAGTCTGATCTTTTTTTTTTTTTATGGTAATATGGTGCGCCTTATAATCCGGTGCGCCTTATATATGGACCAAGACGGCTTAAAAGTCATTTTTTGAGGGTGCGCCTTATAATCCGGTGCGCCTTATAGTCCGAAAAATACGGTAACCATTGTTTACATTATTATTTAATAATAATGTAGAGAAAGTGATTATAATAAACTTTCAAATATATTTTATCAAAGAAATGTGGTGGAAAACCATTCATAAACCTTCCATAAGGTGTCCCCAGTACACTGTGTGTGAAGCAGACATATGTTCATTCTCAGACAGATCCGTCTTCACACTGACTACGGGGCATCCAACCATATAAGGGTGGGGGGTTTTGGCTTACACATTGTGCGAGCTCGTGACTGCAGCTAGTGAGGAGACAATGTATCAGATTACAGCACAGTTGCTAAGCAATATCAGGATCAGTGCAAACTCCTCTTTCCTTGGCACAAGTTTCTGATCTGTCATCTGGCTTCACACAGCTCAGTCACAATCTCTGTAAACCCCTTCTCTGCTGTCACATTGCACTGCTCACTATCAGCTTGCTCTCAGAAGCTGTGGAAATACACACACAGTGTTGGCAGACACTGAGGGACGCTGTCCATTCCTTCACAGCCATATAATGCAGTTTTTAAAAGAGCACAGAACAATGTGAGATAAGTCACAAAAAGCATCATCTTAGCTGCTATGTGACCCATCATTAACAACCAGTGCAGGATTGTGTTTTGTTTTCTTTCAATGAAATTACATTTACACTTTAAACGCTTTCTATATGTGGAAAAGTGCAGCAAAAAACACTACATGTGAACAAGCCCTTAAAATGAACAAAATCCACTGCTTCCTACCTTACCTCTTCTTACCTATACACTACTACACCCCGGCTTATGTAAACTCATATTGTGTAATAGTTGACCATTTTGTCTCCTGATGCACATCTCCATATTCACTACCTATATAGGCAATATACCTAATTCAGGGCAATGAAAAATAGCCAATTTGCACTATCATGACTTGGGTAAGTGCAATGCTGCATTTACTAATCAACATTGACCTTGAGCAACTGGATTGAAATGAGTAGTATGGGGTTCGCAAAGCCACTTTCTTCTAGGAACAGCACCACTCTGTCCTCAGGTTGTGTCTGGTATTGCAGCTCTTGACCCCCAGTGACAAATGCTTTGCTGCACAAAATGTTATGGTCTGCCATACTTTTGGGCCAATCATTGCTCCTATGTACCAAAAGAGCATCCTCTTGTTTGCCAGCACTCTCTCATGTAATCTACAGGCTCCATCGACCAACAATAAATGTTTTTCATGGAAAAATCCCTTAAAGATATAAATCAATAATCTACAATGACGCCGCCAAGAATTGAGTCTATATATAGGGACTCGATATGATGTATAGTCACCATAGGTCAATATGTAGAGGCTAAAAGCCACATTGTTCACCTCACCTTTGTTGAACTGTTTACCTAAGGTATGGCTGCCTTTCCTTAAGTCTTTCAACAACAAATCTATAGCGTAGCCGGACTGCTCCCTCGGTTAACGTGAATGACAACCCTAAGGGTGAGTTTCCATCGTTAGTGATACGCTATCTCATTGGAGGCACACCTCGGCCCAAGGTTATATGGAAACCACATACACAAGACTGATGGGCATTCATTGATTAGAAGCCAGAGATGATGAACTGACGATAACTATATATGGGTGACTAGAGGACGCCAAATACATAGTAATGGATATAATCTGTTGAGGAAGGAAGAGCAGCAAGCAATTAATCCTTTATTGATATACCGTATATTGTATTGAGACTTATTACCAAATTTGAGAAAAAAAAAGATGAATTTTTTGATACTCTGTCGGGAGATGTCTATGCTATATGTGTCTATTTGATGCTACCCAGTTTGTAATGTGAATTGCAGTTTATCAAAGGGTTTGCTACAATGTTCTGGTAATGCCTTGAAATTGGAGTCCATAAAAGGGTTTTTCCTATACACAACATTTACCCAAGGATAGGTGATAATGTACGATTACTCTGCTCTGAAGAAAAGACCCAGATAGGCCCAAGAGTGAGAAGTCTAAAGCCCCCTTGTGAAGAATGACAGTAAATGGAGCAATGAGTGCACATGCTCAGCAACACGCAGTACACACAGGGGACTGTAGGCTTCCCCGATCCATGATCAGAGAGGTCTGACCCCCTGCAGTTATAGAATTATTGTATATCCTGTAAATAAGTGATATATTGGTTATGGGTCAACCAACTTTAGGCAAAGGTCATGGGGAGCCATTTGTAAGCTAATAAACGTTTTGCATTGTGGCATCTCGAAAACGTTGATCTTCGTGGTGGTAAAGCAGCTCCAATGAACAGGTGTCCTACAATGCCCCACAAGCATCTCCGCGCTCAGGACCACATGCAGATAACTTGCTCCTCCTGGGAATTGCCTATAAATATTCACCTACAGGCGACAACATTGGCCGTGTGAAAAGGGATATGTCTGCAGCCCAGCGTATGCGCCTTTGTGCCGCATCACCCACAACTCCCCCTTACAAAAGAAACATTATCACCTGTGAACTGTATGTCTGATATACGCACAGTACTGATGATCACTTGCAGATGTTCCCCCAGGGTTCTTACTCTGACACCTGCAGCCGAAGCATTATTGTGATCGGTCATAAAGGGAAACTCAATAACAGCTTTCCGTTACAGTGCGGAGCCATTATCTACACACAGGACAGACGCTCGCACGGGGAAAGGGATCAGTCACACACATTGTCACAAATATTCAGCAAATCGGTAGGCAGGGTTCATGTAAATAGAGTAGATCTATAAGCTAAAGCTCTGGTTATGACTCTCCCACCATGAAGCAGTTTCTAAAATAAATCAGATTACAGAGAACCTGCCTGCAAATCTTCAGGTCTGTTTTGGAAAATACTTTTAATCCTCATAAAATACAATTTTTGAGTAAAAGACCCAACACATATTAGATAGTCATCAGTCAATCAATCTTGACTAGCCCATAAACTGGAAGACTTGATTTAGCTGAAGACTCCCCTATCCTCCTCCCTCCAGACTGCCCTGTCCTCCTCCCTCCAGACTGCCCTGTCCTCCTCCCTCCAGACTGCCCTGTCCTCCTCCCTCCAGACTGCCCTGTCCTCCTCCCTCCAGACTGCCCTGTCCTCCTCCCTCCAGACTGCCCTGTCCTCCTCCTTTCCCTCCATCCTTCCTCACTCTCCCATCCTCTCTCCAGTCTCCTTTGTCCCCCCTCCCTAATTCCAGACTCCTCTGGTCCCCTCCCTAACTCCAGACTCCTCTGGTCCCCTCCCTAACTCCAGACTCCTCTGGTCCCCTCCAACTCCAGACTCCTCTGGTCCCCCTCCCTAACTCCACACTCCTCTGGTCCCCTCCCTAACTCCACACTCCTCTGGTCCCCCTCCCTAACTCCACACTCCTCTGGTCCCCCTCCCTAACTCCACACTCCTCTGGTCCCCTCCCTAACTCCACACTCCTCTGGTCCCCCTCCCTAACTCCAGACTCCTCTGGTCCCCCTCCCTAACTCCAGACTCCTCTGGTCCCCCTCCCTAACTCCAGACTCCTCTGGTCCCTCCCTAACTCCAGACTCCTCTGGTCCCCTCCCTAACTCCAGACTCCTCTGTCCCCCTCCCTAACTCCACACTCCTCTGTCCCTCCTCCCTCCATTCCTTCTTCCCTCCAGACTCCTCTATCCCTCCTCCCCCCAGACTCCTCTATGCCCTCTCCCTCCATTCCTTCTTCCCTCCAGACTCCTCTATCCCTCCTCTCTCCCCCCAGACTCCTCTATGCCCTCTCCCTGCATTCCTTCTTCCTCCAGACTCCTCTATCCCTCCTCCCTCCCCCCAGACTCCTCCAGCCTCTATCCCCGCCCTCCAGACTCCTATCTTCCCTTCTCTCCAGACTCCTTTTTAGTGTCTTCTCCTGAGAGAACAAAAAATCAGCTAGTTAAATTAGTGCACATCAGTGAGTCTTTCCCATTGATATTGGCAGGTTTAGCCAACTTTGGCCTGTTGTGTATGGAGGTCTTAACTTTTATTACACCCTACCCTGTGCTATACTTTTACTCTTGCTGATGTTCTCAAAGAGGCCTGTCCCTGCACAGTATAATAGGCAGCTCATAATAGACAATGACCAAATATGTAGGAGCACAGCCCCAAAGAGCAACACACAGTTATTAATGAAGTCATAAGTTTCTAAGAAGACTAAGAGAGGAAGGCACAGCAAAGTTATAGGAAAAGATTCTCCAGAGTTGTTATCTCATAGGGAAAACAAACTTTTGTCTAAAGGGAACCAACCACCAGGATTTATCCACCTGTAAATCAGTGCAGCAGGTGATTGATGTGTGCAGCATCACATCACTATTTGGGTTGATTTTTTTTTCCTCCCCTGTGGGCTTGCCTTCCTGCTGTAACCCAAACCCTCCAGATGAGTCTGAATGAGAGGGAGAGGGAAAGGGGCTTGTCTTGCAGCATTAAGACAAGCCCACAGGGGAGGAAAAAAATAATAAATCCAAATAGTGATGTCACGCTGCTCACGTCAATCACCTGCTGCACTGATTTACAGGTGGTTAAAACCCAGCGGTCGTTCTCTTAAAAAAAAAAAAAAAAGTCTCTTCGGAGAGGAAGTAGGTGAACTCTAGTGCCACCGATTGAAAGTAGCAATCCTAAAAAAAGTCAAAATTTACTCTTTAACGAGCCATGCAGGGGCGTATCTACAATATGTACAGGGGTTGCAAATGCACCAGGGCCCTGGAGTCTTTGGCCGATAGAAAAAGACTAATGCTATTGAAGATTTGCAACAATTGGGGGCCCCATTGGAGCTTGCACATCAGGGCCCATAAGCTTGAAGTTACACCACTGGAGCCATGTCATGTGATTTAAGATTCATGCCAGATGTGAACATCAATCTGCAGACGGTGTTTCAGGGTGATTTCCCTTCATCACTGCAAAGTATGAGATCTGATCCGGCTTACTGAGAGGCTAAGACGGGGTCTTTACTACTTCTTTTACTTATTTAATTACAGAGGGTTTGGTTTGTCATCTTAGATTGAATGTCATAGGTATAGTATAATTGATTTTAGGTTAGCGTCTTACCCGGACTTTGCTGATCGGGTGTCTAAAACATTTGTTGCTTCCAGTTTCGCTCAGAGTGACGGCGTAAAATTGCCCTTTGTTCAAGTAGGTCATCGGTCCTTCCCCTTGTTTCTGACGGAGAGGACTTTGTAGCTTCGAGAGTATACTGAAATGTGCTATAGTGTGGGAAGAATGGGAGAGGATGACTATACAGGTGGCAACCTCAATATGTGCACTGTATCTTTACATATAACAAGCTTTATGAGCCATGGATCCCCGGGACATTTAATGGCATAAGAGAAAACACTTACCTCGCTGTTTGATCATACATGAAGTCGTCCGCTACTGATGAAGTCCGATATTTCTAACACGGAGAAAAACAGAGAAAGTATTATACAAAGAATAACCAATGAGGCTAATATTGATAACTTTGGATGAAGCCATAGAGAAAAGGGTTAACATTCCAAAAACAGCGTGGTCTATGGCTAGGTCTATGTTACACTTCATCAACATAGTCCAAATGACCAAGGCTGAGTTGTAATACCAGACGCTGCCCAAGGACAGAAGTGACTAAAAAACAAAAGACTGCCCAAACCAAGCACATACTCTCAGTGCACTCTCAGGGGGACCAAAGGGTTCAGGACACTTCCCCATGAACATATATCTCCATATCTCTCCCTCCTCTATTTCTTTATTGCGTTACATAATGAGCATTTCAGACAATGGGAAAGGTTTGGAAGAAGATAATCATAGAAGATTGTTCTCCACTAATCATTGTCAGTCTTTGGCACATATATCCTCAGTATGACTGTGATATAGGGATAGTGTCACTTTAGGGAGGAAGTAGATGACCTCTAGTGCCACCTATTGAAAGTAGCAATCGTAAAGGTCAAAATTGACTCTTTAGAAAAGGCTTGTCATATGACTTAGGATTTGTACCAGTCAGAGCCCCGATCTGCAGATGCTGCATTTCAGGGGTTATTGCCCCTCATCAGTGCAAAGTATGGGATCTTACATGGCTGTATTTTCCAAAGGAACATGACATCTAATGGGGACGTCACACGCGTCAACATCGCTGCTGCACATGACGCTACAACGATATTGACGTATGTGACAGGGCGCATCAAACAGCGATAAATTGCTGGTTGATGGTCGCCTGGTTTTAGAACCTGCTCTAAAACCTTGCGATGGTCGGCCGGTGGACACACTGCATCGCTGCATGTGACACCGGGAGACGAGCAAGAAGCCAGCATCCAGTGCCTCTCAGCAAGCGCTGGGAGCTGGTATCCATGGTAAACAACGAGTAACTAAGCGCCACACGGCGCTTAGTTACCCGCTTGTTTACATGGTTACCAGGGTTCTCGCTGGTACTGATCGCAGGTGAGTCTGACTTGTGTGATAGCTCACCAGCGATCAGCCTTCAAGGTCGCTAGCGATGAGATCGCTGGCGACATTGACGCTTGTGACGTCCCCATAAGAGTCTTCTCACTGTTACAAGCAGGGTTAATCATCATAAGGAGAGTAGCTATTCCCTTGACTTCGTCATAGCCCCTCATACAGCCAGATCGGATCCCATACTTTGCACTGATGAGGAGCAATCACCCTGAAACGCAGTGTCTGGAGCTTGGGCTTCTTATCTGGCATAAATTCTAAATCATATTAAAAGGTTTGTTAAAGAGTCAATTATGACTATTAGAATTGCTACTTTCAATATGTGGCGCTAGAGTTCATCCACTTCCTCTCTGAAGTGACAATTTGCATATTTCCCAGAGGAGCATCGCGGCTATAAGTCTCCTCACTGCCGGCTGGCAGGATTAAGTTTCCACAAGGAGAGTAGCTATTCCCTTGTCTACGATATAGGAATCCTATATGCAGTACATTTTATAGTTGTGTTTAGCTAGATTCTTACATCGGGTATTGTTTCCTTAAAGCTTTCATTGTACGTGCTGTCCGGGGTACTGCGCTGATCATCCTTGAGGTAGTCTGTATGTTGGCTGAGGTGAACTCCATAAGGAGTCTGCTCAAAAATCACCCCCCTTGGTTCCTCGCTATCCGTCCTGTAAGTCACTGAAGGGGACATGAACACGGGGGTAAACTCTTCTGCTTTGACCACAGTGACTGAGGAGGTGGGAGCTGAAGCCGGGCTCCCCGATAAGCTGCTGTTATACTGTTCCCTCTTGGAGGAGTCCACGGATTCGGGGTTCAGGGAAAGGTTCACCGGATTGGTTTTCAGAACTTGCACCCGATTCTCTCCAGCACTCAGGTTACTCTGAGGCTCACTGCTTGGGACACCATTCCTATAGGGGAAAAAGATCCATGATAATCAATCACTTCTATGAATTAGAAGCATTAATGCGCCATGCTTTAGGCTATTTCCTATCAGGATTATTACATGTTCCCCATCTACAGCCCTATATAGTAGAATGCAGCTAGGAGAGGCTGGAAAGACTCTCCCTGTAAAGCTCCTCAACAACAAAAAAAGAGGCGAACTTTGTCTTTTTTACTTTGTTAAGAGAAATGTATCTTTTTTTTTACTAATTGACCAAATATATTGTACCATTAATTCTAATTTGTTTACATTTTATCATTTTCTGTATTTTTTGCATAGTTATGGATAAAGGAACAGTCACACATAATGACGCACCAGTGATCCCGATAATGTGCAGGGATCACTGGTAAGATGTCAAACAGGTATCTCACCAGCAATGTGAAATACAACGCACCAGCGATCCAGAATTATACCGAGGTCGTTGGGAATTGTCACTCCTTAGTGAAGCATTGAGATCGTTGGTCATTGTTCCTTTCAAACAACGATGTAGCGCTCCCAGCGGGAGCACGACGACATAGAAATGATCCAGAGCAGTGTGTAACGATCAACGATCTCACAGCAGGGACCAGATCGTTGGTGCGTGTCACACAGAACGAGATCGCTAACGGGATCTGTGGCGCCCCGCACCGAGTGCGTCACAGGAGGGTATTGCAGCCATAAATGCAGCAGCAATATTCTCTGACCCATCAATCACACAGTTAACTCAGAGATCCATAACTACATGCATCACCTAGCATAGAGGGCCAATTAGGTCCTGGTGGGCGGAGTGTAAGGGTAGTGTGTAGTGGACGTTTAGTTCAATTAGTTAGAAGGAGTTCGGGGTCGGAGATTGTAACAGCAACGTAGAAGACCTTCTGCAGAATCCCAGCTCTGCAACCTAGAAGAGGGGGTTGCACAGTTCCGTGCGGCCCCCTGGCCACCTTCTACCGGCCATCTCCCTACCGTCACTACGGTTGAGCACCATTACTCCCGATGCATTACCAACCAAACTACGGGCGTCAACATGCGGGTCCAAAATCATCCCGTGCCCATCTACAGCCGGTTTGCTGGTACCGAAGCTAGCAGTAGTCCAGCTCTGCTATGCGAACCAGAGGAGTGGAGGGACCGCTTTAGAGGAGCACACCACCATCGTCAAATCCAGTCGTCTAACCAGCTGTGTACCCACCAAGGGACCCAAGGCTCCCCAAAGCATCCGGAACGTATACCCCGGATAGGGCATTCAAGCAGCCTCCCTGTACCCGATCTGGTATTCCTGGGCGACAACGGCACAGTACTTAGATAGAATGGAGGAACACCGCGGATCTCTGAGAACACACTGGTCATTGCTGAGTCCACCCGGTCCACTACCTGCAACCTGTATACCATGTACTGCCTACTGGTTACAGTAAAGAACCCGTTACAGAGACTTACAGTGTCCGTGCCTTCTTATGAACTGTTTATCCGCATGCTAAGGTAACCGCAGCTGCCGCACAACATCTTGAGCAGCTTCTGGCTCCGGGGATCACCGCTCAGCCTGTGGGGAGCGTTCCATCTTGCTGCATTCCATCCCCCGGAGGCCTCGCAGCGTCGGTACAGTTACCGAATCTCTCATAGGTGGCGTCACGAAACAATTAACCCCTTAATCTGTTCCCACAAGACGTCTTCACTTTTGATCTGCACCACCGGGCCCCACTGCCGGCAGGCGCGGTCCACCTGTGACAAGGAGGAGGAAGCAAACGCCTGTCTAAACCGGAGTCCCGGCCACGGTGAGTCAGATCGCTGTTGCGTCACAAAATCTGTGATCTTGTTAGCGATCTCGTTATGAGTGAAAAGGCTTTTACCCATCTTGTTAGACAGATTTGATGATATGTTTTTCACCAATTATCAGGATTGGGAGGGAGGAGGTAATCTCTTCAACACCTATTGTCAATGGTTGTTCCTGTGTTGTCAGCCTACAGCTTTACATGATGTGATTACCTTCCTGTGCACCACTTCAATGTCAACAGCAAAAATTATGAACAGTGTATGGTGGTGGTGAATAATAGTATTCAAGCTATTCAGCTGACATCAATTATGGTACCTTCACATGCCACAATCTCGCCTGGCGATATGAGGCGATCTAACGTGCGTGTGCACGTTTTTCATGGTCGCCTCAGATTGCCGATGGTAGCATCACACGCCGTAATTGCGCCCTGAAAGTAAGGCAATGTGTCGCTCCGGAAATCGTCTCACGTACAGCGGATGCAATCCTGCCGAATTCCATCCCCGGTTCACATGCCGCAATCTCAAAGGCAATGTGGGCGTATATGTTCAGCGCGGCGAAGAGATAGGCGTGCCGCAGTGGTTTACACCGCGTTCCATACGCGCACACTGGACAACGCAACAGCGTTACGATTGGTCAACCTGCTCTGATAGGCTGGCTAATACATGACGCCATTGCCATTGTGTGGCGCTGGACGGACAACTCTTCAAATATGGCGCAGTGTCAATTCATAGCCAACGGGAACACAATAGCCCACACGGGGCGCGGACTACAGCACACTGTGCCACGCCTACGGGAAATCATAGGCGACGCTGATTCCATCACTATCGCCCTATCGCCCTATCACATGCCACAACACAGAAATCTCACCTTCATGATTGAGGCTGATTTCAGAGCGAGAGGTAATTTATCGCCGCGAAATTCCCCATTCACACGCCGCAACTGTGAGGCAATTTCATGGCGATTGCTCCATGGCGACATATCGCCTTTATGATTTCCAGGCGAGATTGTGGCGTGTGAAGGTACCATTAAAGGAAATCTGTCAACAGAGACCCCAATTCCAGAGATATTGCTGCTTGGTGTAATTCTGATAAATCAGTTTTATCTGCTGCAGATAATGCCATTAAACTCACATGAATATGCTTTAATCATTGTAGTTAGGCAGGATGTTTAGGGTCCCGTCACACTTGGCGACGTTCCAGCGATCCTGACAATGATGCGACCTGGTAAGGATCGCTGGAACGTCGCTACGTGGTCGCTGGTGAGATGTCAAACAGTCAGATCTACTCAATGACGCAGCAACTATACGGCGGCCCAAATAACGACCTCGGTGGTCGTTGGGACCCGGTCACACAGCAGCTATTCTGACCACTCAGACCTACGTGGTTGAGTTCTGAGTCACCAACAAGGTCATTGTTAAGGCGTCAAACACATCGATGCATGCTGCCCAGCAGGAACACGACAATAAAAAAATGGTCCAGGCCATTTCGACAGATCGGCGATGTCACAGCAGGGCCTGGTCTCTGCTACGTGTCAAACATAGGGAGATCGCTGGCAAGGTCGCTGTTGCATCACAAAACCTGTGACGAAACAGCGATCTCACTAGGTGTGACGGAGGCTTTAAGGTCATTGTCCTACTGAAAGGTGAACTTATGTCTCAAGTCTTTTGCAACCTTTAACAGGTTTTCCTCCAGGTGTGTCGTGTATTCAGCTCCATCGATCAACTCTGATCAGCTTCCCTGTCCCTGCTGAAGAAAAGTCTCCCCACAGAATGATGCTTCCACCAATATGTGTGACGGCAGAGATGGTGCTTTCAGGTGATGTGCAGTGTTAGTTTTTCACCACATATAGCATTTTGTATTTAGCTCAAAAATGTCTTCTTTGGTCTCATCTGAGCAAAGCATTTTTGCTAGATGTGTACTCTACGAGGCATGTGGAAGAAGGTGCTCTTGTCAGATGACACCAAAATAGAACTTTTTGGCTAAATGCAAAACGCTTTGTGTAGTGGAAGACTAACACTGCACATTACCCTGAAATCACCTTCTCCACCGTCACACATGTTGGGGGCATCATTATGCTGTCGAGAAGCTTTTCTTCAGCAGGGGCAGGAAAGCTAATCAAAGGTGAAGGGGAAGATGGATGAACTAAATACAGGGCAATCCTGGAGGAAAACCTGTTAGAGGCTGCAAAAGACTTGAGACTGGGGCATAGGTTCAACTTCCAGCAGGACAACAAGCCTAAACATCCTGCCAGAGCTACAAGAGAGGGTTTAGATCAGAGTTTTCCAAAGTCCTCATGGGCCCCAACAGGTCATGTTTTCTGGATTTCCTTAGTATTGCAAAGATGAGAGAAACTGTTGCTATTTTGTATGCCTTGATAATAATTCCATCAACTGTACAATACTTTTCCTTTATATTTTACATACATAATATAACCTTCCTTATCTACAAGATGCAGAAACGCCTGGAGGTGTTTTATGAGTTACTTTATCATTAACAGAAAAGGATAGGAAGATAGAGCAGACAATGTTCAAGTGAACAAGAAAGTGGGATAATCAATGTATTTTAAGGTCATTCTTCAATAATTTAGCAAGTGTATAGGTAGGCAGAGCTAGATTTTAAAGGGCTTTCCAACATAAATTTAGAATTTGCTACAAATCTAAACTCTATGAGGACAGATTACTTGTACATATTTCCATATCTGCCAACAGGGAAGATCCATGATACCTTCAGATAAAGTGTTAAAGTAAATGTACAAATATAACTTTGCTCCTTTTGTTCCAAATTCTGGATCACAAATCTTTATCGTCTCCAAATTTGTTTTTTCTGATACAATGCTCCAGATCGTCTGCATAGAGAAATTAAAATCTACCATTCTTGCTGCCCTCAGACACCACTAGAGGGAGCACATCAGCTTACTCTATACAGTGTGCTCCCTCTAGTGGTGCATGTAAGTCACCATAAATAATGTCATCTTTTAATTCAGTCTATATAGTGGATTTGTTCCACTGAACGGGAAAAAAAAACATTGTTGAAAGTTATTTTAAAAAATCTGTCCACATAAAAGGGGTTGTCCACTACTAGAACATCCACTTCTGATTCAACTTGTTTCCCCCATTAAAAATTAAAGACCCTGTACTCACCCCCCATAAATTACCGCCGGTGATTGGACGAGGGCTCGCAGGAGGTGAGTACAGGGTCTTTCATTTTTAGTAGGGTAATCAAGTGGAATCAGAAGGGGGTGTTCTAGTAGTGGAGATGCCCTTAAAGGATCTCAACATGATGATAAATTATGTAGATTCCCTGTAGTGATCAATTCCCATTTTTATAATATGAGTTG
This sequence comes from Allobates femoralis, assembly GCA_033576535.1. Taxonomy (NCBI): domain Eukaryota; kingdom Metazoa; phylum Chordata; class Amphibia; order Anura; family Aromobatidae; genus Allobates; species Allobates femoralis. The sequence goes on from JARQOC010000005.1 coordinate 64,353,269, forward strand.
TCATTTTATGTAGTAATAACACTGACATGTTTTAAAGATGCTTTAAGAGCTACAACTTTCTTATTCATAGCCATGTGAGGGCTTGTTTTTTTTTTTTGCAGGATGAGTTGTACCTGTGAATCATTTCATCATGGGATGTACTGGAACGTGGTGGCACGGTAGCATAGGAATGCTGTGATAACAGGCACAGGGGTCTTCAGCAGACCCCTGGCTGTCATGACAACCCATCAGTGTTCAGCGATTGCGTCGCAGACATGCCAATGAGTGGTTAAAGTTGCATTCCCCCCTGCCAGCGTGCATTAACTACCATTCTCACAGATTGACAGCAGCATTTAACAGGTTAATAACCACAGGTGGAGCTTGGCAGATGATGGCTGAATACCACAGCCATCATCTGCCAGGAAACATGAAAGCTTGGCTTGGGAGCCTGCATCAAAGTCATTGCATTGGCATATGACGCACCTTTGGGGATAATCGTTCATGTTCATGGCACCTTTTGACTGCTTTGCAGTCCATGTGGGCTGCTTCTGTGGTTTAAATCGGAGTTAATTTCCTTTGCCACATTGAGTGCTAATCTACAAATGCTGCTGTAATGCTGTGCGGCTCTCTAGGTGGAGGTAGTGGTGAAATGTGTCAGAGTATTCTGTTCTTCACTTCCTCAGCCTTTAAGTAGTTCTGCTTCCTTCCACCAGGTGTCACAGATACAGTTCACTCGGCCTTTGACGGTGTGAGCTGAAGAGGTCTTTGCACTTGTGCTCTAGCTTCTTGAAGTTTTTTCTTCTTTGGAAGTTACTTTATATCCCTGTCTGTCGAGGGAGGTGAGGGGGGATGTAGAACTGGGCTGGTTGAGGTGCAGAGGGCAAGGGTGGTGGCCCAGACCTCCTCACCATCATAGGTACCTCTGGGTACAGGGCTAGCCAGGGACCCCGGTCCAGGGCCAGACTAGCTACCCAGGTTTCCTTGCCCGTTTATTCCATCCTGCTGCCAATCCCTCCTCTGCTATACCATGTCCGTGACAGATCGGTGTTAGCAAGGTGTTAACTATTGGATACAGCTGATCTGCTGTAGGGAGGTGTTACTTTGTTATTATGGGTTAAGATCTTTTATTAATAGAAATCCTTTGTGAAATTCCAATTAAACACATCAACCAGAGAAAACACCATCACATAATAAAAACAAAACATTTTACCTTTTGTCCTGGTCATCATGGACCTCGTTTATTTTATTTAAGGACAGCAACCTTTTCTCCCTTGGTACCTAAGAATAGAAGGTCAGATTTTAGACTCGCTCTACACTCCATCTCTTTACAGGGTCAAATATAACGTCCTTCGAGAAGTAGATGAATTGTCTTCAGGCAGAAATTGCAAGAAGAATTGATAGGAATCAAATTCATGACATTATTGTGTTGTAGAGTATCTGAGCCATAAGAAAACTGTGCAGCAGACCGGCTGCTTTAAGACGTGACAGCTGCACCCAATCATTAGCAGCAGTGGTAACACCAATATGAATGGTCATGGTTGCTGCGACCAGTGATTGGCTGCAGTGGTCACATATTTGTGTGTCATAGTAAACATAACCTGGCATGGAAACATGGGTCCAAGAACACTGGTCAGCGTCAGGTCACTTGTATTTTAGCTCATTTATTCAGCAGATTTTCCTTCTCAAGCTGGACAAATCATTGAAAGTAAATTTAAAGAGAAATGGTTATTTTTAAAGACAATTATTTTTAACCTGGTATCTATCCAGCTCTGAATCTGGCAGTGTTTTTCCTTTGTTCCTGGGCCTCTCCATTCATGAGATATGGCCCTCTCTGTCTTGTATACAATATAGCATTGCTAGTCAAGGGGGTGTGGTCATCAACTCTTATCTTTGAATGTATTGATAAGGACCATGCCCGCTTGGCTAACAAGACTAGAGGCCTGTATCGCATGTTCAACTAAACGGCCAAATAGTGTGAAACAACTAGGAGAAAAAAAAAAAAGTATGTGTGTATTATTGTGTGCAAATACCTTGCAATAAGTAAATAAAACTAGTGTTGTTAAAAGCACAGGGTTCTTGGTACATATCGTCTTTTGCAAAAAAAAAAAAAAAAAAAATACTTAAGCCATACCACAAATTTATTTTTATTTATTGCAAGGTATTTGGACACAATACACACATACTTTTTTGTTTTCTAGTCGTTTCATACAATTTGACGGTTTAAGTAAAAGTGCTATACAGGCCTGTTCACACTAGTTCGCTCAAACTCCGTTTCTGTCAGTATTACACTTAACTACGTGTCTCCTGGCAAGTTAAGGACAGCCTCGCCCTTCCCCTGCTGAGCAGAAGCTGTTAACTGCATCCCATCTGTGATTCATCATGGGGCCAGGTCATATACAGCAGAGGTCCCCAACTCCAGGCCTCAAGGCCCACCAACAGTGCGGGTTTTCAGGATTTCCTTAGTATTGCACAGGGGTTGGAATCATTACCTGTGCAATACTAAGGAAAGCCTGAAAACCTGCACTGTTGGCGGCCCTTGAGGCCTGGAGTTGGGGACCTCTGATATACAGCATTCTAGTGTTTGAGGTCAGTAGGCAGGTTATAATATGTTTAGTATAGGGTTAGTCCTGAGATGGGTCACCTTGTTGTTGGTGGGATGGCTTAAGAACCTTTTTTTTGCAAACAAGGTATATACCAAGTACCCTGTGTTTTTAACAAGACTAGCTTTTATTTATTTATTGCAAGGTATTTGGACATGATACACTTAGGCTACTTTCACATACCGATTTTGAGGTAGCCGATGCTGTCCGATATAAATCGGACAGCATCGGCTCCCTTCTGATGCCTGGAATCGGGTGCCAAATAGGCATCCGATTCCGGCATAAAATCGCTCCCTGCGGGGTGAAGAAAAAAAAAAAAAAAAAAAGTTTATTCTCACCTCCCCCCGAGCCCCCGCCGTCTTCCGCCATCTTCTTGGAGGCTCCCGGTGGCTCCCGCAGGCTGCCGGTGTCAGCAGAGCGCTTCCTCTGCTGTTCAGGACCTGTGGTGATGTCACAGTCACGTGACCGCGGGTTCACCATGGTAACCCGCGGTCACATGACTGTGACATCACCGCAGGTCCTATAAGGCAGAGGAAGCCCTCTGCTGACATCGGCAGCCTGCGGGAGCCACCGGGAGCCTCCAAGAAGATGGCGGAAGACGGCGGGGGCTCGTGGAGAGGTGAGAATAACATTTTTTTTTTTTTTAACACTTGTGCTCCTAGTTAGGAGCAGTTTTACTGTACTGAGCATGCTCAGTACAGTAAAACGGGGTCCGAGGAGACATCCGATGTTTCCTCGGACCCTTCTCCATAGGGCCCCATGTTATAGGGATCGGACCTAATCGGATGTGCACTAAATGCCATCCGATTTGGTCCGATCCGAATCTGTCAGATTTTATTTTCGGTGCTAAAATCGGAGCATGCTCCGATTTTAGCACCGATAATAAAATCGGACAGAATCGGATCGGACCAAATCGGATGGCATTTAGTGCACATCCGATTCGGTGCGATGCCCATAGGGCTGCATGGAGGCCAAATTCGGATCCGATGCTGTCCGATTTTGATCGGACAGCATCGGAAATCCGAAAATCGTAATCTGAAAGCAGCCTTACTACTTTGTTTTCTAGTTGTTTCAGACTAGATTTATATGCAAAATTTAAAAAAACCTGACAGCACTTCCTAACAAACAAGTATGAACAGGTGCAGAACTGGACATGAAATATTCTGGAATAAACAGCTGCACTCCGAAATGTTAAGGTATGCAAACATTGCATATAGGTATTTAGACATGCGTTATATATACTCGAGTATAAGACGAGTTTTTCAGCACACTTTATGCTGAAAAGTGCTCCCCTTGGCTTGTACTCAAGTCAGGCAGTATTTGCTATATGGAGGCGTAACCGGGGGCTAGAGGAGGCTGCAGAGGCAGTGGGAGGTCACGTGGTCCCGCTCATTAGTGTAATGTAACATGCTCTGCATCCCCTATCCATCACATCAGCACGGAAGGTGGTGCTGAGAGGCGGGCGGTGGGATGGCGCACAATACATTACACTAAGGTTATTCACCCCCATCACTATATATGGCCTCCTAATCCTGGTATATAGCCCCCCATCACTGTATATAGCCCTTATCCTGGTATATAGTGTGGTGCCCCGCATGGTCAGGTGTCACAGTGGGGTATTGCACCCGTAAAAGTGGTGTAAATTTCCCCAGCTGCAGGTGGATCCTAGGTTGGTAGGTGGGACCCATTTCTGCTCTCCCACATTAGAACAGGAGTGGGAGGTTACCTGGGAGGGAGATATATTCACCTCTAGGGGGAACAAAGTCGGTGAGAGAGTCTCTAGTGAGCGGAGAGGAGTCGAGGAGTTGGAGTGTGGAGCGAGGCGGAAGGTTAACCAGGACAGCTTTACGCTGATCCGGAGGGAAGATGAGAGAGGATCCCGAGGGGATCCTGAGAGAGGGTGCCTGACGCAGGAGTCTGGGCCCTAGAAAGAAAGGGGAACCCCAGCGTGGAGCAACCATACTCCAGGGAATTCCCCAGTCTACCACAGGAACGCCGGATCCAAGGAAACGGCCAGAGCCCATCTCTGAAAGTCGTCAGCCGTCTGCTGCGGTCTGTTTACCAGCTGCGGCACCCTGCCAGACGGAGCAGTTTGTCTGCTTCTTCATCACGAGGGAGGGGAGCCCCAATACTACCTACAAGGAGACATTGGGTATAGACTCATCCTTGGCGGGGAAGAAAGGACACGGGTTCATCAACTAAGGCATACCACGGGCACCACCATACCACCTGGCATCCACTTGCAGCCATCAGTAGACCTACCTGTTTGAATAACATCTTACTGAACTGTGGACTCTGTGTGAACTGTGTATTTTGCTGCTGAACGTTTACAGTAAAGTACCCGGAGAAAGTGACTTTGCCTGTGTGTCGTTATCTACATCAACCTGTTTGCTTACAGGAACGCTGCCCCGGAGGACCAGCTCCACTTGTAGGGAGGTTTGCCATCTCTGCCGTGATACCGGAGGACTGTGGCGGCGCTGGTAACCCATCACCAGGTACTACAGGTGGCGTCACGTGACAATAACTCTTATCCCCTGTACATAATCCCTTATTGAAGTGTCACCCAGGTCACGGGCTCAGGCGCTGCCACCCGTGACATCCCCGTGAAAACACCCACCGAGCCTGATACCCGAGTACCCCAGGGCCTGGGGCTCAACAATAGCTCTTCATCACTATGTATAGCCCTCCAACCTGGAATATAGACCCCATGCCACTCATCCTGGTATATAGCCCTACATCACTGTGCATAGACCCAATCACTGTATATAAACCCCATGCTGGTAGATGACCCTCTTCACTGTATATAGCCCTCAATCACAGTATATGCCCCCATGCTGTCACACAATAAAATAATAAATGATTTAATTCACATTTCCATTGATTCCCTGCAGCACCGTCTCTCCTCTGGTCTTCTGGCTAATCATATGACCAGTGCTGAAGTGATGTCATCACTGCACGTACTGCTCACATGATGGCACAGACAGGAAGACCGGAGGCGAGGCGGTGCTGCAGGGAATCAATGGAAATGTGAATTAAATCATTTATTATTTTATTGTGTGGCAGCAGGGGGCATATACTGCGATGAGGGGGATATATAGTGAAGGGTTGGGTCATGTATCAGCATGGGGTCTATAAACAGTGATGAGGGGCTATACACAGTGATGAGGGTCTATATACCAGGATGAGGGACTATATACAGTGATGAGGGGCTATATACAGTAATGAGGGGCTATATACAGTGATAAGGGAGATATATACAGTGATGAGGGGTGTATACAGTGATGGGGGCCTATATACCAGGATGAGTATCTATATACAATGATGGGGTGGCTATATACCATAATGGGGGGCTATATACCTTGATGGGGGCTATTTACCAGAATGGGGGGCTGCTGCAATTCCCATCCTAGGCTTATACTCGACTCAATACGTTTTCCCAGTTTTTGAGGGCAAAATTAGGAACTTTGGCTTATACTGGAGACGACTTATACTCGAGTCAATGTGGTAAATGGAAAACTGAAAAATTGAGACACAGCACATAAAAAAGCTAATTTTATGTGAGCCCAGCAGCCAGCGGTAAGGTGGGGCTCTTTTTAACCCAGACATAGGCATTGGATATGGACCTAGTAAAGAGATGCGCCTTGTCGCTGGCTGCGGGCTCTAATGAAACTGGCATTTTTTCAATGTATTTCCTTAGCAGTAACGCATGTCTAAATTCCTATAGGTAATGTTTGCATCTTCTTAGTATTTTTGCAGTTGTTTATTTATTAGATTTAAATACTGTGAAGAGGGAGCCATGTCTCAGGAACTAAGCACACATGAAAATGATGCCACATTCAGGAGAACAGCGGCCTTTACACCAGATAAAAAAAGAATAATGACATATTAATGACAAGTGACATGTCCTCTGTAATACATGCTACATTCTATCAGGGCTGGGAGTTCAGTACATCAATGGGGCCATCATTTATAAAGAAGAGAAGCGACAACTACTGAAGGTCCAAACTACATGAACCCACAAGATGCTGAGAATTGGGCTGTGTAGAGTGTGAAGAGAGCCACAGTCTGGTATGAGCACCACCCATGGCTCCACTATTTCCTCCACCTATACAGTGATTATCTCATCCAGCCTGCTCTTACTCTTTCCCTTTAATTAGCATCACAGTCACCATACCTTGTAGTAGTCATATAAAAGGCCAAGTGCTGCAGCGCTGTCCTCGTCCCCATTTATACTCATCATCGCCTTTGTTGCGGCCGTCAAGGGATTTTCCAAGTACGTCTTCCAGGCCTCATCCTCACTGGTGTACGCCCGCCGGGAGTTGAAAGCTGCTTCATTGGGAACTAAGACCACAAGCCTTTTACTGTACAAAGGAAGAAAATAATAGATGTATATTATAACAATAGATAACTTAGATTGGACAGATTTATTACATTATTCTATCATGACGGAGCAGAAGTATAGGATCGTAGGCCAATAGATGGGACTGGACACCACAGATCAATGATATATCACAATACATCTATACAGGTCTACTGGCTGTTTCTGCTATCGCAACTTTGCTTCATGCACTTGAATGAAGTGATATGCAATACCACACACAACCTAGTGTGGCGCTATTTTTGAAAAAGAAAAACAGCCATGTTTTTAATAATCCTGGCCAACCACCCTTCATTTATTATATCAGTAAGATATTTTCTCTGTGTTTTGCTCTGCCGAAACCAGCACAGCTGTTTCCAACACATTGATCAATTTTGGTGAAGTATCATGAACATGAGACACTTCTATTGTTATAAAAAGTAAAGCATAATAGAAGCAAGTTGGAAGGGCCTCCTGGGTCATCTGGTCCAACCCCCTGCTCAAAGCAGGATTCCCTAAATCCTCCCAGGCAGATGTGTGTCCAGCCTCTGTGTGAAGACTTCCATTGAAGGAGAACTCTCCACCTCTCGTGGCCGCCTGTTCCACTCGTTAATCACCCTCACTGTCAAAAAGTTAGATGCCCATCTTCAGGGGTGGACCTACCATGGTGCAGCTGGTTCAGCTGCACCAGGGCCTCGACCAGCTAGGTGGCCCCTCAAGCCTGCTTCCCTTGTCTGATCCGCCCCTCCTCTCCTCTGCCGCCCCGGCTCCCAGGACTGCGCGGCCCAGCGCAGGTAGGAGCCGCAGGACACATAGTGAAAACCCAAGGCCCCCCCATACCCCCACCCCGCCGTCACCTGTTAGCATTTCCTCCCCCCCCCGCTCCTCTCCATGAGCAGTTGCACCAGGGCCCTCTAGGCACAAGGTCCGCCACTGCCAATCTTGGGGGGGGAGAATACCATCAGTAAAACAGGCTTTTAATAGAAACATTGTTTTTAAAATGGAATTGTCCCAAGGTCTACAGGAATATATAACAACCCCCCAAGATAACCACCTAAGACGTTTCTAATGAGCAGTCAATACTATCCCTAGGATTGTCGCCCAACATTGTTGGGTAGAGTTAAATACCCTAAAGCCCAAAAGAATACCAATGGTTCCTTGTCACGTGTGGGTCACATATGGCTAGAACCTTTATGATATCTGGGACCAGAAGGTCGCAGTGATTAACTGATCACATGGCCTCACTGAAGTTCACTCAGCAATGAACATGTTTGTAGCAAATTTTGTTTCTTTTGGTGCTGTAGGGGTTAAGAATTCATTTTTAAACCTGCTGGTATTCCTTTTGCTCTAATCTCAGCTGTTGCTCCTTATTGCCATTCCCTTCTATTACTTAAACTCACTCCTGTTGGCATGTTCCTGCAAACAATTGTTGGCCAATTTTTGGGTCATCTAACTTGACCTTAAGGCCGGCTTCAGACTGCGTCTGAGATCCGATCTGTGCCTGTCCGCTTGAGGCAGACAGCCGCGGACCGGATCAGCACACAGGACTGGGGGGCTATTATGCCCTCCGATCCTGTGTGCAGCCGCACGCAGTTCCCGATGCTGATAAGACCGTGGGCGCCGCAGTCCTGACCTGTCAGCGGCTGCAGCTGCGTGCGCTGCACACAGGATCGGAGGGCATAATAGCCCCCCAGTCCTGTGTGCTGATCCGGTCCGCGGCTGTCTGCCTCAAGCGGACAGGCACGGATCGGACGCAGTCTAAAGCCGGCCTAAGAGAGATAATATACAACTGGAGTAAAGTTATTGATTAAATAGTAATAATATAATGAATGGCCATTCTGTATCAAGTCATAGGGATACTATTACTTTTGCACAAGCAATTGCTCTGAGGACAGAATATCAGACGAGAAGCTGAGCAGAATGATGTATTGTTTTTTTCCATGTATTTTATTGATTGAAATCCCTGGTGTCTGCATGCATGAGTCCAGTGGGCGGTCCTCTTTGGTGATTAAGAGCTCTCTGTATGCACAGTCATACTTAGACTGTCAATCACTGCATAGGACCACCCACTGGACTCGTATTTGTACAAACCCGAAGGTTTTCAATCCATAAAACGCAAATTAGACTAAAAACCTTTCCACAAAAATGTCTATCAATTCAACCAGCTCCTCCTGCTCTACAACCTCCTGCCCGCACATCAGACACCATTTTCAACATGACAAGTTTCCTTTGAAGGGATGTCCAGTGTGGACGATACATTGAAAGATGCCAATTTCAGGCATAGGCAACTGCTGGTTTCAATGGACATCTGCATTACTCCACGACGTGTGTTCCACAATGTGCGCTCCATTATATGAATGCTGGCCAATGCATTGGTAACCATACACATTATGCAGTAATATAGATGTCCTCATTCATATAAATGTGTACAGGGGCTCTTGACTTCCCCTGCTCAGTAAATGTGTGAGAAAAGAAGGGTTGGGCATTCTGGCTTTCAGCATTACTAATTGATTTTTGTCGTCAAGGTATTTCCCCTCCTTTTATATCAAACACTTGTACGCTTGGCCAAGCCAAAAAATACATGTTTAAAGAGGCCCTTCCACTGGATTTTTTTTTTTTATTAAAAGTACCACCTCCTAATTACTCCACCAATTCTGGAACAGCTTTCCTTTTCTTCTTTGTCCCTCAGTTCTAAAGTTATGATAACTACAACATTCCCTATAACCAACTGGGTGTATACCACACAACTTCTCTTTGTTATTTGCCAATCAAAACATGGTCACATCCACAGAAATGTGCTGTGCTACTGAGGAGCCCCTACGGACCGGTCACCACAAGATGGCGCAGCAGCTGGGATTGGTAAATCGGTCACCTCACACACACACACACCCAACACATCCCCCAATCCCAAGTCTAAGTTACTCTGTGTCTAGCAACTGGATAGCGGGAGGAGCCAGGTGGAGGATGGAACGTTAGGACAGACCCCTGTTAGGGGTGGGAACACGAGAACAAAAAGGAACGCACAACACCAAGAGTTAGTTAAGTGTGGAGTAGGAGTGAGCAAGAGCTGTGACCTGTCAACCAAGTACTCAGAGAAACCAGACTGAGAAAACCCGGACCCAGCTGCCAGTGCCACTGTATGGCTAGCCCGGGTCCCTGGCTGAAGACCAAGGAAAGACAGAGGGTGTTCAAGGTGTGTCCAAGTCAGCAGGCACACCAAGGGACCGGGCTGTAACCAGAGTGCCGACTCTGCTGAAGTAAAAAATAAAATCCAATTTGCGCCATACTGTGTTTACAATAATTTACCCTCGGTATATTTTTGTATTGCTCACCTTAACCAGTTGTGCCATCTGCACAACTGGATTAACCTGCACACTTGCGAGGTCTTTGAAATAATGAATTTCACTCTTCTGGTATGGTGTGAATAATGGCGTCTCGGCGTTTTCCTCGGTTGCCCAGGATCACGTGACAGCTCAGGAGGATTATTTAAATGACGTAAGCCAGGTCCTATAGCCCAGAGCAGCTCCACATCCCAATCCCCACAGGGAGGATATATAAGATAATGAAGAAAGGATAGAGTATGTGGTAAGCGCTAGGGAATAATAACAGCTCCATGGCCAGTAGTAAATTACCTTTAGGCTTTAATAAAAATGTGTACAACACGCGGGTCCGTTAACCACAATGCATTTCAACGCAGTATGCGTCTTTCTCAAGTGAAAACACTTTCACTTGAGAGAGACGCATACTGCGTTGAAATGCATCGTGGTTAACGGACCCGCGTGTTGTACACATTTTTATTAAAGCCTAAAGGTAATTTACTACTGGCCATGGAGCTGTTATTATTCCCTAGCGCTTACCACATACTCTATCCTTTCTTCAGGCTCTGCTGAAGTGGCAGGGAAGCTGTATGCTCCAACCACAAACTCCGGTGGAGTGCGAGGGTCTTTATGCCCAGAGACCCAACCTCTGGCACTGTGAAAGCAAGGCCGTCGAACTAGGGCTAGGTGACCTGAATGGTTGCCCCCTGAAAGCCCGTGACTACTGGACCATTGCTAGTGTGCGGAATAGACTGAAGAGGTCCGAAAGGAACATGAGAGGGGGTGTCACAGAAGAGCCGTCCCAGCTGCTAAGACCACACTGGAGCCGCTGTTGTACTGAACTGTGTGTTTTGTAACAACTGTCGAACTGAGAGTAAACCCGGTTGAAGCTCTGAACAGTGTGAGACTTTGATTGTGCGCCTGAGAGGTGGTAGACTGATTCTGCAAGCCGGCAGCAGGAGGCTGCCTGAAGATACGGAGAACTTTGCACTACACCTACACTTTTTACACGGTAACCCTGAAGACCAGCCCTACCCGTGGAGGACGCAACATCTCTGCTGCAACCCCCATCATCCCCAGAGGTCCTGACTGCAGCAGTGGAAACCACAGGTGGCGTCACTATCTATTTCTACAAACTGTTTTCCCCTTTTATTGACTCGCCCGGGACCACAGAGCAAGGTTACGACACAGTGACATCCTGCAGCCCCAGACAACATCAGCCAGAGGGCCAGGTTCCGAGTACCCCATGGCCCCGGTGGGCAACTCACTACACGCCCGGTTGGTTGAAGAGAAAGTTTTCCCAATCATTCCCTGGGGCATAATTTTAGAATATAGGGGCACAGAAGACCAAGAAAAACTGTTCCAGTATTGGTGGAGCAGCGGTCATTGGAAGAGAGACTCCATTTAGTAAGAAGAAATCTGGTGAAAGGTTTTCTTTAACCCTTTCACCACCTGTCGATTTTCAGTTTTCCACTTTTCATTTTTTTTCTCCCCTCCTTTCCAGAGCCATAAAATGTTTAATTTTTCCATCTTGTTTTTTGCGGGATGAGTTGTACTTTCAGATGAAAACATTTATAAAGCGAACTAGGAAAAAATTCCAAGTGCGGTGAAGTTGCAAAAAAAAGTGCAATTACACATTTGTTTTTGTTTTTTTTTTATACACCATGTTCACTATATGGTAAAACTAACATGTCAGTACGAGTTCGTAGACACCAAACATGTATATTGTGGCGCCCTCTGGCTAGGCGCCACAGGGAAGTACTACACTGTGACAAATATATTAACCCTGTAAGTTGTCAGTTCAGGGTTTAACCTATGGAGTCTGTCCTTACACACACTTAGGACTAGGCCACTTAGAATAGGGGGGACTGGTAATTTAGTAAGTCCCAAAAGGGGTGGAGCCTAGGGTAGAGTAGTAGTGTGGCGCCCCGCAACGAGTGCGTCACAAGGGAGTATTGCAGCCGCAATATTCTCTAGACAAAGCAGTGAAATAGTTAACTCAGAGATCCAACCCAACATACAACACCTAGAACAGGGGACCAATCACAGGTCCTGGTGGGTGGAGTGTTAGGGTAGTGAAGAGAACACAATAATCTAGACAGTTAGAACAGAGTCTGGAATCGAGAGCAGACTAGAACTTGGAGTGGAGCGGGGGCTCCGCACTCCGTGCGGGCCCCTGGGCCGTCACCGGTCGGGTGTCAGCACCTGAGGCCTTAACCACCGGGATTGGGCATTTCTACACGGGTTCCCAAAAGACTCCCGTGCCCACAACTTACAGCCGGTTCACTGGTACCGAAGCTGGCAGCAGTTCACCTCTGTCACGCGAACCAGCCCCGTGGAGGAGCAGCTTTATAGGAGCACCCCACCACCAGCCAGTTTCCAGTCGTCTAACCAGCGGTGTACCCACCGAGGGACCCAAGGCTCCCCAAAGAATCCAGAACGTACATCATGGATAGGGCATTGAAGCAGCCTCCCCGTACCCGACCTGGTATTCCTGGGCGACGCTGGCAAGAGAAGCTAAGGAGGTAGAGAGGAGGTACACTGCGGATCTCTGAGGAGCACTATCACTGCTAAGTCCACCCGGTCTTCTACTCAACCACTGTAAGCCATGTACTGCCTGCTGGTTACAGTAAAGAACCGTTGCAGAGACTATCTGTGTCCGTGTCTCCTTATGAACTGTCCGTCATAAACTTAAGGTAACCGCAGCTGCCGCACAACATCTTGAGCAGCTCCAGCCCCCGGGGATCACCGCTCAGCCTGTGGGGAGCGTAACATCTTGCTGCTGTCCATCACCCCGGGAGGTTCCGCAGCGTCGGTAGCCCTTACCGAATCTACTCATAGGTGGCGTCACGAAGAAAACAAATTAAAACCCCTTTTTAATCTGTTCCCGTAAGACGACCTCAATTTTGATCTGCACCACACCGGGCCCCACTACCGGCAGGCGCGGTCCACCCGTGACAAGGAAGGAGAAGAATCGCCTGTCTAAACCGGGAGTAACCCTGGCCCCTGGTGTGCGTCAGAAAATGGCGTCACGAACAGGATACGAGCAGGCCCGTTACCAACGGGTATGTTGTGCTTAAACTGGACTTTATTGTCTACAATTGGACTTTGTTCGTCCTAAAAAGAACTTTCCCGCCTTTACACCATTGGGTCAAGATGGCGCCCAAGATGGCGTTCCCGCCACAAGAAGCCGCCACGTGAAGCCCAAGAGTGAGTCAACCCCCCCCCTCACTGTGGGAGGGCCAACGACAAAAGGCGCCAAACTCTTTGTCCGCCCTGATTGCTCGAATCAACCATGGGGGCGGATCCCAAAGACTTTTCCCACGATTGGACTACAAAAGCCCAGAGGAGATGGGAGTGTCATACCTAGACACACCGACAGAGAAAGAAGACATCTTCACCAGCTCAACCAGAACGCCTTACCGGTTGATCGGGTGTGGTTTCCCTCCAAAGAAGTATGGCCAGCATGAGACTCCAAGACCTGATGCGGGAGGTCGAGGCGGAGGCCAGAGCAGCCATAAGCCAACCGGGTCCGGATCCTGCCCTTACCATAGACGGCAGCCCCGACTTCTGGCTAGAGGCTCTACAAGACCTCCGGGTGCGGTTACTAGAGACAGTGGAATGGACGATCCGTAGCTGGAGCGCGACCCTAGGCAGACGACTACACCATGCGATGCAGCAGAGCCGACCGGGTGCAGCTTCTCCAAGCCCAGACGACGTCACCAGCTTCTCGACCGCCTCACCCTCGCCTACCACCTGTCCTGCTCCGTCACCTGAGCCAATAGACTGTGTCATTCCGGTGGAGGCCGCAACTCGACCCGTTTCAGCGACCAACATCGCAACCGATTCCGTTCTTGAGCCGGAGCTCATAACACGCTCCATGGAAGAACTCGATCTCTACCAGGTTCCACCTGCGGGAACCCGCGACTAGTTTCCACACTACCGAGACTGTCGCTTGTTTCTCCCTTGAACCGGAGGCCTCCTCTGCAACTACAGAGGCCTACCTGGTAACCGGGATTGAAACACCACTTCCTACTGCTACAGAAGAAGAGGCAGGCAGCCTGGAAGTCCTGCACAACGACCCCGAGGAGAACCTTGCAGCACAGCCACCCACCGATACAGAGGATTCCATCCCATCATCTTCGCCAGCCGAGCAGCCTGATGTAGTCATCGAGGGGGATGACGAGGAGATCTACAGTTCACCTGAGGAACTCTACACCAGGTTCGTCTGGGGAGACACAAGGAACCCTTTTGCCGGGCGATCAGCTCGGGTGCACCGGTCGGGTGCCACCGCAACAGTATCTCCTCCGGTTCCGTTGAACCGGGCTCCATCCCAGACTGCCCACCAAGCTCGAGCGGTTCAACAACCAGCACGCCGTAGTGACTTTATCCACACGCCGCATCACTCCGACGAAGAGGTACGTCGCATCCAGAGAGACGAGTGGCACACTCGACTGCAAGCCACCATGCAGGCTCGTGCCGAGGCCCGCCGCCAATCTCCACTGCCTGAACTATTCCGTAAAACCGGGTGGGTAAGCACATTTAACTTGTCCACCGGGTGGGGATTCGTATGGGAGGTGGGTGCGAGTACTGAAGTGTTTGTGGGGCGCCGTGATGTGGAATCGCACCTACCGCGAGGCCATCCAAACCGAGACTTGTATAGAGGGGACATTGTAACCTATGAGCGCCATATATGCCGCGATGGGTGGTTCGCTATACGGGTCCGGAACACTGCCCTCCATAAGTGACTGTTGTTGTTTGAACTTTGCTATTGAACGAGACTTCTTCCTGGTTGCACCGTTAATCATTGACTGTGTGATCTCGCGGCTACAGCCTGGACTCTAGTTAAAGTACAGCCGACCGCCCGCCGGGTCCGCACAAAGTGATTACCTGTTTCTTTGCTTATAACATCAAAGCATTTCTTTACCTGTTTTTCTATTTTAATAAAAGTGTGTCATATATGTATAAAAATGTAAAAACCTCTGTAATGTGAGTAGTTTGACGCTTGGGGACAAGCTGATTTAACCAAGGGGGAGTGTGGCGCCCCGCAACGAGTGCGTCACAAGGGAGTATTGCAGCCGCAATATTCTCTAGACAAAGCAGTGAAATAGTTAACTCAGAGATCCAACCCAACATACAACACCTAGAACAGGGGACCAATCACAGGTCCTGGTGGTGGAGTGTTAGGGTAGTGAAGAGAACACAATAATCTAGACAGTTAGAACAGAGTCTGGAATCGAGAGCAGACTAGAACTTGGAGTGGAGCGGGGGCTCCGCACTCCGTGCGGGCCCCTGGGCCGTCACCGGTCGGGTGTCAGCACCTGAGGCCTTAACCACCGGGATTGGGCATTTCTACACGGGTTCCCAAAAGACTCCCGTGCCCACAACTTACAGCCGGTTCACTGGTACCGAAGCTGGCAGCAGTTCACCTCTGTCACGCGAACCAGCCCCGTGGAGGAGCAGCTTTATAGGAGCACCCCACCACCAGCCAGTTTCCAGTCGTCTAACCAGCGGTGTACCCACCGAGGGACCCAAGGCTCCCCAAAGAATCCAGAACGTACATCATGGATAGGGCATTGAAGCAGCCTCCCCGTACCCGACCTGGTATTCCTGACGCTGGCAAGAGAAGCTAAGGAGGTAGAGAGGAGGTACACTGCGGATCTCTGAGGAGCACTATCACTGCTAAGTCCACCCGGTCTTCTACTCAACCACTGTAAGCCATGTACTGCCTGCTGGTTACAGTAAAGAACCGTTGCAGAGACTATCTGTGTCCGTGTCTCCTTATGAACTGTCCGTCATAAACATAAGGTAACCGCAGCTGCCGCACAACATCTTGAGCAGCTCCAGCCCCCGGGGATCACCGCTCAGCCTGTGGGGAGCGTAACATCTTGCTGCTGTCCATCACCCCGGGAGGTTCCGCAGCGTCGGTAGCCCTTACCGAATCTACTCATAGGTGGCGTCACGAAGAAAACAAATTAAAACCCCTTTTTAATCTGTTCCCGTAAGACGACCTCAATTTTGATCTGCACCACACCGGGCCCCACTACCGGCAGGCGCGGTCCACCCGTGACAAGGAAGGAGAAGAATCGCCTGTCTAAACCGGGAGTAACCCTGGCCCCTGGTGTGCGTCAGTAGGAGATCGTGACAGTTTAGGGAGATGATGCTGAGAAGGCAGTCAGGAAGGATGGGCCTGACAGTACTCTGTCTGGAGGGATCCCCTTCTTCAAGTGGGGGCCCAGGACAGAAGGCAACGGGCCAGGGCTAATTGGAGCCAGCTGGTCACGTTGAGGGAAACACCGGCAACGCGGGAAGCCGAGGCAGTCAGAAGTTCACATCTGACTGCAGACCGACGAGCTGCAGGCCCATAGAAACCGGGTTGCTGACAGCGCCACAAGGTATCTCACCCCTCAGGGCTAAGAACTGGTTCATGACACTAGAGGAGAAGGGCTAAAATTCCGGTGGTGGGAGGCTTTGCTTACTTGGGCCCCCTGTCCGGACTGGTAGGACACAGACCTTGCCTACTAGCTACAAACCGTAGGACTGGCGGGAGAGCTCTGCGAGGGTGGCAGAAACTGGGAAGAGAGAAGTTAACCCTGAAGGACAAAGAGAGAGAACACCTAGAGACTCAATAAGGGGGACCCTGAGCTGGCAACATCCACCCGGTCAACCAAACTGCACCGTGTTCCATTTTACCATCTGCCGGTACCTAGTAAAGTGGAGTAAAACTTGAGCTGATCTCTGTCGGTGCCCGGGGGGCTTCTACGCCGTCACCAGCAGCTCATCAGAGGGGTAAGAACCATCACTACAACTCCCCTCATCCACAACCGCTGCCCTGAGGTAAAAGCTCCACCTGTGGGGAGATATACCACACACTGCTGCACCCACTATCACCTCAGCGGTTGGCTTGCAGCGCTGGTATACCCGTTACAAGGATCTACAGGTGGCGTCACGTTCCCTTGTAAATACCCCCTTTCCCACCGTCTTCTAGCAAATGATAACCAGGGCACGGAATCGGGAACCTGACCACCCGTGATTCCCCCTTTCAAGGAACCATCAGACTGCGCCTCATCAGTGTAGTGTGTGGGATATTCTGATCTGGCTGTGTGAGTGGGCCCACCCACACAGCCAGATCAGAATATCCCACACACTACACTGATGAGGGGCAGTTACCCCAAAACGCAGCGTCTGTAGTTTGGGGTTCTGATCTGGCACAAATCCCGTAGTCATATTAAAAAGCTTGTAGGAAAGCGATTAATAAGTTTGAGGAGCTACTTAAAGGTGGCACTGGAGTTCGTCCACTTCCTTACTGAAGTGCAAATTGACTTTTTTTCCGTTACGCAGTTTACAGATCTGATTGATTTTATATCTTGATAGATCGGGCATTTCTGAATGCAGCAATACCAAATATGTAACATAGTAACATAGTACCATAGTATTTAAGGTTGAAGGAAGACTTTAAGTCCATCTAGTTCAACCCATAGCCTAACATGTTGATCCAGAGGAAGGCAAAAAAAACCCATGTGGCAACACTAAGCTCCACATTGGGGAAAAAAATTCCTTCCTGACTCCACATACAGCAATCAGACTAATTCCCTGGATCAACGCCCTATCAAAGAATCTAGTATATATAACAGGTAATATTATAGTTTTCAAGAAAGGCATCCAGGCCCTTCTTAAATGTTAGTAGTGACTCACTCATTACAACAGCATGTGGCAGAGAGTTCCATAGTCTCACTGCTCTTACAGTAAAGAATCCACATCTGTGATTATGATTAAACCTTCTTTCCTCCAGACATAGAGGATGCCCCCTTGTCCCCGTCTCAGGCCTAAGAGTAAAGAGATCATTAAAAAGGTCTCTGTACTGTCTCCTTATATATTTATACATTATTATAAGATCACCCCTAAGCCTTTGTCTTTCCAAACTAAATAAATCGAAGTTTAATAACCTGTCTTGGCATTGCAGACCACTGAGTCCTCTAATAACCTGTCTTGGTATTGCAGACCCCTTAGTCCTCTAATGACTTTTGTCGCGCTTCTCTGGACCCGCTCTAGTTCAGCTATGTCTTTCTTATACACCGGAGACCAGAATTGTACACAGTATTCTAAGTGTGGTCGCACTAGTGACTTGTATAGAGGTAAAATTATGTTCTCCTCATGAGCATCTATGCCTCTTTTAATGCATCCCATTATTTTATTTGCCTTTGCAGCAGCTGCTTGAAACTGAGCACTAAATGTGAGTTTGTCATCTACCCATACACCCAGGTCTTTTTCACTGATAGTTTTGCCCAATGTTTTACAATTAAGCACATAATTATACCTTTTATTTCCTGTGCCCAAGTGCATGACCTTACATTTATCCCAGTGGCGGACCTTGAGCCCAGAGGGCCCTGGTGCAGCCATGGTGAAAAGCGGTGGGGGGTTTGCTGGCGGCCGTCGGGAGGGGGGTGATGGCGGCAGTCGGCGAGGTGCGGCGGGATTGTTTATTAGTGATGCAGCTCTCCCACCTGCTGAGCGGCGCTGAGTGCATTCCTGGGAGCCGGAGGGGCAGAGGAGAGGAGGGGCAGGATCAGGCAAGGGACGCAGGAAGCTTCCTGCTTTCCTTGCCTGACCCTCCTCTCCTCTGACATCAAGTTACGGGGTCGGCTGGGGGCCCCCCTGCAGGCTTGAGGGGCCCCCTAGCCGGTCGGGGCCCTGGTGCAGCTGAACCAGCTGCACCACGGTAGGTCCGCCCCTGATTTATCCCCATTAAAGCTCATTTGTCATTTATCAGCCCAGGATTCTAGTTTACATAAATCCTCCTGTAATATAAAATTGTCCTCCTCTGTATTGATTACCCTGCAGAGTTTAGTGTCATCTGCAAATATTGAGATTCTACTCTGTATGCCTCCTACAAGGTCATTAATAAATATATTAAAAAGAAGCGGGCCCAACACTGACCCCTGTGGTACCCCTTCTGTTAACTGTGACCCATTCTGAGTGTGTTCCATTAATGATCACCCTTTGTTTCCTATCACTAAGCCATTTCTTAACCCACTTACACATATTTCCCCCTATCCCCATTGCTCTCATTTTATGCATCAACCTTTTGTGTGGCACCGTATCAAAAACTTTTGAAAAGTCCATATACACCACGTCCACTGGATTTCTTTGGTCTTATGAACTTACCTCTTCATAGAAGCTTATCAGATTAGTTTGACAGGAACAGTCCCTCGTAAGCCCAAATGGATATTGGGTCATGAGGTTATTTTCCTTCAGATACTCCAGTATAGCATCTCTTATGGTGGGTTTACACACACCAATTTATCTGTTCAATATCTGAACCAATCTCTGGTTGCAGTGAAATCATGGATACATTGCTCCATTTTGTGGCTGTGTACAACATGGAGCAATGTATCCATGATTTCACTGCAACCAGAGATTGGTTCAGATATTGAACAGATAAATTGGTGTGTGTAAACCCACCATTAGAAAACCCTCTAGGATTTTACCCACAGTAGAGATTAAGCTTACTGGCCTATAATTTCCAAGTTGAGTTTTTGTCCCCTTTTTAAATATTGGCACCACATTTGCTATACGCCAGTCCAGTGGTACAGACCCTGTTATTATGGAATCTTTAAAGATTAAAAATAATGGTCTACCTATGACGATAATTAATTCCTGCAGCACTCTGGGGTGTATCCCATCTGGGCCCGGGGATTTGTCAATTTTAGTGATTTTTAGACGATGCCGTACTTCCTGCTGGGTTAAGCAGGTGACATTTAATTGAGAGTTTTTGTTATCACTGATCATATTGTCTGTCATGGGATATTCTTGTGTAAATACTGTTGAAAAAAAAGTCATTTAGCATATTGGCTTTTTCCTCATCCTCATCCACCATTTCACCCAGATTATTTTTAAAGGGGCCAACACCATCATTTTTCAGTTTCTTACTATTTATGTAGTTAAAAAATATTTTGGGATTATTTTTACTTTCTCTGGCAATGAGTCTCTCTGTCTCAATCTTTGCTGCCTTGATTTGCTTTTTACAGATGTTACTTAATTTTCTGTATTTATTTAACGCTTCATCACTACCTACTTGCTTTAATTCCCTAAATGCTTTCTTTTTGTCATTTATTGCACCCCTTACAGCCTTATTTAGCCATAGTGGTTTCCTCCTATTTCTAGCATGCTTATTCCCATAGGGTATATATTGTGCACAGGTCCTATTCAGGATGCTAATAAACATCTCCCATTTGCTTTGTGTACCTTTATGTCTCAGGACATCGTCCCAGTTTATTACACTAAGATCATCTCTCAACCGTTGGAAATTTGTCTTCCTGAAGTTTAGTGTCCTTGTAGCCCCTCTACTACACATCTTATTAAGGGATACTTGGAAAATTATTATTTTATGATCACTATTACCCAAGTGACCTCCATCCCGTATATTTGATATGCGGCCCGGCCTGTTGGTTATATGTATTGTTATGTTATGTATTGTTATGTGTATTTTTTTTAATAGTTTTATTTTTAATGGCGCAAAAAGGAGGTGATTTGAACTTTAGTTTTTTTTTTTTTTTTTAAAATAATAATAATAAAAAAAAATATTAAATACTTTAACCTCAGCACTCCAAAATCTGATCATTCTCTTATGTTTTAATGGGTTACATTCTAACATAGGGGAAATGATCATTCCCTGCTTGTGATATGACTGGGACATCACAGGCAGGAAGTGAAGCAGGACAGCTTCTGGGGTCATTATAGGGCCCTGTGCTGTCCAGGTAATGGGATGCAGGTTTCGCGATTGCTTCACAGGACCTCACAAGTTGGTAAATTGGAGTGCATTCTTTTATTCCACCTCTGGTAGCAACGCATCGATCCAACAGATCCGAACAGGGTCCAACTCCCTGTGAGTGCAGGTTTTCCTAAATCATCCCAGCTATATGGTTATCCAGCTTCTGCTTGAAGATTTCCATTGGTGGAGAGCTCACAACCTCTTATGGCCGCCTGTTCCACTCTCTGACTGCCCTCACTGTTGGATCGAAACATAGCAACCGGAGGTGGAATAAAAGAATGTGATTTGCCAACTTGTGAGGTGTTGTTCTTATTAATTTCTGATGATTGATCATTGTCCGAGAGGACTCCTTGGAGGTGATGTGTGTCCCATTATAGGGTAATGTTATAACCCTGTATTTCATGAGGTGCTGTGAGCCAATTTTTGCATGTGATCGCTTCACAGGACTTGTGATCTCGGCAGAGTGCTTTGGTGTGGTGCTGTGGATTGCGCTGTCAATAAATTACAGCGCAATCCGAAGTGTTAACAGCATTGATTGGATCGCTGAAACGTCACGGGTTTGGAGTCATTCAAATGACATTGTTAGGACGTCGTTGAGTGTGACACCGAGATACGACTTAGGCCCAGTCTCACACAGATATTTGTGCAGATATTGTTCACAGATCTCTGGTTGCAGTGAAATCATGGACACATTGTTCCATTTTGTGGCTGTATATAAATGGATTAATGTGTCCATAATTTCACTGCAACCAGAGATCTGTGAATAATATCTGCACAAATATCTGTGTGTGTGACGTGGGCCTTAGATAAATCGTTTGATCACTGATCGCAGATTTGAGAACATGTTCTCAAATTAGACAATACTTGATCAGCCAACCTGCTGCATCGTTGTGTGTGACACAAGTAGTTAATGACTTCGCCTATTCATAACATTGAACAAGCATCGTTCGCTGGGTTGTGCGAACGATAGCTGCTCGCCACATTGTTGGTGCGTCGTCCACGATATCTACATGTGTGACATCTCACTAACAATCTCAATAAGATTTCTTAATGACCGCGCTCCCGTGAGATCGTTGGTGAAACCGTTACGACATTGCAGCATGTAACGATACCTTTAGATACACATCTCAGCTGAGATGTGGGGGAGGAGCATCAAAAGGTCGGAGGTGGCCTAGGTTGTGAAAGGGTTAAACATGTATTTTCGGCTCACCCAAGCCTACAAGTGTCTTCTTTCAGGGCATGTCGGAAGGGTTAGTTGCTTGTTTTATTTTTAATAAATATATATTTTTCTATAAATATAGATTTTTTTTATAAATATAAAAGGAATACCGGTAACCGCCATTGAAGGTGCATGGACAACTTTTCACTATGTTGGCTAATTGAAGGTCACCCCCTCCATCAGTTCAATATGTCCTAATAGGCTAAATAAAAGAAGCTATCTATACCTATAACCCCTTTAATGCAACAGAAAATATTAGTTATATGACAGTTTCTAGAAAAAGTGTTTGGAAACTAGTAAAGTCATACAACTTTTATAGACAGACCTTATTATACTGTATCCTCCACTTCCCAGTATGTCATAATGATTCATGGAGTTCTAATCTTGTGAGCAGAGAAATTGTTGGCCAAGTGCACCCACCGCGCTCAGAGAGACGAGAGAGAGCGGCTTAATGATGGGGAGGCTCACTGCTGATTTAATAGAATTCAGAATTAAAACCATAAATCTTTTAGGTTGGCCCAAGGGTCTATTTCTGCAGTGGAATGATGGGAGCTGTCACAGTATAAATAAAGTTAGTACCCGCAGAACAGAGAAGAGACAACGGATCCGTGAAGTTTCCACCTCTACCTGCTAAATCATTCGTCGTTATTTTGCCGCTTGGGAATTCTGTAATGTTAAATGAAAGTTGCAAGGGATAAGAATGATGAAGTGTAAAGTACAGAGGATGGACACCATGGAGGTTAGGTCATGATGATATAACAGAAAGCCCAGTTAAAATGCAAAGATGGTCAGTAGTCAGGTCGCAAGACCAAAAGAAGACTCAGAACCTCAGAACCAGAGACTGGTAGAGTTGGAAGGAACCTCAAGGGTGTGCAGGTTTTCCTAAATGTTCCCAGCTATATGGTTATCCAGCTTCTGCTTGAAGATTTCCATTGGTAGAGACCTCACAACCTCTTGTGGCCGCCTGTTCCACTCTCTGACTGCCCTCACTGTCAGAAAGTTTTTCCTAATGTCTAATCTGTATCTCCTTCCCTTTAGTTTCATATCATTGCTTCTTGTCCTTCCTTGTGCTAATGAGAATAGAGTAGTTCCCTTTGCAATGTGACTACCTTTCAGATATTTGTAGACCACTCGTCAGCAGGAGACAGCTGCAATGGTGGCAGCTCGCATTCTTTTCTCTAGACACCGTAGAGTGCCGCTGCACTGTCTGTTCCGATTCCTTGGACATCAATTCCCCTTCCATACAACATGGGATAAAGCTCTTAATTTTAGCCTCTTTTTAGGCCTGTGATGCTTTTTAGAATATGGAGATTCCCAATACGCCTCTTCAAAAGGTGGCTCTGGTTTCAGTCCCTCTCTCGCTGATTGACCTCCATCCTTACCGGAACACAAAACTCAACTGCATAACATCTTGGTTCTCTTTTAACATGATTACCTTCAGCTCAGGAGGGATTCTGTCCAAAAAAAACTACGGTACTTTGGTGGGAATTACAACCCTTTTAAATAAACATTAGCCTAGCCATATGAGAGTGATGCACCCTTGTGTTCTATGTGGCTTTTGACCTAACACATTACGTAGTTATTGGGTGAACCTTAGTTTGCCCACTTGCTACCTCTCCTGACTCTCTCATACAGGAATACTCTTTCTCTATCAGTCACCACTGAAGGCAGCCTCTCTGTGTGCCAAAGAAAGGAAACAACCATAGAAAGCCAACAGGCTACTTCTTTCCAAAACCCAACCAGATGTTTCTTTCCCCAAAGATTATCTGTTGGAGAAAAGTCTAAAAGCCACGATACAGATGAGATGTGTGGTCAATTCGGCCGATTTACCCATTGCTATATTTTTCCTATTCAGAGGAGGCCCCATTATTCCCAGTCATCATCACCCCAACTTGACATGAACACCGACATTTAGCAGCGAGTTACCACCAACTCACTAACAGTTACAAGAATATTTGCATAAAACATCACATGCCAAAAATATGCGGACTTAGATAAATATTTACATAGAAGTAACAACTTGGATTTGGCTTCAGGGGTTAACTCCCAATTTTTACATAAACACTATGTACTGTATATGGGCCCCATAAAATGTAATTAAATAGTTGTCACTACATTGGAAATGATTCATTGTTCTAAAGTTCCTTAAAAATAAGCTTGAGATTCTCTGTGATAGGGACCCAGCAATCTAGGGGAGGAGACGCCGTAGTGTTCAGTTTGCCTACAGCGCCACCACAGGGGAAATTAAGGATAACAAAATTCCAACTAGAAACCAATGAGATGCTTGAGTAATTCACATGTGGTTAGGGTCCTCCAGGAAAATTGTTGATTGCTGATATGTGTCACACACAACGATGTTGTTTCGACATCGCTGCAACGTCACCAAACTAGTGATGTTGCAACAATATCGTTCACGATAACGTTGAGTGTAACGGGCCCTTAAAGGGTCCCGTCACACTTGGCGACGTTCCAGCGATCCCAACAACGATACGACCTGGTAAGGATCGCTGGAACGTCGCTACGTGGTTGCTGGTGAGATGTCAAACAGTCAGATCTACTCAACGACGCAGCAACAACACATTGACCCGTATAACGACCTGGGCGGTCGTTGGGACCCTGTCACACAGCAGCTAGCCTGCCGATTTAGACCTACATGGCTGAGTTCAGAGTCACCAATGAGGTCATTGTTAAGGCGTCAAACACAACGATACATTCTGACCAGGAGGATCCCAACGATCAAAAAAATGGTCCAGGCCATTCCGAGATGATTGGCGATGCCACAGCGGGGGCCCGGTCGCTGCTACATGTCAAACATAGCGAGATGACTGGCGAGGTCGCTGTTACGTCACAAAACCTGTGATGTAACAGCGATCTCGCTATGTGTGACAGGGGCTTTACTCAAAAGAATAAGGATGCATCGGCAGTACCCGACCATGGTCACTATAGTTTTGACGGAGCGTTTGCATTCCGGCACATGCAAGAATTCTGGCCACTGCAGACACTAACCCAGATGTGATAATGTCGAGGCCAGAATTGTGTCAGTAAATATTCAGTAGTGTAAAACAATATACAAATAAAGATAACAGTTACAAATTTAGTAAATGTTTTGCTGTCCAACAGCCGGCTGTGCCAGGTCTAATGCCAAGTTTTGTTTAGCTAAAATTATTAAGTAAACTCATTTTTTTTCTCAGGAGATAAGAAATAGGATGTAAATAAATCGGTGAATAGTGTATTCAATACAAACTGGCCTGTGAGCGGCTACTGGAGCCGGCGGGGCACACGACGCGGAGGAGGAGGGCACGATGCGCTGCCAACTGGCTCCAACACAACCATTCTTATCTATGTAGTGTAGATGATTCTTCATATAGAGACAAGTGTGGTTTTCTGAGTTGTATAATTACTTGTCATTCATATTGTGCTTGTGTGCCGCAATCCAAAAACATAGTATTAGGGCGATCTATGAATCAGAATATTGGCCATAAGGGCCTATAGCTACAACCACAATTATCAACATAATAACTGAATGACATGGGGATATTATGTAGTGGTAAAATCTGCATCATATCCCAAAATAGCCCATTTACTTGAAATCAATATAGAACTTATAGACATGTTTATGGATCCTATACAACCCCAAAAGATTCTGCCATTAAAAACAGGATTATGTCATTTTACAAATTACTATTGCAAGGTATAGGCTGCTGCAGGTCCAACTGCATAACATAGCAAACAACAACCCTCACTATCTGCAGGACATTGGAAAAAGAAAGTGAAAAAAAGCCATGTGAGGGGCCATGTAGGCCCTACAAGTCATTGCCAATAGCCCAATGTATGTACAGTATGTATATATGCATATATATATACACACATATATACATCCACTGGTGTTTAACCAGTCATAAACCTTCTAAGTAAAAATATTAGTAGAGGTGCTATTGAAATGAATTTCTCACCAGATGTTGGTAACAATCCATCCAATCCACACAGGAAGAGAAATCCAACCATAGATGTCCATAAATTACCGTATATACTCGTGTATAAGCCGACCCGTGTATAAGCCGACCCCCCCTACTTTTGCCCCCAAAACCTGGGAAAACCTATTGACTCGTGTATAAGCTGAGGGTGGACCCCAGCACAGGTATACAGCTCCCAGCAGTGTGGTATACAGCAGCCTCCCCAGTGGTATATAC
Organism: Allobates femoralis; assembly: GCA_033576535.1. NCBI lineage: Eukaryota > Metazoa > Chordata > Amphibia > Anura > Aromobatidae > Allobates > Allobates femoralis. Next base: position 64,379,702 of record JARQOC010000005.1, read on the forward strand.
AGGCCCCAGCAGTGTTACAGCAGCAGCCCCAGTGGTGTATACAGCAGCAGCCCCAGTGGTGTATACAGCAGCAGCCCCAGTGGTGTATACAGCAGCAGCCCCCAGTGGTGTATACAGCAGCAGCCCCCAGTGGTGTATACAGCAGCAGCCCCCAGTGGTGTATACAGCAGCAGCCCCAGTGGTGTATACAGCAGCAGCCCCAGTGGTGTATACAGCAGCAGCCCCAGTGGTATATACAGCAGCAGCCCCCAGTGGTGTATACGGCAGCAGCCCCCAGTGGTGTATACAGCAGCAGCCCCAGTGGTGTATACAGCAGCAGCCCCAGTGGTATATACAGCAGCAGCCCCCAGTGGTATATACAGCAGCAGCCCCCAGTGGTATATACAGCAGCAGCCCCCAGTGGTATATACAGCAGCAGCCCCCAGTGGTATATACAGCAGCAGTCCCCAGTGGTGTATACAGCAGCAGCCCCAGTGGTATACAGGCACCCCCCCATGGGTATACAGGGCCCCCCCTTGCTGCCTTAAACTTGTAAAGTAATAGATCATTATACTTATCCCCGACGCAGCCGCTCTCTGACACCGCGCGCTCCTCCGGCTTCATCCGGCTTCTTCCGGCTTCCTCCTCCGGTGGGCGCAGGCAATGACGTCATTGTCTGTGCGCCGGAGGAGGAAGCAGGAGGAGTGCGCGGTGTCAGAGAGGGCGGCGTCGGGGATAAGTATAATGATCTATTACTTTACAGGTTTAAGGCAGCAAGGGGGGGCCCTGTATACCCATGGGGTGGGCGCCATTTTAAATCGAATTAAACGATTTTTCATTAAACCACAATCGTGGCCACAGCAGGGGGCGAATTAATCGAATTAATTCGATTAATCGCCCAGCCCTACGCCACGTTCAGAAATGCCCGATCTACCAATATATACGGTAAGTTATGTGTAATAATCAGAAATGACACAGGGAAAAAGCTTTGCACCCATAAAGAAAGAGGTGCAAAAAGCCATGGCAAGTCATGACTCCTGCTTAAATCTATCAATAATTAGAAAGCAATCATGCTGAAATTAATCTAAACAATCATTGGAAACATGGAACACCTGAGCAACCCAACACCTCCCAGAACTAGAATGGAGGACGGTGCTGAAAATCAGCATACTGACAGCCCAGCACACCCAGATACCAGTCACATCATAATCTCTATAGCGTCCTAATTGCACTGTGCGGAGGGATCATGACAGCTTAATTTTGAGTGGACTCTGACACTAAGGGTGGAAACATACTATTCCACTTAAATGCGAGTCTCTCGGACGAGACTCGGATCAATGACCCCGAACGGCCTCTCCCTCTCTGGAGAAGAGTGTGATGTTGCACAAAACACACAAGCAGCTGACACTCCCGTCCAGAGAGTGAGAAGCTGTTCAGGGTGACTGATCCGAGTCTCGTCTGAGAGACTCGCATGTAAGTAGGATAGTGTGTTTCCACCTTAAGACCACAAATTTAGTAAGGTCAAGTCATACAACTCTCTCCTTCAGTAGCCATCACCCTATGAAGCCTAATATTGCATTCTGTTTTACTATTGAGTTTAAATGGCTTATATGAGATCTAAAAAAAATGGCTAAGTGAAGGGAGATTAATTAATTACAAATAAAAAAATAAAAAACAACACTCACCTGTTATGTCCCCTACAGCCTCAGTGTTAATGTTCCGGTGATAGCCCGAGTCTCCGTTACTGGTTAGCAATGTTGTTGGGTACATGCACGCGACCTATGTAGCTAGGATCTGGTGCTAACAGTGTGACTGAAAAGGCCAGAGATTGGTAGCCCTGGTCACATTTTTGCAAAAAGCGAGTTCCCAACTCTAATAAGAGCAACAGCCACTCTGGTGAAGGAATCTACAACTGGATCTTGGTTTCCAAATGCATGCCCAATCATTTTCTCTGCCTTACCTTTCCCATTTTGCCTCCTATCTTCTGACTCATTAAGGAAATCATGTGAATGTACAATATTATCCAAGATAGTGGTGGGTTCCATTAGAGCATCAGTGGTTTTGATCCTGGGAAAACCCTTTATTTGTATTACCAGTATGTAGAAAGTCTCCAAGTTACCTCTAGAGGTGTCTGACATAGCTAAAATTTCATCACTTAAAGGGGTTATCTCATATCAGACAGTCCATCATTATGAGATCTACCAGATTGAACTTTTCTTGGGAACTGAACAATCAACTGCTCATTTCCTCAGTCATTGTAATAGGTACCATAGAAAACCTGACTTGCAGCCGTTGTAATGACAGTCTAAACATACCTATGGAAAGCCACTGCTTTATAAGGCCCCTCTAAACAGTAGACCAATGTTAGGGTCCCTTCACACTTGGCAAAGTTCCAGCGATCCCGACAACGATACGACCTGGTAAGGATCGCTGGAACGTCGCAACGTGGTCGCTGGTGAGATGCCAAACAGTCAGATCTACTCAACGACGCAGCAATGATACGGCGACCCGTATAACGACCTCGGCGGTCATTGGGACCCTGTCACACAGCAGCTAGTCTGACGACTCAGACCTATGTGGACTAAGTTCTGAGTCACCAACGAGGTCGTTTTTAAGGCGTCAAACACACCAATGCATGCTGCCCAGCGGGAGCCCAACGATCAAAGAATGGTCAAGGCCATTCCGACACGATTGGCGATCTAACAGCAGGGCCACTGCTATGTGTAAAACATAGCAAGATCACTGGCGAGGTCGCTGTTGGGTCACGAAACCTGCGACGCAACAGCGATCTCACTATGAGTGATGGGGGCTTTAGCCTAACCTGCCTATGTCAGTAGGTTCGGGATAAAGTCTAGGGGGCTCCCAACTCACCCATGTACGATTTTACAATTCACGGTTCTTATATTCTCTGGGCTTCAACCAATATTATAAAATCAGCACAGAATTGGTTTAGATGTAATGGTTAGCGGCACACACTTTAATTAGAAAACTTGGTGAATCATTAAGGGGTTACGATGCCAGTTTTAATAAAACAAACTGGCTGGTGAAGAATTATTCGGAGAAAGTGATCTTTACAAGAATCAATACTAAGCGCTGTAATTTTATGCTTATCCTATAAATGTCCCTTGACGTATGTCACCCAGGCTCATGATTCTCAGCCCTGCATTATAAGTAATCCATCCCATTATTGCTCCTGTCAGTCACAAGCCAAGTTCGGCGGCTTCATGTTTGTGATGTGAAGATATTCAGGAAAGAACAAAAGTTGTGCACATGAGAAAACGAATCACTGACTCTTTGGGGTGTTTTCCAATGAAGAATGTGGCAAGATGAGTTTATGGAAGATTTGGATGCATCAAAGAAGTGAATGTACCTCTATGAGCCAGAGACAGCTCGCTCTTTCCTTTCCATGTCAGTACAAGTCAAGTGAACACTGATGACCTTGAAACATCCACTGTCATAGGAGTTAAGGGCCCGTTACACGCTACAACATCATTGAAACATGACGGCTTTTGGGGCGGTGCAAAGATGTCGTTAAGACGTCATTGCGTGTGACACGTAGATACAACCAATGATAAGTCGTGTGATCGTTGATCAACAGGTTTATGAACAGGACCATATCAGTCATTGGTCGTCTTCAACCTGCAGCATCGTTGCGTGTAACACCTTGATAATGATGTCGTTTACAACTTCGCCTATTCAGGACATAAGAACATAGGCATCCAAACGACTGCTAATAACGTTCGCTTCTCGCGGAGTCATTGCTGCGTCATCAGGATATCTGTACGTGTGACACCTCACAAGCGATCAATGACATTCAAGCGATCCAGGCCAAGTCGGATCGTTGGTTGTCTCGCTGCGACATTGAAGCTTGTAACGGGCCCTTTAGGAATGGAAACATCCTAAAGTCTATAAAACCACACATTAGTAACAGACAGTATAGGATGACAATGATTTTACAAAAATACATGATCAAATCAGCAATCATAACACCTACGATATTAAAATGGTGCCAGTGGAAATTTGATGGAAGCCATGACACATCACTGGGTTGTGTCATTACTTACTGATTGGTAGGTTTTAACTAGGCTGTCCCTTATCTTGAGCCTTGGCCATAGATCCAGAGGTCAGCGATATGTCATAACATTATTAGATGGGACTATGATTTTTTTGGTAATAACTAGAGGACCTACTTATCCACCATTGATAAAGACCAATAGACTAAAATCTATAGGCTACTTCATTTAGTTTGGTATTAATCTGGCCATTCACATTAGATGATACCTGGCTGATGGAGGGACAATCATTCATTTGCACGACGTCCCCATACACACTTTGAGAATCCATCGGAAAATGGCACGACTTGATGCATCTATACATGTACGACGTAAGAAAAGCCTGACAATGATCATACTAACGTCCAGTTTTATGGAACAATTATTTGATTTTTTGCCCCACACATATTCCACCTGTGTAGATTCTCTCTCATGCACAGGTAGGATAGGTGTCATGTGTTGGCTTCATGTTAGTAGTAAATTTAGGTCAATAATTGTTGCGTTCGTGAAAAAATTGGAAATTTGGCGACAAATTTGAAAATTTCGCAATTTTCAAATTTTAATTTTTATTCTGTTAAACCAGAGAGTTATGTGACACAAAATAGTTCATAAATAACATGACCTAACATGATACTACCTAACAATAACCTAACCTCTAAACCTCAATGACTAATAATTAACATTTAAATGCCTCGGATACATACCTATTACTACAGATTATAATAGGATATCCATGTGTTGGTCACCTCAGGTGTTCTTTCTTTCCTCTTTGTTGTTCTATTTGTGTACATTTCCTTTGCAATATAGACTGATGAGCGCATCTCATCCTATGTTTTTGATGTATTTAATATATGCAGTTTGTATCTTCATCGAATCGACCACTGTTGGTCAAATTTTTTGTCAAAGACATTTATTTCTACCAAAGTTATTGGAATTTTTTTTTTTTTAAATGTTTATCTGTTTGAGATAGGCAATTGCTAATTTTATGTTATCTTACTTTTGTAACCATCGACTGTTTGAGATAGCAATTGCCTAATTTTATGTTATCTTACTTTTATGTAACCATCGTACTATCCCAATGTTTTTGTCTTCAACCTTGTTTTGTATTACTGTCTGTAAAGTCTTCACCCTGTAAATACCCCCATATAATCAATAAAAATATTTGAACATAAAAAAGCACAAAAAGGACCCCAAAACCTTGTTGGGTCATTTCTGCTGAATACGCCGATACCCCATGTGTCGTAGAAAATCACTGTTTGGGCGCGCGGTAGGGCCCGGCAGGGAAAGAGCGTCATTTGACTTTTTGAATGGAAAATTAGCTCAAGTTGTTAGCGATACCCGCCCCCTCCAACACTCCATCCTACGGGCAGAATTGAATGCGCCGCTGCCAGAGAACAACATTGACTGCTTATCTCCCAAAAAACTTTGGGCATTTAAAATCAATCTGCCCGACCCCAATAGAGTCCGTAGCTCAATATCTCTGATATCTGCAGTTATACCCAACACAACATGCACACACCGCCTTTGGACTCAAGTTTGCCAAAACCGTCGATTTTATTGGAAAAGCAAGCCATCTAACGAGGACCATATTTGATGTCAGATAGAGAAGGATCGGACAATTGGATATCAACAATCCCAATGATTTTGTTCCCATGGTGAATAAGTCATCATCAAAGGTACCTGCTGTTGAGAAGGCACACATGAGTATGGGGAGGACGTGTCAGGAGCAATAGGAGCGTTCGACCAACAGTTTTCTCATGTGGATCGCTAGCACAACATATTCCCGATACATGCATGTGGTCCTTTTAATTTACACTTTACATATTAGGAAATTTTTCATAAAGAAATAACAAAGGACTCAAAGCACAACAGTAAGAAAATGGCAAACCTACTTAGATATCAGCATATTATTATGATATCCTTGGGGCCTACATGAACATATAAATAGAATCAATGACAATAGTAGTGAGTCGGTCGACAGAGTAGGGGGTACTCTGATACCGGGACAGGTTGCTACTTCAGTGGGGATCAAGGCTAGTCGGGTCCCGGTCCCGTGCCCTGGACACTCAATGGCTGAGGGGAAACAATTTGGGATGGGGGATTATTATACGTGATGCCACCTGTGGTACCTGTAATGTAGTTACAAGCGCTGCTGCCGACCGCTGAGGTGATGGTGAAGCAGCTGTGGGTAATACAGCTAACCACAGGCAGTGCTTTACCTCAGGGCAGCGGGGTGGATGAGGGGAGTAGTAGTCCTTGGCTCTGCGGTGCTGTAGATGCCCTTCAGATAATAAATAACTGATGCAGAAACCAGATAAGCTCAAACAGTTCTTTACTGGTACCAGATGGATCAATAGGTACACAGTACAGTCTAGTTTGTCAGGGAGTTTGTTGGCACAGGCTTTGGGGTTCGCCACAGAGTCTGTCAGAGGTGCCTTTCCCACACTTTCTTGGTCCTGTTCCTTTATGGGCTCTTTTGGCTCCTTACACTCACACGCTTGAGTCTGGTTTCTGGTCCCGTGTCTGTTGCTTAAAGTCTATCTTACTTGTCAGCGTCTTGAACCCAGCTATGGGACAGAGGTTGGACTACTTTGATGGGTGCTGTAGCACCTTCTTGATAAGGCCCACAGACTGCCGGTCTGCAGTTTGGGATGAACCTTAACAAACCACCTCGGTTCCGGTTTACCGTATTGACCTGGACTCTCCAGCCGGCTCCGACCAGTCCTGGAGTGTCTTCTTCGCTGTCTGGGTCACCTCTCAGTTTAGAGGTGCCCTCCAATCACGCCCGCAGGGTCCCCTGCATCCTCTCTGCTGCTCTCCTCACACCTGTCAACTGTCTCGTGCTCTGCTAAGCTCCACCCCCCTGGGACCTACTGAATATACAGTCCCTGGTGCTAGGGTGGCTGTGATTGGGAACTTGTGGTTTTGGATACAGGCTCTCTAGCTCCCTTCCCCCCTCTACCTGTGGCTATGGAGGTACTACACCTTCTGTTGGGGTGCAGTACCTCCCTGTGGCGTCCCGCCAGGGGTGCGCCACAGTAGCATGTGTACAATAATGTAAATGTGATAGAAAATACAAATAAAGTGCACATAGATAGAAAACAGAAAAATCAAATAAAATATTACAGCTTGACAAAGTTGTTTTTTCTATAAAGCTTAATACTATGTATCAGTAGTGAGCCTCAGAGAGGGGTTGAACCAAAGAAAATCTAATGATCTGAAAAGGGAGTGGGGAGGGTTCAGACATCCATGCGTATCGCCAGCGATTCGGCTTCATCAGGGGATATTATAACCATGGTGAGGTATTAATAATTGTTTTTTTACCTGCCAAGTTCAACGTTGCAACTACTAATCAGTCATTGCCACAAGAATGGAATGGGCACAATTAATGTGATATCAAGGACGCAATTGTGTTATAATGTCAGAGCAGAATCAGCAACATAGTAATATAGAGTTTACAACACAACAGGGAAAGTGCGCATGTGCAGGTAAGTATTCATTCATATGATCAAGTCAAAACATAATGAAGCGATGAATCAAACCTACATGTATGTATGGAACAACAACAAAAATTATCCTAGCTGTCCTAATAGAGAATATTTGTAATACAAGTACCGTAGTTACAATTTTGATGTGTACATGCAGAATAGTACATAGTCCACATCATCCTATTACAAGTATTACACATTGCTGTGCAAATTGATTGTAATGTGCATGTACATATAATACTATATAGTAGTAGATCAAGTAGATTAGAAACATACATAATGGAGTGACGTAGGACAATATTAACAATTACTTTTGGAATTTGTGCATGCAGCATTGGTGGACCGCACAAGAAGATAATGTCCAGCTCAGCCTGACCATATAGCGGTTTGTTGCAGCTCAGGAGTCAATGGTGTAGTTTAAACGGGTTTATTTAATTCAGACCTGCGAGGGTTAAGGTCTGTTTCTCTCTACTGCTGCTCGTCAGGTGATGTGGATTGACCACTCCCACCACCCTTTAAATAGTCACATGACCCATCACCTGACGCCATTTAGAGAGTCTTCTATACTTGACTGCCCTGGTGTGTGGAGCTCTCCTTGCTGCTGCTGGAGACCTGCTATCTGGGTGCAGAACTGTTGAAGCCTTTTTGTGTCTGGCTATCACCAGAAGGGTAGAACCCTTTTGGACTTACCCCACTCCTCCTACCTATCACTGTGTGTTAATACACTAAAGGTGATATCTAGTGCACTCACCGGCCTACACACCAGCCAGGGTTACCTTAGGTGACAGTGAGGGACTAAGAGCTAAAAAGGAAAGAAAGCACAAATTGGGTCTTATCTCTTAAAACAGAACCTATGCAGGCAATTTGTGGCTGCTCACCTGGAACGGTTGTCTCACCCACAACCGGTATATAGGTATGGCAAAGGTGAGGGACTAGGCATGTGACAGCAGCAAAAAAAAGCACCTGCTTAGGGCTGTTAGGGGGTGTCCCCATCCCCGTTCCCTACAGTTAAGGCCTTCTTTCCCTTTACTATCCACTGTCCGTTTAGGTTATGCCGTGTGGCAGACCTCTTTCTTGTCCGCACCTGACAATAACTCCTTGCTATGTGCTATGTTCTCCTGGCTGCACAAGGTGCTGTTGCAGATTTCAGCATTCAGATATTCTGTGAAAATTAAATGTTTTACTTGGGATATACAGCAACCTTTAAAACCCTCAATTGGTGAGGTGGGGTTTTTGTCACGCAACTGGTGATGTGGAGTTTCCTATACCACAGTGATTAGAAATCTTTAATTTTTACAGAAAATGCAAAGATCACATTTATTTTAATCGTTTTCTTATTGGCGATTGATTACACATGAGTATAACAAATTTTTGACAACCAAAAGTATCGTAAAATGTAATACTTTGATGATTCAATCCGAGAGCATTATGAAACATGAGTTTTAGGATAATGTAAATAAAAATCAAACATTTTTCCTTGAATTCAAACAAACAGAAACGCAGTTATAAGTTTGTGCAAAAATATAGAAGACGTTTTCAAAATTTGAAAATGTGTAAAAAAGAATTACACGAGTGGTGATGTGGGGTTCAGCAAGGCCAAGACAGCACTTGGCGACAGCTAGCTCTGTTATGTGTGGCCAGAAGAGAGGCCTTGACGACATCCTGTTGACAAGGAAATGAATGGAAGTTAGTGAGACACGTATCCTTATACCAGCATTTTTCAATGAATAGCAGCCAAACAAAAATTCCTTGGGGTGTGGCAAACCCCACCTCACCAGTTGAGGGTTAAGTACATCTTCACACCATGGGAGTATTACAGGAAGAGAACCGATACAAATATACCCGAGAGGTCACACAAATCTAACAATGAACGCACAACCATCTCCTCTCTGAGCAACACTCTCACAAACATAAGCCTGTAGCTGTTGTACAATCCAAAAGGCCCAACTCTACAACTTATAATAGAAAACAAGCAATGAGGAAACAGTGAATAAGAGTTAATGAGAAGAGGTGAAGGCATGAATGTGGACCACTAGCCGGTAGTCATTAAGTTTTTCGCGGTAAAGTACCATCTCCATTATACTGTAAATGTCAATTCTGTATTAGTGATGGGCGAATCCTGAATTACTCGGAATCGCTTGACTCTAGCGAGTCCGAGCCCAGGACTCGCTACTCGTTGCGAGTCCAATGTTGATGAATGGGGAAGCGAGTAATAGCGAGTAGTATGAGATTTACAAATCGCAGATGTGTCTCGGAAGCTTCAGCCTGAAGCAATCCTAGTTTTGTCATTTATTTGCATTGGACTCGTTTACTTTGTAAGTAATCGCTGGGAAACTCGCACAGATAAGAGTCCTGTCTGCTCAGTGTGCTGGCTGCCAGCTCCAGGGTCCTAGAGCCCGCCTGCTGCCTGATGTAGCAGAGCTGAGATTGTTCTCAGTCTGCTCATTCCCTGTGTACAGACATGAATGTCTGTGCACAGAGATGATGTAGCAGAGCTGAGATTGTTCTCAGTCTGCTCATTCCCTGTGCATAGAGATCTATATCTATGCACAGGGGATGTAGCAGAGAGGACATCGCGTTTTGGACTGCGTCGGACGGAAGAGGATTTTTTTAATTAAAGATGGAGTCCCTAATGGCTTTTTTTTTAATTTCTAATAAAAAATTTTCTTTGTGTTGTGTTTTTTTTAAAAAATGTAATAGAAATTCATGGCGGTCATGTCTAATATTGGCGTGACCGCCATAAATTTCGGGCTTAGGGCCAGCTGATAATACAAAGCTGGCCCTAACCTCTTTATTACCCAGCGTGCCACTGCTACCAGGGCCGCTGGAAGAGCGGGGTTCAGCGCCAGAGGATGGCGCTTCAATGAACGCGCCATCTTCTGGGGCGGCTGCGGGCTGCAATTTGCAGCGGGGGGTGCCCAGAAAGCTTGGGCATCCCTGCGCTGCGGATTCCAGCCCCCAGCTGCTTAGCTGTACCTGGCTAGACATAGAAATTGCGCGGAGCCCCACGCATTTTTTTTAAATTATTTCATGAAACTCTGAGATTCTGAGACTCTGACTCTGACTCTGAGACTCTGACTCTGAGACTCTGACTCTGAGACTCTGACTCTGAGACTCTGACTCTGAGACTCTGACTCTGAGACTCTGACTCTGAGACTCTGACTCTGAGACTCTGACTCTGAGACTCTGACTCTGAGACTCTGACTCTGAGACTCTGACTCTGAGACTCTGACTCTGAGACTCTGACTCTGAGACTCTGACTCTGAGACTCTGACTCTGAGACTCTGACTCTGAGACTCTGACTCTGAAATTCATGAAATAATAAAAAAAAAATGCGTGGGGCTCCGCGCAATTTCTATGTCTAGCCAGGTACAGCTAAGCAGCTGGGGGCTGGAATCCGCAGCGCAGGGATGCCCAATCTTTCTGGGCACCCCCCACTGCAAATTGCAGCCCGCAGCCGCCCCAGAAGATGGCGCATTCATTGAAGCGCCATCCTCTGGCGCTTAACCCCGCTCTTCCGGCGGCCCTGGTGGCGGTAGCATGCTGGGTAATAAAGGGGTTAATACCAGCTTTGTTATACAAGCTGGTATTAAGCCCGAGATTCTTAATGTCAGGCCACGTTTGACCCAGCCACTAAGAATCTCCAATAAAGGGTTAAAAAAACACAACACAGAGAAAATGTTTTATTTGGAATGAAAAAAAAAGCCATTAGGGACTCCATCTTTAATTTAAAAAATCCTCTTCCGTCCGACGCAGTCCAAAACGCGATGTCCTCTCTGCTACATCCCCTGTGCATAGATATAGATGTCTATGCACAGGGAATGAGCAGACTGAGAACAATCTCAGCACTGCTACATCATGTCTGTGAGCTGGCGGGCTCTAGGACCCTGGAGCTGCACAGAGATGACAGCTGGACTCGGCTCGCAAACAAAACAGCAGTTACTTTGCGAGTTTCCCTGCTATCACTGGCACAGTAGCCGAGTCTAATGCAAACAATGGCAATCCTAGTTTTGTCAGCGTCTCTGACAAAACTAGGATTGATATTGATTTGCATTGGACTCGTGCGAGTAATCACTGGGAAACTCGCAGAGTACCGAGTCCTGCGAGTCCCTTACTACTCGCCGAGTACCGAGTCCTAGCGAGTAGATTCGCCCATCCCTATTCTGTATCTTTAGCAGAAATGAACAGTCTCCTCACCGTGTGTAAAACCAGTATAAACCCAAGGTCTATTAAATTTCAATGACCCCCGTAAAGTGCCTTTGGAGTGTGCCGAACCCCGGCAAACAAAAAATTTCAAGCATGTACCATAGTCAAATTTATGGTGTCCCAAGAGTTGGCTCTGTCTCACATGATTCTGAAAAACATTAATTTGTGAAATAAAAAAGTCTCCTTTAAGTGGTGGTTAAAGAAATGTTAAAAAAAAAACTCTGTCTATTGGCAACTATTGTTGAGGAAGTTATGAGGTCAAGTCCTGAGTGTACAACAATGCAAAAACACATGAAAACTTGGGACATGATAAGAGCAGAGATAACAGCAGGAAAAGGAAGATTAGAGCTAATGAGAGAGGAGAATTAGGTCAAAAGAGGTGATTGACATACAGTGGAGGGCAAGGGTTTGTACACAAGCAATGGCACAATCAACTCTTTATCTGACTGGCTCCATATGGGAACACGAAAGTCAATTAAGAAGACAATCCACATGTAAAAATGATTCTTGTTGTTAATTTTGTCTGCTGAATATCAAGATCAATTAAATTACTGTATTTCACCATATGTTGGCATCAATAGAAGCCCAGTCCAAGTCACAGCTAGGGACCACTTGGCCATTTTAAATCTATGAAGTGGTGGTTGAGGTTGAGCCTGTGTGTATGGCCAGTTTTTGGACATCCATCCAAGATACAGGTAAAAAGGGGAATCCCGGACAGACTAAATGCAAATCGCACCATAAGGCAGAACCCCGAGATACCCAGACACCCTCTAATCCCAATACAGGGATCTGGCTTTACTACAAGGTGCAGGAGGTTGCTTCCAATAAATGGGTTGCAGTCCAGGAATAGAAAAGTCAGCAAGCAGGGTCAAAGCCGAGAGGTCAGAAAAGTGCAAAATCGTTAGGCTGGAGAATAGTACAAAATCAGGTAGATGTCAATCCGGAAAATCAAAAAAACAAAGCAGGAATACCAGGAATCAGGGAATATATCTGGTAAACAGCAGACACACATGGAGGATTCAAATAGACCACAGTGTTTCCTAATTGGCTGAAGTCAGAGTTTATGACTGCAGCTGTGCAGCCACATAAACACATCCACAAGTCAGACTACTACATCCCCATTCCGACCTTTAGAGTGAAGCGGCAGAGGTAGCTTGTGGCAGAAGCAGACTCTGGGGATGTGACATTTTTACACCTCAACAAAACTAAACCATTTAAGCACCCAATACATAGCTGTTGGCTAAACCAATGGACAACCCCCACAAACATGAGCACTCAGAAAGTAGGACTATGCGAGACAACTCTGGAGATGGTTTATCATCAGAATAAAAAACTATTTGTAGTCCAAATCACATATGCTGGATCCTTATCTCCCCCAACATCATATATCAGGGTCCCCACATACAGAATAGACTGTCAGACAATCAGCTGGTTCAGCCAACATTAGTCTAATTTGATGGGGAACTTCAACTCATGGAAATAAGAATATAAAGAGTCAAAATCTTTAATATTGATGTGAAGGTACCGTTCCATGCTTCAATGTCGTAACAATCTCACTAACGATCTCGGGGGCGCGCGTTTGTTAGGACATCGTTAATACATCAATGGTGAGATGTCACATGTATAGATATCGTGGACGACGCACCAACGATCCAGCGAGCAGGTATTGTTCACACAATCCAGCGAACAATACTTGTTCACTGATGTGAATGAGCGAAGTCGTGAACGACATAGTTATCGCGGTGTCACACACAACGATGCAGCAGGTTGGCTGATGGAGGATCGTTTCATTTGAGAACATGTTCTCAAATCTGCGATCAATGATCCAACAATTTATCGTAGTCGTATCTCGGTGTCACACGCAGCGACGTCCTAACAATGTCGTTTCAATGCCTCCAAACCCGTGACGTTTCAGTGATATCGTTCACGATATCGTACCGTGTAACGATACCTTAAGCAAAATCAGCAAATTCCAGATCAAACCTTCAATCTGTATGGGTGCATTGATGGCAGATGTAATAGAGAGAAGGGGGAGGGAATTGGACAATTGAATTTTTACATTCCTGATCTTTTTGTTCTAAAGGAAGAATGAGCGATCCACCAGGTGTCCGACAGCAACTTAACTTCCGCTCTGTGTTGAGAACACGATCACACTTGTTGTTCTTGTGTATTGGGGCATTCAGATGTGCTGATTTTGGCTCTACAAGGCGCATTATCTTTCGAAAATGAACCATACAAATCATTTTGCTATTATTTACTGACCCGAGTATAGTTATGACCAAAACTTACCCACTTAGTTATAACCTTTGCCTTCAGACCTGGTCTCCATCATGCTGGAAAAAGTATTGTTTACCAATCTTTTGGAGAAGTCACTCTCGGAGGATGCTTGGAAGCAATTCTTTATTCATGGAAGTCATTTACAAATGAGCCCACTCCATGGGATGAAAAGCCCCCACACATGAATGGTCTCAGGGTGCGACTATTGGTATGACACAGAACTCCCTTTCTTCTCCAAACAACAATTCTTCCACATGTCACAAAAAGTCTAAAGGGGCTTCATCAGAAAATAATGCTTGAGCCCAGTCCTCTTCAGTCATCAATTAGTGCTTAGTAGGCGGCCGTCACACGGTGAGATATCTAGAACGATATTGTAAGCGATCACGTGCACGCGCAATCGCTTACAATATCGCTCACATCGCTGGTGAGATGTCACACAGACAGACTCACCAGCGATGTGGATCTGCGATCTCGCTGGTAACTATGGTACACATCGGGTAACTAGGGCCGCGCGTCGCTTAGTTACCCGACGTGTACCATAGTTACCATCTCCCAGCATAGGCTCTGCCGCTGGGAGACTTATTGGTTACAACACAGAACTCTTCGTTCTCCTAGATCAAACCCAATTCAGTCACGATGTCACACAAAAGTCTAAAGGCTTGATCAGCAAAATTCTGCTATGAGCTCGGTCTTCTTAAGATATCCAAATCTACGTGTATAATAGGCAGTTTATCAGTCCATGTAAAAGAACATTCAGGGTCGGGGAGTTGATAAGGTCATTTCATCTTTTTTTCATATTTAGAAAGGCCGATCCAGTGCTTAATTGACTGCTGATTATCTACATACAGACATGGCCGAAAGTGTTGGTCCCCTGAAATTGCTCCAAAAAATTAAGCATCTAGAAAAGTATTGCAATTAACATGATTTGTTATATGACTCACTGTTGCTGGATGCTCACGTCTCAGGCGATGCAGCACTTGTCACGGTTCTGCGCCTGAGGCTGTGGGGCCCGGTGGTCAGATCAAAAGGGGATGAACGGATGGGTATAATTCTTATTTGTCGTGACGCCACCTGTGGGATCCGGTGTACGCACCGGCGCTGCTTGGGCCTCCGGGGGATGTGCGGCAGCTGGATGGGATGCTCCCCACAGGATGAGCGGGAGTTCCCGGGGCCAGGAGCTGCACGGGATGGAATATGGCAGCTCAGTAGTTCTGAGTGTGCAGGGTTAATAACAGTTCTGAAGAAAAGCACTGACACCAGCTTCCTCTGTAACGGGTAAGATGGTACAAGGTATACGGTCAACAGGTAACGGACCGGGTGGTCCCAGCAATGACTGGTGTTGGTTCAGAGCTCCGCAGTGTTCCTCCTCTTCCTTACTTCTCTAACTTGTTTGCCGATGTTGCCTTAGCATACCAGGTCAGGGTACTTGGGGACTTCTGAGTGGTACCTAGCTATATTAGGCTGAAGGTCCTGTGTCCCAGTGGTGAGTCCCTGCTGGCAAGACAACTAAGTTGCGGCGAAGGTGAGGTGCCTCCTCGAAAGCGATTCCTTCACCCTGGTTTCTGAGCGGCGGTGGACGTCTGCTCGCCTCGGAACCAGTGATCGGTGGTTTTGGGCACGGGTAATAGTTGGACCCGTCTGGTGGTTGCCCGAGTTCCGGTCTGGGTCACCGCTTAATGGTGCCACCGGTAAGAGGTTTTAGGGCTGCACGGAAATGTGCAGAGCCCTGCTTCTCCTACGTTACTTCCTTCCAGACTCCTACTCCCTCTCCTAAGTTACCCACACACACTACACCTACACTCCTCCACCAGGACCTGATTGGCCTCTATTCTAAGTGGTGCATGTGGTGTTTGAGCTCGGAAGTTAACCATGTCATTTCTGAGGGGAGAATATTGCATCTTCAGTATGGGATGCAATACCCTCCTGTGACGCACTCGTTGCGGGGCGCCACATATACATATGTTTATTTCTGGAAAGATGGTAAAAAAGTCCACACATGGGTCAGACAAAATTGTTGGCACCCTCAACTTAATATCTGGTTGCACACCGTTTTGAATGAAACAACTGTAATCAATCTCTTCCTATAACCTCCACAAGATTCTTATATCTCAACTGGAATTTTGACCTTTTCTTTATAAAGTGCTCCAGGTCTCTCATATTTGAAAGCAATTTTAAGATCTCTCCACAAGTGATCAATGAGATCAAAGGTACGTTACACACAGAGATATATTGCTTGCAAGTCACTGGTTGCAGTGAAATCATGGAGACATTGTTCCATTTTGTTGCCGTCTACAAAGTGTCCATGATTTCACTGCAACCAGTGAGCTGCAAGCAATGTCTGCACAGATATCTCTGTTTGTAACGGTACCTTAAGATTTGGACTCTTTGTTACAACTCAGGAACTAGTCTTCAGCCCTTTTTTCATCCATTTCTGTGGCTTCATGAAGTACCCTATGTTTGGGGTCATTACTCTACTGGAAGACCCATGAACTAGGAAACAAACCCAGCTTTCTGACACTGGTCTCTACATTGCAACCCAAAATCCTCTGGTGTCCTTCAGATTTCATTATGTCTTGCACACAGTCAAGGTCCCAGTGCCACAGGCAGCACAACAACCCCAAAACATACTCTGACCTCCACCATATCTGACTGTAGGTTCTGTGTTTTTTTCTTCATAGGCCTCATTCCATTTCTGGCTTAACAGTAGAATGAGGATCTTTACCAAAAGCTGTATCACTAGTCTCATGTGTCTAAGGGACCCCTGGGCAGTGGGGTACTCGGAACAGGGCTATACTTTCTCTGGGGAGTCACGGGGGTAGAGACCCTGCTCCGTGCCCCTGGGTTCAGCTTTAAAAATGGGTTATATACAAGGGAGAATTTTGTGATGCCACCCATGGTGTGTGGCTATAGTTGGCTGCAAACCTCCGGAGTGATGGACGGGCAGCTGGGATGGAGGGGCTCTCCACGGGCAGAGCAGTACTCCGGGGCAGTGATTAGTAGTGTAGGGTGCAGGAGGATGGGCACAAGCACTAGGCAGACTCACTGTTTTGTTGTTCAAGCAGTCCTTTACTGAGGATTTGGAGAAGTTGTCCACAGAGTCCTAGCTGAGAGCAACTTGGGGTCTTTCTCACCGAGCCGGGTCTTTGGCTCCCTTTCTGCGCTCGTTTTATTGGCTCCTGCAACTGCATCAGCTAAGATGCCAGCCCTGTCTCTTCCTGCGAAGTGCCGGTTGGGAAGGCAGCTCGAGACCTTCTAACCCTGGTCATGGGTGTATGTTCCTGAACTCTTTCTGTTGCTGTGTCTCCAAGCACAGTGTGGCTGGGAGATCTGGAATTCCCCACCTTCCGGTGTTGACTGCCGAGACGTGAGACCCTGCACAGTCTCGGACCCGGTGTCCGTTCTCTGTGCTTTCCGCTGGGGTGAGTACGGGATCGCTCAGCCTCCTAGGTGTGTTCCTACGACTCTCCTTCAGACCCTAGCCTTAGGCTTGGAACCTAGTCAGCGATCCTGGGATGAGCTTAGCACTGCTCTTTTACTCCCAGGTCTCTCCACAGTACTCCAAGGAACTGCACTAACTTGCTCCGCCTCTAGACCAAGAATTTATAGGGGAGCTCACCCTGAACTCGGGTTTGGTCTTCCCCTTCTGGCCTGGAGGCAGAAGGTGTTGTGAGTGTGTGTGTAGGTTGCCTAATGAGAAGACCCGTTGTTACTCTCAGCATGATACCACCACCCGGGGGCAGTGATGACACAGTGGCACTTAGACCCTGGGGTGCCACATGTCCACAGGACTCTTTCTCATGAGTATTTTGGCTTGCTCACGTACATTTATATTTTTCAACAATTTTGGTTGTCAAGTCCTTTAGACAGTTCTCCTCTTTATGTTCTCCATTCTTAAAGTGGCATACACAGACGAGCAATGCTGAGTCAACTTCTTGCCTTTTTATCTGGATTCAGGTGTGATTCTCATATTGCCCACACATTATTTGCCACATGCAAGTTTGAACAAGCATCACATGCTCGAAACAAAGTTGTTTACCCACAGTTTTAGAATGGTGCCAACAATCTTGTCCATCCATTTTGGAGTTTTGTGTGTGATTAGTTCCAATGTGTCTTTTTTCTCTGTTTTTTTATGATTTCCAATATACTAAAAGGCAATAAAAATGTGTGTGACAAAATATTTGTAATTGCAATAATTTTCTGGGAAAAATACTTCATTTCTAGAACTATTTCAAGGATGACAACACTTTTGTCCATGACTTTACAAGCCAATATGCATTTGTCTACTAGCCTGTCTATACAGACCACTAAAACAGTAGTAGGCACAGTACTATCATTAATATGATTCTTCTTTCCCATATAATAACATCTTATCAGTCTGCGACGCCCGTTCGGCGCGGTTACAGAGTACTCCCGACCCTATGTATGCTTGGGAGGTCACGGTGGCAGTGACCTGGCTCCATGGCCCTGGGCATGCAATAAAGTGGATAATTTAGGGGAATAGTTAGTGACGCCACCTGTGGTATTCAGCCAGGAGTGGCGATGCTGCAGGGTTATGACCGCAGGGGCCGATGGTAATGCAACTGGGATAGGATGGAGCAGGGGCCCAGGGCACATGGTGTGAAAAGTCAATGGTGGATGGTAACTGCAGCTGAGGTGCAGGAGGGTGCCAGGAATAACAGAAGGAAACAAGGGATTGCAGTTCTCAAGCTTTACTCACAGTTCATGCTGTAGCAACCCAGCCAGCTACTGTGTCCTCCGGGTACCAGTCCATTCAACCCCAGGCAGCTTGGGTTCACCTCTCTGAGACACCCTTTTATGAGACTCTCCAGGTCATCCTCTTGGGCTGGCTACTTGCCCTCCTGCTCTGCGCCTCGTGGACAGTCCCAAGCAGGTGGCCACAGGTCCTGTCGGGCGACCCTTCCCCTGACCCCAGGTTTGGCCACTGTTTCAGCGAGTGTCCATGGCAAGTGGCCACTGCCCATGCAGGTGCAGCGAACCTCCGGTTTTACTGGTTCAGGCCTGCAGCACTTTGGCCGATCGGGGCCAATCCCCTCTGCGACCCAGTTCCTCCAGCAAGATGCTCCTGGTGATTGCTGAAACAGGGTCCCTCCGGCCAGGGCTTCATGACTACCTCTCATCCTGGTCCCATTTCCCTTGCAGGAGCCTCCCCAGAGCTCCATCTCCTTCCCGATCTATTTGCGACCCCTCTCTCTCAGCTTTTCTACTCTCCCCTCTCCTCTACCCCTCTCTCTTATCCCTTCCCTAGCCTGAGATGGGGCCATCCCTCCAAAAGGGTCCCCCAGATCCCTGGCCTGGATTCAGGAAGGTGTTGGATGCGGATGTCGGTTGCTCCGACTTCTGGTGGTCCCACCTATAGGAGTGGGGTACTACACCTATGGATTAGGCGCAAGTACCTCTGTGGTGACTGTGACCACAGGGGCACACAAGTCACATCTTCATTTTACACTTGGTGATGCGTGCCATCCCTTCCAGACTGTGACCTTGCACCAGGTCTCTTCCTCATCTCCGTATGTTCACCCATCCTTGTACAGTCATGTCCAAATGTTTTGACATCAACCAAAATTTATTTACACATGATCTGCTTTCCCTCTAGTTTTTATTTATTATTCTGATGTTACTAACAACATGAAATTTCATTTGCAATCATATTATTGGGCACCAAAAGGTATTAATTGACAGCTAGATGAGTTAATGCAGCAATGACAATATTTGCAGTTTGACCCTTTTCTCTCAGGACATTTGCAATTCACCTACTCATCTAATTCAACTTGGACCAAATTCCTGTATGATAGCCTCCATTCTTCCATTCTTCCATTCTTGCATAATCAATGCTTGCATTTTGCCCGATTGTTGGTTTTTGTTTTTCACTGCCGTTCTTGATGATTGACCACAAAGTCTCAATGGGATTAAATCGGGTAGTCCATCCAGGCCATGGACCCAAATCTCTCTATGTTTGTTCCCTGACGATTTAGTTATCACCTTTGCTTGATGGCAAGTGCTCCATTATGCTGGAAAAAGGCATTTTTGGCCAAACCTGCTCTTGGACGTTGGGAGAAGTTTCTACTTGGAGGCAATTTCGTAGCCATTCTTTATTCATGCGTGTTTTTTTGCAACGACTGTGAGTGACGATTCCTTGTGAGAACAAAGCCCACACATGAATGGTTTGCAGGATGCTTTACAGTTGGCATGAGACGACATGGTGGTAGCGCTCACCTCTTCTTCTCAATAAGCGTTTCAGATGTCCCAAAAATCGAAAAGGGGATTCATCAGGAGAAAATGACTTTCCCCAGTCCTCAGCAGTCCAACCCTGTACCTTTGCAGAATATCAGTCGGTCCCTGATGTTTTTCGGGAATGGCTTTTCTTCTGCCCTCCTTGAAACCAGGCCTTGCTCAAAAGAGTCTCACCTCACAGGCTTGTGCAGAAGCACTCCACACAGCCTGTGCCATTGCTGGGCTAGCTCGGCACTGCTGGTAGTCCTGATCCCCGGCAGCTGAAACAGTTTAAGATATGGTCATGCGCTTGTGC
Source organism: Allobates femoralis (assembly GCA_033576535.1). Lineage (NCBI taxonomy): Eukaryota > Metazoa > Chordata > Amphibia > Anura > Aromobatidae > Allobates > Allobates femoralis. The sequence continues at coordinate 64,400,251 of JARQOC010000005.1, forward strand.
TGTCATTTCCCGTCGGCGCGCTGAGGGTCTTTTTGACAACAATGGAAGCTCTCTCTTGAAGTTCTTGATGATGCGATAGATTGTTGACTGAGGTGCAATCTTTCTAGCTGCGATACTCTTCCCTGTTAGGCCATTTTTGTGCAGTGCAATGATGGATGCACGTGTTTCTTTAGAGATAACCATGGTTAACTGAAGAGAAACAATGATACCAAGCACCAGCCTCCTTTTAAAGTGTCCAGTGGTGTCATTCTTACTTAATTATGACTGATTGTTCGCCAGCCCTGTCCTCATCAACACCCACACCTGTGTTAATGGAACAATCACTAAAACGATGTTAGCTGCTCCTTTTAAGGCAGGACTGCAATGATGTTGAAATGTGTTTTGGGGGATAAAGTTCATTTTCTAGGCAAATATTGACTTAGCAAGTAATTGCTGTTAAGCTGATCACTCTTTATGACATTCTGGAGTGTATGCAAATTGCCATTAGACAAACTGAAGCAGTAGACTTTGTTAAAATTAATATTTGTATCATTCTCAAAACATTTGGCCATGACTGTAGACTAAGCCCTCACGGACAGGTCCTCTCTCCTTTCCCAATATATCCTCACCCATCCCTTGTAGACCGAGCACTTATGGGCAGGGTTCTTTCTCACCTACTGTATCCTCACCCATCCCTTGTAGACCGAGCCCTCACGGACAGGGTCCTCTCTCCTCCTGTACCTGTGTGTGCCTTGTACTGTTGATAATTGTTGTAGCTATCTATGTATGCCCCTTTTCACATGTAAAGCACCATAGAACAAATGGTGCTATAATAAATAATAATAATGATGATTAAAAATCATGGCACCTAACGAATGAGAGTTTTGCTTGTCTTTTGGATGCTTACTAGCCTATTTGGATGGGCCAATAATCGAGAATTAGAGTTTCTGAAAACTCTAGTTGGCTCATCTGAATGGACCATTCAGCTATTATTTGATCAACCTTGATCATCGTTTTATAGCTACCTGCATTTAGAAATAGTAAGCAATATAAGCAATACATGTAGTGAGTGTGGTCAGAACATTATTTCTTTTGCACGCTTGTAACGATCACGTCATCCCAGCTTTTTCATTAACTTTTCTCTCAAATTCTCTACTCTGTAAAAATAAACCATTTGCAGTCTTCATGGCTAATGTCTTCCATTTATAGTCACTTAGTGTCAGTTCTAGTGCATATGCCCATTATTAACAGGATCCATAACCTGCTCTGAGCTTCAAGTGCCCATATAACCACCCGAATACTGATCTCACCTCATCGTCTGCTCTCTAGCTGAATCACCACTCGAATTTATCTGAACCAAGACAATGCGATTCCCGGAGCGCCAAGCCTCATTCTAGATTCAGATTACAAATCTCAGCATTCATTTACACAAACACAGAGATATCTTGTTCAGGAACAGGTGTCCAACTCAACATGAGGCAAGGGATCATGAGAAACCCATGACAGAGACACAGCGGTGTTAATCTGCTCCCCTGACTACACCTAGCAGGGTGGTTAATCGTATGGATGATATGTCATTCATCTCACAGTGAAAGCTCCTGAACAACTGCTCACATTAAAGATGGCAGAATTATGATAATCTAGTAGATAAGAATTTGGGAGAATGTCCGGGAGCAATTTAGATATCAATATCAAAAGGGGACAAAAACTTGACCTGAAATTATAGGCCAGTAAGCTTAACCTCTACTGTGGTAAATCCAGAGAGTTTTCTAAGAGATGCTATACTGGAGTATCTGAAGAAAAATAACCTCATGACCAATATCAACATGGTTTTACGAGGACCATTCCTGTCTAACTAATCTGATAAGCTTCTATGAAGAGGTAAGTTCTGGACTGGACCAAGGAATGCAGTGGATGTGGTGTATATGGACTTTTCAAAAGCTTTGATACGGTGCCACACATAAGGTTGATACATAAATGAGAGCAATGGGGATAGGAGAAAATATGTGTAAGTGGGTTAAGAACTGACTTATGGTACCTTTACACGCCGCGACGGCAGGCTGGATACATCCCGCTACAGGCTACAAATGTAGCTTGTAGCGTCAATGTAGCCCGTCGTAGCGGCGTCTGAAGACGCGACGCTACAGCCGGCGACAGATACATCTGTTTATGGGCTCTGCTCGAAAACTGATGGCTACAACGCCGATGGTAGCGAGCTGTATCGGCGTGTAAAGAAGCAACGGAAGGGAACTCTGGACACCATGCGATGTAGCTGCAATGTAGCTAAGGCGTGACCCAGGCTCCGGGATACCCCGCCCCATCACCGATCATTGGAGGAAGCTCCTGCATGACGATTGGTAGTCGCTGCCTAGGGCGGCATATTTAAGGAGCTGACCAGTCACACTACACAATCGCTCGAGCGTGCTGTATTTCTCAGCCTCCTGCGATGCCTGGCCAATCATGATGTTATTGCGATGTCCTATCATCGTACGGACGGCTCGTAATCCAAGATTGTGGCACGCCTATGTGCTGTCCCTGCTGCACCAGGTCCTCCCATAGTAGCTTGTTGTAGCGGTGTGTACATGAGCTACAGCTGGCTACTTGAGACACCCGGCGATGTAGCTAGCTACAGATGTAGCGTGGCGTAGCGCACCTTATGGCGGCGTGTAAAGAGGGTGCGTTGACCGTTTGTAGCCGTTTGAGCGTGCTCGTGCACGTGAAGTAGCGGGATGTATCCAGCCTGCCGTCGCGGCGTGTAAAGGTACCATTAGTGATAGGAAACAAAGGGTGGTCATTAATGGAACACTCTCAGAATGGGTCACAGTTAACAGTGGGGTACCACAGGGGTCAGTGTTGGGCCCGCTTCTATTTAATATATTTATTAATGACCTTGTAGGGGGCATACAGAGTAGAATCTCAATATTTGCAGCTGACACTAAACTCTGCAGGGTATCAATACAGAGGAGGACAATTTTATATTACAGGAGGATTTATGTAAACTAGAAGCTTGGGCTGCTAAATGGCAAATGCGCTTTAATGGGGATAAATGTAAAGTCATGCACTTGGCCAGATGAAACAAAGGTATAATATGTGCTTATTGTAAAAACTGGGCAAAACTTCACTGAAAAAGACCTGGTGTATGGGTAGATGACAAACTCACATTAGTGGCCAGTGTCAGGCAGCTGCTGCAAAGGCAAATAAAATAATGGATGCATTAAAAGAGGCATAGATGCTCATGAGGAGAACATAATTTTACCTCTATAAAGTCACTAGTGCGACCACACTTAGAATACTGTGTACAATTCTGGTCTCCGGTGTATAAGAAAGACATAGCTGAACTAGAGCGGTCCAGAGAAGAGCGACAAAAGTCATTAGAGGACTAAGGGGTCTGCAATACCAAGACAGGTTATTAGAGGACTGAGGGGTCTGCAATACCAAGACAGGTTATTAGATAACTGAGGGGTCTGCAATACAAGGCAGGTTATTAGAGACTGAGGGGTCTGCAATACCAAGACAGGTTATTAAACTTGGGGTTATTTAGCTTGGAAAAACGAAGGCTTAGAGGTGATCTTATAATAATGTATAAATATATGAGGGGGCAGTACAGAGACCTTTCTAATGATCTCTTTACTCTTAGGCCTGTGACTGGGACAAGGGGGCATCCTCTACGTCTGGAGGAAAGAAGGTTTAATCATAATCACAGACGCGGATTCTTTACTGTAAGAGCAGTGAGACTATGGAACTCTCTGCCACATGCTGTTGTAATGAGTGAGTCACTACTAACATTTAAGAAGGGCCTGGATGCCTTTCTTGAAAAATATAATATTACAATACAATTATAATATTATATATACTAGATTCTTTGATTCTTGAGCTTAGTGTTGCCACATGGTTTTTTTTTGCCTTCCTCGTTGATCCAGGCTATAGGTTGAACTAGATGGACTTATGGCCACTTTACACATCCCAACATCGGTCCGATGTTGGATGCAACGCTGCAGGAGCGTGCTTTTTCTGGGCAGAATTCTAAGATCGCATAGGAGATGTTACACAGCGCGATATCGGCAGGCAACGCAACAGTGATGTGTACGCCCCCTTGTACGGGCGACCCAGGAACGACCATTTAACATGGGAGAGAATAGGGGAAGTTGTACTCCACATCGTTGTTGGGCTTTCACACAGCACGATCCTGCCAGATCATCCATCCAATATCGGGCCGTTGGAGAGCACACTCATTTGATCCCCGATATCGTTTTGGCAACATTTGTGCATCGTATTGGACATTTACACGATACAACGCACGAACGATATCGGGGCCAACGCACGAACCATGTGACTTTTTATCGGAGTTGGACGGCAATATCGGGACGTGTAAAGTGACCTTAAATACTATGTTACTATGTTGCTATGTAATATCTGCAAAGGTATCTCACAAAGTGTTGACTGTGGAGCCTTATTACCCAACTAACTACATGTCAGTCTATAATGTTCATAAAGCTGAGTTATATGAAGCCATTTAGAGGGATACTCAGATAGCAAACTGGCATTGGCTTGTTCTGTACGTAAAGAGAATTTGTCAGCAAGATTTTGCTACCTCGTATGACACCAACATGATGTAGGCATAGAAACCCTGAATCCAGTGATATGTCACGTAGATTATTGACTAAAGCCGTTTTGATACAATCAAAGCATTAAGTTTCAGAAACATAGCAGAGCTGGGAGAGCTGCCACCATTCACACCAAGGTCTCTATAGAGATTGACACCTCACTGTGAATGCACAATCACAGCAGGGGGTGTGTCGGTCTGCTGTGCACATGACAATGTAATCCTCTAATGGTTATCACAGGGTAATAACGCCTTTAGTTTAAGTACACATTAGCACATACCTTGATTAGAGAGGCACAGTTGAGTTTTGTTTTTTTATCCCTTACAGCATGCTGTCCTCAGATTACATAGCAAAACCCTGCTGACAGATTTCTTTTAAAGAGAATCTTCTACAATTTTTTTACACTGAGCACCATCTCTGATTCATGCAACTTCACCAATTCTGGAACGGTTTATGTTCTCCTGTCCACCTCCATTCCAAAGAGATGCCCCCAGAAAGATGCATATTTTCCCTTCAACCAAATGAGCGTATATACCATAAATTCTATGTGTAAAATAAAAGTGATCAGCTCACCCTGTTATGCCCCGGTTCCTTGGTTGGTCGTCATAGGCGCCCTGATCTCGGCGGTGAGGAAATCCAATATCCAAGAAGAGTTGTCTCCAGCCACCACAGGAGATCGGGTTCTTAAAACTTGACGTTTTATTGAGCAATCATATTAAAAAGCACAGACATGAAGCAAGCAATCCCAGTACAGGGAACAGATATGACGCACTTCAACCTACACGGTCATAGTCATCAACTAAGACTAAGACCGCGTAGATTGAAATGCGTGGGATCCGTTCCCTGCTATGGGATTGCCTCCTTCTGCATGTCCGTGCTTTTTAATATGATGGCTCGTTAAATGTCAAGTTTTAAGAACCCGATCTCCTGTGGTGGCTGGAGACAACTCTTCTTGGATATAAATTCTCTTTGTGTGCGGCCATGATATGATTGGCCAAAATCAAAGGAGGAAAAGCAAACACCCAGAGAGAGGTTCTGTGGTGCACGCCCAGTTGGTTGAAGGGAAGATTTGCATACAGTATCTATTTCCAGTACAATAATTTTGGAAAAGTGGGCACAGAAGATAAAGAAACACTACTCCAAGATCAGCAGAGCAGTCAATTGAAGAAGGTCCCCAGACAGATAAAAGAGTAATGCAGTGAATGGTCCTACTTAAATGCACACTCGTAAGGGCTCATTGAGATAATAATATTTATTCATTTATATAGCGCTATTAATTCCATAGCGCTTTACATACATTTTTGTGCAACACTGTCCATCTTGGGGCTCACAATCTAAACATCCAATCAGTATGTCTTTGACATGTGGGAGGAAACCAGAGAACCTGGAGGAAACCCACATAAACACGGGGAGAACATACAAACTCCTTGTAGATGTTGTCCTTGATGGGAACAGAACCCAGGACCTCAGTGCTGCAAGGCTGCAGTGCTAACCACTGAGCCACCGTACAGTGCTAACCACTGAGCCATCGTGCCGCCCTGATGAGCCTTTATTCAGTCCAGATGGTCCATGGGAAAAAAGAATTGCAGCATGCCCAATTTGGGTCCGTTTTATGAACCACCATATTGTATGTAAGGTAAAGGCTACACTGGTACCTGTCTGCAATACGGACAAGCCCACGGAGTTGAATGCAGATGCAGTTATATCTGAAAATTGCAGACAACCCTTTTTTTAATTTTTTACTACGACTGTCTGAACCTGGACCTAAATAGACCGCTACTTCTCCCGATCCCCCATACATGTATAATAAGTCAAACCTTCATGTGTTTTAAATGGGTAGAAGGGACTTGGCCCTGGGATATCAAAAGGAAGGTTCATGGTAATTCAACATTTCCCCTAATAGCAGAAAATTAGGAGGCCGGTGTATACCTTCAGCTGGTCTGGACAACTATTGAACATGTCAAAGCCACTTTTGTTTTTAGTGTTTTACGCCTATTTTGGATTTGCACCAATTTAATCTTTCCATTTGCACCTTTTTAAAGTTTATTTTATTCACCTATATGTTTTTAGTCTTTTTTTTGCTTCACCACTGTGGATAGAGTTTAGGGTTTTCCAGATGGTTTTGCTTAATTCATCCCTTGTGACTTTCAGAAAAATTGCAAAATTTGTTACTAATATATTCCAGGTGTCCCACAGTAGGATTAAATTAACACCAGAACTTTTTAATCATTTTTTTTATTTTTTGCAAAACGTGACTTTTGAGCTATGGGAATGAATAAAGGACGTTAAAGACAGAAAAAAAATAAAAAATTTTCACTTTGTGCAAAATTTGGGAATCTGGCATTATTTTTCTGAATTCAGAGCAATAAAAGTCAGTGAATAACAGGACAAAAAAGTCAATAAAAAAATATCCAAAAATGATGTTTCGGGGCCTCTGTGCCTGCTTTCTGCCATTGCCATAGACAGTTGGTCATAGTGATCAGCCTTTTGGCCCATTATTTTCAAAAAGTCAAATTCATTGAAATCCAATATATAAATGGCCAGTTTAGACCAATTTGTTCAATAAGACGACAATAATTGAGACATTTTAAAGTTATCCATATTCAGAAGATCAATATTGGTGGCTCAAGTTGTTTTCCACAAGATCCACCTATGATTTTCTTGGTTTGAGATCTACCATGTCCCATCGGTCAACCATAAAAGAGGTTTTCCCCTACTAATGTGCCCCCATTTCTTTTGTCCTAACTATCCCTAACTAACACTTGCCTAATATACTTCTACTACTGTGAACTGATCTCTCTGAAGTGTGTAAATACCTTTATTGTTGTTCCAGGTTTGACCCTACTCACTTGATGCTCACCATTATAAAGGGTCCCATATACATTAGACTTTTGTTGAACGATTCCAACAGCCTAAGGGTCCCATCACACTTGGCGACGTTCCAGCGATCCCGACAACGATACGACCTGGTAAGAATCGCTGGAACGTCACTACGTGGTCGCTGGTGAGATGTCAAACAGTCAGATCTACTCAACGACGCAGCAACAATACGGCGACCCGTATAACGACCTCTGAGTCGCCAATGAGGTCATTGTTAAGGCATCAAACACACCGTTGCATGCTGCCCAGCGAGAACCCGACGATCAAAAAATGGTCCAGGCCTTTAGAAGACGATCGTTGATGTCACAGCGGGGGCCCGGTCGCTGCTACGTGTCAAACATAGCGAGATCGCTGGTGAGGTCATTGTTGCGTCACAAAACCTGTAACATAACAGCAATCTCGCTATGTGAAATGGGGCTTAATGTGTACAGGGTCTTGGATAGACGATGTTGGGAAAGGTAAGAACCTGGCGTGATCAATTTCAGACTGCCAATCTTTTTGTTGTCTATGAGATAAGCCAGAGTCAGAGGAGTCCGAGAGCGACTCTGTCATGAGAGAGAAGTCCAAGATGGTTGCTGGCCCAACAATCATCCAAACAATTATTCAGCTAACAGATATCTAAAGTGTACAAGGGGGTTAGAAAGGAGAGCGACTAGAAGAGATTGTCCCTCACTCTGAAAGGCCTAAAACATCCTTTCATTCCACAGATAACCCATTTATTTATGTGTGCCCTGTGTAATGCTTTAATGTTTCCTGTGGGGGCACTGTAAAATAGCTGAACACTTACTCCAAGCTAAGGCCTGCTTCATATCGCATTTTGGTTAATTTTGATAGCCTCTTGTATTTATATTTAAAAAAAAAAATCAGTTTTTTTTTGTAAAACTGATGCAATCAGATGAATCTTAAACCAGGACGTTTAAATGATGCGGGGGAGTGTCATGATATAATGTGAATTAAGGGACACTTATAATCTATTATATAATCACGAATGGGATTTTTGCCCCTTTTGAGTCCGCTCACGCTGCGAGTCAATGTCGTCATGTGGATACGACCGAAGCATTGGCCGCGCAGCGGCCATTGCGAGCAGTTCTAAGGCGACTCGCTATGCCCGCGCAGCGGGCATGGCGAGTCGCCTTAGCAGCGCGAAGCATTGGCCGAGAAGCGGCCATTGCGAGTCAGAGACTCGCTCTGCTAGAATCCCGATGCATCTGCATCGGGCACCCAGCTAGTACTAAATAATCATGAAGAAGTTATTAAAAATGCTCATTTCATGCTCATCTTACCATAGTTGCAGGCTGCCGGTCAACAGCATTTTGCTCGCTCATTGGATAAAATTAATTTTTTATGCAGCACGAAAGATGATTGTTATTGGCAGTGAGTTGTCTTATGTAAGCCGCCTGAGCACACAGAGATCTAGTATAGATCGCTCATTGCACATCGTTTACTTTGGTCTATCGGCACTCAAACAGCCGCCGATCAAGAAAGCTTACCGATCAGCATCTGGATCGTGCCGCCAGTCAGTCTGTACTAGTCTTCCATTATCTACAATGTTATAAAAAAAAAAAAAAGGATCCATTTTTTCATCTGTTTCTCTAAAGGTACCTTTACACGCCACTACCGAAGGTTAGAAACCACCGGGTGTCGCTGGTGCACGCGCGCGTTTCAACGGTTCCTAACGGTACCTGATACCGCATTTACACGCCGCTACAAGGTGCTCCACAGTAGGCTTTTTCTATCCCTGGAGGCACCGACGGGTGCAGCAGGCCACCTTCTGTAGAGCACCCTCCCTCATTTACACGCCGCTACCACAAGGGAATATGGGAGGACCTGGGGCAGCAGGGACAACACATAGGCGTGCCAGAGTTGTGGATTACGAGACGCTCGTACGGTGATTGGACAATGCAATAGCATCATGATTGGCCAGCCAGCGCAGGAAGGCTGGCTAATACATCACGCTATAGCAAATGTGTAGTGTGACTGGTCAGCTCCTTAAATATGCCACCCTATACAGGGACAACCAATCGTAATGCAGGAGCTTCCACCAATGATCGCTGATGGGGCGCGGTATCCCGGAGGCTGTGTCACGCCCCAGGGAGTTCACTAGATGACGAAAGTACCTTCCTGTTCCTCGATTACACGCCACTACCATCGGCTTGAAACCTACCCGTTTTTGAGCACGGCTGAAAGACAGGTGTCGACAGTGACCGGTGGCAACAACCTGAATTACATGCCGCTACCTCGCGGTGTTTTGACGGTACAAGATACAATTGTCTCTGACACCCGGTGGTTTCTAACCTTCGGTAGCGGCGTGTAAAGGTACCTTAAAGGATGAAAATGTGCAGTAATTGCTTTTTTATTTTTATCCTGAAAATGAAGACTGAAACCAACATGTGCATAAAGCTGTGTGCAGACAAACCGGAGGTAGTGCCTCCAGACCTGGGGGAAGCAGCGGGAGAACACAGGGTGAGTGCAGACGCCCTGTGCCCATGATCTGTGTTCAGTGCAGGGTGGTTTCTTCCTGCAGTTACCCGATGGTGGTCTCTTCCATCTCCGCAGCATTAAACTAACATGTGCAGAGATGCGGGAGCGCGGCAGAAAAGCACAGTGAGCATAGGATTTCTAGAAATCCCATCCACTGGAGCGTGGACTGCACAACGCAGCGTTATGGATGCTATGCAAACATGCTGCACATCCCAATCGTGTGCACACCATAAAAGTCACATGTATGCCCACTAGACATACAAATTTACCCATTATATTCTGTATAAATACAGACGTACTAGCCGTTTAAATATTTTTTTTTACAGTGCAAATGGATACATCAAGTTCACCAAAAAAAAAAAAAAAAAAAAAAAAAAAAAAACATGATGTGAAACAGGCTAAGGCTGGCTTCACACTTGCGGACCCCTCCGCATCGTCCTGCGGAGGGGATCAGCAAGCTAACCGCAGCCCCTATGTTTCTAATGGGAACGCACAATGCTGCGCATGTCTGCGCATGACCGTGCGCTCCCATTCACTGCAATATGTGATTTGTACGCAGGCAGATGCCCGCGCACAAATCACACCCTCTCATCCGCACCAGGCGTTCAGGGTGCTGACGAGAGTGTGTGATTTGTGCGCGGGCATCCGCCTGCGTACAAATCACATATTGCAGTGAATGGGAGCGCACGGTCATGCGGTGGCTGCGGTCAGCTTGCGGATCCCCTCCGCAGCATGCTGCGGAGAGGTCCGCAAGTGTGAAGGCAGCCTAAATTGTTGGGAACCCTATTATGAAGCCTGTGTGCTCAACTTCTGGATACTCTTAAGGCCCCCTTCACACTGCGTATTTTGCACATCCATGTGGATCCTTGAATTTCAAGAATCACATGGACAGGCGCTGATCTGTGACAACGGATGCCAACTGATGCCCACTGACCTTTTATTTAACCGATCTGTCATCAGTTAGCACAGATAGGGCTGGGAAGAGCTGGACCTTGCTTATGACCATGCTCAGTACAGCAAAATGGACCCATTTTACAGATCTGTTTTTCTCACTGATCCGTCTCCATAGACCCCCATGATATTTGATGCAGACTGCAAAGGATCTGTGTCTGTCCGATTGTGTCTGCTTTTTTCAAGGCAGCCCAAAATCGGAGCAGTCTCCAATTCTGGGTACGTGAAAAAAGCAGACACAATCGGATCCCTGACAAAAATGACACAAATGTATGGCCATATAGGACCAATCTGTGCCCATAGGGATACACAGGAGGCCAAAACAGATCCCTGGCTATCCATTTCAAAACGGATGACATGAATTCTCCAAAAATGCATTGTGAAGGGGGCCTTAGAGCGAAAAGAAATGAGTTAACAGAGGACAACCTGCTTCAAGGGATATTGTGCAATTGACGATCCCATGGAATAAATTTAATGCAAATATTTTATTCACGAACAGGATAAAATCTCCTGTTTTATCTCTCCTCTGTGTCATGCCTGAGAGGTTGATGTACAACTTGTCTTGGCTTGCTACAAGGAGCTCCAGCATATCAGAAGACTTATGTTGATGCCTGAAGCATTTTATAGCTGCGATGGGTGGACCCGTTATTGCAAATTACAATCCCTGGATTAAGTCCAATTGTATTTTTGGAGAAAAAAAAGTCTTCACCTCTATTTACATAGTTAAGAAACTCTCAAGGAGTTATTTGTGGTGTTTATCTGATCGTCAACAAGGGATGGTTTTAACACCAATTGTAATGTCCATTCAATGCGTCTGTCCATCATTTACTCCTGGGCCAAGAACAATAGCAATTCAGGGCATGAAAGAACAATCCTAATGAGATGAAAGACAAGACTCTGGAGACTAGATGTCCCAACTTGTCTCAGAGACATCAGTCTATCTGCCTGGGGCACAGAATGATTTCTACAAATCTTCCCAAACCTCCTCAAGGATGGACAACAGGGCCACCCTCCATACAGATCAAATAATATATCTCTCGGCACAAAGTTGGTGGAATAGAACTGGCAGGGACATCCAATGTGGTACGACCATATGAATAGAACACAGAAACATAGGACAAATTCAGTGAAGATCAATATGGTACCAACTTATGTCCTGGTAGACCAGACAATACCTCTCCAGCTGTTGGAGGAGTAGAACTGGCAGGGACATCCACCATGGTACCACCATTGTCCTGGTAGACCAGACGTATGTCACCAATACCTCTCCAGCTGTTGGTGGAGTAGAACTGGCAGGGACATCCACCATGGTACCACCATTGTCCTGGTAGACCAGACGATACCTCTCCAGCTGTTGGAGGAGTAGAACTGGCAGGGACACCCGCCATGCTACCACCATCATCCTGGTAGACCAGACGTATGTCACCAATACCTCTCCAGCTGTTGGAGGAGTAGAACTGGCAGGACATCCACCATGGTACACCATTGTCCTGGTAGACCAGACAATACCTCTCCAGCTGTTGGAGGAGTAGAACTGGCAGAGACATCCACCATGGTACCACCATTGTCCTGGTGGACCAGATAATACCTCTCCACTGTTGGTGGAGTAGAACTGGCAGGGACATCCACCATGGTACCACATTGTCCTGGTAGACCAGACGATACCTCTCCAGATGTTGGTGGAGTAGAACTGGCAGGGACACCTGCCATTGTACCACCATTGTCCTGGTAGACGTATGTCACCAATACCTCCCCAGCTGTTGGTGGTACTAAAGAACCTAAGATGCCATCCATCACAAGACATCTTGAAAGGCCACCAGTCTTGTGGTCTGGTATCAAGTAACATATGGCACAGTCGAGTCATCTGAAATGTATCTTTACAGTTAGAGTAGTAGATGCTTGGAAGGGATTACCGAGAGAATAGTCAAAAACATGCACGTAGTATCCAAGATGTATCACTCAGTCTGTAACCTGCTGTCAATCTATGAGCTCATGGTGCAGGTTATCACATGCAGAAGCAACAATGGAAAAAAGTCATGTAAAGCATTGGAAAAACCACAAAAACATTTTGACATGTATTTAAAATAAATAAAAAGTATGATAAAAACCACAAATATTTTGACAAATATTACAAAAAAAAAAAAGCATGATAAAAACACAAAATATTTCCGATGTGTAATTTATTTTCCTTAAAGAAGCATTTAAAATAAAAGGTTAGTTGCATTGTCCCTACTTTGTACTTTAAAAGTGTTAATTAACAACATATAAGAACTCATCCCATTAGTCATTGCCGAGAAGGACAACAAGAAAGAAAGAGGCCCAAGCAGTCCTCTGAAGGCATCTCCCACCAGAGCCCACCGGTCACCAGTCCCGGAGTGCAGCACAAGAGAAGTCTTTTGTTACTTCCACACAAAAGCCAATCTCTCTCCCTTCCTGGGCCCTCTCCCAGCTCAGCCGCCTCCATGATCTCTCCAGGTAAAGGAAAAAAAAAAAAAAAAAAAAAAACACTGAAAAAATAAAGTCATAAAAAGTTTTTCCTTCAAAGCAGCCTGGTCACAGGTGAGTGATGATGGGAGCCCAGGTTAGGGGTCTGCAGAGCCGCTCTCATCACATCAATCCAACCGTAAGGGAAAGAGAGGAATGAAAAAAACTTTCCCAGCTTCTCACTGCCACCAGATCCCAAAACCAGTATGATCACTTACTTGTCCGTCTCTTGTGACATGTTTGATCCAATGAACTCTCCCTTTATGTTCTCCCTAGCTCCCTGGTGGAACTGGACTTTCAAGTCTGTGCAGGTAAAGGTGTGTGGAAGGGAAAGAGATGGCAGAACAAGTGCTACTGGTAATTCTTCTTTTTTTTTTCCTCTCTACCTTCCACCCCTCCCCCCCTCCTTTGACTTTTTTTTTTTTTCTTTCATTCCCAGCCCAGCTAGAAAGGTGAGAGACAGGTAGACTGCTACGCCCCCAGGTGCCTCCTCCCCAATCCCCACCCCTGGTGGAGCAGTCACAGGTCAGTGTTGTCCTATGTCCCTTCCCATGTTCCTTGCTGCAGGGAAGTATTGCAAACCGCCCAGGGAAGGGGTTAAATCTACAGAGATATCACCTGTATACAGATGTCACCTGTATACACAGGAGTGCGCGTCTTGCAATGAAGAAATCTTATTTTTCAACATCTACCGGTGGTAAAGAGTCTAAACATGACCGACCCATACAGCAGGAAGGAGAGGAATGAATGTGCATGGCTGCACGCAAACACACTGCACACGCGTGTGTATAATGGTTACCCATCGAACACAGAATAACACCCCCCGGACCCACAAAACACATCTCTGGGTACAGATTCATTAAATCAGATTTACTAATGCTATCCGATATCGAGACAATAACTAATGTGCTAATGTATCATCCATCATTTTTTAGATACTTTTGTCTAATGCCTCCATACACATTATAATTGTTGATCATTTGACCAGTAGTAATCTACTGTGATCTACCAGATATCATTGGTGTTAGATGATCACAGGGAGGAAAAATGCATCAAATGTGCAAAATCAGGCATGGCGGATCCTTATCTCCTCCCCATTTGTCCAAGGGTCCCACATACAGGGGCATCTCAATGAATTAGAATATCATCAAAAAGTTAATTTATTTCAATAATTAAATACATAAAGTAAAATACATACAGTATATTATATTGAGTCATTACACACAGAGTGATCTATTTCAAGTGTTTATTTCTGTTAATGTTGATGATTATGACTTACAGCCAATGAAAACCCAAAAATCATTATCTCAGAAAATTAAAGTAGGGAGGATGAAGGGTTAAACATCATGCTGCTGCATTCCACGAGACATCAAAGGGCCAATATAAAATTGATTTATTATTTAACTAATTTCACGCCTCCATGAAACGCCCTGAAACATGGAAATATGATATTGATCTACCTGAGGAAGGGGCCTGGGAGCCCTGAAACGCGTTGACCAATAAAGCAATATTATATTGACCCTTTGATGTCTCATGGAATGCGGCAGCATGGTTTTTAACCCTTCCTCCTCCCTACTCTATGTATACCACGCTGGGGACTGCAGCAGCCGTGATCTGCTTTTATAGTGGTTGTGACTCTCACAACCACACAAGGTGAAGCCTTTGATACTTATTTAGGTCTCTCAGACCCTTCATCCTCCCTACCTTAATTTTCTGAAATAATGACCTTTGGGTTTCCATTGGCTGTAAGCCATAATCATCAACATTAACATAAACACATGAAATAGATCACTCTGTGTGTAATGATGCTATATAATAGATGTTTCATTTTATGTATTAAATTACTGAAATAAATTACCGTACCTTTTTGATGATATTCTAATTCATTGAGATGCACCTGTACATTAATATGTTGGAAGAACCCCTCGTTATTATTATTGTCTTGGCCTACATTAGTCTAATGTGTGTGGATGGGTTTACCTGTACACCAACTATTTATTAAATTACCTTGCACCCCATTTTGCTTCTACATTTTAGCACAATATGGTGCATAACGGGGAAAACGTCGGTCAAACATCGTTCATCACGTCAGTCTTGAACCAAAGCCTACTGGAGTAAGAGTCACGTGCCTCTAAATAAATTAGGAGCATTTTGGGCTTTCAGAAAATGTACCATGTTCTAAAAGTTGGCATAGATTCCAGATATAATGTCCTCAGTTTTTTTGGCATGCGATATAATAAACATGTCATACAGTTGTCAGCATAGGTCCCTTGCGCTAAGATCGGGCCAGAAAAGTGCAAACATATTGGTGCAGATACCCCTATATTATAGATATACATTTGGACACCTTTAAACCACAGACAGTTTTTTGCCTTCTTGATAATATTCATAGTACATGGATTACATAACATGAAAACGTTTTAGTTCAGGCCGTTATGGAAAGTCGCTATTTATATTTAAATAAACAGCTAATAAGTGTTAAAAATAAAAAAATAATCAATGCTCACCTGTCCGCGGTCCACCGAAGCCTCCGGCAAGGTCCTGCGGCTTCTAGGACCTGTGGTGACGTCATGTTCTCGCGCGAACTCCGGTCACATGACGGAGTTCCCGCGAGAACGTGACGTCACCACAGGTCCTGGAAGCACAGGACCTTGCCGGAAAGCTTAAAATAGATATCTTTATGTTTCGGACCCTTTCTTTAAGTAAAAGTTACTTAAAGAAAGGGTCCGAAACATAAAAATATCTATTTTAAGCTTTCAGGCAAGGTCCTGTGCTTATAGGACCTGTGGTGACGTCACGTTCTCGCGGGAACTCCGGTCACGGAACCTTGCCGGAAAGCTTAAAATAGATATTTTTATGTTTCGGACCCTTTCTTTAAGTAACTTTTACTTAAAGAAAGGGTCCGAAACATAAAAATATCTATTTTAAGCTTTCCGGCAAGGTCCTGTGCTTCCAGGACCTGTGGTGACGTCATGTTCTCGCGGAACTCCGGTCATGTGACCGGAGTTCGCGCGAGAACATGACGTCACCACAGGTCCTAGAAGCCGCAGGACCTTGCCGGAGGCTTCGGTGGACCGCGGACAGGTGAGCATGATTATTTTTTTATTTTTAACACTTATTAGCTGTTTATTTTGGCCGAAAATGCGGCAGATGCGGTTTTCTGACTGCATCTGCCGCATTTTCGAACCAAAATCGAACATGTTCGAAATTCGCCGAATTTGAACCAAATTGTTCGAATTCGGCGAATGACTCGAATAGCGCCAAAATCAACTCGAATTTGAGATTGGCGAACTATTCGAATCGAACATCGCTCATCTCTACTCTTTTTAACCATGCTCAGGGACCTTAGTACACCATATATTCACAATCACTTCAATACCCACTTCTGTATTGTAGTGTAATATGCCTTTCACTGTATACTTTTGGATCAACATGTACTGTGTACTGGCGGAGGGGGACCTCCTGACTTTTGCCCAGCAGATGAGGTTGGGTGGGACAGGGATCCAGCCAGTTGAATTTAGTGGTTGAGCCTCTTGTTTGGTTCTTGTTTGGTAACAAGGAGATGACCCTCGCAGCGTCTCTCTCATAGAGACACAGGAACACACGGCCGAACTATGTATGTAGGGGTCAGGAGAGATTGGTATCGGTCAAATTATTTTACAGTTGACTGCTATCTAATGTGTAGGGGGTCCTTTGACATATTTACCATCTGATACACTGATATCCACGGTGTCAGCGGCTCCAGCAGGGAGACATTTGTTCTTGTCATACTCACCTCACCAGCGGGCCCGCACCATCTATTTGGTCCCTGTCAGTGACTTCCTGCTCCAGGGCCTGCACTCACTGCACAAGTATCCTGGGAGCGTGCTTAGGCAGCTTGCACCCATCCTCATGCCTCTTAAAAGGCAAGTGCTCCCTAACCTAGTAGAGCTTCACAGCCTATGGCTGAGAAGTACAGTGTATTTAAGGTACCTTCCCTTCATTAGGAGGTGCCTGAGCAAGGTAGCCTATCCCTTAGTGGCCTACTGCTTGTTTTCAGATCTCTTTTGTCTGGATTCCTGCTCCTGTGGCTATATACCTGCTTCCACATCCTGTGCCCATATTCCTGTGTCCGCACCCGCTAACCTGTGTCTTGGCGCCTATACCAGCCTACTCTGGTCCACACCTGCTGTGACATCACCAGACTGCTCCAGTCAGCATCTGCCATGTCATTACACCTGCACCTGCCTGCCTCAGCCATCTGTCTGTACCTGTCTACACCATAGATTGTCTGAGTCCATAGCCGTTGGGCCAGCTGTCGCAAGCCCAGCCTTCCGAGTGCCACCCGGTTTCTGCCTGAAGTGCAACATCCTCACCATCAGAGGCTCTGGTGAAAACCAAGTCAGAAACCAGGGTCATGTCCCTCCAAATTGGCTGGGTGCTGAGGCCCAGTGGGTCAACTCCTGCACACTCACCCCCGTGAGCATTACACCAACATTTCTTAGGGTTAATAGCCCTACTTTGACCCCATTGGGGAATACCATTGACCCTCTCATTAACACTCCCAAAACACACACCCCACATTGCCCAGTTTGGAACAGGGTTTACAAAAAACCCATCCCTTTTGCTCCAGGATTGTGTCTCATAATTCAGGACAGTTTGTGTTAGGCCCCACAGCTACCATAGCATCCACCAGTTACTCAGTGGTTCACTCTTCTCTGGTCAAGGGCGTAACAGTAACTACAATAGATGCAGGGTTTGCAATCGCACCCGTGCCCTGGAGCCTAGGGGGCCTCAAAAGTCCCTTTGGCCTATAGAAAAAGACTAATCCTATAAAGATTTGCAATAATCGTGGGCCCCATTGCATCTTTAGCATCGGGGTCCATGAGCTTTAGGTTACGCCACTGTCTCTCATGATACAAAACCCATGTATCCTCAGCCCCATAGAGGTCACATGTTTGGGGAAAGTGGAAATGCCTCCATACACATCAGACGATCATCTGGGCCCTCTGAAATTCGGAGGTGCAGCCCACTATAATCTACCGTGTTTATAAAACTAACATTTTGCTAGTTACATAAATGCCAACCAAACCATCCTTCATTTCCAGCATTATGTAATTTTTGTAGATCTTGTCAGGGTATAATGTTTTTGCAGCCGTCCATTGTGCTGGTGCTCATTAATAGTACATGTGCATATGAAGCCGGGCTGATGTGATGTGTATCCGAGGCTTATGCTTATATAACTGCATCGGATCAAGTGATACGTCCTCAGAGTAATGGAGACCACAACCTTATAATAAGACTTTAGAAAATACTTCACCATTCATGTGACCTGCAGCATTACAGTCTGACCACAGCTCTGCTCTTACCCTAAAAGCCGCCCCTTATTTTCATAACCATTGTGGCAGCGCAGCATAGATGATGCAATGTTTTTGTTTTCCCATTATATTCACATTTAACCTATGCAAAACAAAGGAACATCCTCCATCAGGACACCGTCATGTGCTATAGAGTAAAAGTTCCCTATATTCAGTGCCAAGCATGTACAGGATCTGGTCATACACAAGATTTAAAGGGCGCCTGTCATTAATATGCAGCCTGATCTGCAGGTATCATGTTATAGAACAGAGGTAGAGTCACAGATATAAGGTTTTATAGGCAAAAAGTCAGTATAATTTGTAATTTATTGCCTTACTTATGCTGGTCTTATGAGTCTAATGGGAGGTCTCAGTCAGTGATTGACAGCTATCTCTGTATGCATAAATCTACAGTGATCTGATAGCACCCAACAGACTTATCTTATAAAGGTCTGGTTGTCAACCGTAGCTTTTAACGATGGTGCACAGTGGTAGAGGCTATAGGTATAAGAAGGACCGAGGCACGACCGCCGATTAGCAAACCTGTACTCGATCGCTGGTCATTTAATGTCACAGATAATGCCCAACAAGCCTGACAGCTGCAGCTTATTCAGAGCAGTGTGAGATCGCAGCAGAGAGGAGGGACACTGAAAAAGCTGTCAATCAAGTACGATGGGCAAGAAATTGAGTTAAACTTTCTTAAAGGATTACACAGCCACTTTGACATTGATTTTTCAAATTGAATATTACAGCTTCATCGGATCTAATAAATCTATTTAGTAATGTATGTAGTATGTGTGGCGCCCCACCGGGTAGACCACCACCAAAGGTACTGCACTCCTCCATTAGAGGGAGAGTAGTGCCTCTGCTCTCCAGGTGCTGGGATGGCGCAGTTGAGTTTCACACACACAACACTTAGCACCCCGGGACGATGGGAGGACCCAAGCGTAGCCGGAAGGGAAAAAGGAAAGAGAGTGGGGGTAGAGGAGAACAAGAAGAGAAGTGCAGAAGTAAGGCAGGAGGAGGTGTTGGCTCCCGGGGCTGGAACACGGTCACACTCGCCCAGGAGGGACCACCAAAAGGTGTATAGGAAGAACAGAGCCCTTGGGGTACGGAGTGAGAAGTAGAGCCCATCCCCGTATGTCCGTATCTGGCAACGGTACAGAGGGGTTGGTGGACGACACAGGGACCCGGTCCTGAACATGGCACGGATGGTGCAAGCCCGAACTATTGAACCGGAGGCCCCAAGTACCTAACAAGAGCTGTGGCCGAACACCCGACACAACTTGGAGAAGGCAGCCGGACAAGGGAGTAGTGCCTGGGAAGGGTACAACTAAGCACCTGTGCCTGTCGGTACCTGAGCTCTACGTGCGGAAGCGCTGAGAGCCTGGGGGGCAGAGCGGTGTCGTGCTCACCCCAGAAGAGAAACTACCTTATAGCGCTGAGAGAGACCACTAGACCACTAGAGAAAGAAACACCCAGTAAAAGAGAGAGAGACAGGAACACCAACAGAGGCTCGACTGCACTGTGCCAGTTCTGGAGACAATGCTGAACAGGAGGTTGGCAAGGGAAGCACCCAGCGGTTTACTTTAAAAGTAAAGGAACTCCAGCTATGGTGTGTGAGACTTTCTCTAGCAGCAACCACCAGCCGCAGAGGCCACATGAGACATCGGGGTGCTGATGACCTAGTGAACATCTGCCAAGGTACGAACTGAACCCTTCTTCCAGCTGCCCTGGGGACCGCGCTCCGCATGCGGGGATCGAAGCCATCCAAGCTGCCGGTCAATGTCCCCAGAGGTTCCGAAGCAGCAGCATCCGCCCTTGGCCGCATACCGCAAGTGGCGTCACGAATACCCCTTTTCCCTGCCACCCCTGTAATCTCCCCCATATTTATTTAAATTACACTGCCATTGTTACAGGACCGGGCCTCGGTCCCCGTCTGTCCCCGTGAAAAGAATCGAGAGTGAAGAACAACAACTGCTGTCCGGTTCCCAAGTACCCCCGGCCCTGGAGTGGGCGTGTCATATGTATTGTGAAATCTAGTGACAGGACCTCTTGAACTGACTCTATGTCTTACTATATTTGCCACTCTTGTGTGTACCCCTAGGGGAGATCTAATAAAGGCTATTCTTATATTAATGTGGCGCCCCACTGGTCGGGATGCCATGAAGGGAACTGCATCCAAATAAGAGTGTGTGGTATTCCTGTGACTAAGGGAACTGGAATGGAAAACAAGGGACCCTCACAACACCCATTTGTAACACACCCTAGAGTAGGGGACTGTGGGTAAACCCACTGCATGGAAGACCCAGTTCCGTGGGAGGAGTCACGTGGGTAGATAAGTGTATGGGTGGGATGCCAGTTAGTTGGAGAGAGATTTGAGTGGAGGACAATGCAAGCGAAGGTCGTCGTGACAGGAGAGAGACCCTATGGGCACACGGTATTGTGGTGCGCCCGAATCTGGACCTGGGTAATGCTGACCAGAAACGTCTGGTCCCGGGCAGAGGACTGGCTCTGGACACAGTGCGGTGGTTAAACTTAGAGCTGTTAAACTGGAGGCCCTGAGTTTCTTTAGGTAGTCGTGACCAAAGACCCGGTGTATACCTTGAAAAAGCACACCGAACCAGGGCCAGGAGGACCTGAAGGGGCGTCGCCCACCAAAGACCCGCGGGAGCTGGCTCGAGGCTCTGCGCACGAAGGTGCTGCACGGTAGTGAGAGGAAGATAGCGCAGTAAGGGATCGGTAGGGAACGGCAGGCATACCACCGAGAGTCCTGAGTGAATCATTCCAGTTCTCTGGTGACTACCCAGGCCAGAGAAAGACCCGAGTGACTGTAATATCTGTTAATTTGCCTGAAGTACTGCAAGTAAACCTGATCAGAGTTAATGACTCGTGTGACCTAGTTTATTTCCCTCACCTGAAGAGTCGCACACTGCTGCATTGAAAGGACTCGTGACAAGGCCGTGTGGTAAGCTGCCTCCCTGTGCAAAAACTACTACAACTACCCCAGGAATCCCGCTCCGCCTACGGGAAGCGTAACCATCTGGCTGCCCTACCATCACCTCGGAGGCCTGACCCGCAGCCCCGGTAACCATACTGGAACTGTAGGTGGCATCACGAACTAGTTTTATTTTTATTATTTTTCCTGACTCTTTTAGCGACGACCAGGGCCACGGAACCGGGCACAGGACCCCATGACATCCCCCGTGAATCAACGCCCGGGACCGAGTACCCCACGGCCCTGGGGAGGGTCATTAACCTGACTCATATACCTCCTTATACACCAAAGAGATTCCTGCAAAGTTGAATGCCTGATAACAGACATAAGATTACTGTCTGGTTGTTATTTCTCTAGATAATGTATAGAACAACCAGGATAAAGCAAAAACTGAACAGAGAGGTAAAAAAGAGCTAATGGCTAAAGGTACTGTCACACGTGGCGATATCGCCCGCGACATCGCCGAAAAGTGACGTAACAGCGATGTCGCGGGCGACATCGCAGGCCAGCTGTCACACGGCACGACGTTGCCGGTGACGTGGCAGCGATGCGGGCGGAGCCGTCGCTCGCTGGGCTGAGCGATCATCAGCAACGCTGCGATATAGGCTGGATCGCACCGCCAACAGTGTCAGACGGCGCGATCCAGCCTAATCGCTGGTCACAGGTTGACAGGTTTATGAACATGTTCATGAACCTGTCAACCTGCGACCAGCGATAATTTGCAGTTGCGTCGCGCTGTCACACAGCGCGACGCACTTGTGATATCGCCCGCGACATCGCTGTTACGTCACTTTTTGGCGATGTCGCGGGCGACATCGCCACGTGTGACACTACCTTAACAGAAGAGAATGCTCAAACAAAAATTCCAAAATGTTCAGATAGTCAATAAATAATGTTTGCAGTCAATTTTTTTTTATTATTCTTCTATATCAACCTTCAGCTCCATATCAAACTATGGTGGCTTGATGGATGAACTCTCGGTAGGAAAATCGATCTTGTGCAGCCTAGATAGGTCCACCATGGTCTTCTCGAAGCCTTGATAGGTCCACCAGGATCTTCTCCACGGTTATCTAGATAGTATCAAGCCATTGGGTTGCTCGTCTTCCTCATCACCATGCTCCTCCTATTCTTCGACCATGATGTCCTTCTGCAGTGACTTCTCTCTTTGATGATGTGTTGGCAAGTCGTAGCTTGGTGATCCTCATTTCCAGTGACATGTCTGGCTTGATTTGTTCCAGTATTGATTTGTTGGTTCTTCTTGCCATCCATGGTATTGATAACCTCCTTCTCCAGCTCCACATTTCTAAGGCGTTGATTTTTCTCCTTCTTGTTTCTTTATCGTCCAGGTTTCACATATGTTACTACAGAAAACACCAGACTATGTATGAGCCGTGTCTTCATCACCAGTGAAATGTTCCTTGATGTGAAGACCTTGTCCAGTGACTTCATTGATGATTCTCCCATAGCTATTCTCCTATTCACTTCCGAAGTCATTGCTGCATCTTGAGTGATCATTGATCCGAGAAGGTTGAAATCCTTTACAACTTCCGTTCATCGCTGTTTGGAGCCAATTTAGAGGGCACAGATATTTTTTTGGGTGAAACACAGGAAGACGGAGATACAGAAGCAGTTATACAATGATAAATAGCTAGATAGCAAACTATCGCATGTAAACCACTAAAACTGGCAACGAGCCAAGCAACAGAGAAAGTTTCTAATAGAGTTCTCTAGTGTAATTATTCAAGCGGCTCCACACAATCTACCCCAAGGATGGTAGCAGGAATTGTAGTAGGAAATAGCAAGTTACTTTTGATAGGAATCTTAATGGCTGGCCACCTTGGGCTTAGCTGCCACAGATCAAAGGAAGAATTTGGGATTCTTTTTTAATGTATTAGTTTTATTGCAAATCCCGGGACACAGACCCTCTGCAGTTTTTGTTAACTATTTTAACTAACTTTATTAACTATCACCACAAATGTGAAGTGACCCCAGCCTGCATTATCTAACATTACATAACTTAGCTTTTCTCTATAGGCCAAATGGTCGTTTGGGGCCCCCTAGGCTCCATGGCCCGAGTGCAATTTCAACCCCTGCACCTGTTGTAGTTATGGCCCTGGTCATCAGTAATGGCAGTAGAGAAATGTCACACACATTATACACATTTGATATTCAACAACCCGGAGATAATATAATTTCTAACCAAAGCAGATGTGGACACACCATTGGTGCGACTGGACTGGGGGTCTAATACTGCATTAACTCACTTTCTATTTGACTTATTTGAAACCTGATGAGGCTGCTGCATTTACTATGAAAATTCAGGAAAGAATGGTTGCATAATCCTATATTAAAAACAACTTATAAAGTGTTTTATTGGGTAGGTAAGCTTTCAAAAAAGAATAAGAAGGTTTTTTTTAAATAAAAACACTAGTATCGTCAGCTTTAAGGAACCAAATGAATAATGTATGGACTTTGTGTTATGAGTTCTGGTTAGGGGCGTAACTACAACAGGTGCAGAGGTTGCAGTTGCACCTAGGCCATGGAGCCTAGGGGAGGTCAAAAGTCACTTTGGCCTATAGAAAAAGACTATTGCCATTGAAGATTTGCAATAATTGGGGACCCTGTTGGAGCTTTCTCATCCGTGTCCATGAGCTTTAAGTTACGCCATTGGTTCTAGTAACGAATCAATTTTAATGATTGTCTTGCCCCAACATTACTGGTGGATCCTGATTGGCTAAGGTCTATGTTGAGCCCTTTGTACTTGATAAATGAAATGATGGACTGCAAAGGGCTCTAAATACCATTCTTGCCCGGAGCCACCTCTCCTGTTGGCCACTGGCCCGAAGTATGGAAACTCCGTTGTGTGTAATCTAATTATCCCAGGCTGCAACTGGCCTACAAGACAATAGGTGAATGCCCCTAGTTGGCCCCTACACAGCAGTGGGCCCCCAGCCCACTACTCACGTACATGACACAGTACACTTGATGCACTGTGTGCACACACCAATCTTTCCATAGTCTGACCTTGTGTGAGCATGACTGGTTCATAGAGCTAAGAGGGCACCAATCAAAGACAAAGACTACTGAGAGGGCACCCAGGAAAAAAAGAGTCTGGGTCAAAGGCAAGGCTGAGAAGAGCAGATGTCACAAGGATACTTCAATCTATAGGAGAGGAGAGAAAGCGCAATAGGGTCTTATCCCAACAACATGTGTAGGGTTTCACTTGTTGCTGCTCACCTGGGACACTTGTGTGTGCGACCCACAACTGGTATGAAGGCTGCTGCAGGATCCACACTCTACCCACACAGGGGTGTCAGGAGCGAATACAGGGAAGAAAGGACAGAACTTCCTGGATCCACGCTGCTGACTGAAAGTCCTTTGTTGGATCCCTGAGGAAGGAGCTGGTATGTGGCTCCGAAACGCGTAGGATTAAAGCCATCATTGCACTGAAAACTGTCGTTTTTCCAACTCATTTCATCTGTCGGAAGCTATGTCCTTTCTTCCCTGTATTTGATGTCACAAGGATGTCATAAGAACGTAAAATATGGACAAACAAACATGACAATACATATAAAAAACAGACAGTTTTGTAACTGCTCATGTGAAGCCACACTCTCATGTCTGAAAAAAACAGGCACATTTCTCCAGTTTCTGTCATCAAAAATTTGGTGAAAAATGGGCAGCAAACAGATGACAACAAAGTGATCTCTGAGTTTTACACGGGTGCCATAGACTTGAATGTGCGATTTTTAGACTTGATTTGTCTCTGTCTTTTTTCTTCTTTTTGTGCACTTGGTACCAAAATGAACTCAGGCATGTGAACAGCCCCATACACTGTGATGGGAACAGGCTTTTTATAACATAAAACTAATGAAAAATATTCATCATTGATCTCTGAATGAGTCTGATGAACATATTGAATGTCCATGAGCAGGGGCGTAACTATAACAGGTGCAGGGGTTGCGATCGCACCCGGGTCCCGGAGCCTAGGGGGCCCCAAAAGTCCCTTTGGCCTATAGAAAAAGACTATTGTTGTTAAAGATTTACAAAAATTGGGGCCCCGTTGGAGCTTTCGCATCGGGGCCCATGAGCTTTAAGTTACGCCACTGCCCATGAGCAATCCACAGGAATAGGGACAGCACAAGGACTAGAGCAAGTGAGTTACATAGTTCAGATGAATGTTTGTGCACAAGGACCAATTGTCCGCATATAAAAGATTGCAGCAGGCATTACTTTGATTCGTTTTCGGGAACAGACTCACTAAACATTGTAAGTGTGAAGGAAATGGATCACATATGGGTTACCATCTGTAGCTAATGCTTTTTTCACACACATTACAATTATTAAGATTGAAAACTGTATTTAACCTTTATTTTCTATTAAATTACTCATGTAAATACCTTGTGCCATATGGATGTAAAAAATGGACAAACATGGACTACACTATGGATGCAAATACATTAATTTTTTGTGGCCGACAAATAGACAATTTTTTGACCTGAGTTTCTGAATAAGATGGTTCATAAGTTATGATGTTTTGATCATAGGGTCCTGTTGACTTGACTAGGCCAGTACTTGGGCTTCATAACTTTTCCAATTCCTATTATCTTTATGATTATATTATGTGTTATTGTATTTACATTACTGACAATTGAATTTCTATAGCACCATCGAGTGCGGGTATTCCATCGCCACTGCTTAATAGGTTGCTAATGGTCTTACACGGCTACATTATACATGATTTTCAGGTCTACCTTTTCCATTGACTTGCTCTGTTCCCCCCTTATTATTATTCCCCATTATATACATGAATTATAAATTGCTGCCTTTCTATTGCCTGGTTATTTTCTGTTTGTTTATGCTTACCCTTTATTGATTGGCCTATGTATTACATTATTTTGCTGTCTTATGCTAGGGGGCCCTTATGTCTTTTAAATGTTTTTAAACTGTGTGTGTAGTGAATAAAGTTGTTATTTGCGCATTAAATATTCTTCTATGATTTCTTGATTATTTGGTGTTGCTCCCAGTTATGCATTGTTTTCTTTGGCATGGTGAGCACCCTCTATTTATTATAGCTGCATTGTGGTGGGCCCACATTCTTCTCAAGAATAGGAGAGAGAACATCGGAGAGAAAGGAGTGGAGTGGAAGTCGGGAGTGTAGGGGAGGTGTGGTGCCGACTCCCGCAGGTCGGAGCAAGACCACTCTGGCCCTGGGAGGGAAATACGAACAGGTGTAGAGGAGGAAAGAAGCCCTTGGGGTACGGAGCAAGACTTAGATCCCCGTACACCTGAATCTGGCGAGGGGCTGGTGGACGACACCGGGACCCAGCCCTAAACACGGCGCGAAAGCTTCATGCCCGAACCATTGAACCGGAGGCCCCAAGCTTCTAACGGGAGCTGTGGCTGAACTTGCAGAAGGCGGACAAACTAGGGAGCAGAGCCCGGAAGGGGTAAAAACTGAGCACCCGTGGCTGTCGGTACCTGAGCTCTGTGTGCGGAGGCGCTGAGAGGAGTGGCAAGACTATCTTATAGCACTGAGGGACCACCAGAGACAGAAACACCTAGTAAGAGAGAAAGGAACACCATCCCAGGTTTGACTGCACTGACCCGGTTTCGGAGACAACGCTGAACCGGATGTTGGCAAGGAAAGTACCCGCCGGCCATGCTGAATCACTGAGTAAAAGTAGCAGAACTCCAGCTGTGGCGTGTGAGACTTTCTTTAGTGGCGGTCACCGGCCGCAAAGGCTGCATGAGACACCGGGGTGCTGATGACCTAGTGAACATCTGTCAAGGTACGAACTGACTCCTCCATTCTGCTGCCCTGGGGACCGTGCTCCACCTGCGGGGAGTGGAACCATCCATGCTGCGGGTCACCTTCCCCAAAAGTTCTGAAGCAGCGGTGGCCGTCCTGGCCGCATACGCAAGTGGCATCACAAATACTCCTTTTCCCTGTCGTCTCCTGTCATCTACCCCTGTTTATTAAAATAACACCACCTGGGTAATGGGATCGGGTCTCGGTCCCCGTTTGTCTCCATGAAAAGAACCAAGAGTGAAGAACGACAAGCTGCCCAGTTCCCGAGTACCTGACCTTGGAGTGGGCATGTCACTTACATTTTCCCCCATTGTCTAGACATGTGGGCAACAGGTGGGTGCTTTCTCCAGGTCCATTCTCCCCCCTCGCTCCATAGTAGCATGACCCGGTGAGTGTGATAATTCATTCAGAAGAGTGGTTCTGCGTTTCAAATCTGTGGGCGGCTCCTTGCTGGTATGATGCCGCAGTCTGGTGCATTGTGGGAGATTATTGGGTATACTTGCCGGCTTCAGAATGCGCACTATGCATGCTCCAGAGCTGGCCTGTGTAGACAATACATCCCCTCACTGCACCAGACCAGAAATAACGCAACCGCAGCGTCATCCCAGGAACGCGCCACCCACAGATTTGAAACTCGGGATCATTCTGAATGGAATTATCACGCTCACGGGGCATGCTACCACGAAGTGATGGGGAAGAAGGAACCTGGAGTGAACGCCCACTGGTCTCCAACACGTCTAGACAATGGGTGAAAATGTAAGTTATAAAAATCTTTTTTACAATCATTATACTTCACATTTAGCTCAGACAGACATGATTAGGGATATACTGTAGTAGGAAGCTGCAGGGGCAGATAGTGACAGATTTGAGGGTATAAATGACCTGACAGGTTCCCTTTAAGCTGTTGGCCAAGCATGCCGACATCGGCGATTAGGCCGACTTTAGTCTAATGTGTATAAGCCCGTTAGTCCACGTGTTGCAGCCAATTAGTGGAGCCATTTGGTGGCCTCACTGCTCACATGACCCCTTTATGTCACTGATTAGCTGCAGCTGTCACATGTCGTCATATCACTGACTTGGCGGGGGATTGAAGAGTTGAGTAATCAGTATTTGTCATTTGTAAAAAATCTGCCGCTCTTCTTTTTTCTCAACTACTCAAGTAAAGCATTGAACCCTTTAATAATCTATGAAATAAATGTACATCATGACTGTCAGCTACGGTAGTTCCAACTTTATGATGTACATCTGCTATTACACAGCTCGGCTCTGTTTCTGCTACTTTAACCTCTTAGATGCTGTGTTCAGTTTAGGCTGTGGTTTGTATGTAATTAGAGCAAGGATGTCCCTCTGTTATCCTTTGTTTTCTCAACCATAATAGTATTACATGTAGTCTACCTAATTAATTGAGAGAGCCACTCATTTTAACATTTTTGACTAATAAAAGAGGATCCTAAATTGTTATAATTATACTGAAAGTTCTACTATGATTTTGTAGTTGGGAGGCTATGGTGAAGAAGTGCCTGGACTTTAACACCATTATTATTTATTAATATAGTGATGAGCCCAGGGCAAGGGGTGCTCGGATACCGGGCCTGGGACTGATGGATTTAACTGGGGAAATCACAGGTGGTCGGGTTCTCGGTTCCGTGCCCTGGCTGTCATTTGTTAGATGGGGGAAAAATTTACAGGGATAAAGAAGTACGTGACGCCACCTGTGGATCCCGGTAATTTGGATACCGGCGCTGCAGGCCGGCCGCTGAGGTGAGGATGGGTGCAGCTCAGTGTGGTCCAGCTCCCCACAGGTGGAGCTTTTACCTCAGGGCAGCAGAGATGGAGGAGGATGAGGGGATGAAGGGAGTAGTTGTTCTTACCCCTCCGGTGAGATGATGACGATGCTGAGGCCCTCCGTGCGCAGGCGGGAAGAAAGACAGAGACCAATTCAACTTCAAATCCACTTTACTGGTACCGGCAGATGTTATTGAGAAACACAGTACAGTCTGGTTTAACGGGTAGTTTAATGGGTAGTAATTGTCGGTTCAGGGTACCTCTATGGAGTCTCCAGATGTTCCTCTTTGATAGTCTTTCGGGGTCTAATTCTGTCCTTCTCTCTATTTAACCACCCTTGCAGAGCTCTCCCGCCAGTCCCCTGGTCTCCTACGGTGGAGCACGGGTTTCCTTTACCATTACAGACAGGAGTAAAGTAAGCAAAACCTCCTGCCACCGGAATCCGGACTGATACACCTGTAATCTTGGACCGATTTTGGGCCTGAGGGGCGAGGTACCTTCTTGTGGCGCCTACGGCTACCCGGTTTCAGAGGGCCCGCAGCTCGTCGGTTTGCAGCCAGGATAAACCGCTGACCGCCTCAACTTCTGTGTTGCCGGTGTTCCCCAGACTAAACCAGCCGGCTCCAACCGATACTGGTCTGTCTTCTTCTGTCCTGGGACACCCTCCTGGAGATGGGTGATCCCTCCTGTCAGGGGGCTGTCAGGCGAGACCTAACCACCTGCCTTCCCAGCACTGTCCCTGACGCTGACTGAACTCCTGACTGACTAACTGTCACTTAAGTCTCCCGCTCTAACCTAGGCTCCACCCCCTTTTGGACCTACTGCATAATCAGTCCTTCTATGCTAAGGTGACCTAGTGTTGAGGGCTGACCTAGACCCCATAGGTTAAACCCAAACCCACAACTACAGAGATACTACATGAATTTGTTAAGTGTAATACCACCCTGTGGCGCCTAGCCATAGGGGCACCACAATAGCGCCATTTATTCCATGGCGCATTATATGTGAAAAGGCATACATAGACAAGTACAATATACATGAACAGTACAAGGCACAGACAGGTACAGGAGGAGAGAGGACCCTGCCCATAAGGGTTCACAGTCTACAAGGGATGGGTGAGGATACAGTAGGTGAGAAGAGAGGACCCTGGCCACGAGGGCTCACAGTCTACAAGGGATGGCTGAGGATACAATAGGTGAGGAGAGAAGACCCTGCCTGTGAGGGCTTACAGTGTACAACGGATGGGTGAGGATACAGTGGGTGAGGAGAGAGGACTCTGCCCGCGAGGGCTCACAGTCTACAAGGGATGGGTGAGGATATATTGATGACTTATTGACACCCCCTACAGGGCCTTAGGATACTCGGAACTGGGCTGTTTTGAGGCTTCATCACAGGGATCACAGGGACCGAGACCCGGCTCCATGACCCTGGCGCTGTCATTAAAATTTCGGTTTTGGTGTCTCTCTCTCTTAGGGAAGGGCATTTGGTGTGGAGGGTTAATTCTGGAAGTGATAACTGGACCTGGGGATACTAGTTAATCTTACGTGACACCACCCGCAGGTTGCGGCTATAGATGGTCGCTGCTACACAACAGTTCTCCTAGGGGCCGATGGTTGGGAGGCAGCAATGTTCTTAAGCCTTCTACGGGTAGGGCTGACCCCCCCCTTCCCCGGGGCAGCTTGAGGTACCTGAGTGAGTTGTGTTTCTGGTGCTTTAGATGTGTAAGAAAGTTCACAGATACAACGGGTTGCAGTCTTCAGTTCTTTTACTCACAGTCTTTGTGCAACAGCCCGCTGAGCACTGGGTTCTCGGAGGCAGGGATCCAGCTACTCCCGAGTAGGAGGATGACACGTTACCGGCACCCCTTCTCTGTCCTTTCTCAGCCTCTTTACACTGTCCTTGCCTCGCCCATTCTGCCTTGCGCCTCGCCACACAGAGGTCTGAGCCAGGGACTGTGGGCTTTTCTTAGGGGTTAACCTGCAGTGTCTCCCCTTAGCTCTATGGTTGCCATCTTTTCAGCAGATGTGCATGGTTGTCAACCGTGTCACCTTGGAAGTGCCACACTGTCTCTGGGTTGCTAGTTGAGCCTGGTCTGGATTCTCCACTAGTCTTGGGGTTCCCGGTGCCCCTGTTTTTTGGCCTAGTCGCTCGACTGCCTTGTGCTTGACCATGAATTTGAGTCCCACGGGTGGAATGATCAATGCCCATGTCTCTAGGACCCTCTCTTTCTCCTGGAGCCACCTGGGTGCTGTTTCTGCTCCTCAATCTGGCCTCTGGTTCTTTCTTTTGTGACAGGCTTTCTTGCTCTAGCTTTCTTCCATCTCGTCCCTTGTTTTTCAACGGTCTCTCCTTAGCTGTTCTACCACCTCCGCTCAGCTGATCAACTCTCTCCTCAACTGTACAAACTGTCTCTCCCTGCATTCTAGAACTTTCCCGCTCTATTAATATTCCATGTCACATGTCTCACGTCATCTACATGTCACGCCCACTCTAGGGCTGGGGATACTCGGAAATCGGGCAGCTTGTTGTTCTTCTTGGTTCTTTTGACGGGGACAGATGGGGGCTGAGACCTGGTCCTGTGACAATGGAGGTGTTATTTAATAAAGGGTGATTGATGGGAAGACAGGGAAAAGGGG
Organism: Allobates femoralis; assembly: GCA_033576535.1. Taxonomy (NCBI): domain Eukaryota; kingdom Metazoa; phylum Chordata; class Amphibia; order Anura; family Aromobatidae; genus Allobates; species Allobates femoralis. The sequence goes on from JARQOC010000005.1 coordinate 64,432,197, forward strand.
TATTCATGATGTCTCCTGCGGTACATATCTATGGGCGGCCGCCGCTGCTTCAGAAACTCTGGGGACGGTGACTGGCAGCTTGGATGGTTTCACTTCCTGCAGGTGGAGCGCGGTCCCCAGGGCAGTGGGAAGGAGTGTTCAGTTCCTACCTTGGCAGATGTTCATTAGGTCATCAGCACCCCGGTGTTTCACACAGCCTCTGCGGCCGGTGATCGCCGCTAAAGATAGTCTCACACACCACAGCTGGAGTTACTTAGTAGTTTCTGCATGGCTGCCGGCTGCTTCCCCTTTGCCAACCTCCGGTTTAGTGTTGTCTCCAGAACCAGGACAGTGCAGTCGAGCCTCTTTCGGTTTTCCTGTCTTCCTTACTGGGTGTTCCTTTTTCTCCTGGTCCCTCAGCGGTATAAGCTAGTCTCTCCACTCCTCTCAGCGCCTCCGCACACAGAGCTCAGGTATTGACAGCCACTGGTGCTCAGTTGTACTCCTCCCCAGTACTGCTCCCTAGTTCGGCCGCCTTTTTCAAGTTGTGCCGAGTGTTCGGCCGCAGCTCCCCTTAGGAACTCAGGGCCTCCGATTTCAATGGTTCAGACCTACAGCATCCGCGCCGTTCACTAGCCCCTCTGTACTCTTGCCAGATATGGGTGTACGGGGATTTACGTCTCGTTCTGTACCCCAAGGGCTCTGTCTTTCCTCCACACCCGCTGGTCTTTCCCTCCCGGGGGAAGCATGGTCATGCTCAAGCCCATGGGAGCTAACACCGCTCAGCTCCTCGCTCTCACTCCATCCTCTACTTTTTCTTTTTCCTTCTCTACTCCTGCCTTTTCACGTACCAGCTACGCTCGGGTCCTCCCTCTGGTTCCACCCACCGTCCCAGTGTCGCTATGTTGAGGAGAGCCATAGGATCAAATACTTAATTAACTTTAAGGCATAAGCAGTTGAGAGAAACGACCCATAAAGTGTATTATTTTCATCTTAATAAGCATGTTTTAGACTTAAAGATGGATGCCATTTCCTGTCTCATCACACCATGCTTTCTGAGAGGAAGCTGGAGTCCAGAGAAAGACTGACCAATCACAGAATGACGTCGTATGATGACTTCATGGATCAACCTATTCTGATGACCTTATGGACCAACCTATCCTGATGACCTCGTGGATCCGCCCATGGACTAGCCTATTATCCAACCCACTAACCAATAAATACATCTGAGTAGGGCTGGCCGAGCAGGCAACTAATCAATACTAAAAAATATTAATCCATAACACCTAAGTGTTGTGTTGTGTATGTGTGTGAAGCTCAACTGCGTCATCCCAGCACCTGGAGAGCAGAGGCACAACTCTTCCTGTAATGGAGGAGTGCAGTACCTCTGGGGTGGCCTGCATGGTGAGGCGCAACATACGTGTGATCTTCCTGGCCTCACTCCTTCTAAGTGCTCCCTCTATCTACTTCCTTCACCACCCAACCCCACTACAATGGTTTCTAATGTGATCTGGGTGTTCCAGCACCGGTCGGTGCCCCTCTTACCCGTGAGTGGGATACTACACCATCACAGTGGTGCAGTACCTCTGTGGTGACTGGATCTGCAGCCACATTATCCGTAAAGAGAGTCTATCAGCAGCATTTTACTAAGTAAAGTACAAACAGGAACATATTGCCACTGTCATACTGATGGAAATGATACCTGAAGATGAAGAAATCCATTTTGTAGATTTTCTTTAATCTGTGTTTGAAGATTTCTTCTTTTCATATCTTCATGAATTGGGGCGGGACTGGTGGAAGGGTCTAGAGCTCTGTTCCGACCCCTCATCTGTCTCTGAGTGTCTTTTCTTTTTCATTATTTAAATCTCACACTGGCGCCTTCTGAGCCGCGGTCAGCAGATAGTCCCATGACCCATCATCTGATGCTGCTGATTGAGTTGATAATCTGTTTGATCACTGAGCTGTATGGATGCTGTGTGAAGATTCTGCTGAAGCCTTTCAGAAGCTGCCTTTTCCTTGGAGTTCAACATTGTGTATGGTGTTTTGCTGTTCTGGCTTCGACCCCGAGGTGAGAGGGTGTTAGTGTAGCGCCCAGGCTTTGGGGTGCTCGGGGGTCAGGCGGCAATGGTTGACTGTCCGGTTGTCATGGGGGATGGCAGCTGCGCCTAACTGTGTAATGGGGTATCTTTTGAAAAGGGGTTTTATATACAGGCGATTATGTACAAGTTTGTTGTCGTGACGCCACCTGCAGTGTCTGGTGAGTAGCACCAGCGCCGCCACAGTCCGCCGGAGGTGGATGGGATTGCGGCTGAGATGATGTAGTCCTCCGCACGTACGACTGGACCTCCGGGGCAGCACTCCTATGAAAGGAATAAGTTCATGCAAAGGAAGATGCAGCAGAGTCGAGTTCACTTCACTCCGGGTACTTTACTGGAAACTTTAGCAGCGTTGATTATAGTTCTCAGTTCAGCAAGATGTTATAATGACAAGTAGCTAACGGGTGGCTGCAAGCGGATCCCAGGTGGTAGGATAGAACCCTCGGTGTGTGCCTCTCTCTCCCGTCTTTTCCTTCCTGCTTCCCAGTAATTTGTATGAAGTCTGATTCCATACAGCAAATCTGACCTCCTGCTGTCTCTCACTCTCCTCGCTCCCGTCGGGTTACCTTTTGCTGGCCACCAAACCTCAAGCGGTGCCTGGTACCCTCTTTTGGTTGCTTAAGAGCCTGGGCAGTATATAGATGTACTCCTCAGATCGTTGGATTTTCTGTGGTCCTTGGAGGATCCCACAGGTGCGGGCTCCGCTGCCCGGTGAGCTGCTGGGGAACGACCTTCTCTAGTCCTCACCTTCCCCAACTGGCTGTCTGCGCCTGGGATCTTTCTCCTGGTCTCTCAGCCGAGAGACCTTCTGCTCCTACATTCTCTACTCACTTGGAGGCAAAGACAAAAGACCTCCTTTCTCCCTCAGGCTCACTGCCTGACTCTCCTCCGGTCAAAGACCTTCTTGTTCCCCCTGGAAGTGGTTTTGTTCCCTCCCGGGTACCTCCCACCATGTGATCTAGTGTGGGGGTGCTTGTGTGTGGGTTCCACCCATCATCCTAAAATCTGCTTGCAGCTGGAGTATCTGCATCGCTTTTATGGGTGCAGTACCCCTCTGTGACGCCTGCTAGCGGGGCGCCACATTAGCCAAGGGTTGGTCACAAACAGAGCAAGGGTGGTGGCCCAGACATCCTCACCTTCAGAGGTACTGTAATTCTGGGAACAGGGTCAGCAGGGGATGTCACTGCCATCCAGCTACCTTCCCCCTTTGTCCGTTATAGCCACCCCCTGACACCCACCATGAGATCCATCTGCATTAGGACTACACCAGCACAAAGTTTAAATAATGAAGAAAAAAAGCACCTAGAGGCAGTGGAAGGTCCGGAACAGAGTTGAAGACCCTTCCACCAGTGTCGCCCCAATGCATGAAGATATGAAGAGAAGAAAACTTCAAATACAGATTAAAGAAAATCTACAAGTCGGATTTCGTGAATTGAGGTATCATTATAATCAGTATGACAGCGACAGTATGGCCCTGTCTGTACTTTACTTAGTAAAATGCTGCAGACAGGTTCTCTTTAAAATACAATGCTGCTATGTTGCCAATACAAACAGGGTGTTCTTGAGACTTGCAGCTTTAAAAGGCTGTTGTGTACTCTCCATGTTAGTCCTTGCCTTGCCCTCCCCCCCTGTAATCCTATCACACACCCATCATTCCTCCAGGCGTCCTCTATTTGCAGGTGACTCTTGCAGCCATTTGCAGTGTCGGTACCTTCTGGAAGAATAGAAGGAAGCTTCGCGCTCATTATTTTTTTGCACAATACGCTCTGGTTGCGTGAGAACAACAAACAGTCGTAATAACACTCATGTAACCGGGGAGGACATTGGTTGGCAAAACTCTGCTGCCAGGATATCAGGAAGCTAATCTTGCTTTGTGTGCTTTACCAATAACCCTCAGATTTGCAGATCCTATCAGGCTGTAACTATATCTCTGTATGCCTCCTAATCACTGCCGCCTGCCATCCAGGTAGATGGCGGATCACTGGAGCTTACATTACCTGGAGAAAGAAGCTCTACTGCTGCCCTGAAAATTAGATTATGTTCAATGAAGCTGTTCTTTACAGTAAAGTCTTGTGCACTTGACCGAATTTCAGCTCAGTTTTGTACAGACCTGTAAAGCCCCCGTCACACTAAGCGAGATCGCTAGCGAGATCACTGCTGAGACACAAGTTTGGTGACACAACAGTGACCTCACCAGCGATCTCACTATGTTTGACAATAAGCAACCAGGCCCCTGCTGTGAGATCGCTGCTCGTGTCAGAGTCGCCTGGACCATTCTTTGATCTTATAGCATTCCCGCTAGGCAGCATGCATCGGTGTGTTTGACAGGGACAATGACCAACGACCTCAATACTACAGGTCTGAGAAACAGGGTCACAACAACCTCCGTAACATTCCGGATCTTTGCTGTGTAGCTGGTGAGATCTGACTGTTTGACATCTCACCAGCGACCACATAGCGACGCACCAGCAATCCCTACCGGGTCGTATCGTTGTTGGGATCGCTGGTGCATCACCATGTGTGACAGTACCCTAAAGGTACTGTTACTACACATTGCAATGTTGCGTGCAACTTCGCTGACAATTTGCTGAGTCAGTGAAGTTGCAGGCAAAGTCGCAGGTGCATCGTGCTGTATGACAGCATGATTCAACTGCGATAAGTCCTGGTTGCAAGTTGCCAGGTTTATAAACATGTTCATAAACCTGGAAATCTGGCCCCGGAGGCTGGAGCTGCTTAAGATGTTGTGCGGCACCTGCGGTTACTTTGTAGTGCGGACGGATAGTTCATAAGGAAGCACGGACACAGAAAGTCTATGCAACGGGTCTTTACTGTAACCAGCAGGCAGTACATGGTATACAGTTTACGGGTAGTGGACCGGGTGGACTCAGCAGTGATGGTGTCCCTTAGAAATCCTCAGTGTTCCTCCATTCTAACTAAGTGGTTGCCAGTGTCGCCCAGGAATACCAGGTCGGGTACGGGGAGGCTGCTTCAATGCCCTATCCAAGATGTACGTTGTGCATGTTTTAGGGAGCCTTGGATCCCTCAGTGGGTACACCGCTGGTTAGACGACTGGAAGTTGGCTGGTGGTGGGGTGCTCCTGTGAAGCTGCTCCTCCACGCTTCTGGTTCGCGTAGCAGAGGTGAACTGCTGCCAGCTTCGGTACCAGTGAACCGGCTGTGAGTTGTGGGCACGGGAGTCTTTTGGGAACCCGTGGTTACAATGCCCATTCCCGGTTGTTAAGGCCTCAAGTGCTGACACCCGACCGGTGACGGCCCGGGGGCTGCACGGGGTGCGGAGCCCCCGCTCCTCTCCAAGTTCTAGACTGCTCAGGTCAAGTTCTAGATCCCTTCTCTCAGTGACTAAGGGTCTGTTCTCCTACACACTTCCCTAGCATTCCGCCCACCAGGACCTAGGATTGGCCCTCTGTTCTAGGTGATGCATGCAGGGTTGGATTTCTAAGTTAACCAGATCACTGCTGTGTCAGAGAATATTGCGGCTGCATTTATGGCTGCAATACCCTCTTGTGACGCACTCGTTGCGGGGTGCCACACTCCCCCTTGGTTGAATACGCTTGTCCCCAAGCGTCACACTACCCACATTACAGAGGTTTTTATATTTTATAACAGGTAATATACACTTTTATTAATGACAGGTCATTATATGGCATAAAAGTGAGGCAGTAAATAAACAGGTAAAACACTTGGTGCGGACCCGGCGGGCGGTCGGCTGTCCTTGGATAAAAGTTCAGGCTGTAGCCGTCAGATCGCACAGTCAGTGATTAACAGGAACAGAGTCATTGAATGAGTTCAAGTCTTAAAGTCACTGGCACGGAGAACGATGGCGCACCCGGATAGCGAACCACCCATCTGGACAAGCATAGCGTTCGTAGGTGATTAGATCGCCCCGGTATAGGTCGCGTTCGGGATGTCCTCTCGGCAAGTTTGACTCAATGTCCCGGCGCCCCACAAACACTTCCTCATTCAAATCCACCTCCCAAGCGAACCCCCACCCGGTATTTAAATTAAAGGTGGAAATTCTACCTTCGCGGCGGAGTTCATAAGGCAGCGGCGGCTGGCGGCGAGCCTCGGCACGGGCCTGCATGTTGGCGCATTCACAGGCTTGCCACTCCTCTCGTTGTCTCTGGCGTACATCTCCGTCGTTACGGCTCGGGGTGTAGAGATGAGTGATGGAGCTGGTGGTTTGGCGGGAAGCTTGAACTTGGCGGGCTGTCTGGACCGGAACCCGGTGGAACGGCACAGGGGAAGGTGTCAGCGTTGCACCCGACCAGTGTACCCGAGCTGTATGCCCGGTAGGAAGTTCCTCGGTGTCTCCCCAACTGAACACGGTGTCGAGATCCTCAGCGATGCTGCGGGCCTCAAAACGTCATCCTCCTCGACCTCTTCCTCGATGACCACATCAGGCTGCTCAATGGCTGAAGACGTTGAAGCTGGTTCCTCTGTACAACAGGGCGGTGGTGCTGCGGATCCTTCCACAGAGATGTCCTGCAGGGCTTCCAGGCTGCCTGCCTCTTCATCTTTAACTGTAGGCAGAAGGGTCTCAATCCCGGTTACCAGGTAGGCTTCGGCAATTGCAAGGGAAGCCTCCTGTACGGGGACGAAACTGGCGACTGCCTCTGTAGTTGTGAAACACGTCGCGGGTTCCTCGGTGGGAACCTGGTAAAGGTCAAGTTCTGCTATGGAGCGTATGGTAAGCTCCGGCTCAGGAACGGGGTCGGCTGCGGTATTAATCTCTGGAACGGGTCGAGCTGCGGCCTCCACTGGAACGATGCAGTCTATGGGCTCCGGTGACGAAGCAGGGCAGGTGGTAGGCGACGGTGAGGCGGTTGAGAAGCTGGCGACGTCGTCTGGGCCTGGAGTAGCTGTACCCGGTCGGCTCTGCTGCATCGCATGGTGTAGTCGTCTGCCTAGGGTCGCACTCCAGCTGCGAATCGTCCATTCCACAGTCTCAAGTAGTCGCACCCGGAGGTCTTGTAGAGCCTCTAGCCAGAAGTCGGGGCTGCCGTATATGGTAAGGGCAGGACCCGGACCCGGTTGGCCGATGGCTGCTCTGGCCTCCGCCTCGACCTCCCGCATCAGGTCTTGGAGTCTCATGGTGGCCATTCTCTTCTCTTGGAGGGAAACCACACCCGTTCAACCGGTAAGCGTTCTGGTAAGAGCTGGTGAAGAACTTCTGTGACACTCCCATTTCCTCTGGGCTTTTGTAGTCGAATGGTGGGAAAAGTCTTTGGGGTCCGCCCCCATGGTTGATTCGAGCAATCAGGGCGGACAAAGAGTTTGGCGCCTTTTGTCTTTAGCCCTCCCACGATGAGGGGGGGGTTGACTCACTCCTGGGCTTGCACGTGGCGGATTCTTGTGGCGGGAACGCCATCTTGGGCGCCATCTTGGCCCACGGTGAAAAGGCGGGAAAGTTCTTTTAGGGACGAACAAAGTCCAGTTTGTAGACAATAAAGTCATTTTTAAGCACATTATACCCGTTGGGTAACGGTCCTGCTCGTATCCTGTTCGTGACGCCATTTTCTGACTCACCGTGGCCGGGACTCCGGTTTAGACAGGCGATGCTTCCTTCCTCCTTGTCATGAGTGGACCGCGCCTGCCGGTAGTGGGGCCCGGTGTAGTGCAGATCAAAAGGGTTGAAGACGTCTTGGTGGAACAGATTAAGGGGGTTTTAATTTATTTGTGACGCCACCTATGAGTAGTTTCGGTAATCGTTACCGACGCTGCGGAACCTCCGGGGGATGGGCAGCAGCAAGATGGAACGCTCCCCACAGGCTGAGTGGTGATCCCCGGAGGCTGGAGCTGCTTAAGATGTTGTGCGGCAGCTGCGGTTACCTTGTAGTGCGGACGGATAGTTCATAAGGAAGCACGGACACAGAAAGTCTCTGCAGCGGGTCTTTACTGTAACCAGCAGGCAGTACATGGTATACAGTTTACGGGTAGTGGACCGGGTGGACTCAGCAGTGATGGTGTCCCTTAGAAATCCTCAGTGTTCCTCCATTCTAACTAAGTGGTTGCCAGTGTCGCCCAGGAATACCAGGTCGGGTACGGGGAGGCTGCTTCAATGCCCTATCCAAGATGTACGTTGTGGATGTTTTGGGGAGCCTTGGATCCCTCAGTGGGTACACCGCTGGTTAGACGACTGGAAGTTGGCTGGTGGTGGGGTGCTCCTGTGAAGCTGCTCCTCCACGCTTCTGGTTCGCGTAGCAGAGGTGAACTGCTGCCAGCTTCGGTACCAGTGAACCGGCTGTGAGTTGTGGGCACGGGAGTCTTTTGGGAACCCGTGGTTACGATGCCCATTCCCAGTTGTTAAGGCTTCAGGTGCTGACACCCGACCGCTGACGGCCCGGGGGCTGCACGGGGTGCGGAGCCCCCGCTCCTCTCCAAGTTCTAGACTGCTCAGGTCAAGTTCTAGATCCCTTCTCTCAGTGACTAAGGGTCTGTTCTCCTACACACTTCCCTAGCACTCCACCCACCAGGACCTAGGATTGGCCCTCTGTTCTAGGTGATGCATGCAGGGTTGGATTTCTAAGTTAACCAGATCACTGCTGTGTCAGAGAATATTGCGGCTGCATTTATGGCTGCAATACCCTCTTGTGACGCACTCGTTGCGGGGCGCCACACCCACATCGCGGCGGCGTCACCGGCAACATCTTGCCATGTGACAGCCAGGCTGCGATGTCAGAAGCGAGCCAGCACCCGTGGCATCGCTTCCGACATCGCAGCCTAAGTTGCTGTGTGTAACGGTACCTTTAGGTTTTGACGGCTGCCTATTTTTATTGAGAACAAAAGGATTGGCATTGAAATTCACCCTGATAACCAGCTTGTCCTTGTCTATGAGGTGTATGTGGCACATAAAGGACTAGGCACCCCCAGCAATCAGCTGTTCTGTGCCCCTTGGAAACAGCATTGTATGGACACTGCAGCTCTGAGCCTATTGAAGTAGTTATGCTCTAGCGGCAGTCTGCAGTACCTGTGAATGGCCACCATCAGTGTATGGAGCTGTTGTCTTTTGGCTCCATACACTGCGAACATCCAGTGGTTGCAGGAACTAAGAACGGATGATCGCATAGTACTGCAGGGTGTTGGGCCTCCACCAATCTCATATTGATCCTAAGGCAACGTTCACACATAGCACTTTTATTGTGCTTTTTTGCGCGGGCGCTTTTACCAGCGTTTTGCACCCGCGCGATAAAAGAAGCAGTGCTTTTCACACAGCACGCTTTTTTATGGCCTGGGAGAGAAGTGATGTCACAGAGGAGAGGAAGAATCCTGATTCCTCCTCCACTCTGTGACATCTGTGACCACCCATTTGATTTCCCTTGGGAAATTACACTTGTCCCCAAGTGTCACGAAACCCCAAACATTACAGAGAATTTTTGCATTTTTATTATTATTATATTATATAATTATAATAATTATTATATTATTAACAGGTAATAAACATTTTTATTAATAACAGGTATGATTGTGTGAATTTCTTCCCCTAAGGGAGGCGCATGACTTAAAACGTTGCAAACAAAACACTTTTATGCAGAATAAACGGGTTAACCATTGCGGACCCAGCGGATAGGGTTACTGTCCTTGATGTAAGTCCAGGCTTTACCGCCGGGCCGCTCTTCTGGCATTCAAACAAACGGGAAATGTTCATTACAAAGTCATTGTTACTGTTCAAACAAGGTTGTTGTCTTTAAGGGTGTAAACAACACTTTTTAACTCTGAGAGTGTACCACCCCTCATAACCAGCATGGCGTTCATAAGTGATAGTTTCTCCTCGGTAAAGATCGCGGTCAGGATGTTCCTTAGGGAGGTGCGACTCCACGTCCCTGCTACCCACAAAGATCTCCTCATACACCCCCTCCTCCCTGGCGAAACCCCACCCGGTAGACAGGTTAAAGGAGGTGACTCTACCTGTCTTGCGGAGTTCCTCCGGTAACGGGGGTTGGCAGCGGGCCTCGGCACGGGCTCGTCGGTTCACTTGTTCCTGCGCCCACCATTCCGCTCTTCGGCACCGACGTACATCATCGTCGGACCGACACGGAGTGTGGACGTAGTCCCAGTGACGGGTAGGATGGTGGCAGGTCCGGAGCTGGTGGTAGGTTTGAACCGGTACCCGGACAAGATGATTAGGGGGAGATGCCGTGGCAGCACTCTACCACTGGACCCAAGCCGCTTGCTGTGGCTCGGCAGGAGTTTCCGCGTCGTCCTCCTCTTCGGAAACGGCGTGGCTGAAGTCCTCAGGCTCACTGGGGACCTCGTCGTCCTCTTCCTCCACTTCTTCGACGACCACATCGGGTTCTGTGGCTAACGGGGACTCTTGGTCGAAGTTCTCCTGGTAGGTGGACTCTGGAGCTGTGGGATCTTCTTCTGGATCATTCCGCGGGGCTTCTAGGCTGCCCGCCTCCTCGTCTCCTGTCTCTGCACCGGTAGACGGTGATGCCTCCGCTCCGGTAACCAGGTAGGCCTCAGCGAGTTCGGGGCCAGTCTCCGGCTCGGGAGTGTAACAGGTCACAGTCTCTCGCTCTGGGACTAAACAGGTGGTAAGTTCCGATTCCGGAACAGGATGGGTTTCAAGCTCTGGCTCTGGAGTGGAGCAGGTTGCAAGCTCCGGCTCTGGAACAGGACAGGTCATGGGCTCCGGTGATGGAACGGGACAGGTATAAAGCTCCGGCTCTGGAGTGGAACAGATTCTAAGTCTCTGCTGGACAGCCCGATGCAGTCGGCTGGCCAGACTCGCACTCCAGCTGCGGATAGTCCATTCCGTAGTCTCCTTCAGCCGCACCCTTAAGTCCTGCAATGCAGTTTCCCAAAACTTGGGATCTCCGTCTATTGTGAGGACGGGACCCGGACCCGGATGGCCGCGCGAGCCTCTTCTTCGACCTCCTTCATCAACTCATGGAGCTTTCGGCTGGCCATCTTCCTTCTTTGGAGAACCGCACCCGTTCGACCTGGTAACCGTTCTTTGAGCAGAGCTGTTGGGAAAGCCTCACCAAACCTACTTTCTGGGGGTTTTTGTAGTCCATGGGTGGGCTGAAGTCTTTGGCCCGCCCCCATGGTTGTTTCCAGCAATCGGGGCGGACAAGGATTTTGGCCCCTCTGCCATGGCCCTCCCACGAAGAGGGGCGGAGGCACACCCCTGGGCCAGCACATTGTGGTTCACATGGCGGGATCCGCCATATTGGTCGCCATCTTGACCCAGTGGTAAAAAGGCGGGAAAAGTTTGTTTTAGTCGAGCAAAGTTCTTTTTGGTGGAATAAAAGTTCTTTACGCACACAATACCCATTGGGAAACGGGCCTGCTCATATCCTGTTCGTGATGCCAAATTCTGTCTCACTGTAGCCGGGTCTTCACGTCACAGGCGTTGCTTCTCCTGTCACGGTTCCGCGCCTGCGGCTGTGGGGCCCGGTGGTCCAGATTCAATAGTGGTTGGCTGAACAGATAAGGGTTAATTCTTACTGTCGTGACGCCACCTGCGGGAATTCTGGTGATTTCACCGACACTGCTTGGGCCTACGGGGGATGTACGGCAGCAAGATGGGACGCTCCCCACAAGATGAGCGGGAGTCCCAGAGGCCAGGAGCTGCACTCGGTGGTGTATGGCAGCTCGGTGATTCTTAGCATGCGGAGTTAAGCAGTTCTGCAGAAGTACAGACAGCAGTGTTCTCTGTAACGGGTCTTTTACTGTAACCGGTAGATGTTACAGGGTATACAGTTAACGGGTAACGGACCGGGTGGTCCCAGCAATGACCGGTGTAGTTTCAGAGCTCTGCGGTGTTCCTCCGTTCTTAACCTGTTCTAGTTGCCGATGTCGCCTTAGTGCGCCAGTTCGGGTACAAGGGGGCTACTTGAATTTCCCTGCCGGTGTATACAGCCCGGTGTGAGGGGAGCCTGTTTCCTTGTGGTGGGTACGCCGCTGGCAAGACGACTCTGGTTGCGGCTGCAGTGAGGTGCTCCTAGAGAGCAGCTCCTCCACAGCTGGTTTGCTGAGCAGCGTTGAACGACTGTCTCGCTTCGGAACCAGTGATCCGGTTGTTGATGGGCGCGGGTGTATTTTGACCCGTTAGATAGTCGCCCAGGGTCCGGTCTTGGGGCACCGGGTAATGGCGCCAAACCGGTGGGTGGCCTGCAGGGCTGCACAGAACTGTGCAGAGCCCTCTTCTCCTACGTTCCCCTCCGACCAATTCTCTTCTCTTCTTCTACATTCTCCTACACTCTACTCCTACACTCCGCCCACCAGGACCTGATTGGCCCTCTATTCTAATGGTGCATGTAGGGTATGGAGCTCTGAGTGTTAACCTTGTCATTACTGAGGCAGAGAATATTACATCTTCAGTCAGGGATGCAATACCCTCCTGTGACGCACTCATTGCGGGGCGCCACACTTACACCTGAAGAACATCTCTAGAGTCCGCCCTTTTCTCAACATGGAAACAACAAAAACCCTCACCATCGCCCTGATCCACTCCCACCTTGATTATTGTAATTCTTTATTAACTGGTCTCCCCCTCACTCGGCTTTCCCCTCTTCAGTCCATCCTTAATGCAGCAGCCAGGATCACCTACCTGACTAACTGTTACACAGACGCTTCTGCTCTATGCCAGTCATTGCACTGGCTGCCTATACACTATAGGATCCAATTCAAATAGCTTGTTCTCACCCACAAAGCTCTTCACAGTGCAGCACCCCCATACCCCCATACATCTCCTCCCTCATCTCTGTCTACCACCCCACCCATTCTCTTCGCTGTGGAAGTGACTTTAGACTCACTTCTGTATTAATCCGAACCTCCCAGTCCCTCCCGGCTCCAAGACTTCTCCCAAGTTGCCCCAATTCTCTGGAATGCTCTACCTCAAGATATTAGGTCTATACACAACTTGCATACTTTCAGGTGCTCTCTAAAAACACATCTTTTCAGAGCGGCCAATCTTGCTCCCTAAACAAAGTCACTTAGATTATCTATTCCCCATCTCCTCAAGTTGACTATACCATCATTGTAAATAAACCCCTGTACTTTGTGTCACCCCCACCTCATTGTAAGGCTGCGTTCACACGTTGCGTATTTTTACGCGCGCGTATTTTTACGCGCGTATTTCCAGTGCTTATAATGGGGCCTATGGAAAATACGCGCGTAAAAAACTGGAAAGAATTGACATGTTCATTTTTTTTACGCGCGGATTTTTACGCTGCGTAAAAATACGCGACGTGTGAATGGCAAAAGTGAATGTCCATTGACTTTGCTGGGAAATACAGATGCACATTCTTCTGGAGAAAATACACGCGTAAAAATACGCGTCAAAATACGCACTGTGTGAACGCAGCCTTAGACTGTAAGCTCTTATGAGCAGGGCTGTCATTATTTTGCTTTATTTATTGTATTCTTTGATGACTGTTACTTATGGCTGTTTGTATATGAACCTGTGAATTGTAAAGTGCTGCGGAATATGTTGGCGCAATGTGAATAAAGATTATTAATACTATTATTATAGCATTAATAATTATAATAAGAGTAATGTGCAAAGTGATAAAATGGAAATGAAAGATGTAATAGTGTAGTGCAAAATGTATCAGTATTAAGGCCGGTTTATATGTAGCGACATCGTTAACGATGTCGCTACATGTGATATACTGCAACGATCGGGCGCGGGATTTAAACCGCTCAGCTGATGCGGTCACGTGACTGGCATCAGCTGAGCGGCTTAAATCCCGATTGATTGGCAGGCGGGAGATTTAAACCGCGCGGTCATGTGACAACCCGATCAGCTGATCGATCACATGACCGCTCAGCTGATCTTGTTACCAGGCAACACCAGGTCCTTACGCCCGGGAGCTAGACAGCGCGGGGCACCGCTGGAGAGGTGAGCATGTTTTTTTTTTATTTTTAACCCTTTTAATAGTTAATTTAACTTCCGCAATGTATATATATGTATATATATACATTGCGGAAGTGTAATTAAAGGGGATCAGAGCGGTTTTAGTGTACTGAGCATGCTCAGTACACTAAAATCGGGTCCGGGAAACGATCCAATGTTTTCTCAGGCCCGCGCTCATAGGCCCCCATGTTAAAGGCCGCGGATCATGCCGGATCTGATTCTGTCCAATTTGGTCCGCTGTGCCAAAAACCGGAGCAGTTTCCGATTTTTGGTGCAGCAAAAAAATCGGACAGAATCGGATCTGACACAAATTGGATGCCATTAAGGCCAAATCCGATCCGATCCCCATAGGGATACATGGGGCCAAATTGGATCCGTGGCTGTCCGTTTTACAACAGCTATGGATGGGTAAAAAACGACATGTGAAAGCAGCCTAAGAGACAACACTGTAAATGTTGAGTCTTTGAATAAACTTGATGTATTTATCAATAAAAATGTAAAATGTTATGAAATGCTGATAATTGTACTTTGTACTGACTAAAAGATCAAAAAATACATAAAAACAAACTTTTGTGGAAAAAAAAAATCTTTGTGTGAGTCTCGAAACGTCTGGCCACACTGGAGATGTGACTGCAGATCGCCCAAGCTTCCCGCATGTTGTTGGCTTCTTCAGATGAAATCACATCCTGATTGGTGAAGGTTCTTAAACCTGCTAATTACTGATTTTTGCAACTAATTACCACAGAGAACTACAATACAGCACCATTCACTTCAATGTATGTGTGTTGTAGTTCTCATCTGCGTAGGTATAAAGCCAGAGTCCTCAGTCACTATGTTAGGGTACAGAAACACTTATGAGAGCTGCATGTGAGTATCTCGCATGCACTTCGCATGACTCACCTAGCCCGGCTGTCTGTACGGGAGCATGGAGCTGCATAGAACCACAATCGGCTCCACGCTCCCATTCAGACAGACAGGGGAAGGGCTGGGTGAGTCATGCAAGATGCATGCAAGACACCATCTGCTCAGAGTTTGTATATTCTCCCTGTATTTGTGTGGGTTTCCTCCAGGTTCTGTGGTTTCCTCCCACTTTCCAAAGAAATTGTGATAGGGAATATACCGTAGATAGTGAGCCCCAATGGGCACAGCGATGCTGCAGAAAATGTGATGATGCTATAATATAAGCAATCTATAATAAACTGATATGGTATTACATTCCAGGGAATGTTAAAAAAGAAGAAATTCCTGTTTTACATACAGTAATTACAACTGAGTTCCCCTTTAATGGAAAGTCTGAAAGTATGAAAAACGGCAAGAAAAGTTCTGAAATTGGATGTTCTTGGTACATAATTGTGTAAAACACAAGTCAAGAAAATGAAGTGTCCCAGTAAGGATACCATAGAGCTGAGAGATGTGTCACTTTGATGCGGGCTGCTGTGACACTATTCACTGTGAAGCTCTGAGCTTTGTGTGTAACTTTTATCGCTTTAGGCAATTATTACTCTGCATCCTCGAACATTGTTCATCCGCATGACGGGACACCATTTCCCTAAATTTGACTTTTTAATGAATTCCATGTTAGATGCTCAAAGCACTGATGTTTCAGATAATTGGGTCTTTCCCGGTCCTCACAATTACTATGGAAAATATGATATTGTTTCAAGGATCATTTCAATGTACGGCAGTGATATATGACATAAAGTTAATGGGCTTCATAGAAATTTACGGTATATTTTTGCTTTTCCCCTACAGTTAATTTCATAGAAAGTCAATTATATGTATCTGGAGTATGAGAGGAAACAAGGGGAACCCCATGAAAATGTTGAAAGAATATGCACACTGCATTCATATCGTATTTTCAGATTATAAGACGCACTTCAAATTTAGAGGAGGAAAAGAGGACAAAAATAATTTGTAATGTTAAATTAAGGTCAGTTTTATAATGCTACTGTCCTTCTTACAATCCATATATAGCTCACCATGGAGCGGGTGGGGGGGTGTGTTCAGCAGCAGTGGAGAGGGGTCAATGTAGGCAGGGTCCCAATAGGCAGGGTTGGCGATACTGCTGGGCCTGGGCTTGGAGGAGGGGGTGTTACCATGCAGCAATGTGGGTGCCATTGATATGCCAGTGCTGGACATGAAGGACTTTAAGAAAATGGCCACGGAGGTGGCCCGTGCACACATGGAGATCTTAGAGAGATGAAATCTCCATCTGCGCACATGCTGCAGAGACCATTTTCCTGAAGTCCATCATTGTCAAAGTGACATGTTGTGGACGCCAGGGTAGCAAGGAGCGGGATGTAGGGGGTCAGGGGAGCCTACTCCGGCCCTGATACTGGAGTCCCTGGCTCGCCCTGATCTCGAAGGTACCTCTGAAGGTGAGGAGGTTTGAGCCACTGACCTAAATCCCTGACTCCTAAGAAGCCCTAGGCATAAGCCTCTACCATCACCCATGGACAAGGAACCCAGCAACTTCCAATGGAGAATATTATAGCAGCTCAGGATCAGCTTCTGCTCACGACAGGTCACAGTTCAGACGTGGACTGACTCAGCGACAACAGGTGGATGAGAGCTGATCCATTTAAGGCTGAGGGGTGGGGAGCAACCAGCCCAGACATGCCCCTCAGCATACCTAAGCATTCACACACACACACCTGCTACTACATGCTCCGCTCATTAGCTTCATCTACTCTCACTGAGCAGGGAAAAAAAGGCTTCATTTAAACCTACAGCAGCAGCACTTCCATACTACAAGGCAGTCAATAATTAACACAAAGACAGCGCATGCGCAGATGCAAATCTCGACTCTCTGAGATCTCCTTCTGTGCACATGTTGCCTCAGCGGCCATTTTCAGAGAAATCCACTGCTGCCATAAGAATGGCTCCCGCCTCACACCACAGGGACGTCCCCTCTTCTAAGCCCTGGGTCCAGAGCATCACCTGGTGATTGAGCCCTTGCTCCAATGCTGCCGTACCCACCCTGATGAGCTTTATCCAGATTATAAAATGCACCCCTATCAGGGGGGGAAGTGTGCCTTATAATCCAGAAAATATGGTACCTTTGGTTGGATTTGTACTCAGGTCCCTGGTGCTGGCAGGCTCACCACTCAGATGCCGCACTGTCCAACAATACATACTGCTAGTCCCTCAAGAAGAAGCCCCTAAAGGCGAAACACATCAGGGTGACCAGTATCCTTCACTAGGACCAGTAATTATTATTCTATACTTGGTTGTAGCTAGGATGTTCCTTATACATATGCTGCAGGGATCAGAACAAAGGCTAACAGCCCGACTATTCTCATAGCATAAGGCAAGCTGTGTAAGTGACCTGGATCGCAGTACAGACAGCATATTTCTTTTCATCCTGGTGGCACTGTCTTTAGGATTAGGTGCTTGTTGGTGGAAAGGAAGTTAATGTGTTTTTGCCTTGTTTTTGCCTTATTTACATCATATTGACGTTTTCAAGTTGCACTTGCAATATTATATAGTCCCTAAGCTCTTACCACAAGTAACATCCTTTAGCCAGTTATCTTTTCAGACCACCACATCTCAGTTTTGATTTAGGTTACCTTAGGCTGGCTTCACACTTGCGTTTGTGACTGCATGTTTATGGCATGCAGATGCAAACGCAGTGCAACGCAGCCCATACTGATGTGAACGCAGTGGAGAATCTCCGCTTGCGTTCACATTAGTATGCACCCTGGCCAGCCAATCAGCTGTCTCGGGGGCCGCCGGAAGGAGGAGATCAGCGGTGGAGATCTCCTCCTCCCGGCACAGCTGCTCTCCCGCCGGTGATCAGCGTGGGAGATTTGAAGACACAGCTGATCTGACAGCTGTTTGAATCTCCCGCGCTGACACCGAATAGGGTGATATCAGTGCAGGAGATAAGAAACAGCTGATCGCTGCTTCAAATCTCCCGCGCCGACATCACCTATTCGGTGTCGGCGTGGGAGATTTAAACAGCTGTCAGATCAGCTGTATCTTCAAATCTCCCGCACTGATCACCGGCTGCCATCGGGAGAGATTTCAATGAGATCCGCAGCGTTCTTCTGCGCTGTCATGCGGAGGACACTGCGGATCCATTGAGATCCATGCATTTTTTGTGCACTAGCGGGCGCTTGCAGATAAAACAAGTGCCTGTGAACGCACAAAAAATGCTGCATGCTGCGTTCAGAGGGCAGAGGAGGGCACAGAAATTATGCGCATCCGAACCCAAACGCAACCGAACGCAGCCAAAATGCAGGCACATGCGTTCCCATGTTAAACATAGGAACGCATGTGTGCAAGTGTTTGGCTGCGTTCGGTGCGCTGCGTGCCAAACGCAAATGTGGAGGCAGTCTTATATCAGCTCCTTACATAACATCACCCCTTTTTATCTCGGTGCACCATTTGGTCTGTTCACTGTCTTATAATTTTGCACTATTGCTTGTCGTTCCACATTGATATTGTGTGTTTATTTAAACTTTTTGCACACTTTCCCACCGAAGAATTGTTGTGGGATGTTTAAAGCAGTGAGTAAGGGCCCTTTCACATCAGCGTTTTTTGAAGGTACTTGCGTGCGGCTGACTGCGGTTTTTTTCGCGGCCGCACCTGCCGCAAGTGCAAAACCGCACTTGCCGCACCTGCCGCAAGTACCCTATACTTTGCATGGCGTTTACCGCAACCGTGCCGCAAGTGCAGCCGGTATGCGGTAATTGCGGCAGATGCGGTTTTTTTCACCGCATCTGCCGCAAATTTCAAAAAAACGCTGATGTGAAAGGGCCCTAAGATTAATGAGCTGCCGAACGGGATTTTGTAAACCTTTATTAGATACTGTCACGATCACCTTCCAACATTTTTTCACATGGTGTATATTGCACAACCTAGGCCCTTTATCTTTGTTAGGGTAGTAGTGTTGCACTTCTTTGTCACACTGTTTAGCACTTGGATGTATAATTTTTTGCACCTTATTCATTAGTTCATGTTGTACACTTGTCATACTTGGATGTTAATGTTTTGAACCATTCACTAGTGCATTACCAAAGTGCGATCCTTGGTATCCATTAAGGAATGTGGTCTGTGAGGATCTGGGCTGATCAGGTGTTGTTTAGCAGGTTACCAGTGTAATCTTTGTATTTTTGCATCTGTTGTCTGTAGGGATCCTCTGCTGATCCAGAAGTCATTTGGTAGGTGACCCAAGTTCAAAGTGTAATCCATATTCTATGAATAATTTCTGTATGTCTGATCGATAATTGTATACACTGAATATTGGGCCTCTAATGTGTTCTTCCCCCAACTCTGTACAGATTGGTTCCGTTAGATGCATTTAATTCATGGTGTGTTCTTGTTCGTATGAAATTTTTGATGTAAGGGCCGCGATATCGCGATATCGCAACGCAGCATTGATAAAAAGTCATGTGGTACGCGCGTTGCAGTTGATATCGATCATGCGTTGTGTCATGTAAATGGGCAATGTGACGGGAAAAAACCTACCTACGATATTGCAAGAAGATTGTGTATGCCCTTCAACTGTACGATATTGTATATGATATCTGGCAGGATCGTGCTGTGTGACGGCGCTATTACGATTTAAAGCGCAACTTCCCCTATTCACTCCAATGTTAAATGTTCATTCCCTGGGTTGCTCATACCCAGCGCAAAAAGGGGCGTACAACATCGTAGTTGCGTTGCCTGCCGATATCTCCCTGTGTGACATCTCCTATGTGATCTTGGACAAGTGCCCAAAATGTGCGCGCTCTCGTGAAATCGTATGTGATATCGGAACGATATCGCGACGTGTTAAGCGGCCCTTAATGTTTTTAAAAAATGTTGTTGTATACCAATAAAGCAATATATTTTTATACCATTAAATGGGCCATAAACTCGTTCTTTCTTAAGGTTTTTTTTTAAATACATAGTGCTAAAGTCCCCGTTACACGGCACGACATCGTGAACGATATCTCTTAAACGTCATGGGTTTGGAGGTGTTGAAACACCATCGTTAGCACATCGTTGCGTGTAACAGCACAATACGACTACCATAAATCGTTGGATCGTTGATCCCAGATTTGAGAACATGTTCTCAAACTAGACGATCCTTGATCAGCCAACCTGCTGCATCGTTGTGTGTGACACCGCGATAACGATGTC
This sequence comes from Allobates femoralis, assembly GCA_033576535.1. Classification (NCBI taxonomy): domain Eukaryota; kingdom Metazoa; phylum Chordata; class Amphibia; order Anura; family Aromobatidae; genus Allobates; species Allobates femoralis. The sequence continues at coordinate 64,452,284 of JARQOC010000005.1, forward strand.
GTGGATGACTTCGCCCATTCACACCAATCAGCAGGGATTGTTCGCTGGGTTGTGTGAACAATAGCTGCTCACAACATCGTCCACGATATCTAGATGTGTGACGTCTCACCAATGATGTCAAAAAGATATGCTAACGACCGCACTCCCGTGAGATCATTGCCAACGTCATTTTAGCGTTGTGACGTGTAACGGGGCCTTTAGCCTATTACAGACTTGTGTTTACATAACACAACCAATCAGAAGAGACAGTGCTACAAGGTGAAATGAAAGCAGTAGCCTGGACCAATAGAGAGACAGGGGGCATGTCCCAGACTACTTCAGACTCCTGGTAGAAATTGTAGATAAGTTATAGTCACAGATCACATCTCTGCATTAATGGAGCTGAGCTAAAGAACAGCATAGCAAACACTTGGGAAAGCAGCCGCTTGACAATCGAGGGAGGATCTCCGGTCGCAAATTGGCTGGTACTTACTATCCCCAACCGTTGTAAAACCCAAATAACACACGTACTGCAGTGACTTGGTTTAACAAATTGGCCACAGCAGCCTTTATTGCCTATTGTTTACATACTAGCATAATATAACAGGGTACACCGTCCAACGGGCGTCCCAACTTAAACAATAGGCCCTCCCATCATTTTACCCATGGATAGGCCCGGTCCATAAGCCTCTAAAACTTTTGCCCCTGGCCGCAATAACACCGGCCCCAGGGACGAGGTATTGGTTACCTAGAACCAATACCCCCCCCCTTGCAGAACCCCGTGCCTGCAAGGTACCTTTAACCTGAGCCCCTCAACCTTTGAAGTGGCTCATCTCCCCCTTCCAAATGTAAATCCCCTGCCTCTGGACCAGACCTTCCCCCGCTGCCGTGACAATACCAAAACTTCACACCAGACTTTCAAATTACATTCATAAACATGTCTCAAACTCCTTCACAACCGAAACCAAAAAACCAGGGAGGGTGGGCGGGAAACTTCACAGGAGGTCCCCAGGAAGTAGAATGAGGGGACTTCCTTCTCTGTCCCCTGTATCTTCCCTTAAGCTCCCCCTCTTCCTCCCCCTGACCAACCCCTTTATTTAATCAGCCCCCATGCCTCAATCACATATGCCCATTCCTTCCTTCTCCAATTAACTCCCTACCTCCCCGAATGTCATGTGGCCCCTACACCTTATGGGTTCCATGGCCTGCTGATCGCCCTGTGTCACCACTGACCACAGATCACATCTCTGCATTAATTGAGCTGAGCTAAAGAACAGCACAGCAAACACTGGGGAAAGGAGCGCTGATCGTCCTGTGTCACCGCTGAGCACAGATCACATCTCTGCATTAATGGAGCTGAGCTAAAGAACAGTACAGCAAACACTGGGGAGAGCAGCGCTGATCGTCCTGTGTCACCACTGACCACAGATCACATCTCTGCATTAATGGAGCTGAGCTAAAGAACAGCACAGCAAACACTGGGGAGAGCAGCCGCTGATCGTCCTGTATCACCACTGACCACAGATCACATCTCTGCATTAATGGAGCTGAGCTAAAGAACAGCACAGCAAACACTGGGGAGAGCAGCCGCTGATCGTCCTGTGTCACCACTGACCACAGATCACATCTCTGCATTAAAGCGAACCTGTCACCCCCCCGGGCATCAAAAGCTCTAATAGCCACCTTCTGCAGCACTAAGGCTGCATTCAGGGAAGGTGACTATAGGCTTTTGATGCCCTTTGTAGTCTGAAATATGAAGTTAGGTAAATGCTTACTCTTAGAAAGAACAGAGACCGGGAGGCAGGGTTTCACGCTGCTCCGGCCCGCCCCCTCTTGTCAGTCATGGTGCTCGGCTGCTGCTGCCTCCCATGACTGTGTAAAATGAACGCGCGTCTCCGTTCTCATGCACGGAGCCGCGCATGCGCTGTGTGCCCGGTGTCCAGGAAGTCATCGACACCGGGCACACAGCGCATGCGCGGCTCCGTGCATGAGAACGGAGACGCGCGTTCATTTTACACAGTCATGGGAGGCAGCAGCAGCCGAGCACCATGACTGACAAGAGGGGGCGGGCCGGAGCAGCGTGAAACCCTGCCTCCCGGTCTCTGTTCTTTCTAAGAGTAAGCATTTACCTAACTTCATATTTCAGACTACAAAGGGCATCAAAAGCCTATAGTCACCTTCCCTGAATGCAGCCTTAGTGCTGCAGAAGGTGGCTATTAGAGCTTTTGATGCCCGGGGGGGGTGACAGGTTCGCTTTAATGGAGCTGAGCTAAAGAACAGTACAGCAAACACTGGTGAGAGCAGCCGCTGATCATCCTGTGTCACCACTGACCACAGATCACATCTCTGCATTAATGGAGCTGAGCTAAAGAACAGTACAGCAAACACTGGGGAGAGCAGCCGCTGATCGTCCTGTGTCACCACTGACCACAGATCACATCTCTGCATTAATGGAGCTGAGCTAAAGAACAGCGCAGCAAACACTGGGGAGAGCAGCCGCTGATCGTCCTGTGTCACCACTGACCACAGATCACATCTCTGCATTAATGGAGCTGAGCTAAAGAACAGCGCAGCAAACACTGGGGAAAGCAGCGCTGATCGTCCTGTGTCACCACTGACCACAGATCACATCTCTGCATTAATGGAGCTGAGCTAAAGAACAGCACAGCAAACACTGGGGAGAGCAGCCGCTGATCATCCTGTGTCACCACTGACCACAGATCACATCTCTGCATTAATGGAGCTGAGCGAAAGAACAGCGCAGCAAACACTGGGGAAAGCAGCGCTGATCGTCCTGTGTCACCACTGACCACAGATCACATCTCTGCATTAATGGAGCTGAGCTAAAGAACAGCGCAGCAAACACTGGGGAAAGCAGCCGCTGATCGTCCTGTGTCACCACTGACCACAGATCACATCTCTGCATTAATGGAGCTGAGCTAAAGAACAGTACAGCAAACACTGGGGAGAGCAGCGCTGATCATCCTGTGTCACCACTGACCACAGATCACATCTCTGCATTAATGGAGCTGAGCTAAAGAACAGTACAGCAAACACTGGGGAGAGCAGCCGCTGATCGTCCTGTGTCACCACTGAGCACAGATCACATCTCTGCATTAATGGAGCTGAGCTAAAGAACAGCGCAGCAAACACTGGGGAAAGCAGCGCTGATCGTCCTGTGTCACCACTGACCACAGATCACATCTCTGCATTAATGGAGCTGAGCTAAAGAACAGTACAGCAAACACTGGGGAGAGCAGCCGCTGATCGTCCTGTGTCACCACTGACCACAGATCACATCTCTGCATTAATGGAGCTGAGCTAAAGAACAGCACAGCAAACACTGGGGAGAGCAGCCGCTGATCGTCCTGTGTCACCACTGAGCACAGATCACATCTCTGCATTAATGGAGCTGAGCTAAAGAACAGCGCAGCAAACACTGGGGAGAGCAGCGCTGATCGTCCTGTGTCACCACTGACCACAGATCACATCTCTGCATTAATGGAGCTGAGCTAAAGAACAGCACAGCAAACACTGGGGATAGCAGCCGCTGATCGTCCTGTGTCACCACTGACCACAGATCACATCTCTGCATTAATGGAGCTGAGCTAAAGAACAGCACAGCAAACACTGGGGAGAGCAGCCGCTGATCGCCCTGTGTCACCACTGAGCACAGATCACATCTCTGCATTAATGGAGCTGAGCTAAAGAACAGCACAGCAAACACTGGGGAGAGCAGCCGCTGATCGTCCTGTGTCACCACTGACCACAGATCACATATCTGCATTAATGGAGCTGAGCTAAAGAACAGCACAGCAAACACTGGGGAAAGCTACCGCTGATCTCCTGTGTCACCACTGACCACAGATCACATCTCTGCATTAATGGAGCTGAGCTAAAGAACAGCACAGCAAACACTGGGGAGAGCAGCGCTGATCGTCCTGTGTCACCACTGAGCACAGATCACATCTCTGCATTAATGGAGCTGAGCTAAAGAACAGCGCAGCAAACACTGGGGATAGCAGCCGCTGATTGTCCGTCCTGTGTCACCACTGACCACAGATCACATCTCTGCATTAATGGAGCTGAGCTAAAGAACAGCACAGCAAACACTGGGGAGAGCAGCCGCTGATCGCCTGTGTCACCACTGACCACAGATCACATCTCTGCATTAATGGAGCTGAGCTAAAGAACAGAACAGCAAACACTGGGGAGAGCAGCGCTGATCGCCTGTGTCACCACTGACCACAGATCACATCTCTGCATTAATGGAGCTGAGCTAAAGAACAGCGCAGCAAACACTGGGGATAGCAGCCGCTGATCGTCTGTGTCATCACTGACCACAGATCACATCTCTGCATTAATGGAGCTGAGCTAAAGAACAGCACAGCAAACACTGGGGATAGCAGCCGCTGATCGTCCTGTGTCATCACTGACCACAGATCACATCTCTGCATTAATGGAGCTGAGCTAAAGAACAGCACAGCAAACACTGGGGATAGCAGCCGCTGATCGTCCTGTGTCACCACTGACCACAGATCTGAACTCAGCTGAATCTTCACTTTAAAGCAACTTCAGATTTGTTATTTGTAAACGTTCCTTTCAGAAGAATTTCTTGTATCCTGAGAAAAACAGACAATAAAAAGTGCAGTAAGCGGAGCTGGTTACAGCAGGATACTGTGCGCTGGGGAAGACCTGAATTACTGCTCACTGCTATGAACAATTATTATGTGCTGTGTATTGTAAACAGCGGTTTACTGAAAGAAATGCCAAACATCTACTTTGTATATTCATTAAACTTGCTTTAATGTTTGTTTTTACATAACCCAGTTTATGCTTGTATTAAATGAGCAATGCGCTCCTATTCTCTGATGAAATAATCTATCAAAAACATATTCCTCATAATAGTGTTCTGGCAGCCGGACACTAATGAAACGCCCATATACACAGCTAAGCTGGTATGGAGATCTTATAGCCGGTGGTGTAACTAGAATCCGATTGGCACGATGTGAAATTGGTTGGGCCCCCATGCATGTTTATCGGATGTAATGGCCCATGTCATGTTCTAAATCTTACAAAGACTTATGAATTGCCCTCACTCCCCCTAGTATTATGTATTAATGTCCTCATTCTGTTATAAATGTCCCATCTTGGTATATATGTTCCCCATTCTGGTATATATGGGTCAGTTCAGGTATATAGGTCCCCATCCTGGAATATATGGGCCAATCCTGGTATGTATGGTCCGTCATCCTAGTATATATGGTCCATCCTAGTAGCTAGGTCCCCATTCTTGTATATATATAGGCCCACCCTGGTATATAGATCCACTCCTGGTATATATGGGCCCATCCTGGTATATAGGTCCCCATCTAGGAATATATGTTCTGTGGCGCCCCTGCGTCCAGGAGGCCACAAAGGGAACTGCAGCCAGGCAGGTAGGACACTTGTTGCACAACAACACCCTCACAGCCCACACAACCCACGTGTCAGAAGGAGGTTTACATCCAGCCCTGAGATTAGAACTCTATGAGATTGAGGGGTGGTGGATTCAGAGGAGTGGGTTGGGCACACCAGAAGTCAGGTGACTGACAGTATATAGTGAGGGGGAGGAGTGAAGGAAGGTAGTAGGCTCAAGGTGCCGAGCTGTAAAGACCCAAGAGTAGGCCGATGTGAGCTGAGCTGTGAAGACTGAAGGACAATCACACATCCTGTGAGTGCAAGGCTAGGAGCGCAGAATCCGTACTGAGCCAGTGTGAGCAAGAGGGGAGAGAAAGCCCATCGACGCTGATGCTACCAGGAGTGTGACAGAACAGAGAGGGACGGTGTAACCCGGGCCAAGACAGCAGCTAAAGCCACTAACTGCAGGCAGAGAAGTCCCTCCTATGATACTGAGAGGAACAGAGAGAAGGAGCCTGGTAGAGCCTCGTACTGAGGACTGCTGGAGGCTGGGCTGAGTAGAATGTCGGCTCTAGAGGGGACCGCAGTTTACCCGGAATCCCCAAACAACACGACGGGGGACCACAGCTCCACGTTAGGGTCCCCAACCCAAAGGACAGGGAGCTCAGTGACAACCAGGAGGGCCCACGAGGGGTCCAAGTCACCGCCATACTGTCCAGTGTACCACACACCACCCGTACAGACGGAGACCGTAAACAGCCCGGAAAGGACACTAAAGACTGTGTGAGGGGTCACAGAGAGAGAGGCCTGGCTGCAGGGAGCAAAGGGAACCCGGAGAGGCAGAATGTGCCCGTGTACTTGAACTGGTACTGAGAACTGTACTTAACCTTGTAAGAACTGCAAACTACTTGTGAACTGTTGGAACAACTAAGAGTAAAGCTTTGGAAAACCCTGGAACAGTTTCCCTTGTGTCTCTGCGTCAAGCTATTTCCTCCATACAGGACACAGCCTGTCAGCACCAGCCAGGAGGAGAGATCCCTGCAGCCTGCAAAGTAAGTGTCCTGGACAATTCCACAACCCTTAACTCTTACTGCCCGGGGATACAGTTCTTCCCACTGGAACTACAACATCTCCGCTGCCACTCCTCACCCCCGGAGGTTCTGCAGCAGCGGCGGCCCCATCACTGGCCGCACCAAGTGGGTGGCGTCACACGTGACATTTTCCCCTGTAAATATTCCCCCTTTATTCTGCCGAGCCAGGGACACGGTCCGGACCCAGCCACCCGTGACTTCCCCGGCACCATCCGGTCCGGTACCGAGTACCCCTGTCCCGTGGGGCCCGACATGTTTCCCATCCTGTTATATGGGTCCCCATCATGGTATATATGGGCCTATCCTGGTATACACCATAGGTCCCCTTCCTGGAATATACAGGCTCATCCTGGTATATATGTCCCCCTCCTGGTATATATGTTCCCCATCCTGGTATATAGGTAGCAGGACAGGGTACATATGTACCCATCCTGTTAAATAGGTCCCCTTCCTGGTATATACAGGCCCATCCTGGTATATATGTTCCCCATCCTGATGTATATCTTTCTCATCCTGGTATATAAGTCCCCATCCAGGTATATATGTCCCCATCCTAGTATATATGATCCTCCTGCTGCTATATATGATGCTCCCTCTGTCTTGACACCTCCGGCATCAGCTGCGAGCCACTGTTTGGCCGGCAGCATGTATGGCAGTGCAGGTTCCCAATGGGTCTCTGTACTGTGATGCATTTCAGCTGGATCTGGATGTTCATCCCAGATCGGACACAGCTGAAGCAGGCGGTGAGGTCGGCAGGCCCTGTATCCCCAATCTGGTCAGGATCCCTAGAACTGTGATTGATACGCCCCTACTTATAGCTCCGTAGTATAGAACTTTACACACTTGGTGTGCCGCTGTACAGGCTGCAATGGGGGTCACATAACGAGATATTCTCCCCTAGAAGCAAAGTGTAAGTTACATTTCCCACTTCTACTTTTGTCTTGCAAAATCAAGTAACTAAACATTCATTATTTTTTTTATACTTTTGTCCAGCACAGAAAGTTATGGAACTTTGGAAATCCCTTTATTAGAGGATGTGTCTAACTCCTATAAAGTAAAAAAACTTGCATGTACATGGCCACCAGACATCAGCTTTCTCCAGCCTATTTGTTTTAAGCTGCATTGATATCAGATTATACTGGCAGTGATGGGTCAGCTCAGCTCCTGTGCCTCACCAACCCTGGCGAGATTATTATGATAAAAGCAGAGACACACTGTGCGAGGTGCATGGTAAGGTACTCATGACTCACCGCAGGCCCGTAGGACTCCGGTTTAGACAGGCTGTAGCGCCTTCCTCCTTGTCACGGGTGGGCCGCGCCTGCCGGTAGTGAGGCCCGGTTGAGTGCAGATCAAAAGTTGAAGACGTCTTGTAGGAACAGATTAAAGGGGTTAATTTATTCGTGACGCCACTATGAGTAGTTCGGTCAGCCCGACCGACGCTGCGGAACCTCCGGGGGATGGACAGCAGCAAGATGGAACGCTCCCCACAGGCGAGCGGTGATCCCGGAGGCTGGAGCTGCTTAAGATGTTGTGCGGCAGCTGCGGTTACCTTGTGTGCGGACAGGACAGTTCATAAGGAAGCACGGACACTAGAAATCTCTGTAACGGGTCTTTACTGTAACCAGTAGGCAGTACATGGTATACAGTTAACGGGTAGTGGACCGGGTGGACTCAGCAGTGATAGGTGTCCCTCAGAGATCCGTAGTGTTCCTCCATTCTAGCTAAGTATTTGCCATTGTCGCCCAGGAATACCAGGTCAGGTACGGGGAGGCTGCTTCAATCCCTATCCAAATATACGTTGATGGATGTTTTGGGGAGCCTTGGATCCCTCGGTGGGTACACCGCTGGTTAGACGACTGGAAGTTGGCTGGTGGTGGGGTGCTCCTGTGAAGCTGCTCCTCCACGCTTCTGGTTCGCGTAGCAGAGGTGAACTGCTGGCAGCTTCGGTACCAGTGAACCGGCTGTGAAGTTGGGCACGGGGGTTTTTGGAACCCGTGGTTGGATGATGCCCGATCCCGGTTGTTCAGGCCTCAGGTGCTACACGAGGTGCAGATGCACAGGCTCCTACTCCAAGTTCAAGTCTGTCTCTTGTCTAGACTTGACTCTTACTGCTCTAGACTAACTGTACTTCTCCTACACTACCCTTGCACTCCGCCCACCAGGACCTTGGATTTGGCCCTCTATGTTAAGTGATGCATGAGGGTTTGGATCTCTAAGTTAACCATATGACTGCTGGGTCGGAGAATATTGCGGCTGCATTTATGGCTGAATACCCTCCTGTGACACACTCGTTGCGGGGTGCTACACTCACATGAGGCTCACATGACTCACCTGGGACCACCCTGACTCTCTGGACAAGAGACTGTCAGCTGCATAGGAACACTTCCAACTGACTTGCTCCAGCCCAGAGAGACGGCGGCCTTCCCGGGTGAGTCATGTGAGTATCTCGCATGCATCTCGCACAGTGTGTCTTTGCCCTTGAGTCAGAGGAGGAGACAGATACTGACCCTTTTAGACAACTTGCTTTTACATGTCCCTTTGTCACATGTATTTTATTGGTATTTTATGAGATATATCAACAATACGTAATACGTATTTGTGAAGTGTAAAGGAAATTTTTCTAAATAGCCCCCCTGGAATCACAATACCTTGTAGGGTCACCTTGTTTCTGCAGTTCCTGCTGCAACTCTTTTTGGGGACGTCTCTTCCAGCTTCGCAAATAATTCTTTCTTTGAGTTAAAACATTTTTTTAAAAACAGACAGGGCATATACCCATTCCGAAATATCCCGTGGAATAATTTGGAGGATCTACAGGGTACACATGGACGGCTGAGAATCATGAGGGACAACTGACACTGACGGGACGATGGACAATGTCATGCTCACCACTGATTGATGTAGTTATTACGGAGATAGCTGGTCACTAAAGATGTGGGGGACTAGGAATATTGTGCCTTATTTGTTGATAAAAGATAATGTCAGGATGTCCTTGTTGGGGGGTGGGAGAGGGGCTGTTTATCTGCTGAAAAGAGGTCAAAAGGCGATTATATAATGAAATATATCTTAATGTATGACAAAATGTGAGCAACTATTGTCAAGATTTCAGGTTGGTAATTTATTTAAGTTTTCTTCAAAGGTATTGTTGTATAATATACTACTTTCCCTTCTTTGAAAATCAAATAAAAAGTTGTGTTATAAAAAAAACTGACAGAAATGTTTTACCACAAAAAAGAATCATCTAAGATCCCGTGCTGTAATGTGTATATACTCTTTCCTGTGCTGTAATGTCTGTATACTCTTTTGCATACTCCCCTGCACAGGAGATGTGGTATGATCAGACCATATCCCTGTACGGTCAGACACATCCATTACACAGTACATAGCAGGGACACATATATAAGATTATCTCAGCACAGGAGAGATATGTCTGGATATTGTATCAGGACACATGTCCCTGTAAGGTCAGACACATCCATTACACAGTACATACAGGGACACATATATAAGATTATCTCAGCACATATAGGCAGGGAAAACATTAAATATATAGAGGTATAAATCATCAGCAAGAACATTATAATTGAAACATTCAGTTGTGGAAATTATTATTATTCCAAGGTAGTAGGTTTTTGACAACTATGAGAGACAATTATGTTTCACAACTGGTTCAGGACCAACAAGAAGGGGGGCACTGCTGGACCTAATATTAACCAACAGGCCGGACCACATATCAAATATACGGGTTGGAGGTCACTTGGGTAATACTGGTCACAAAATAATAAGTTTTCAAGTATCCTTTAATAAGATGTGTAGTAGAGTGGCCACAAGGACACTAAACTTCAGGAAGGCAAATTTCCAACGGTTGAAGAGATGATCTTAGTAGCAATAAACTGGGACGATGTCCTGAGACATAAAAGTAACAAATGGGAGAGTTTATTATCATCCTGAATAGGGCCTGTGCACAATATATACCCTATGGGAATAAGCATGCTAGAAATAGTAGGAAACCACTATGGCTAAATAAGGCTGTAAGGGGCACAATAAGTGACAAAAGAAAGCATTTAGGGAATTAAAGCAAGTAGGTAGTGATGAAGCATTAAATAAATACAGAGAATTAAATAACATTTGTAAAAAGCAAGTTGACAAATCCCCGGGCCCGGATGGGATAAACCACAGAGTACTGGAGGAATTAAGTACTGTCATAGGTAGACCATTATTTTTAATCTTTAAAGATTCCATAATAACAGGGTCTGTACCACAGGACTGGCGTATAGCAAATGTGGTGCTAAATTCAAAAAGGGGACAAAAACTGAACTTGGAAATTATAAGCCAATAAACTTAACCTTTTACTGTGGGTAAAATCCTAGAGGGTTTTCTAAGAGATGCTATACTGGAGTATCTGAAGAAAAATAACCTCATGACCCAATATCAACATTGGTTTAGAAGGGACCGTTCCTGTCAAACTAATCTGATAAGCTTCTATGGAGAGGTAAGTTCTGGACTGGACCAAAGAAATGCAGTGGACATGGTGTATATGGAGTTTTCAAAAGCTTTTGATACGGTGCCACACAAAAGGTTGATGCATAAAATGAGAGCAATGGAGATAGGGGAAAATATGTGTAAGTGGGTTAAGAACTGGCTCAGTGATAGCAAACAAAGGGTGGTTATTAATGGAACACACTCAGAATGGGTCACAGTTAACAGTGGGGTACCACAGGGGTCAGTGTTGGGCCCCTTCTTTTTATCATATTTATTAATGACGATTGTAGGGGGCATACAGAGTAGAATCTCAATATTTGCAGATGACACTTAAACTCTGCAGGGTTAATCAATACAGAGGAGGACAATTTTATATTACAGGAGGATTATGTAAACTAAAAGCTTGGGCTGATAAATGAAATGCTTTAATGGGGATAAATGTAAAGGTCATGCACTTGGGCAGAGGAAACAAAAGGTATAATTATGTGCTTAATTGTAAAACACTGGGCAAAAACTGTCACTGAAAAAGACCTGGGTGTATGTGTAGATGATAAACTCACATTTAGTGGCCAGTGTCAGGCAGCTGCTGCAAAGGCAAATAAAATAATGGGATGCATTAAAAGAGGCATAGATGCTCATGAGGAGAACATAATTTTACCTCTATACAAGTCACTAGTGCGACCACACTTATAATACTATGTACAATTCTGGTCTCCGGTGTATAAGAAAGACATAGCTGACAGACGGGTGCAGAGAAGAGCGACAAAGTTTATTAGAGGACTGAGGGGTCTGCAATACCAAGACAGGTTATTAAACTTGGGGTTATTTAGTTTGGAAAAATGAAGGCTTAGGGGTGATCTTATAATAATGTATAAATATATGAGGGGACAGTACAGAGACCTTTCTAATGATCTCTTTACTCTTAGGCCTGAGACTGGGACAAGGGGGCATCCTCTACGTCTGGAGGAAAGAAGGTTTAATCATAATCACAGACGCGGATTCTTTACTGTAAGAGCAGTGAGACTATGGAACTCTCTGCCACATGATGGTGTAATGAGTGAGTCACTACTAACATTTAAGAAGGGCCTGGATGCCTTTCTTGAAAACTATAATATTATCAGTTATACATACTAGATTATTTGATAGGGCGTTGATCCAGGGACTAGTCTGATTGCCATATCTGGAGTCAGGAGGATTTTTTCCCCCAATGTGGAGCTTAGTGTTGCCACATGTTTTTTTTTTGCCTTCCTCTGGATCAACATGTTAGGCTATGGGTTGAACTAGATGGACTTAAAGTCTTCCTTCAACCTTAAAAACTATGTTACTATGTTACTATTCTATTAAATTAAAATCAACTTTGCTAGTGAGAAAACCCCCTCTAAGTTTCTTAGAACTCACTACGACTTTTACACAGATCACAAACGTCTTGGTAACTTGTAATATTCCTACCACTTTTAGCAGAGGTACATAACCCTGAATATAATATTTATTATGCTTGATAATTATATAACACCATTTATACATATCATTATATAACTAGCATAATAGATAAGGCATCTCTGCTGGTATGGTTATGTGGTTTGCATTGTGTTACAGACTTCGTGTTTTTTTATTCAGGAAACAATAGTTTATCTAAGTCAGTATTAAAGCTAGTTCCCCTCTGGTGATTGTGAGAATCCAGCGCAGACTGCTCACACCTGCTACACATGTTAATCTGCCAGTTCACATACACATAGAACCGGTATGGCAGGTGTGCGGCACGCCGGGTCAGCCTGTGGGCAGCGCCAGGCAGCACATTCATCTGCTCAATGAGCTGCAGTGATCATTTATACCAGTCGTCAGGGGTGTAACTACAACAGGTGCAGGGGGTGGAATCACACCCTGGTCCTGAAGCCCTAGGGGGCCCCACAAAAAAGTCCCTTTGGCCTATAGACAAAGACTAATCCTATTAAAGGTTTGAAATATTTGGGGGCCCCATTGCTGTTTTCACATCGGGGCCCATGTGCTTCAATCTACGGAACTGCCAGCCGTCAATGACAGAAGATATTCAGCAATGAAAGTGTTAAAATTAATTTTCTGATTTTATGGGCGGGGTCATCTGGTTTTGGAATGTAAAACTGATGTCGAAATTTCTAAATAATTTCCCTTTCTGACCATTTATTAGTCTTGAAGTTTTAAAGAACTGAATCCAGTAAATGTTCATCTTGGTTCTGGAAGACAACTAAATACAGATACTCATGCATGCTGCTAATACAATACTCATGCATGCTGCTAATACAATACTCATGCATGCTGCTAATGTGTGAATTCTTGCAGATTGAGGCATAGAATGAGTTTTAGAAAGCTAAATAGGAAAGGATTCTTTACAGTTAGAGCAGTCAGACTGAGGAATGCCGACCAAAAGTGGTAATAGACTATACCGGTATGTGCAAATGGTCTGGAGCTTGTCATAATGGCATAATGGGTATGAATAATATACTGAGAGAGAATGCGGAGAACGGCTGACTTTGATGGACCTGTTTCTTTTTTTCAACCCATATAATTAAGTACAGAATTTTTTTCCAAGTAGGGGGAAAAATGGGTGTGCATCTTACAATATATAAGATATAGCTTACCGGGGCGGTGCGGCATCGCTGGAATGGGTTCACAGGAGGCCGATTTGGCAATGCTGCGGGTCTGAGGCTCAGAGAAGGCAGTGTGGAAGCAGTGGGATGTGGGTCCCATTTATCTACACCGGCAGCAGTGCAGTGGGTTCACAGGAGGTCACATCGGCAATGCTGTTGGCCTGGCGCACGTAAGAGACGTTTTCGCGACAACGAGATGTGTGCACTATTTATCTGCTGGCGATGGCCTACAGGAACGTGGCTGCGGAGAAATGAGCTCTTGGCTCTCCAGGAGCTCAACTGCGCACACGCTGCCTGTACAACAATTTTCTTAAAGCCCATCATATCAAGTGCCCACAGATCAATGGCACTCACCTCACACTGCCGTGTCTCCTCCCCCTACAAGCCCCAGGCCTGCAGCATTATCCAGCCTACTGTGACCATCCTGACCCATTCCACGTCACCGTGCCCACAAGTCAGCGGTGCCCACCGATCAGTGGAGCCTGCAACCCGCCGTTGCAACACCCCCTCCTCCGAGCCTTGTGCCCACAGCATCGCTTACCCGTTCTCTTTTGACAATCCTGAGCAGCTTCTCAGCGCCCCGTAGTAAGATGCACTCAGAATATAAGACACGCTAGGATTATAAGACGGATCCCATTTTACATTAAAAATTCTTTTTTTCCCTATTTTCCTCCTCTACAGGCAACCTGGCACAACAATCTCACCAAAAAACTTCGACAAGTGTCCAGGGCTGCGGAGTGGCGCTGGAAGAAAATGCACTTGCCAGACGACTTCACTTCTTTCAAACAAGCTACACTTGCCTCCAAATCAGTCCTCACCTCTGCTAAACAGACCTACTTCACAAACCTGGTATCTTCACTATCCTACATCCCCAAACAACTGTTCAGCACAGTCAACTCTCTTCTCTGCCCACCACTGCCCCCTCCGACCTCCCTCATCTCTGTTGAGGACATAGCCACATACTTCAAAAATAAGATCGACCAAACAAGGCAAAGCTTTACTGTTCCACCACCCAACCATTCCATATACCAGACCTCTGCCCTTCCCTCACAACCTCTCTCTCCAACATCACTGAAGGAGAACTTACTCATCTCCTCTACAAATCACACCTCAGCACCTGTGCACTTGACCCCATCCGTTCCCACCAACCTCACTAACACACTCACCCCAGCCCCAACCCATCTCTTCAACCTATCGCTATCTTCTGGTACCTTCCCCTCAGCTTTCAAGCATGCCACCATCACACCCACCCTCAAAAAGTGAAACCTTGACCCGACTGCTAGGCCCAGCTGTCGCCCCATATTGCTGCTCCCATTTGCTTCAAAAGTCCTCGAGCAGCATGTCTATGCTCAATTTTCCTCCCACTTCTCGTCTAACTCTCTCCTTGACAACCTCCAATCTGGTTTCTGCCCCCACCTCTCCACCGAAACTGCCCTGACCAAAATTACTAATGACTTATTCACAGCCAAAGCTAACAGACATTTCTCCATCCTCCTCCTTCTGGACCTGTCCTCTGCATTCGACACAGTCGACCACTGCCTACTGTTAGACTCTTTCTTCCCTTGGCATCAAAGACCTTGCCCTGTCCTGGATTGCCTCATACCTTTCCGATCGCACATTTAGCATCTCCCACTCCCATACGTCCTCCTCACCTTGCCCTCTTTCTGTTGGGGTCCCTCAAGGCTCTGTTCTGGGGCCCCTGCTTATTTCCATCTATTCCCTTGGCCTAGGACAACTCATAAAGTCCCTTGGCTTCCAGTATCACCTGTACGCTGATGACACTCAGATCTACCTCTCTGGCTCAGATGTCAATTCACTGCTGTCCAGAATCCCGCAGTGTCTGACAGCCATATCCTCCTTCTTCACCTCTACCTTCCTAAAACTCATTGTAGACAAAACTGAACTAATCATCTTTCCTCCATCTCATGTATCTTCCCTACCCAATCTATCTACTATGGTAAACGGCATCACACTCTCTCCTGCACCTGAAAATCTGCTGCCCAGGAGTAACTCTCGACTCTGCCCTGTCCTGTAAACCACACATCCAAATTCTCGCCACCTCTTGCCGCCTCCAGCTCAAAAATAATTCCAGAATCCATCCTTTCCTCAGCCCTCAATTTACTAAAACTCTTGTACACGCCCTCATCCTTTCTTGCCTTGACTATTGCAACATTCTCCTCTGTGGCCTCCCTGCTAACACGCTTGCACCTCTCCAGTCTGTTTATAACTCTACTGTCCGACTAATCCACCTCTCTCCTCGCTACTCCCTGTTTCTTCCCTTTTCAAATTCCTCCACTGGCTCCCAATTCCACAAATTCAATTCAAGCTACTAACACTGACCTACAAAGCCATCCATAACCCGTCCCCTCCCTATATCTCTGAACTAATCTCCCTATATCTTCCCTCACTCACACTCACTCTCCGAACTAATCTCCCACACACGGCGGATGCAGCCGGTGCATTATTTCTCGTTTACTTCATGCACTGAGGTGTGAGTGCTAGTGGATGTTCATCAGAGTTTTGCACTTGTGCTAGCTTCATTATATACCATTGGGCCTGTCTGTATCCTACAGTCAACTGGTATTTTAGCAATGGATTGAATTGCCCACATGTTCCCCATTTTGGGGAACTGGCAAAGTCTTGGTCTTTCACCCAGCCAAGTAATATGTTTCTTACATAGCACTGACAAGGAGCCATATCCCTGATACATGTCATTGACAAGATTCTGTTTTGACTAAAGGGGGAGTCACACGCGTCAATGTCGTCAGCGAGATGATCGCTGACGACATTGACGGCTGATCGCTGGTGAGCTGTCACACAGGCAGACTCACCAGCGATCAATTGACCAGAAACATCGTGGAAACGATTTAAATATCGTTTCCACGATGTCTTGCTCCCGCTGCCAGCCTGCTGGAAGCGGGAGCAGGCTGGTCTCCAAGGTAAACTGCGGGTATCTAGGCAGCGCGCGCTGCCTAGATACCCGACGTGTACCTTAGTTACCAGCCTCCTCCGCTCACCGGCTGGTATCTAAGGTACATAGCGGGTAACTAGGGTCCCTAGTTACCGCTGTGTACCTTAGATACCAGCCGGTGAGTGGAGGAGGCTGGTAACTAAGGTACACGTCGGGTATCTAGGCAGCGCGCGCTGCCTAGATACCCGCAGTTTACCTTGGATACCAGCGCCTAGCGCTTGTGAGAGGCGCTGGGAGCTGGAATATCGCTACTCCCGGTGTCACACGCAGCGATGCTGCGTGTCCACCGGGGGCGACAATCGCCAGGTTTTAGGACAGATTCTAAAACCTGGCGATCATCAACCAGCGATTTATCGCTGGTTGATTCAGTATGTCACACGCATCAATATCGCTGCAACGTCACGTGCAGCCGATATCGTGCAGGCGATATTGACGCGTGTGACTCCCCCTTAACTATCCTCTAAGTTATCGGATCCAATTATCTCTTTATCTTCAGGGAAGCGCCCTTTATCAGGTTTGTTTCACTGTATTCAGCTGTGCTGGAAGTCCTCCATGGAGGATATTTCCACAGTGTTCCAGGTTGGCTTCTGGAGTCCATTATAGTGCAATTGGAGTTGTGCCTACAGCACAACTTTGTCAGGAAAAGAAATTCAGCTCATTGGTTCCTAACACCGGAGCACTCAATTGCTCGGTTAATTCACTCTGAAGTATATCTTCCCTAATCTTCCATCCTCCCAAGACCTCCTCCTCTCCTCCACACTTATTCGTTCCTCACACATCCGCCTGCAAGATTTCTCCCGAATATCCCCCATCCTCTGGAATTCTGCTCCCCAACACGTTTGATTATCCACCATGCTCGGATAGTGCATTTTTGGTAGTAACTGAGTACTGCAGTGAATTTTTTCTGGTTGTTTGTTCCAGCATCGCAGCTTGCACCAGTTCACACTATGTCTTGAGTGCTGTGCAGTTTTTTTCAGATAGATAGATAGATAGATAGATAGATAGATAGATAGATAGATAGATAGATAGATAGATAATAAGGTCCAGTTACACACAGATATCTGTGCAAACATTACTTGCAACTCACTGGTTGCAGTGAAATCATGGACACATTGTTCCATTCATACACAGCCACAAAATGGAACAATGTGTCCATGATTTCACTGCAACCAGCGATCTGTCAACAATCTCTGCACAATTATCTGTATGTAACTGGGCCTATAGACAGATACATACATACATACATACATACATACATACATAGATGATAAATAGATGATACATAATAGATGCATAGATGATAGATTAGATATAGATAGTGATTTAGGCGACCGTCACACGCTTCAATCTTGTGAGCGATATTGATAGTGATCACGTGCACGCGCGATCGCTAACAATATCGCTCACATCGCTGGTGAGATGTCACACAGACAGACTCACCAGCGATGTGGAGCAGCGAGATCGCTGGTAACTATGGTACACATCGGGTTACTAGGCTCCGCGCGGCGCTTAGTAACCCGACGTTTACCATAGTTACCATCTCCCAACATAGGCAGATTGTTCAAGTGATTATCGCTTGATTTGAGCTCCGGCTCACAAATCTGCGATCAAACAATCAAGCGATTTTACATTGTAAAATCGCTTGATTACACGCAGCGATGCACAAACGATATCGCTAAGCGATCAAAAAGCAGATCACATAGGCGATATCGTGCAGGACATTGATACGTGTGACGGCTGCCATAGATAGATACATAGATGATAGATACAATGAAGCTCTTGCTTCTTTTTTAAAGTTGTCCTGTGGAATTTGGGATCCGTCTATCCATTTAGAGTGATAATAGAAATATAGATAAATATAGAAAAAAGTAATAAAAAGTTAGATAGATAGATAGATAGATAGATAGATAGATAGATAGATAGGAAACAAAAGCAGAGCAGCACTGTATGCTGGTTTCAATTGGGTGCTTAGCAATCCAGGAAATCCCTTTCAAAACCCCTATAATACATACAGATCCAAAAGAATGGGCGCAGCACTCCAGTCTGATGTAGCCAAGTTGTTTAATCCAGCTTTAGGCACAGGAAAATGGTGACATTTCGGGCACACACGCCCTTAGTCCTCAACCCTTAGGCTGGCATGTGTGCCTGAAACATCGCCATTTTCCTGTGCCTAAAGCTGGTGTAAAGGGATCCTGGCCCCGAAAAATGAGCCCCCAGCCCCTTAATACCTTTCCCTGCAGCATGCTAACACCTCTGGAGCCATCCCTTTGTGTGGCCAAAGCGATATTGTAATGTTAATAAAAGTGCTTTTTATACCTTATTTCCAGCGGCTTCTCAGCATTTGAGAAGCCGCAAAAGGCGTGCCATGGCTGCTGCTCCCCGCCGCCTGCTTGTTAATTATCCACGCCCCGATGGGCGTGCTACAGATCCAAGAGCCTGTGCGCGTCATAAAAGGGGCGGTAAAGCCGGTATGATGCAATTGCTCATTTTTCGGGGTCAATATCCCTTTAAACAACTTGGCTACATCAGACTGGAGTGCTGCTTCTTTTGTAGATAGATAGATAGATAGATAGATAGATAGATAGATAGAGATGCAGCACTTTTGATGTTAATAAGAGTGCAGACCCCCGAGGTTATCCTCACACTGTCTTGTATACTGCTTGAGGAAGGTGTTACTAGTTGGAGCTGAACTGTCACATGAGCTGAATGAAATCAGATTTCCCATCATCTGATTCCTGTAGATAATCTATTATAATCTATATATAAAGTATAAACTCCCCAATGTGAAGACACAGTTGTGGGGACGGGGAGGATCCGGCGTGATGGATATATGATATATGATGGAGCGCTTCTTTTATTTCCAAACTGCCAGTAATATTAGACAAATATTTGGACTGGGCAAACACAGAGCGCTGACAATAGCACAGAGCCAACGTCTTACGTCAGCGGCTTTCTTAAAGGCTCGCTGATGGCTCCCGCTCACATTATAGCAAACATGTTGGGCAATCCCATTTGTGAGCGAGCGGGGAGTGCTGGCGGTTATAGGATCTGTATGTATCTGGTTTAACGCTTCAAGTCCTGGAGTAAAATGAATTCACTGTGCTGAAAAGTATTGATTGTGCATTGTAACCAGCTGTGCAAATGTGGGATCAGAACACGAAGGTCCGTTCACTGATTGCCAGCAGAGATCCTGAAAATGTTTACAAATTGCTTGTGTTAGAAATTCACATAACGTCAATCAGAACGATTTTCATTTTTTCTCCTTAATCGACGTCTGACTCCATCCGTGCAGGAGAGAACTGGTCTTGGCCATTTTCGGCTTTTACAAGCCCCGGCTTTACAATGCCCATTATGTCCCTCTGTATAGGCGCTTGTTTGTTTTAGCTCCTATAAATGCAGGTTTTGTTTTACAGGTTTTTATATGGACTATTGACAGAGTGAATGACATGAGGAAGCTTTATGATTCTGCAGTTCCACATTTAGAAAATGCCTGAAAATGTTCTTTTCTTTTAACATTGTTATCGTGTATCCAGGGGCGTAACTACAACAGGTGCAGGGGCTGCAATCACACCCGGGCCCTGGAGCCTAGGGGGCCCCAAAAGTCCCCATGGCCTATAGAAAAAAATTATTGCTATTAAAGATTTGCAATAATTGGGGGCCCCATTGGAGCATCGGGGCCCATGACCTTCAAGTTACTCCACTGTGTGTATCTATATAAAAAAATTCTAATCAGATTACACATGGAATATTTGGTGCCTGTGAATAAAAAGGAAATAGCTCAACAAGGGCACAGGAAGCAGGCCGAGGTCATTGAAGGGGTTGTCCACTATTGGAAAATGTATTATTAGTAGGCACAGGACATGATAATGTTTATACTCCACTCCTCGGAGGTGGCGCTGCTCCTCTGTACTCAGTGCTGTGTCATCCTCCGGTTTGCCGGGATCATCTGTTGGGGGCATCACATGAGTGCTGCAGCCAGTCAGCAGATTGTGGAGCAAATTACCCTTTGACTGTGTGCAAACTGCAATTTTATGTATGCCAAGGGGTGGCGAGCAACAAGGAGAAGACCCTTTGGGTCATTACACCTTCACTGCCTCGAGAAGCGAGTCTGGGAGGGCATTCAAGACTTCTGGTATAGCCACAGTAGGTGGAATAGACTTACCTAAGAGGTGGCCACCAGGTGCAGCCCCAGGAGGGTCTTTCTGCTACTACAGCTAACTCCAGGGGTCAGCTCCTACAGACAGAGACTGTGGAAAGGTGATGCAGCTAGACGGCTGAAGCGGGCTGGTAACAGGACTCTGTGGTAGTAAGGGGATGTAGACAGGGATCCCAACAGGTGTACACAGACACTGATGGGTAGGCAGGTACAAGACTCTAGTACAAGACAAAGAGTTAGCAGGTAAAGGCACATGGTCACGGACACAGTGTACAAAAATACAGGACAGGGACCTGAGAACTTGCAACACACTAAGGGACTGTGCACATTGCTCAGGCACCTCCCAATGGTGGAAGGTGCCTTAAGCAGCCTGTGCTTCTCAGCCGTAGGCTGAGAACCACTTCCAGGTTAGGGCGCACTGGCCTTTAAAAGTAGTGAGGATGTTATGCATGCCACCTAATCATGCTCCCAGGAGACCTGCGCAGTGAGTGCAGGCCATAGGGGGAGACACAGATGGAGGGCTGACAGATGGCACAGGACCACTGGCAGAGTGAGATGCCAGTAGCAATGTGTGAAACAGAAAACATTGAAACAATAAAATGGACGCCAAGATTACTGACTTAAAATTAATAGAAAACCTCTGGAAAATCCTTGGTGACAAAGTTATGGCCAAAAAACCGACAGCTGTCACAGAAATTTATGAGAGACCGGAAGAAGAGTGGAGCAAAATCCCCCCAGAGCAGAGTGAGACTAGTGATGTCCTGTGGCTGCAGATGTGCTGAAGTCATTCAAAGCAAAGGCCTGTACAAAGCAAAGGCCTGTACACCTCCTTCTGACTACTGACTGCTGTAACGTTCATAACATTTAGTGTTAATCTTTCTCTGTCTGCAGTCATTACTGTTCTCTAATTATGATCATCACGTTTTAATTAAAATAAAAGTTTTAAGTTGATAAATTTTGGTTATCTTGGAGCACACTGATCTAGTGGCACAGTGCCCCCCTTACACAAAATGTTCATCAATGTAGATTACATTCTGTCTGCAAAAATCAAGTGATCGTACATTGTTCTCTAATTTTAATCGCTAGTGTATATACAGTATTTAAAAAAATTCTAATACAAATTGCTTTACTTTTATTATATCAATTAAAAAATTCAGATATTTGGTTTCACCATGTCCATAAAAGTCTAAAATGTTAAAATATTACATTATTTATTGTGTACAGTGAATGCCATCGAAAAATAAAAATACCAGATGTCAACTTCTGGTCACTGTCAGAAATGTTACCAAGATAGCAAGAATACCAAAACACAACTATGGAGCTGCTCAATAAACAGTCCAACAGTTCTGGAGGTTTTATTTTTTTGTTTAAAGCAGTAAAACATAAGAAAAAAATGCATGATTATTATTATTATTATTATTATTATTAATTATTATAGCGCCATTTATCCAATGGTGCTTTAAATGTGAAAAGAGACATGCATAGACAAGTACAATAATTATGAACAATACAAGGCACAGACAGATACAGGAGGAGAGAGAACCCTGCCTGCTAGGGCTCACAGTGCACAAGGGATGAGGGAGGATACAGTAGGTGAGGAGTGAGGACCCTGCCCACGAGGGCACAGTCTACAAGGGATGGGTGAGGATATAGTAGGTGAGAGGAGAGGACCCTGCCCACGAGGGCTCACAGTCTACAAGGGATGGGTGAGGATACAGTAGGTGAGAGGAGAGGACCCTGCCCACGAGAGCTCATAGTCTACAAGGGATGGGTGAGGATATAGTAGGTGAGAGGAGAGGACCCTGCCTATGAGGGCTCACAGTCTACAAAGGATGGGTGAGGATACAGTTGGTGAGGAGAGAGGACCCTGCCTATGAGGGCTCACAGTCTACAAGGGATGGGGGAGGGTACAGTAGGAGAGGGTAGAGCTGGCCATGCGGTGGTTCAGTAGACTGAGGATCACTGCAGGTTGTTTTGGTATAGCTGTAAAAACAGAAGTAACTTGAAGCTTTATGGGCCCTGATGCAAAAGCTCCAACAGGATCCCCATTCATTGTAAATCTTTAATAGTATCAGTCTTTTTCTATAGGCCAAAGGGACTTTTGGGCCCCCCCTAGGCTCCAGGACCTGGGTGCGATTGCAACCCCTGCACCTGTTGTTGTTCCACCCCTGGCTATGTATGTTCACATAGTGCGTTTTTGATCAGTTTTTTACATGGAAAATGGATCACAGCAAAGTCAATGAGTTATTGGAAATGCTGTTCAGACATTGCATTTTTTATTGGTCCGTTTTTGGGCAGAAAACACTTCCTGAAAAAGAATGAGCGTGTCAATAAGTGATCTGTTTCCTCCAGCATTTTCTCCATTGACTCCATTGTAATGAAAAAAAAGGAGCAATAACACATGAAAAACGCGGCACGTTTTGGGTTTGTTTTTTTCCAAAAATGGATCCAGTTTTGCTGCTGAAAATTCTACAAATACGCAGCCTAAAAAACGGATCAAAAACACAGCACATGGCCTAATAGTGATTGCTGTAACAGTGAATCCTAGAAATGTCTTCTTATTTTCATATCTGGAGTTTCCTCCTGTGAGGCCATGTGTATCCAATATATAAGGGTTTCTGACTTCCACTAGATCAATACAGTAAAACAGCAATGGGCACCTAATTATAATGTCACACGATGACTGTTGTGGAGGCTGAAAACTGCAGGCCGAACATAATTCTTTTTATTGATATTTTACTTTTATTGTATCACTTTATTCTTGCTGATATTGTTAAGGGAATCTGTGCTCGGGTATACACTGTGCTTGGGTACACTCTGTGCTCAGGTACACTCTGTGCTCGGGTACACTCTGTGCTCGGGTACACTCTGCGCTTGGTTACACTCTGTGCTCGGGTATACTCTGTGCTTGGCCGCTTGCCGTGCTTGATCGGCTCACACTGGCGGTAAAATCAGTGTTATCGGATGTAGTGTGAACCAAAATAAAGAAATTGACTAAACTCTGCCCTACTCTTCCCTGGAAGTGCTTTGCTTATGGCTGGCTCTATGTGGCCATAGAGCCAAACTGCCCAATTAGTGATTCCCAATGAGGTTCCAGGCAAGTTTGGGTCTAGAACAGAACTTTATATAAAATCCATCTGAACCTGCAGAACACAAACTTCCACGGGTCCGCTCAACTCTAGTCCTAATTCAGCATACCACTTAATGAATAACGCAGGGATCTCAAAAGGCCCAGTCACACACATAACGATATCATTAGAGAGATCATTGTAACTGTGACGTTACAACGATCTCTCCAGCGATGTCGCTATGTGTGACATCTAGTAACGATCAGGCCCCTGCTGTGAGATCGCTGATCGTTACATTCTGCTCTGGGTCAATTTTTGATCGTTGGTTTCCCGCTGGTAAGCACTCATCGCTGCGTGTGACAGCGAGAAACCACTGATAAGTGATCTCACAGGCTGGTAACCATGGTAAACACCAGGTAACTATCCAGGCAGCATGCGCTGCCTGGCTACCCGGTGTTTATCATAGTTACCAGTCCTTCAATGGCAAACAGGTGAAACGGTTCTCAATGCCAAGTAACGGACTGGGTGGTCCCTGCGGTGAATAGTGTCCCTCTGAGGCTCCACAGGTGTCCTTCTCTATCCTGACTGTCCCCCTCTCTTCGCTGCTTTAGCATACCCTGCAAGGGTATAGAGGGCCCTCGATTGGAGTTCCCGTTGTCTTGGCCCTGACACTCGGGGTCCTGGCTCTCAATGGTGGGTACCCCCTGGTATAGCTGCGGTGATGGTGAAGTTGTGAGTTGTGCTCCTGTAAAGCCTTCAACCACACTGTTCTGTTCTGTGGTGCAGGGTTAAATCGTCTGAACCACCTCGGAGCCTGTACTCCGGGTCGTGGACTGGGCTCGGTTCTTCTATCACCCGCTCTCTCTCTTGGCCCCTTTCTCCTTCTGGGTCGCCAGTGCTCAGTGCCCACCCTGTTAGCTGTCTTTGCTGTCATGAATTGACTTCCCTTGTTCTTGTCTATCCACTATTCTAACTCCTTACTGCTTTCCCCACGGCTATATACCCTAACTCTCCTCCCACCAGGACCGGTTACCCTGGAAACGGGTGCCTAATTGGTCCTCTGCCTCTAGATGTTGCATGTGGTAGATGGAGCCTCAGGATTATCCTATTCACCACTGGGACAGAGAATACGACACCTTAATCAGGGGTGTAGTACCCTCCTGTGACGCACTCTTAGTGGGGCGCCACACTTACAGGCAGCGCTAAGCAGGGAGGACGCTGTAACATGGCCTTCAGCGATGTGGGAGGTGGCTCCCATGCCCCTGATCCCTGGGGAGATCTGCCTGTTTTACAGCTCCCCAGCGACCAGGTAACGACGCTGCAGCGATCTCGGCAGGTTGTTATCGCTGTCGGGATCGCTGGAGCAGTCGTTTTTTTTGTGACAGGGTCTAATCTCCTGGCCTCAAGGGCAACCAACAGTGCATGTTTTCAGGATTTCCCTATTATTGCACAGGTTATAATTGAATCACCTACACTAGTGATGATTACAACTCATGTGCAATG
This sequence comes from Allobates femoralis, assembly GCA_033576535.1. NCBI lineage: Eukaryota > Metazoa > Chordata > Amphibia > Anura > Aromobatidae > Allobates > Allobates femoralis. Next base: position 64,477,555 of record JARQOC010000005.1, read on the forward strand.
CTAAGGAAATCCAGAAAACCTGCACTGCTGGTGGGCCTTGAGGCCTGGAGTTCCCCATCCCTGGTTTACCGATTGATGTGTGCCTCCATGCACCTTGCAACAAATCTTACTCCAGTCCTGCACAGGAGCCAATTTCTAGCACAGCGAACACCAAGACTTGACATGAATTAGACAAACTTTTACATTGCGCCCCCGCCACGCTCCTGCCTGTTCCCCCCCCCCCCCCCCCCCCCCCCCCCCCCCCCCGTGATCCCCCAGCTCAGACCATTCACCTTGGAAAAAGAACATTTTTGCACAACTCTAAGGGTGCCTTCACACTGCGGCAGCGTCCGGTCCGGGGCTGTCAGGGGTGACAGCCTGGACCGGAGTTTTGCTGCATAGAATACTATCGGGCTGCACGGAGCTGGATCGCGCCGGGTGGCAATTATCTGCCATCCGGCTGCTAGCTCGCCGGATGAATCCTGCAGAAGTGGGGATTTGTCTGCCGACTCCAAAAACGGTGCATGCAACGTTTTTGGAGTCGGCAGACAATTCCCCACTTCTGCAGGATACATCCGGCGAGCTAGCAGCCTTATGGCAGATAATTGCCACCCGGCGCGATCCAGCTCCGTGCAGCCCGATAGTATTCTATGCAGCAAAACTCCGGTCCAGGCTGTCACCCCTGACAGCCCCGGACCGGACGCTGCCGCAGTGTGAACCCAGCCTAAGAAGATTGAATGCTTTAGGTATCCACCGACTGAACAGCTATCTAAAGTGTTGTTCCATTAATTACCCTCATGAGAGATCCGCCGGCTCGGGGGAGTGGCTGGAAGAAGAGATTTTGTACAATTCAATATTTTTTAAACCAAAATTCTAAACTAAAAGTTTTAAACTTCATAAAAAGCTCCAAATAAAGTGTTCAGTGCGTTTCTATCCTTCCAGGCATGAAGGGAGAAGGTAATCGCCTCTGATTTGCTATGTATTAGTTTACACTCTTTATTGGGACACTAATGACCAGCACAAATAAAGCCTTGTTTGCTCACCAGGATTGAGTGGAATAAGAATGGCTTCTTTAATAGCTTTTTGGGCAGAACTCCTTTAGTTTGTGGAGTGTGTGTAAGGTAAACAATCCTTTATTTTTCATCCTTCTTTGTGTTCTGGCAGATGACAGATCGCAATGTGTATTTGGACAGGGAGGACAAAACACTGAATGTATAGAATTCTGCATTCAGCTGTATGGCCGCAAGAAGTTACCAGGAGGAAGTTATTTTATTAACTACACATTACTTCTATCAGAGCTCAACTGATTAGAAAATGATGCCGCAACCTGTCCAATCATTAAGTCATGAAACTGAGCAATCACGCAACGGCAGAGATAGGACGTGTTGGATGTTAACATGTCCAGTTCTTTTTCCTCTTGAAGATAAACCAGCTTATTTCACCCCCCACCCCGTCCTACTGACACGTACATGCACACTCGGTGGATTGTAACATGTATCATGTATGTTTATGGGGATGTCATGAGAAACAGCTGTTGGTTGGACACTTTACTTTGCGCTCAAAGGGAAATTCAGCCATTCAGCTGATGGTCATCTCATCCAACACCCTTCTCCCCATACAGAGGAACGTTTGGCTCAGTTGAGTGTTGTTCCATTGCTCTTTAGGTGTTATCTCCCTGTATTTTACTGCTATTCACAGTCACTGGAGCTGTGTTCGTGGATCGTGAAATTTCTTGTCAAAGTCTTTGATAAAAAAAAATTGGCGAACCAGAGAAACTATAGGGGAGTCTTTATAAGTTCTTTTTTCATGTTTGTGTGGGTGTTTTTTTCACTTTACACTTACTGGGTTTGTTATGGGATTGTCTGATAGACACCTCCATTACTAACCCCTGGGTTTGATACCAGCTGACATTATACAGCTGCCATCAACCCTAAAAAATATTAACCAGATGGCAATCGGGTAGATCGGGAAGACCCGGTACAAAGTGCCCGAATTGGCGCATTTAATTGATTCATAAATTCTCGGGTGGCTGTGAGTTAGTATATTTAGGCTGGGAAAGGCCAAAAAAACATGGGCTTTCCCATACTTGTAATACTAGCCTCCAGCTGTCTACTTTGCCTTGGCTAGTTATCAAAAGTAGAGGTTAAAAACACCCCTTAGTCCTACATCAACTCTCCCTGAACTGCAGTGTGCCGAGCATCACGCCCCTGGTTTTATCACATAAGACCTGATGACGGGATGCAACCAACAAGGACACGGCATTTCTGTGTTTGCTGGCAATCCCGCATATTTATTGGCTGTCTAACAGACACAAAATATGCGGGACAAGGACTTGAGCTTTTACTCAAACATCTGTGATACTTGATGTGACCTTCATCAGACCTATTGTATAAATAATAAATATTATTTTTAAGGCACAAATAATTTAATGGTGTTGTACATGTGAAAAAGATATACATACATATATAATTGGTTTCTTCATGGACATTAATTGTTATCTAGGATTGTGTCACTATTTTGCACCAACCATGCAAAAAATTGCACTTTTCCCCCTTTTCTCCCCCTCCTTTCTTCCTCCTTTTTTTCAGAAAATATTCCAATTTTAAATTGATTTGACTTTTTTCTTTATTCAACTATTTTCCTTCCACAGGGCAATGGCGACTAGCTGCTTGTGACACTTTATATACGTTCCCTCATTGTACTTTCTTAATACTCTAGACCGTATTAACCTTTACCCCTGTTTTCTCCTTGTCAGCGCTCTTGGTCTATCCAGTCCACTGAATTAACTAATCCAGTCCTTATTTTCTTTCCAGTCTAATCATCCTTTCTTTTTTTTCCACAGGATATTGATCTCTACAAAATGTTCTTGAATCTGATATTATATAGCTTTACATACTATCACCCTTTCATTGCTGACCAATGTTAGCCCCTTAATCGTGTTATTGATACCGCTTCCTACCAACCAAATGAACTGCCGCACTATTCTGAGTATGCGTGAGCAGCTCATTCTGACCGGCCGGTCTGCGCCTGCGTTCCGTCACCTATACACTTCCTCCCCGCTCTGCACATGCGCTTTGACTTCTTCCACACGTCGAGGCGCCCAGCAGCAGCTGTAAGGAAGATGACAATTATCATACGCACATTTAAGGAAACAGCAATGTTACTACCTTGCGCTCGTTGCCCCTGAAGAAGCCGTTCACAGGCGGCGACACACGACGGGTGTCAGGGTCCCTCTGTGCCCACAATCAATTTGTTTCCATGGCTCCTAGGTGATTACTTTGCCTTTGCATCCTCTGGGTCTCTTTGAAGCAACCACTCTATGTATCTGTATTATATTATTTTCTGTTTCACCCCTGTGCTGCAGATCAGAGCGGCCTCAATAATCTACATTACACCAGTACTGGTTTATATCATTCACCGAATGGACTTAAAAACATAGAAAAAACTCACCAAAAATTTGCCAGGTAAATACCCATTGCACTTAGCAGCAGCTGCCAGCTCCTCTGAGAGGCAACACAGGTGTCTGTATGCCGATACTCAATCACCTGCAACCCACAGTGGGGGCGGTTGTGGCACCAGCGTCCGGCCATGCTGTCAGGGAGGTGACTGGTGGCATTTAAAGACACAAGGTTACCATAGGGCTCTGCCATTCACGGTGCATGCAAGGCATAGTGTCGGAGCAGCCTATTGGTCTCGCCCTGCTATTAGATCAGGCGGGCTGCTCCGCACTGATTACATGCCTCACAAATGACAGATGCCCCCCAGAGGGCTCAGCCTCAAACTGCAGATAAAAAAATGCAATAAAACACTAAAGATGAAAATGTGAGGTGTTTGTGGGTATTTTGGCCAAAATACGTAAGCCGGTAACCCACGGTCAAGGGCCCTCACGCTTACCAGTCCTAACCACATGCCTTTTGCGACATGTGTTATTTGTATTATATCATTCACCGAATGGACTTAAAAACATAGAAAAAACTCACCAAAAATTTGCCAGGTAAATACCCATTGCATTTAGCAGCGGCTGCCAGCTCCTCTGAGAGGCAACACAGGTGTCTGTATGCCGATACTCTATGTATTTCTATGTTTTTAAGTCCATTCGGTGAATGATATAATACAAATCAGACATGTCGCAAAAGGCATGTGGTTAGGACTGGTAAGCGTGAGGGCCCTTGACCGTGGGTTACCGGTTTACGTATTTTGGCCAAAATACCCACAAACACCTCACATTTTCATCTTTAGTGTTTTATTGCATTTTTTTATCTGCAGTTTGAGGCTGAGCCCTCTGGGGGGCGTCTGTCATTTTGTGAGGCATGTAATCAGTGCGGAGCAGCCCGCCTGATCTAATAGAAGGGCGTGACCAATAGGCTGCTCCGACACTATGCCTTGGATGCACTGTGAATGGCAGAGCCCTATGGTAACCTTGTGTCTTTAAATGCCACCAGTCACCTCCCTGACAGCATGGCCGGATGCTGGTGCCACAACCACCCCCATCTGTGGGTTGTAGGTGATTGAGTATCGGCATACAGACACCTGTGTTGCCTCTCAGAGGAGCTGGCAGCCGCTGCTAAGTGCAATGGGTATTTACCTGTCAAATTTTTGGTGAGTTTTTTCAGTACTGGTTTATGGCGCACACTGTTTACTGCATGCTTATTTTTGGTAACCATTGTCACAGTCTCATTTAGGTATTGCATTTCTTTGTGCGTTTGGTACCGTTACACTTGGCGACGCACCAGCGATCCCGACAATGATACGACCTAGTAGGGATCGCCTGTGCTTCGCTATGTGGTCACAGGTGAGATGTCAAACAGTCAGATCTCACCACTGACGCAGCAATGATCCGGAATGATACAGAGGTCATTGGGACCCTGTTTCTCAGACCTGTAGTATTGGGGTCGTTGATCGTTGTCCCTGTCAAACACACCAATGCATGCTGCGCAAGCGGGACCCCAATGATCAAAAAATGGTCCAGGCGACTCTGACACGACCATCGATCTCACAGCGGGGGCCCAGTCGCTGCTAAGTTTCAAACATAGCGAGATCGCTGGCGAGGTCGCTGTTGCATCACCAAACTTATGACTCAGCAGCGATCTCGCTAGCAATCTTGCTTAGTGTGACAGGGGCTTTACTCTTTTCCTCCTAGTATATAGCATCTCCTATATCTACAGTGACTCGGTCACCAGTTCTTATGGTGCTTATCTTCAAATTGCACAATATTGAACTTCTTTGATTACTTTTTAGGTCTCCCCAGATTCCTTTTTGCCATTTCTTGACATCTCTAATTGTGTGTTCTGCTCTTTGATAATCAAGAAGGCTGTTTTGAATATTTGATCATGGTCTTCACTAGAGACCCTTATTGGGCACTTTATTTGTGAACCATTGCCGCTTATTAATAGGTGTGACTAGCTACATACTTAATAGGGACGTCACACGCGTCAATATCGCGTGCAATATCGCTGCTGCACATGACGTTGCAGCAATATTGACGTGTGTGACAGGGCACATCAACCAGTGATAAATCCCTGGTTGATAGTCGCCAGGTTTTAGAACCTAAAACCTGGCGATGGTCGCCCGGTGGTCATGCAGCATCACTGCGTGTGACACCGGGAGACGAGCGAGAAGCCAGCTCCCAGCGCCTCTCAGCAAGCGCTGGGAGCTGGTATCCATGGTAAACAGCGGGTAACTGAGCGCCGCACGGCGCTTAGTTACCCGCTTGTTTACATGGTTACCAGCGTTCTCGCTGGTTCTGATCGCTGGTGAGTCTGCCTTTGTGACAGCTCACCAGCGATCAGTCTTCAATGTCGCCAGCGATGAGATCGTTGGCAACATTGACGCGTGTGACGTCCCCATTAGTCTCCCGTCATATATGATTTTGTATACTTTGTTGTGGGATCACTGTTTTGTGCTGTGTCTTGTACACTCTTTTTAAACTGTTTTTAAGTAATTCTTGTGTCTTCAAATGGTGCTTTTTCTAATAAAGTTTTGTATATATCTTTTGCAAAAAATCTGACTAGCGCAATCGATTCCCGTCTCTTCCGCACGTCTTTTTTCTTTTTTATGCTGATTCCAGTCATTCGCTCTGTTAAAATAAAAAACCCTGTACTCCCCTCCAGCACTGACAGTAATCTCCAGGAGTGATTCGACACGGGGCTCGTGTACAGTGTCACGTGAGCACCGAACGCGAGTACCGACAGCGCTGGAACAGCGAGAGATAAGCATAGGGTTTATTATTATAATGGGGGGGAGGGTGAATAAGTGGAATCAGAAGGGGCGGTCCTAGTAGTGGACAATCCCATTAACCCTTGATAGAACAAGAATATAAATGTAAGGGCTCGTTTGGATGATTTTATATTCGGTTCGAGTGCTCTCCATCAAAAAATCAGATGGAACTTGGACCAATATTATGCAATTTGTTGATGTAGATATAGATGCAGATGTCTATTTGGTCTGAGTAAAATAAAATCACAGCATGTATGATTTACCTCAGAGAATTAGATGGAGCTCGACCATTCAAATTTATGGGTCAGTGAAAAAATCGGATGATAGCTGTTGGCCAAATGATGGTTTGACCAATTCCTGCCGCCTGATTCTTCTATAAACAAGTGTGCTTGTTCAGCTTCTTCTGTGCTCTCTATGAAAGAACCACTGCCAAATACAGTGTTGGCCAAAAGTATTGACACCCCTGCAATTCTGTCAGATAATACTCAGTTTCTTCCTGAAAATGATTGCAATCACAAATTCTTTGGTATTATTATCTTCATTTAATTTGTCTTCAATGAAAACAGACAAAAAGAATTGTCCTAAAGCCAAATTGGATATAATTCCACACCAAACATAAAAAAGGGGGTGGACAAAAGTATTGGCACTGTTAGAAAAATCATGTGATACTTCTCTAATTTGTGTAATTCACAGCACCTGTAACTTACCTGTGGCACCTAACAGGTGTTGGCAATAACTAAATCACACTTGCAGCCAGTTGACATGGATTAAACTTGACTCAACCTCTGTCCTGTGTCCTTGTGTGTACCACATTGAGCATGGAGAAAAGAAAGACGACCAAAGAACTGTCTGAGGACTTGAGAAACCAAATTGTGAGGAAGCATGAGCAATCTCAAGGCTACAAGTCCATCTCCAAAGACCTGAATATTCCTGTGTCTACCGTGCGCAGTGTCATCAAGAAGTTTAAAGCCCATGGCACTGCGGCTAATCTCCCTAGATGTGGACGGAAAAGAAAAATTGACAAGAGATTTCAACGCAAGATTGTGCGGATGGTGAATGAAGAACCTTGACTAACATCCAAACAAGTTCAAGCTGCCCTGCAGTCCGAGGGTACAACAGTGTCAACCTGTACTATCCATCGGTGTCTGAATGAAAAGGGACTGTATGGTAGGAGACCCAGGAAGACCCCACTTCTTACCCCGAGACATAAAAAAGCCAGATTGGAGTTTGCCAAAACTTACCTGAGAAAGCCTAAAATGTTTTGGAAGAATGTTCTCTCTTTTTGGGCAAAGGCATCAACATATAGTTTACAGGAGAAAAAAAGAGGCATTCAAAGAAAAGAACACGGTCCCTACAGTCAAACATGGCGGAGGTTCCCTGATGTTTTTGGATTGCTTTGCTGCCTCTGACACTGGACTGCTTGACCGTGTGCATGGCATTATGAAGTCTGAAGACTGCCAACAAATTTTGCAGCATAATGTAGGGCCCAGTGTGAGAAAGCTGGGTCTCCCTCAGAGGTCATGGGTCTTCCAGCAGGACAATGACCCAAAACACACTTCAAAAAGCACTAGAAAATGGTTTGAGAGAAAGCACTGGAGACTTCTAAGGTGGCCAGCAATGAGTCCAGACCTGAATCCCATAGAACACCTTAGGAGAGATCTAAAAATGGCAGTTTGGAGAAGGCACCCTTCAAATATCAGGGACCTGGAGCAGTTTGCCAAAGAAGAATGGTCTAAAATTCCAGCAGAGCATTGTAAGAAACTCACTGATGGTTACGGGACGCGGTTGATCGCAGTTATTTTGGTTAAAGGTTGTGCGACCAAGTATTAGGCTGAGGGTGCCAATACTTTTGTCTGGCCCATTTTTGGAGTTTTGTGTGAAATGATCAATGTTTTGATTTTTGCTTCATTCTCTTTTGTGTTTTTTCATTGAAGACAAATTAAATGAAGATAATAATACCAAAGAATTTGTGATTGCAATCATTTTCAGGAAGAAACTGAGTATTGTCTGACAGAATTGCAGGGTTGTCAATACTTTTGTCCACCCCCTTTTTTATGTTTGGTGTGGATTTATATCCAATTTGGCTTTAGGACAATTCTTTTTGTGTTTTTTTCATTGAAGACAAATTAAATGAAGATAATAATACCAAAGAATTTGTGATTGCAATCATTTTCAGGAAGAAACGGAGTATTATCTGACAGAATTGCAGGGGTGTCAATACTTTAGGCCAACACAGTACCTCTGGTGGTCACATATCACAGGGAGAACAAAAGGAACACCCATCTAAAATCGGAAATGCTGGATCCTTATCTCCTCCAACAATCATCTGTCAGGGACACCCTAAACCTTGGACTGTTGGCCAAACCAACTGATATCAGCAGACATGGCCAACGTAAAGGCCCCGTCTCACTCTACGATATCGTGAAGGATATCGTTAGTACGTGACGGGTTTTCAGTCATTCTAACGACATCATAACGACGTTGTTCAGTGTACAAACGATCAATGATAATCGGGCAGATTGTTGATGGGAGGTTTGTGAACCGGACCTTAAACCAAACGATGAGCGTTTGTTCAACCTGCAGCATGGGTGTGTGTGACACCTCGATAACGATGTCGTTAGCGACCTCACCTATTGAGAAGTGAAGGACGTAGGCGAGCTAACCACCGCAAGTATCGTTTGTCGCGGGATTGTTGCTGCGTCGTTGCCGATATCTATACGTGTGACATTTCACTAGCGATCATTGAACGTCGTTCTAGCGATCTAGGTCAAATCGGATTGTTTGTCGGTTTGCCGACACATTGAAGCGTGAGACGGGGCCTTTAGTGTAATGTGTATGGAGGCCTTTAGACTATATTCAGATGGACTTTTATGAGGAGTTTTGAAGTCGATATACGCCAGAAATCACCTCAAAAATACCTGAAAAAAACTAATAAAAGATTCTTCCGATTCATTTTAATATTAATCTTCAGATTTTGAAACATCTCATGCAGGAAAAATAATAACATGTCACTTCTTCAAATAAATTCCTCCTGGCATCCAGTCAAAATGTGACACATCAAGAGAAAACCCGCACGTTACAGGAAATTAACACTTGACAAACCCTCCAAAAAACCTTCAGGAAAAAAAACACTTAAAAAAATAAAGGGTTCTCTCAAACAGTTAAACACCTTAAAGAATAAAACATAGCCCAACTAATCACACATAAATAAATTATCCTTTTGAAAAAAAAAATCTCCGGCTCACATTGAAAGGGGAGAGTAAAAATGGGGAAATTAAAGCAATAAGAAAATAATACGTTTGTGACGCCAGTTGGGATCTCCAGCCAGTAGGTGGCTGGCACTGCAGCTAATCCCTGGGAGATAGGTCATATGGCAGTGAAGATGTTGAACCCCTTCCAACTAGAGCTGGCTCCCATGGCATGATGAGTGTAGTGGTGGAAATGATGAGGTGCAGAGGGAATGGAGTCACACTGTTACAATAGTCTCTCTTATCTGGGAGACTTGTGACTGGTTTAGGATCTCTGTCTCTTTCCTTTGTTGATACTTCATTTTAAACATGTTTCTTTCCTTTGGCAGTTCAGGAGTTAATGTCGGTTTCCTGCTGCTAGCAGACTACTTAGCTTCCTTATCAGGTGTGGCTACTCTGTGATTACTCCCATCCCTTTTATATGGTCACATGGTTCCAGCATGCTTTGCTGGTGATTGAACATTCCTGGCCAAACTTCCTGAAGTGAAGGAGGTTCTCTGGAGAGCTGACTACTGCTAAGCCATCTGCTGCAAATGACCGAGGTAGCAGGCGTGAAGTTGCCATGTTTCTTCCCTGTCTGTCTCCCCTTCCCTCTTGTCTTCCTTATTGCAGTGGTTGGGACTATTTCCTATTGAGGGTTAACATCAGGGCCAGCAAGGGCCTAGGTATCCTGCTTGCCGACAAGTTGAAAGAACATGTATAGGGACGGTAGGGAGATCAGGACACAGACGTAGGTGAGTGCAGGAGGTCACATCTCCCCTGTTACCTATGAGTTGGACCCTTCACTGTATTTGTCCCCCTGGTGTCTCCTCGTCTGTTGTTTTATGCTGTGTGCCAGACATAGTTGGTCTGTGCATCACTTTCACGCACCGTTGCCAGACATCCCCCTAGTCGAAGCGTGACATACACAGAGTCAGTCTCTTTGCTTTACCTTTTACTAAAGATGCTCAAGCAGGTCCAGGGTATAAAAGCACCACTATTTTTATGTGGTCCGGCCAGTCTGGGAGGAGCCACAGTTCACTTTGCTCGGTGAGTATTGTGGCCTACCCGCTGACTTGTTCCTGTTGTAGGTTTCTAGGTGTCTTTGAGCAGTCCTTTACTCCCTCTTTGATTGCTGTGGATTACCTCCAGCCAGGCAGGTAATGCGGGCCCTGTGAGTATCTGTGGTCCCTTTTGTGCAGTTCTCTGGTCCTCTGTATTACTGACACCTTGGAAAGTTCCCACTTGAGTGGCTAGTGAGCATGAAACCCACTAGTCTCCAGTTTCTGTCATTAGACTTTGAAGGCTTAGTAACCTAGGGCCTTATACCATGTTCTGCAGCTGGTCCCTCAGGGCAGCCTCCTGGCTCACTCTTGACTGAACCTCTTCTGTTGCCTTTCTCAGCCTTACTAACCTAACCCCTCCCTCCAACCAGAAGATGAGTCACAGCCCAAGCCAGGCCCTTCAGTGCTCTGCTTCCTGGTTAGAGATCAGGCAGTGTTGGATTCTTCAGACTTCCAGCAGAGGGAGCTCTAATTCTTCCCAGACATGGGTTTACAAACGATTGTGAAGAAATACCATTTGTGGCAGGGGCAACACAGTTACAGATTACTGTAATCATTTTTTATTCTCTTCAAAATAAATAATCTACAATGATAGAACCAAAAATAAATTATATAAAAAAATAAATATATTAAGGGAATCCTAATCATCTTTTCAGTAACAAATGGCTGTTTGTTCTTCTCATCGTCTAGTGATTGATCACTAGGTTTCATTAATTTCCTGCTCACAATGTAAAATATTTCTCCAGATTTCTGTAGAACGGTAACTTTTGCCCCAGAAAACTTTGTACAAACTTTTCCCTTCTCTTTATTGTAGTGCGGCCAATGTGTTTATTCAGTGAGTTCACGGGCGTGGCACGGAGATCTGCTAAATCTTCCTTCTCTTCTACCCACCCCGCTTTTTATTAGCAAACAGCCTCCAGGGAGGGAGGAATGGTTATCTCATACTCTTTTTCTACATATTTTCCATGGATCCACACATTACCCTAAGGCAGTTCTTACACAAACATATATTTTTTAACAGTTGTTTTGTCTTGGTTCATTCATACTTCAATTTTTAGAACACATTTTTGTTATAGATGCTATAAAACTATGCAAAGTGAGTGTTCAATAAATCAATGTGTGATACCTATTAGTATTTTTAGATGTGGTCCTCCAAAGCCAAAATCCAAGCCGGATGTGGCTCCATAAAAAATGATAGTAGCATAAAACGGCACCATATAGTACCCACTATATAGTACCGCTATATAGGACCCACATCATTGTATGACATGCCAGAATGTCCACGTAATAGTATCCTTATGGATGCCTGTTAGGATTTTTAGATATGGTCCTCCAAAGCCAAAAACAAATCTGGATGTGGCTCCATAAAAAATGATAAAATGACACCCTAGAGTGCCCAATATATAATTCCTCTATATAGGACTCATAATTGTATGAGGTACCAGACTGTAAACATAGTAGCATCTCTAATAATACCTATTAGGATTTCTAGATATGGTCCTCAAAAACCCAAAACAAAGCTGTTTGGGCTTCCATAAAAATTGATATTATGATAAAATGGCACCATAGAGTGCCCACTATATAGTGCCGCTATATAGGACTCACATCATTGTATGACATACCAGACTGTCCACATAATAATATCCTTAAGGATGCCTATTAGGATTTCTAGATATGGTCTTCCAAAGCCTAAAGCCAAGCTGGATGTAGATACATAAAAAATGATAGCATGATAAAATGGCACATATTGTACCCACTATATAGTACCATTATATTGGACTTACATCATTGCATGATGTGCCAGACTGTCCACATAGTGGTATCCTTAATGATGTCTATTAGGATTTTTAGCTGTAGACCTCCAAAGCCAAAACCCAAACTGGATGTGGTCTCATAAAAAATGATGCTATGATAAAATGTTACCATATCGTACCCACTATAAAGTGCCGCTATATCGGACTCACATACTTGTATGATGCACCAGACTGTCCACATTGTGGTATCCTTAATGCAATATCCATACTATAGTCCCAGCCACATACCAGCTGTCACGTGTTATTACCAAAAACATAGTAATGTCCGACCCTTTTATAGAGGCATATGATTATATATTTCACTTCCACGTCCATAGAGTTATACACGTGTCGAAAAGGAAAACTTTGTGTAATACCATTCAGTTTTACTTGAGCCGTGTCTAAATACTTGTAAGACTTTCCATTTAGGTGAAGGCACAGTTTACATAATCCCGGATCATCATTTACAGAAGGGTGTGGTGTCGCCCTCCAGCACTGTGCACCCACTCCGCCGTTTGTACTCGTCCGCGCCTGATCAAAACCATAGCAGGATTAACGAGGTATGTAAAGAGACTGTCATAGGGGCATTGCTGTGGAATCAGAGGTGAGGGTTAATCTTCCCTCATTTTCCTTTATCCTCTTCCTTAGACGTTTCTTGCTTTTAAGGGGCCTAAGAAATTCTATGAAGAATAGCCATACATAGACAGAAGGATTTCCTCTAAAATGGGCCACACACGCGGTTAATCCAATGCCCATACTGGTTTCTTCGATTAAAAAGATGGTTAAACATGACTGTAGGTGTGGGATTAAATAAGGAAAAAAACTGCGGCACTCCATCATATAATGTATACAGGTGCAATGCCGAACACGATAAGTACAACAAAAGACAGTGGCTCTCAGAAATACTAAGACATGTAATTGAATATAGAACAATATTATAGCTAAGGGGACATGAAAAATTGAGGCACTTAGCTTATATGGCCATATCAATAACATCCCAGTAGCCACATCAAGGTGTGTCTCTCTTACTGGGTCTCTGCACTCAGTCCCAGCCTCTATTTGGATTAAAAACCTCCTTTTTATGGGGAAGTAGGAACCTGCTAACAGAGAACAATAACAGCCAAGGCCAGTGGGGGAAGGGTGCACAGCAGAGGGTGTGACCCCATAGTCTAAACAAGAAAAAAACTGTGGTCCAAATAGAGGCTGTGACCCAGTGTAGGGACCCAGTATGGGAGACACGCCTCGACGTGGATACTGGGTGGTTTTCAATATGGCCATATTTATAAGCTAAGTGTCTCCTTAGCTATAATATTGTTCTATATTCAGTTACATGTCTAAGTATTTCAGAGTGACGCTATTTTTTTTGTTGTAATATGAATAATTATTGGACATAAAAGAAGATACATAGAGGGAGATTTACCATGATAAATTTGCCAAATTTATGCAAATTGCATTAATTATGTCTTAGATACTTTCTGTGACTTATCAATCAAGGTGGCATGGATATGCACAAAAGGTACCAAGTTCTAGAGCAATGTAAGCCAACTAATAGATGCTGTACAGTCTATGAACCTTAGTAATAGATTTGTAGCATTTCAAGACTATCCAGTCTACAAGTGCATGTATACTACACGATCATCGTGAACGAGCATTCTTAAGAACGCTAGGATCCCGGTAAACAAATGAGGCTGCTGACCACCCAATGAAAGAAGACCCCTGAGGAAGTCAGTGCGGAACGCGCGTTGGGGCCTGTGAACAGTCAATCCACACAGGGAGTACAATGTGTAAGCATGTTTTTGATAGTCAGATTATATGGTATGTTTAATATTATGGTTCTGAAATAGTAATCATGCTGTATTTGGTTAACTGGATTTGACCTTTCTAATGGGGTTACTATGTTACAGAAGTTACTTACTCTGTTATTCTTGATACTGATTAGTCCATTATGATTAATGTTGTTTGCCTGTGGTTATCCTCTCCATGTATTTTTGCAGTAGGATCAATTGATTCACTTTTTGTATGCTACACCTGAGCCTACATATATAGAATCCCCCCCCCCTCCGCTAGGGGCCTTACATTGGCCCCCCCGGTTGTAAGGCCTTATAATCGGGGGAGGCCTTACATTAGCAGGCTCCCCCTTTACCCCTAGGCGGCCTTACAATCGGGGGGGCCTTACTATCGGGGAAACACGGTAGTAGATAGTTTTAGTAAATCTAAAAAAAACTTTTTAGGTTTTCAACACTCAGACATCTTTTTTAGGCACATCCTATGTTCTTTCATGGTGCCCTCTGCAATCTTGGCTCTAAGGGCCCCTTTACACGTCGCCACTGCGTGGTAGCAACAGCTGGGCATTGGGGATATTAGTGCCTGTTGCCATGAAATTGCTACGAAATGGCGGCGTGTAAATAGGGCAATTACTCCCGGTGTCCTGTAGTTGACTCAGATACCTGTTGCTGAGCCGTGCTCAAAAGGCAACACAAAGGCACAATTGCCATGGTAGTGGCGTCTAAACGGAGCACAGGGATGGAATTTGCGTCGCCTAGTGAATTCCCAGGGGCGTGCCACAGCGTCATGAATACCACGCCCTATCAGCGATGATTGGTGGGGGCTACTGTGTTACGATTGGCTGTCCCTTCACAGGGCGCCATATTTAAAGAGCTGACCATTCACACTACACAATTGGAATGGCGTCATGTATTAGCCAGCCTTCCTGCGCAGGCTGCCCAATCATGACGCTATTGCGTTGTCCAATCAGCGTATTAGCGTCACAGAATACACAACTCTGTCACGCCTATATACTTGCGGCGCAAAAGATGTACGCCCATATTCCTTTGTGGTAATGGCGTGTGAAGCAGCGAAGGTATTCAACAGGACGTTATCCGCAGGATCTGTCAGAACTTCTGGGGAACAAAGATACCTTCAGTTGACAACGCAATGGCGGCGTGAATATGCGGCATCAGCGATCGGTATCCACCGTCAAAAACGTGCGGTGAATACCTGTTGCTAGGCACAGTGGCGGCGTGTAAAGGTACCTTAACTATACCAGATAGATGTGAAGATTAGGGTTGGTGCAAATTGATTTGCAGAACCCAGTTGTAATGCATTGCAAGGACTCAGGACTCTAAGGGTACCTTTACACGTCGCAACATTGCATGCAATTTGTTGTTTGCAGTGAAATCATGGACATATTGTTACATTTGTACACAGCAACAAAATAGAACAATGTGTCCATGATTTCACTGCAACCAGCAAATTGCCAGTGAAATTGCATGCAATGTTGCGAAGTGTAATGGTACCCTAATAGCTTGTGGGAGCACAGACACTCTGAGACCAAGTTTAAAAGTGAGCAGAACCTTATTAAACACACATGGAGTTAATAAATGTGAGACGCAGCAAGTGAGCAAGTTCATCAAACAGGCGAGAAACAGGAAAGTCTCATTAGAAGCAATCCACATCAGAAGCAGTCTATGAGTTTAGTAACTTTCAGAAAGGCCTGGGAAAGGTAGTAACAAGAACAAGTCCTGAACTTAAAACTGCGCAGTGTAGTTTAAGGCCGGCTTCACACTACGGCTGGGATCCGATCCGTGGCTGTCTGCTTGAGGCAGACAACTGCGGACTGGATCAGCACACAGAACTAGAGGGCTAATTTGCCCTCCGGCCCGGTGTGCAGCCGCATGCAGCTGCCGCCGCCGATAGGTCGGGACCACGGCTAGCTCCCCGCGGTCACGAGTTATCAGTGGCCGCAGCTGCGCCGGCTGCACACCGGACCGGAGGGCAAATTAGCGCTCCAGTTCTGTGTGCTGATCCAGTCCGCAGTTGTCTGCCTCAAGCAGACAGCCACGGATCGGATCCCAGCCGTAGTGTAAAGCCGGCCTAAGAAACGTCCCGCCAAGTCCAATTAAATTAAAACTGCACAAAACTAACAGGGAAGCTGCAAAGCTGACAGGCATACAGGGCTTACATTTCACAGGGCAGGCAGCTAAGTCTGAAACACCCGCCACAAAAGCAGGTTTGCCGGAGAAGCACTGAGCAGGTGTTGGTCGCTGGAGAAGGTCTGCAGACACAGGAAAAACTGGAGTGGAATTGCCAGAGGCGGTTCACTGAGGATCACAGGAAGCAGGAAGTCAGGGATTCAACTGAATACTTGAGCATGGCTGGATAGTAGGCTGAGGTTTATAAAGGCATAGAGGAGGATCACATGAACAAGAATGAAGCAGCGGATACCATCTTGAAAAGAGGCAAGATGCACAGAATGCCAATAGAAGATCCAAAGTCCTAACACCAGTTAATCGGTAATGACGGTGGTTTAAGGCCGCTGGATGGGTGCCCTGAAAACTAACGCTTACCTGAAAGCACTTGCAGTTATTCTGCTGATTAGCTGGCCTGGCGTGACATAATATAATATAATATCTCATGTCGATCACAATGCAATGATGATGTTGTGCCAGGCCGGAGCTACGGATGTCATCAGATAAGAGGTGGTCCTCCTGCACACATCTAATGGCCACACATTATTGGCGTGGCTGATGGAAAGTGAGGTGCTACTCATTTTGCACCAACTCTAGTAAACCTCGATCTGAGATCAGTATTATTTCAGATGATGCAAGATGAGAGTCCAAAATAAAATGTAGTTGGACTTTATATGGTGGTTGCAAACAAAAATGATCCATAATTGTTCTTATGTGTTGTTAAAATGGGTATTATGTAAAACGAGTCTCTGGTTTATCGGGAACACACAGCTCTTGTTACACAATTTATCTCCTCTGTTTTCCTGTGTAATTTTGAGAAACATGACAAAGGAGGATTTTTTTATTATGTTTTGCTTCAGTGCATAAATTAAAAGCAATCAAAGTATCTCTAATTATCCAGTTATGTTAATGGATTAATAAGTGACTTATCTCACACAACAGACATTAACCACATTCCTTCTTTTAACTAAAAAGCACTGGGAATGGATTTCCCATTCAGGAAGCTAATTGTTTATCAGGCAAATTACCCTCAAACATCCTTGAGAAGTGGAGTAATGGGCCAGACACGTGCAGACTGGGGTTTGGTATAGTTTAAGGCATCATTAGGACCAGGGTGAGCTGCAATTATATATGCACAATTTACATTATGCTCTGATGAATTTGCAAAAAATAGACTCATCTGATTGTCAATGTAATGATGTTATTAGAGCAGGGCATCTGTCTGTGAAAAGTGCCCTCCCTCTGGAAAATTATAAAATAAAGGTTTTAAAGCCTGTGTGCTTTCCGTGCTTCCTGCAGCATGTACCTGCCAGAGAAACAAGTGTCGGACCCCAGGGCCATGGGGTACTCTGAACCAGGCCATTACTGTCTCTGGGGAGCCACGGGGGTCAAGACCCGGTTTCCGTGACCCTGGGTGCAGCTGAAAATGGTTTTTTGGCTTAGTAGGAAAAAAGAATGGTGAATAGGGAGATCGTTCTTGACGCTACCCATGGTATGTGGCTATAATGTTCCACCGCTGCTGCAGAACCTCCAGGGTGATGGACAGGCAGCTAGGATGAAATGGCTCTTCACGAATAGAGAAGATCCCCGGGGCAGTGAAGGAGATTTAGGTGTAGGGTGCAGGATGACAGGCACAAGCAAAAGGCAGACTCACTGTTTTGTTGGTCACTCAGTCCTTTACTTGTAATGGTGATTTGGAGCAGGTGTTCACGGAGTCTCGGCTAAGAGCAACTTAAGGTTCCTATTCACCCGGCCGGGTCTTTGGCTCCCTTACTGCGATCTGATTGTTGGCTCAAGTGGCTGCATCAGCTACGCTGTTGCCCCTGTCTCTTCCTGCGAGGTGCCTTATGACAGGCAACTCAAGTCCTTTCTAACCTCGTCTCCTGGACTCTCACCGTTGCTGTGTCAACGGCACAGTGTGGCTCGTGGACTTGGAATTCCCGACCTTCCGATGTTGCCTGCCAGGACATTAGACCCTGCACAGTCTCGGAGCCTGGTGTCTGTTCTCTAGGCTTTCCTCTGGGGTGAGCACGGTGTTTGCTTAGCTCCCCAGGTGCTCCTGCGACTCTCCTCAGACCCTAGCCTTAGGCCTGGCACCGAGTCAGCGATCCTGGGACGAGCTCTACAGCCTCAGTCCACCAGGATGTCTTCTTCAGTCCTCCAAGGAACTGAGCTAACTGGCTCCACCAGACCAGAATTTATAGGGGAGCTCACCCTGAACCCGGACTTGGTCTCCCCCTACTGGCCTGGAGGCAAAAGTGTTGTGTGTGGTTTTCCTGCCTGATGAGAAGACCCGTTTGTTGCTCTCAGCGTGACACCACCACTTGGGGGCAGTGATGACATGGTGGCACTAAGACCCTGGGTGCCACACAAGCAGGATTCAGAAAAGGCAGAGGAACAAGAGATGTAATTGCAATCATGAGATGGATAATGGAAAAGTATACAACAAGGAGCTCTATTTTTGCTTCATTGACTACAGTAAAGCCTTCAACTGTGTTTAGCATTACCATGAAGGATATGGGGGAGCAGAAAAGCAGTTTGAGCTGTTGCATAAGGCATCAGGGCTCCCAGCACAGCAGATCTACACCAGCCCCACACCCACCTCTTAATTTTAGCTGAATTTGAATGCTGTAGATAATGGCCCATACCCTGTCTCATGCATGGCCCATGCCTAACATCTACACCATTATACAATTCTTACTCTGGGTCAATGGATGCCACTTTCCTGTGGTCTGAACCTAATTATTTGAAATGTGTAGACTCTTACTGGGGTCACTCAACCTCCATTTACTCCATGTTGATCCTTGAAATGCTGAGGCCAGGCATTGTCTCTTGCATCCATTGTGGGCATTTCCAAATTGTAGAAAATGATGCCACTTTTTCCCTGTGACTTATCCACTTCTTAATTTTAACCTCTGAAACGTACGTAAATGTGACCAACGTCCTATTTTTAACTGATTTTGAGGAGTGTGCAGGCTGGCACAGACTTTGTCTCATGCACCCTTGCTATGCCATGATGTTATTTGTACCCTTGGGTCGATTGTTACCACTTTTGCTGGTATCTGCCACTTAAGTGAGCTGTATTGGCAGCTTTTGGGCCTCTTTGAAGGTGTTTTCTTTGCCTTTGACTTTGCCTGCCATTAATTTCAATGGGGTTTGGGAGGTTGTGGAACCGTTCAACAAACATGTACTGGGAACTACTCAATTTTCAGTGAACCAAAACTAACCCAAACACTAAAAGGTTTGCTCATCTCTACTTATAATGGGTGAATCTTATCCAGAATACAGATCGAAGTAGTGTATGCAGTGATTTTTTTATATATAGCCCATTGGTCCGTGTGCAACGATGTTCATGTGAACTATCACCAGGGGCAGACTGGCCCAGGTGGCAGGGAGGCATTTGCCCCCAGGCCGGTGGTTTAGTCCCAGTTTAGAGCCGCCCGCACAGTGAGAGCGGCCGTGCACTCACATGATTTATAGGGGGACCCGGGACGCAGCAGGCGGGATGCGGGATCGAGCGGCGGCAGCAGCCAGCCGGCAGGTGAGCGAAGCAGCGCCAGCAACCCCCCCCCGCCTCAATTGGCCACTAGCGCTCCCCTCCCACCCCGGTCCTCACTTGGCTGGGTAAACTGGACTGCCCCCCTGGGCAAGATCTGCCAGCCCACCCCTGACTATCACATTGATATACAGTATGTTGGTCCTTATGCTGTCCCATACTCCTGTTTTGTATACAGACAGAATATGGAAATATAATACTGTACGTTCATCTGAATGAACTCTTCTGCACACAACTTTATTACATCTCCATAGCAGTTGTATTGCAACCCACAAATAAATCTATGGGTCCATTCTGTAACATAGTAACATAGTTTTTAAGGTTGAAGGAAGACTTTAAGTCCATCTAGTTCAACCCATAGCCTAACATGTTGATCCAGAGGAAGGCAAAAAAAAACATGTGGCAACACTAAGCTCCACATTGGGGGGAAAAAATTCCTTCCTGACTCCAGATACGGCAATCAGACTAATTCCCTGGATCAACGCCCTATCAAAGAATCTAGTATATATAACTGGTAATATTACTGTATAGTTTTCAAGAAAGGCATCCAGGCCCTTGAATGCCTGTGATCATGGCAAATTCATATGATCTTACAAGGAAAAAAAATTGGCAAACTCCAATAGAGGAATGAAGGGGGCCCAGGTGGTGATGTCATGCTGCACGCGTAGATTGCCTGCTGCACTGATTTGCAGGTGGTTACATCTGGTGGTTGATTCCCTTTAAAGGGATCTTCTTTCCCCAATCCCATTCCTTATCAGGGGCATCATATTAAAACGTTTTCTGACCTGGTTTTACAAACGTTTGAGAGACTGGAGGGATGCAAATCAGGCCCGAATATCAATCTGAATAAGACAGAAAGAGTCATATAATACATACGAAGTAGTGACTTATGATATATATGGAGGCAGTTTTGAAATACAACCAACACATAGCAAAGTGAGTACAATTGGAAATATTAGACAAAAATGAGGCAGCTTTTTTGAGAGTAAAAAATCCACCTCTCTCCTTTTATTATCACCTTCCTAAAATTCATAAAAATCAAGATTGTCCCCCAGATCGCCCGATAATTTCTGGGATCGAGTCATTAACCTCCAATCTAGCAGCCTATATAGTCTGATGTTTCCCTGGGTCACCAGATTGCCGAGTTATTCGAGAGATTCAACTCAATTTATAGATTTGATTAGGCAGATTAAGTGGGAAGAGTCCTATACATTCATGACCATTGATGTGACATCATTATATTCGAATATAATTCATGATATGGCCTCAGATGTTTCCAGGAGTTTATAGAGGAGGATCATAGATTTCCTTCCGTACAAAAAAAGTTTATTTTGGACAGTATGAAATTTGTATTGCATAATAATTGTTTCACTTTTGGAGACAAGATCTTTCACCAAGTTCTTGGGACCGCGATGGGCTCGAAGGTGGCACCAACTTATGCAAATTTGTTCATGGCCGCCTTCGAGTCCATCCATATATATAAGAATGATTTGTCTGACCGCGTAATCATTTACAATCTGGTGTTTGTATATGACAATAGAGATGGTGACATACAAAGGTTTGTTAGCTCTATACAAAATAATCAATGGGAGCTCACATTCACTCCTGTCATCGATAAGGAGAAAATCGATTTCTTAGATCTGACGATCTTCCATGACAAAGATATTCCTAACAAGGAATTTTCTTAAGGACGTCGATGCCAATAGCTACATCGATTATAATAGTGCACATTATAAGAAATGAATGGACAATATTCCATATACGGTAATCAATATAGACGGATACAGAAAAACTGTAGCCGTGCACCAGATTTTGTTGATCAATCCCAGGTACTGAGAGAGAGGTTCACAGACAAAAAATATTCTAAGAAATTACTAGTAAGATCGTTTAATGAAAACCTCAACACAGAGCAGGAAACGCTATTAGCTTAAAAAAAACGGTGAAGCAAGGAAACCAGGAGTTTGCATATAATTTTATTACAATTATTTCGAATCAGAATTCCCATATAAGATCCATCAATGACACTCATTGGAGCATTCTACAGAATGATCCTATTCTGACTAAAATCATCCCAGAAAAACCAGGTATAACATTTAAAAGAGCCCCAAGTTTATTAAGGGACGAGAAAAATAATATAGTACAGAAAGGGGCCTTCAGATACAATAATAGCAGGTGCTTGTGCTGCAAGATGTTGGAGGATCGTACCACCGCCTTCGGGGTGCAGCCGGGGGATAACACCTTCCTGATCCGATACCATGTGGACCGTCACTCATCTTATGTGATTTACCTGTTGAAATGCGAATGCGGAAAAAAGATACATTGGTAAAACGTCACAACAATTGCTCAGTAGGATGAATTCTCATAGGTTCAACATAAAGGAAGGGTTAATGACACATAGTGTTTCCAGACATTGTGCCACTGTTCATAACTAAAGGGCCAGAATAACCGTAATACCAATCAATTTTGTGCCACCTGAGACCGCCAACAGAGATCAGATCCTTTCCAGAAGAAATCTACTGATCTATAAACTTATAACGCTGAAGCCAGATGGCCTGAATGAAGTGATGGATTTATTTAGATGAGTATTGGTGTCCACCTTTAAGAGATATATGAGTTCCTTTGCACAATAAGATGTCTCATGAGAAAGGTCGCGGTTTTATGATACCGCAGTTTAGATAGCGGTAAATAATATTCCTTTTCAGTTGTGACACATGGCTCTCATCTAGACGGTTGATTACCTGGTAGAATAACCCTTGGAGTCGAATGAGCGAGGGTATAGTGGTTAAGTAGGGTGGCAAGAGACATCATAATAAGTCGAAATGACGGCTTGGGAGGAGTGTGATTCCACATATCATAGACCCACATGGCAACAAAAATGGATGTAGAGGGGGGTTTGATTTCATTCTGATTGGATATGACAGTCCTCTGAATAGGATGTAATGTGTATAACAAAGGGAGTTTTTAATGATTTTTACTCTGTTACTGTTCACCATCTATTTTATGAGAAGATGACTCTATCCATATAAGGGTGAGAATATATGATGCGATTAGACTACTATGTCTTTGCCCTTATAGGAATCCTGATTTTATTGTATTTATATCATTTTTCAAGTTTTTGTTGTATACACATTGTCATGGTACTGATAAAGTTGTAGCAACTTTTAACATTTTTTTCACGCCGCTTTGACGTTGATGACGTCATGTGATTTAGATTTCAGTATTTATACGATTTGAATGTATGTACATGTAATGTCCAGGTCTCCTGAAGAAGTGAGGGTTACTCACGAAACGCGTTGAGACTCAATAAACGGGAACTGGGGGAAAGTCTTTGGATCCATTTCTTTGTCATGGCAGCGCACGGTAACTCCTATTCCTTCCTTCCATTGCAACGCTTTCCCCAATCCTGCAACGGACCAACAAATTAAATGGAAGCACTATCTTATGTGTCCATCTGAATATGTTGCATATTTATTACAATGTCTGTGCCCAAATTTTTATATTGGTGAAACAACCTGTGATTTGAAAAACAGGTTGAACCAAATAGATATGATATAAGGAAAAAAAGGAAAGATCTACCTGTACCGAAACATTTTCTGGAAATAGGACACTCTGAGAAAGGCCTCATTCACACAGAGCGTTTATGCTCCGTTCCTTGTTGATCCTTTATGTATGCACTTTCTCCTCTTTTGCACAAAGTATACAAATCCATCATCAATTTGTGCTCCTTTTTTGCTCTGTTTTTCCCCTTTCTTGCCCTCCCCGGCGATGCCAATGTGGGTCCCGGTGGCGTTTTCTCCTGGGCATCGGCAGGACCTGTGAGTAATACAAGTACTTAAAGGACCTAGCACCATGTGACTCTCAAGTCCTATCAGTGACGTGCCCGCAGGTCCTGCCGGTGCCCAGAAGAGGGATGTCGCCGAAACTCACCTAGGATCGCCGGGGAGGGTAAGTAATTGGATATTTGTGGTGCAGAAAGTACACCTGAAAAACGGAGCACTAACTGATGCTCATTATTTTCTGGATGCGCTTTCGCACCACTAACACAGCAGTCATAAAACGCAGCATGTGAACAACAATGTGAAAATTCCTTTCACTTTGCTGGCAGATGCAGTAACTGATCTGTTTTTGGTGCAGTTTTAAAAAAAACAACCCAAAAAACCAGCATCAACAATAGATCAAAAACTATACAGTCTTTAACATGGCTAAGACTGGAAATTCCATATAATTGACCATATTCCAGATGACCATATGGGGTGGCATGGTGGCTCAGAGGATAGCACTGCAGCCTTGCAGTGCTGGGGTCTTGGGTTCAAATCCCACCAAGAACAACATCTGCAAGGAGTTTGTATGTTCTCCCTTTGTGTTTATGTGGGTTTCCTCTGGATTTTCTGGTTTCCTCCCACATTTTAAAGACTAATAGGATGTTTAGATTGTGAGTCCCAATGGGGACAGTTTGCTGATGTATGTAAAGTGCTATGGAATTAATAGCGCTATATAAATGAATAAATATTGCTATTATTATAGATGCCATCAATGGTGTAACATGAAGCTCATGGGTCCCGATGCGAAAGCTCCAATGATGCCCCCAAATATTGCAAATCTTTAAGAGCATTAGTTTGTTTCTATAGGCCAAATGGACTTTTTGGGCCCCCTAGGCTACAGGGCCCGGATGCGATTGTAAACTCTGCACCTATTGAAGTTACGCCCCTGGATGCCGATATTACAGAGACATTCTTCCCTAGATGATTTGCTATGTGTTGTCCATAGATTTACATATAAGTCTGCATAGTCAGAAAATATCTATGGCTTGTGAAAAATGTAGTTTTGTAGCCATAATACATGATGGTAAAACTTTCTCCAGAGTTGTGAAGAGGTGTAAGGTCAAAGAGTATAGTATTCCATAGGAATTCAGAGCTGTGTGGCAGACGACCAAAGCATCTTTTACCTGTTTGACAAGTAATAATTAGGGAGTGATAGCTTGCCAAGCTGGAATGTGTCCGGGGAGGCCCAGCACCCATTATCTGGTTTACATATAGGGCAGGTGTGGGCTACAAAGAGAGAAATTGGTATGAACATGAACAGAATTCCAAGCTCCAATTGTCTCTTCTTGCCTCGGGTAAAAGGGCTGGGTGGAAGAAAATATGTTATAGGAGGAATAACATTATGGGAATGTTCTGTTTTTTGCATGAGCCGTGAAAAAAGCAAATTGACTATTAGAATAATGCACTTTTCTATCTGCACATAAAAGAAATTACCATTTCTGTGTTTCCCCGAAAATAAGACTCCCCCCAAAAATAAGATGTACTATGGGGGTTTGCCACACTGCTGAAATATAACACCCCCTCGAAAATAAGGCATACCAATTTTTGATGAAAAGCATGTCCGCCGATCAGGGCATGCAGCTGTGGCACCCCAGGAGTCCAAGTGCCACAGTGTCACTATCGCCTCTGGGTGATAGTGTTATGCTTGAGAGCGACAGAGGGTATCCACACCAGACAGAAACCTAACACAACACCTTTCTGCCTTCAAGCCTGAAGGGGGAGACCTAAACCTGGGTTCAGGGTGAGCACCCCTATAAATTCTGGTTGAAGGGCTGAGTTAGTGAGTTCAGTTCCTAGGAGGACTGAGGAAGACATCCTGTGGGCTGGAGCAGTGCTAAGCTCATCCCAGGATAGCTAAGCCTACTGTGAGGGACCCAAGGCAGGGATCTGAGGAAGTGGAGAAAAGCCTGGCGAGCGGAGAGGTGTCGTACTCACCCCAGAGAGAAGCGCCAAAAAACAGACACTGGAGTCCGAGGCTGTGCAGGGCCTAACGACCCGGCAGCCAATACCAGAAGGTGGGGAATTCTAAGTTCCCCAGCCACCCTGCCCCAGAGACAAAGTGTAAAGAGCCAGGAACAGCCACCTGAAACGTGGGGCTAGAGGAGGACTCAAGCTGCCTGCCATACCAGCACCAAGCAGGAGGCGAGAGGGCCAGTAGCTCAGCTTAAGCAGCAGCAGGGACTCGCTAACAAGGCGCAGCAAGGATGCCTCATAACCTGTTGGGTGAGGAGAACCCCGAGTTGCTCTCAGGTGCACGGACTCAGCATAACAACGCTTGTCGGTACTCCCGTTGCACCAGTAAAAAGACTGAGGAACCAACAAATTTGAGTCTTTCTGTTGCTTTGCACCTGCCATCCTGCATCCTACACCCTTATCACATCTGCTGCTCTGGGGATCTGCTCCACTCATGGGGAGCCACTCTGTTGTGAATTCATTGGAGCTCCCTCCAGTGGTTGTTGCTGGTGATGCAGCTGACTGTGTGGGCTTCACAGGTAAGGGGGATTGGCAATCTGGTTCTTGGAGCATATAATGGTTGGAAGTGGATCAATCCTTGCCAGTTGTCTTTTGTTCCTGGAGGAGTTCACATCTCTCTGGTTTCTTCTGCTCTGTGGAGATCTTTGCAAGATAAGTGGATGTTTTTTTGATATTTTGTGGCACACTTTTGTGTGCTTAAGGATCTGCTTATGTTTTGTTTTATTCTGAGCTGTGGGTTGCTATCTAGTCTGTATATTTGTTTATCTGCTTACAGATAGGAAGTTTTCTTCCTAGGGATTTTACCATTCACTATTATCTGTTATTTCCAGTTCTGCTGGCATTTGATTTATAGAAGTCTGCAGATATAGTTGTCGCCGAGTCTCAGTGACTCAGGGTAATTTGTGTAATATCTGCTGTTGGTGGTTTTTTGATAGTGTTTTATACTGACAATAGTATTCTATCCCGTCTTTCCTATATAGCTAGTTTGGCCTCTTTTGCTAAACCTTATACTCTGCCTGTGTTTGTTTTCCTTCTCTTGTTTCCCAGTTAATATCTGTGGGGGGCTTGCTATTCTTTTGGGGTTCTGCTCTGAGGCAAGATAGCTTTTCCTACATCCATCTTTAGGAGCAGTTAGTTCTCCGGCTGTGCAGAGGTGTCTAGGTCTGATTAGCTACATCCCATGGCTACTTCTAGTTGCGGTGTGTAGTCAGGGATTGCGGTCAGTACAGTTACCAACGACTTCTACGGAATCCGAATGTTACCCCTGAGTCATCGGTTCTTAACACCACTCCATCTCAGCTGCCCGTCCATCATCCCCAGAGGTTTTGCAGCAGCGATGGCTACCCATAACCACAAACCACGGGCGCTGTCAGGAATAACTCCCTTATAAATCATCCTTTTCCCTACACAAGCCAATAACTGTCTTTTACACTTAAACCCAGGGTCAGGGAAACCGGGTCTCGACCCCTGTAACTCCCCAGAGTGGTTTGATAACCAAGATCCAAGTACCCCATGGCCCTTGGGCACATCACAGCTGCAATGCATGCTGACTTTGTCCGATGCCTCTCATTGTACGATGTTCCGGGTGCCACTCTGTCTCCATTACCCTGCTGCCGTACCCTTACGTTAAGCCTAGGATCAATCAGAGCCCAGCAGCTGCTGGCCAATCAGAGGTGCATTACCCCACATGCAAGAATCTGATTGGCCGGCTACTGCCGAACTCTGATTGGCCAGCGACTGCTGGCTTCTAATTGGCTTACCATACATCTACTGCGACAGAACTCAC
The DNA here is from genome assembly GCA_033576535.1 of Allobates femoralis. Lineage (NCBI taxonomy): Eukaryota > Metazoa > Chordata > Amphibia > Anura > Aromobatidae > Allobates > Allobates femoralis. Next base: position 64,504,939 of record JARQOC010000005.1, read on the forward strand.
AGAATACTGTCGTACAGTGTGGACTGTGGAAGACGGGTGAGTATATGAGTGTGTGTGTTTTTTTTTTTTGCAGGTACCGCTACCATGGTGGGGATACCATATTGGGGCTGCAAGGGACTGGAAGGAGATGATAGGGATACCATACGGTATTAGAGGCTGCAAGGGGATGATGGGGATACCATATTGGGGGCTACAAGGGGTTGCAAGGGGATGATGGAAAAATAAGACACCCCCTGAAAATAAGACATAACGCATCTTTGGGAGCAAAAATTTATATAAGACACAGTCTTATTTTTGGGGTAACAGGGCATAATCCAGGAAATCCAGGTATCAAAGGCTTTATGTCTGATTGGAGGTATGTACACTTGTATATCTGACTGCACATACAAGTAAAATAAAGCAAGAAAAAATCTGTCAATATATCCTGGTGATATTGTTATTTATAAAGTCAACATTTATTTCTTCAAATTTAAAGCATGTATAGCTTAAAAAAGTTTTCTAAAAGGATGCTTCTGCATTTCAAACATGAAATAAGTATTGAACACATCACCAATCTTATATATAATTGCCGTAGCTCACTTCTGTCATATTCGGCGCTACTTCCGTCGTCGTGGACGTGGCTGCCAAACGGAAGTGCGCTACGGCAAGTATATATAAGGGCCCTAAGGAGAAGATATAGTGAACCTCCTCCTGGCCGCGCTCCCCGCCTGTCACAACACTTCCCCCCGCTGCCCCATCACCCCCCTGCCTGTCACCATAGCCCCCCTCCACTCTCCGGTCACCCCCCCCACTCTCGGGTCACCCCCCGCCTGTCAGCACAGACCTCTCCACTCTCCGGTCACCCCACGCCTGTCAGCACACACCCCCCCACTCTCCAGTCACCCCCCCCGACTCAGCACAGACCCCCCCACTCTCGGGTCACCCCCCCCGACTCTTACCGCAGCTCCATCCAGCCAGCCGCGATCTCTTTTCATGGGGCTTAAGGACCTCTGATGACGTCACGATGATGGGCGGAGTCACAGTTCACATGACCGTGACGTCATCAAAGGTCCTGTCCCGATCTAACCTCCTCTGCTTACTCATCCCCCTGCGCTGCACACTGACCCACGATCTGCTCTCTCACCCCCCACTCTGCCCACTGACCCCCACTCTGCCCCTGACCCTGCTCTGCCCACTCACCCCCACACTGACCCCCCCAACTCTGCCCACTCACCCCCCAACTCTTCCCCCTGACCCCCTCTCTGCCCCCTCACCCCCACTCTGCCCCCTCACCCCCACTCTGACCACTGACCCCCACTCTGACCACTGACCCCCACTCTGACCACTGACCCCCACTCTGACCACTGACCCCCACTCTTCCCCCTAACCCCCCAACTCTTCCCCCTGACCCCCCAACTCTTCCCCCTGACCCCCTCTCTGCCCCCTCACCCCCACTCTGCCCCCTCACCCCCACTCTGCCCCCTCACCCCCACTCTGCCCACTGACCCCCACTCTGACCACTGACCCCCCACTCTGCCCCCTGACCCCCCAACTCTTCCCCCTGACCCCCCAACTCTTCCCCCTGACCCCCCAACTCTTCCCCCTGACCCCCACTCTGCCCCCTCACCCCCACTCTGACCACTGACCCCCACTCTGACCACTGACCCCCACTCTGACCACTGACCCCCACTCTGCCCACTGATCCCCCAACTCTTCCCCCTGACCCCCTCTCTGCCCCCTCACCCACACTCTGCCCACTGACCCCACTCTCTGCCCACTCACCCCCTCTCTGCTCCCTGACTCCCCCTCTCTGCCCACTCACCCACACTCTGCCCACTGACCATACTCTGCCCACTGACCCTGCTCGGCCCACTGACCCCTCACACTGCCCACTGACCCTGCTCTGCCCACTCACCCCTCACACTCACCCTGCTCGACCCACTGACCCCTCACACTGCCCACTGACCATGCACTGCCCACTAAACCCTGCTCTGCCCAGTCACCCCCGCTCTGCCCGCTGACCCTGCTCTGCTCACTCACTCTGCCCACTCACCCCTGCTCTGCCCACTCACCCCTGCTCTGCCCACTAATTTTTCACACTAACCCCTGCTGTGCCTACTGACCCCTGCTCTGCCCAATCACTCTGCCCACTAACCCCTGCTCTGACCACTGACCCCCGCTCTCACCCTGCTCTACCCACTGACCCCCCAATCCTGCCCATTGACCCCCCACTCTGCCCATTGACCCCCCACTCTGCCCACTCACCCCAGCTCTGCCCACAGACCCCAGCTCTGCCTACTCACCCTGCTCTGACTACTGATTATGCCCACTGACCCCTGCTCTGCCCAATGACTCTGCCCACTAACCCCTGCTCTGCCCACACATCCCCCACTCTGCCCACTCATCCCCCATTCTGCCCACTCACCCCAAGCTCATCGGTTTCCCAGCCAACGACAGGTCCTGTCCTGGAAGCTACAAGACAGCTGGAGCGAGCCGCCGGAGGGTAAGTATCCTCACTGAGGTTTTTTTTTTTTTTTATTATCACCATGAAGTTCTGGTGGGGAGGGGGGGGACTGCTGGCCCAGAGGGAGGGGGGCCGCACAAAGTGGAGGCCCAGAGGGACGGCGGCCGCGGGGAGCGGAGGGGGTCTGGAGGAGCGCCTCCATCCTGCCCCCCCGTAACCATCCTGCCCCCCCGACACCATCCTGCCCCCCCAACTCCATCCCGCACCCCCACCACCATCCTGCCCTGCCATCTCCATCCTGCCCCGCCTTCGCCATCCTGCCTTGCTCGGTCCATCCTGCGCTACTCGCCTCCATCCTGCCCCTCCGCCTCCATCCTGCCCCTCCGCCTCCATCCTGCCCCTCCGCCTCCTTCCTGCTCCGCCACCCACCATCCTGCCCCGCTCGCTCCATCCTGCCCCGCTCGCTCCATCCTGCCCCGCTCGCTCCATCCTGCCCCGCTCGCTCCATCCTGCCCCGCTTGCTCCATCCTCACCCCCGCTGTTCTTGCTCCCCCGGCTGGTGTTTAAGTCTATTATTTACAACTCTTAAAAATATTATATACAGATTCTAGACTCCCGATTCTTTAGAATCGGGCTCACAGCTAGTTTTCTAAATAAATCTATTTCTAAAGGTACCATTGACATGAAATTCTCACCGATTTCAGTAAAACCCATCCAATCCACACAGGCAAAGGAATCAAACCATAGATCTCTATAAATTAAGTTATGTGTAATAATCAGGGTAAATACTTAAGTCCCATAAAAATTGAGAAAAGTATTCTAGGAGTGATACCTTTATTGGCTAACCAGAAAAAAAATATTTGTAAGCTTTGAAAGCTACAAAGGCTCCTTCATCAGACAATACTACAAATGAATTACTGAGACATTTAAATACAGTAGGTATTACAGCAGAACATGAGATGATGCGAAGTATAGATGGGCTAAGGAAATTTAATTAAAGGGAACCTGACCCCTAAAAATCAGCCTCCAGCTATAAACACCTGTCCCTGCACCATCAGTATTGTATTCTAGCCATCCCTTTTTGTTAAAATTGGGTATTTGTAAAGTATATTAAAGTATATAAAAGTGCTTTTATTACCTGATGAACAGCGGCTTCTCAGTTCTTGAGAAGTCACACAGGGCGTTCCCTGTGGCTTCTCATCGCTGCCTGTACTTAGATTATTCACACCCCGATGGGTGTGCTAAGCCATAGTGATCCTTCTGGTCCTCCTACATGGGCGGTATAGCTGCTATGACGCTAATCGCGTCATATCCGGCGATCCTGACATGAGTACACCCATTTGGGTGTAAAGGACCTCATGCGAGGTTGCTTTACAGCAGCTTATCACACATGTGATACCAGCCTTAGCAGATTTTTCAGAAGCGCATAGCGGTAACGCTATGTGCTTCGGGAGAACGCTGCCCTTGGTAACCCAATGTGTTGCCTGCAACGTTTTCTATGCGCTCAGCTAAAGCGCAGTCCATGCAGCTTTGTGTGTGCTTGGTAACCATGGTATACATTGGCTTACCAAGGGCAGCGTTCTCCCGAAGCGCACCCTTACACTTTTTCTCTGCAAGTTTCACTCCTGGTTTTGGCACACAAAACCTGATGAATCCTGATCAGGGAAAAACTGCAGTGTGAAAGCAGCCTTAAATGTGTCCATGCATCCAGGTGTCAAATTGAGTCCCATTGTTAGAGATAGATCTGAACATTCTTATGAGTTTGAATTCCCATATTTTTCTTTATCTATCATTTTTAAAGTGATCTTTCAATATTAGAACTTTTAAGGCTGGCTTCACACCACGTTTTTTGGGATCCTGTTCTGTCCATTTTGAAAAGAACAGAACAGGATCCTGTTTTGCCTCCCATGTATCCATATGGTGCCGGATTGGCAATTCTGCCAGTTCAGTCCCGGATTAGTTTCTGTCCTGTTTTTTCCCGGCCCCAAAATTGGTGACTTCTTCAATTTTGGGCTCTGTTGAAAAAAACAGACCACACCGGACAGAAAGTCTATGGGCGCCGGATCCGGGGAAAAACAAGATCATTTCCCGGATCCAGTTTTAGTGTACTGAGCATGCTCAATACAGTAAAACTGCTCCGTTCCTGTAATTTCACTTTAGCAGTGTATCAATTACACTGTTAAAGTGAAATTAAATAAAGGAATGGTTACAAATAAAAAAATAAGTGCTCACCTGTCCGCAGAGGGTGCCACGATGTGCGGCATCCATCTCCGATGGCTAAAGAACCTTAATCTGCTGACCGGGAAGGGGCGGGGCAACCCAATCAGCTGATGTGTCACATGACCGCATCAGCTGAGCGATTTAAATCTTTAAAGTAACAGTGCCGACACCACTTGTCTGGCTCGGCTCCCCCCAGGTCTTTCTGTGTCCGGATTCCTCAAAATCCCAGATCCAGAAACAGAAATGGCATCTGGAGTTTAAAATCCGGGCCCATCCGTGTCTGTGTGGTCCTGCAAAAAACAGAATCCCCACGGACAGGAACTAAATCGTGATGTGAAGCCGGCCTAAGTTTGCCATGCTGTGTCCAGGTTTAGAGAAGTGCATTCCTATAGGCGTGTCCAGCTCATTTTTCATCATGTGTCTATGTAGATTCATCCTTGTTTCTAGCTTTTGTGGCACCTACTCCACAGTTTGGTTGCCACAGGAACACCTGGAGCAGGGAAGGATTTCCACATCAGGTAAACTTACACACAACACCTTCCACCCCACTTGAAGGGGGAGTCCTACTTGCCGACTTCAGGCAAGGTCCCCTATAAATTCAGGCCCGGGGTTGGAGTTAGGCAGTTTAATATGGAGCAGTACTGAGGAAGACACTGAGGAAGGACCTCGGTTTGTGGCTCCGAAACGCGTAGTACAATAAAAGCATAAGTCGATCCAGACATCCCTGTGTCCTGGTTCCTTCGTTTCTGGAGCAGCAGCACGGACAGTGGGGCACTTCGTCCAAGGAAATCTACGTTGTGACCACGGTTATCTGTGTGATTGCGGTCCCAGCAGCAGCTGCTTTATCGCTTTTTAACCAGTTGTGGGTCTCACAACTGGACGAGGTGAGCAATTCCACATCGCAAGCTGACAGTGTGTAATTAAGATAAGACCCTATTTGCGCATTATTATTTTACACATACCAATATATAAAGTTGGGACACTGATCTAAGTACCTGCCCTTATTGAAAGGCTATGTTTTGCACTCTTAATATTTGCCGACATAGGTCACTAAATTATAGTAGATAAACACTGCACACTTAGATATATTTTGCAAAGTGAATAATTTCTTTTATAGATTCCCAAATTATACTTGACACAGTGTTACGTGAGAATTTTTTCCTGAATGGGGATGATTACTATATCCAAATTTGCGGGACCGTTATAGGCACGAATGTTGCGCCTGCCTACGCCAATCTCTACATGGACCAGTTTTAGAGGATCCATGTCTACGTCAAGGATCTATTCCAGCAGCATGCTTGCTGCTGGTATAGATACATTGATGACATTTTTTTGCATCTGGGAGGGTACCCCTGAGAGTCTACACGTCTTCCATGACATTATCAATGCAATAAGACCTGTATTAAAATTTACCATTTGTACCAACACAACTGAAATAACCTTTTTAGACACGAGAGTGATCTTGAACACCAATGGGACACTTTCTACAGACATCTACTCCAAGCCCACAGACTGCAATGGCTTACTTTTATACAATAGTTTTCATCCTAAAGGCATTAAAGATTGTTTACCCCAGTCTCAGTTCAAAAGAGTTAATCACATAGTGTCCTATCTAGACACCAGGACCATCAGACTAACAAAGATGTCACAAAAATTCCGAGCCAGGAACTACCCGGACAGATTACAGAACAATGAAATCACCCTAGCCATGACAGAACAAACTACCCCCCTACTGAGAAATAAAACAGATGGAACGCCCTTCGTCCACCACTTTCACCCGACTATGCACAAGGTTCAGAACACCTTTTGAAAACAATGGCCACTTTTAAATAAAGCATACCCCAACATAGATGCATTTAAAGAACCCCCTCTAATGTGCATGAAAAAACCCATGAACATCAGAGAAAAACCAGTAAGAGTGTACCACAACCAAGAAGGGACGGCAACCACATTAAACTGCTTAAAGCATGAGAGTCCTTGATATACACCCTTGACACTTTATCACCTAGAGCACCTAGAGGTTTGAACACAGAGATCGAATGGTGATACTAATTGAATTCTTAACCTTGTTGCCTTTTAGACCCACTGACAATTGCTCTCCTCCGTCTCCTCTCTCTCTATCCAGCACAGTAAGCAGAATCTAGAGTTGTCAGTACTATCCATATGCACTACTGTTTACTTTGCCTCCTCCTCTCATAGTATAGCCGATAGGTTTGGACTCCTACTAACCCATTTGCCTCCACAGATTTGCTCTATATATTTGTACCTCTATTCAGGTCACTAGTGCGACCACCCTTAGAATTCTGTGTACAATTCTGGTCTCCGGTGTATAAGAAAGACATAGCTGAACTAGAGCGGGTCCAGAGAAGAGCGACCAAGGTTATTAGAGGACTGAGGGGTCTGCAATACCAAGACAGGTTATTACACTTGGGGTTATTTAGCTTGGAAAAACGAAGGCTTAGGGGGTCATCTTATAATAATGTATAAATATATGAGGGGACAGTACAGACCTTTTTAATGATCTTTTTACTCTTAGGCCTGAGACTGGGACAAGGGGGCATCCTCTACGTCTGGAGGAAAGAAGGTTTAATCATAATCACAGACGTGGATTCTTTACTGTAAGAGCAGTGAGACTATGGAACTCTCTGCCACATGATGTTGAAATGAGTGAGTCACTACTAACATTTAAGAAGGGCCTGGATGCCTTTCTTAAAAAATATAATATTACCAGTTATAATTACTAGATTCTTTGATATGGTGTTGATCCAGGGAACTAGTCTGATTGCCGTATGTGGAGTCAGGAAGGAATTTTTTCCCCCAATGTGGAGCTTAGTGTTGCCACATGGTTTTTTTTTGCCTTCCTCTGGATCAACATGTTAGGCTATGGAAATCACAACCTTATCAATTCAATGCATTCCTTATCAAACAACTTATCAAAAAAGACCTCTCAGGGACTATGGAATTGTCTTTAAAATCTCATTTCTTTATTAAAGAGCTTAAAAAGATAACAATGCCTGTACATTACAGCTATAATACAAAGACATGTGGTTTTGATGAGGAACAGTAATAAACATCAATATGAAGATCAATGAGGTCAGAATATTGTATTAGGAACCTCTAGGCTCCACTGGAGTAACTATACTCAGTCAGCTCAGGATGACACATGACACCTGCAACACCATTGGCCACTGGTACTCAGTACATTTTGCCACATATCAGGCTTACAACAGATATCATAAACTGAGCCCTTCAATTTAGGTGAATTATACGTTTTGCTCATCAGCACTAAAGAGATCTATTTAGTGTCTGTAAGCTATGTAAAAGCACAGGAACTACACAATAGTCATATCCCTAGGTAAACAATGCCAGTCCAATTAATTCTGTATAAGCGTGAAATGTGGACTCCTACTTATTTACTGTCCACATGCTGGCCACATAGTGTATACTAGGGCATATTGCCCTAAGTCACCCTGCTGCAGATGGTACTGACCTGGGTAGTTAAAGCCCTTATCACCCTTGATAAGGAGCTTTAACTACCAGGTCAGTAACATCTGCAGCAGGTGACTTATGGGCAATATGCCTAGTATACACTATGTGGCCAGCATGTGGACCAGTAAATAAGTAGGAGTCCACATTTCACGCTTTATACAGAATTAATTCTGACTGGGCATTGTTACTAGGATATGACTATTGTGTAGTTTCCTGTGCTTTACATAGCTTACAGACAACTATAATAGATCTCTTTAGTGCGATGAGCAAAACTGTATATTCAGCCTAATTGAGAGGGCTCAGTTTTATGATATCTGTTGTAAGCCCGATATGGTGCAAATGTACTGAGTACCATGGCAATGGTGTGCAGGTGTCATTTCATCCTGAGCTTGACTAGTATAGTTATCTCCAGTGTTGAGCTAGAGGTTCCTAATACAATATTCTGACCTCTATTGATCTTATAATTGAGTTTATTACTGTTTCTCATCAAAAAACCACATTGTCTTTTGTATTAGCTGTAATGTACAGGCATTGTTATGCTTTTAAGCTCTTAATAAGAAAATGAGATTTAAGACATTCCATAGTCCCTAGAGTCTTTTTTGATAAGATGTTAGGCTATGGTTGAATAGATGGACTTAAAGTCTTCCTTCACCTTAATACTATGTTACTATGTTACATTATTTTTCAAAATGATGTACTTGTGTCTTTAAACAGTATATTGCATCAAATGAACGTGCTGAAATGTTTGCATTTTGATTGATTTTTTTATCTACCTTTGTATTTGTTACCCCTTTGTGCCTGAAGCTTATTTATATCCCATTCCATTTCTACGATTCCCTACTTGTGATGCTCTATCCACACAATTCCTACACTTTGTGTCGCCTGGGCTCCTTTATCACCCTCCTGCCCCATCCTACTCCGCTATACAGATAGACACAGAGGAGCTGCTTAGTAACAGTCTCTATAGTAAACAGTGGCCGTGTCTACGTGCATTACAAAAGACCGCGTCACTTCTGGATCACACAACCGCACGCGAAAGACAGCATCACTTCTGGATCACAAACGCATGGGGATTCCCTATTATTAGGTTGGTTTTACAGACATGGCCACCACCACAGCCACGGAGCAGGTGCGCAGACACAGCAGCAGCTCCAGGGCAAGTTACACAGGGCTTCCAGGGACCCTCTACATCCACTCAGCTAAGTGACAGTTACCTATCTACTGTTACCTCCTCTGGACGCTGCTTACCCTATAAATACTTCCTGAACATGCCAACATTTGTTGAGTTCACCCAGGCATACTCGGAGGGGTGTATATAACTGGGGTATTAACCATGTCTTTATTCACTTACAAAGGGATATAATACATAACAAAGACTAACCCGAAGTGTTCATTACATGTCCTCCATAAACAGATACAAACAGTAAGATGGGACTCTACCTGACCCATTCACTATTGTGATATCCTCAGGTGGGTATATATTAACACCTAAAGGCCCCGTCACATGTGTCAATATCTCTAGCGACATCGCCGAAAATGACGTGTTCAGCGATGTCGCTAGCGATATCGCAAGTGCATTGTACTGTGTGACAGCACGACGCAACTGCGATATATCGCTGGTCGCAGGTTGACAGGTTTACGAGGATGAACATAAACCTGGCGATCTGCAACCAGCGATTAGGCTGGATCGCGCTGTCTGACACCGCAATAGCTATGTTGGGTCAATCCAGCCTATACAGCAGCATTGCTGCAGATCGCTCGCTGGGTTGATCCCAGTCCAGCGAGCGATGGCTCCGTCCACATTGCAGCAGCGTCACCGGCAACATCTTGCTGTGTGACACCAAGGCTGCGATGTCGGAAGCGAGCGCGCACCTGCGCATTGCTTCCGACATCGCAGCCTTGGTTGCTGCGTGTGACTACGGCTTTACTCCAGGGGGTCATACACCTCTCTATAAGTGTTAATATAATAATGGGGACCTACTAGTGAAATTCTTAGTGCTACTAACCTCTTTACCTCTCTATGTACATCCCTACAGCCTCTGCAGAGATATATACCTCGATTCCTCACTACTTCCCAAAGAAGTAATCCAAGGCAAGGCGAGACACTATCTCTAGGTATTACTTACTGTCTCTCCTCTATGTTAAGTGACTTGGTTGTACTCTAGTACATGTATCTTAACGACAACCTGGATACCAGATCTCTACAATATGCACCTCCATCTTGAACTGTTGTGATTTGATGATGATTGTAATTTTGTATATATGTATTTCAAAAACACTATATTGATACATTTGCTTTTGCATTTAATTCTAGTGACTATGTGATAAAGAGAAAAAGACCTTTTTGTTAATGCAAAAGCAACAGTTTGTTTACAATTGGCGCAATGAAGCTTATAAGGAGAAGAATACCTGACCAGCAGTTAAGCATGGTGGAAGATCCATAATGCTATGGGGCTGCTTTGATGCGTCTGGTACTGAAGGCCTTGACCGATTCACAGGAATCATGAAATCAGAAAATTAGCAAGAGATTCTAGAGCGAAATTGTTGGCAGCGGATCATTCAGGATTCTCTCAAGCGTGTTGACAACAGAACAGAGTTTTAATTAGCAATAAAGAGGTACAGATATGATAGGCTTTGTGGAATCAGGAATATACATATCTTAAGTGTCTCTGTGCAGCATCAGCAGGCTGCCTCTCCTCTCATGCACAGACACAGAAAACTGGATACAATCACTTGGTCTTTCCTGTGTGTGAGCCTCTGGGAGTGCTTTTATTTATCCAACTATATAGACAATGCACAAACCTAGAACACTTACATGTACAGGAATGGAGTTGTTGCACTAAACATATTCCAACAAAAGTGTTTTACCCAGTGTAAGAAAACTTGTTTTGAATGGATGATCATGGGTCCTCCAGCAAGACAATTACCCGAAGCAAACATCCAAAAGTACACAGGAATGGTTGAAAAAGATAAAATAGATTGTTTTAAAATGGCCAGAAATGAGTCCTGACCTCAATCCCATTGAAAATCTTTGGGGTGAGCTGAAACCTGCCATTGGGAAAAAGAAGCCTGCAAATATTCAAGAGCTTGAACAAACTGCAAAGGAAGAGAAAATGCACCCGAGAAGTGCAAGAAGCTTATAGATGGCTACAAGAAACGTTTGGAGCGTGTAAGTGCATTCAGCCAAGTATTAATTTGGAAGGAAGGGGGGGATTTATTGCTGCACATGATGTTTATTCTATTTCTTCTTTGAAACTACAAAATGTAAGTTAACAAACAATGTTTTATGGTTGTATTACTTTGGATCACTAATTAAAAAATCCTGAGGATCACTTTCCTCATTATATAGAGACCTGACCCTTCCCCCTGCACTTTCGAGCCTCAGTTATATGACTAAGTGGGAGGGCGACTTGGGATTCTCGGTTACATGGGAGGACTGGTACGCAGCTATGGTGGGAGTTCAGAGGGTGACTAGATGTGTCAACCATCTTGAAAACGTAAAGATAATACACCTTAGATGGCATCTCTCTCGGACACAGCTGGCTAAATTTAATCCTGACCCTTCCCAGCTGTGTTGAACACAGTGTGGAAGTAAGGGTACGTTTTCTCACACTGTGGTGGACCTGTCCTAAAATATCTGGGTATTGGGTGGTATTTGAAACTCTTCTTGGCTCGGTTACAGGATACGACAAACCCTACAACCTCAGTTGGCCTTTTAAACATTGGTATAGATCAGGTCTTCAGGGAACTGAGAGGGGTGGTCTCATACATACCTATAGCGGCTAGGTTGTGTGTGGCGGCGGGGTGTAAATCCTGCTCCCCCCAACTTGAGTGATGTGGTAGCTAAGGTCAATTCCATTTTTCAACATGAATATTTAGTGTTGAACCTGAGAAGTAGACGCTCATCGCAAGAGAGCTGGAAGATTTGGGCGGGTCACCCTCTTGCCGCTTTTATTCTACAGAGGTGAGAGGGATGTCTCACGTATATCATTGTGCTCGTATATATACAGCTTGCATTTGTAGGACTTCTTCCTCTCCCCCCTCTATGCTTTTTCCCCCTCCTCCCATTCCCCTCTTATTTGATTTGATTGGTATTGATGTTAAAATGTCTTCATTGAGGTTTATGTTTAAAATTTCAATAAAAATATAATGAAAAAAAATAAATCCTGAGGATATAACTTTGGTACATTTCCATTAATTTCTGAAGGTATTGTATAGTCTATGAAAAAAAGAAAAGGTGCCAAAATGGGTGAGTAGCACTGTACTCATAAGACGACCGTACACATTAGAATAATATCAATTCTGGTGGAAATCATCCCATGGAAATCTGTGGTTAGAAGTTAGAGAGATCCGCGTGTTTCAATGTTCCCCATCATTTAATATCCCAGGCGTTAAGCATGAGGATATGGCCTATTCCATACTTCCTATTAAAATAAACATGGAGTCTCGGAGTCAAGATTAATTAAAGACATTAAATAGTAACTACTTATTTACTTTTTATTTTTTTAAATAAAGCAAAAGTTCAAGACAAAATAAGATATTTTTAATATATCTTTTTTCTTTATCGTCACTTTTTATCTCCTTGCACTGATCATTCATTCTCAAAAACTGTCAAATCTGTCTTCAGTGAGGGGTCAAATTAAGCAGGTTTCGCATAGCGATTTTTTCCTGTCTGGGGATCCTAGTTTTTGCAGGACCCCACAGACAGGAAAAGGATCGCATCGGAGGTGACCTCCGGAAACCATTTCTGTGTCTGGGTCCGTGATTTTCACGGATTCGGACACAAAGAGCCTGAGTCTGCAAGGTGCAGGCGAGCTGGCACTTTCACTCCCGCAATGTATATATATATGTACATTGTAGGAGTGAACTTAAGTAAATGCAAGTGTTAAAAATAAAAAATATATATGCTCACCTCTCCAGCGAGTCCCACGAATGCATGCACTCCATGTAGCTCCCGAGGGTTGAAGGACCTTGGGAGGCGGGGCTTCCCAATCAGCTGATCAGGTCACATGACTGCAGTTACCAACATGTGACCGATCAGCTGATTGGTTAGCCCCGCCCAGCTAGGTCCCCAAACCGTGGAAGATAGATGCCGACATCGGGGGACACACCAGAGAGGTGAGCATATATATTTTTTATTTTTAACACATGATTTTACTTAATTTCACTTCCGCAATGTATGTATATACATTGTGGAAGTGAAATTATACGGTAAAGAGCAGTTTTAGTGTACTGAGCATGCTCAGTACACTAAACCGGGTCCGAGAAATGATCAGCTGTTTTCTCAGACCCATGCTCCATAGGCCCCCATGTTAATGGCCGTGGATCAAGTCGGATCCGATTCGGTCCGATTTGGTCCGCTGTGCCCAAAATCTGAGCAGTCTCCGATTTTGGGTACAGCAAAAAATCGGACACAATCGGACCCGACACAAATCGGATGGCAATTAGGCCAAATCCTGATCCATTGCCCAAAGGGATACATGGGGGCCAAATCGGATCCGTGGCTGTCCGTTTTACAACGGACAGCCACGGATCCCCAAAAAACGCAATGTGAAAGCAGCCTTACACCTGCTGCCTGTAAAAGTCTATGTAGAGGGGATGGGGGAGAAGGTGGAGTCACAAAGGTCTGGTGAGGGTAAAACAGTCTTATAATGGCCAGAAATAATGTTATTCTTCATGTACATACACAGGACAGCTTATTCTGAGCAGTCACCTGAGACTGCAGTTACATTTTAAATATTCAATACAAGATTTGTATCACAAGAACTATTCTGTTAGTCCCACATTAGAGTGTCTGTCACCCACAGTAGATGGCATGTAGATAGCAGTATCTTCTTTCTGGGCATGGCGGATGAACACTTACCTTGTCTAGATTCTCTGTGAATACTTAATTTGCCAACTCAAATTTACCGATGATTTGAACATTTGTAAACTGCAACAGTGACATCTGCACGACGACATCGGAACTGCAACCAAATCAACACGGTGTCCTCAACGCCAAGATAAAATGCTGATATACCGTACTGGGCCGCCGAGCAAACGGAAGATATTTAATGGAAAAAGTGGTAAATTGGTCAAGCAAAGATTGCAGATATTTCAGTCCTGATGGAGCTAAGGTTGATCACAGTGTGTCGTAACCATTCCATTATGCTCCACAATCCATCATGACTCTTTGATGTAGTCTGTTAATAAGTCTCATTTCTCATAAGCTTTAATAATAGAAATAGCCTTATAGAAAATTATGGGCAAAAGTGGCAGAGTATTGTTGTTTTGTAAACATATTGTTGATAGCTTCCTCAGCTTACTTAAAGTGTAACCGGCATTACAATATCATTTAATAATAATGTACAGCAAATAATTATAATAAACTTTCAAATATATGAGGAGGAAAAAGAGGGGAAAACATGCAAAGTGTGGGATGATCACCGTTTATAGTACAAAAATTCCTTTATTTGAACAAGAGCAACACAAAAAATACCAAGTAAAAACAATTAAAAAGCTAACTCTCTAATAAAACAAGACCCCCACCAATTCATCAACGCAGCAAAGGGATTGATATTGTAAGGCAAACAATGAATACGATACAGAATATATATGAGAGGATCAAAATTGTCCCAAGTCACAAATTTTATGCCTAGATACACAGATAAAATCTGACACCGGCTCCTAAAATAGTAGTTTAGTCACTTAGGCTGGGTTCATCACCCGCCCCAGGGCCGTGGGGTACCCGGTTCCGGGCGTTGCAGTTCACAGGGGGTGTCATGCGGCCCGTTGCCTGATCCCGTGGTCCTGGTGGTCGCTGAAACGAGTCAATAAAAAAAAATAAAAGTGTTTCGTGATGCCACCTATTCGGTTCCGGTAATGTTACCGGCGCTGCGAGACAGACCTCCGGGGCGATGGTGGATGAGCAAGACAGTTTCGCTCCCCGCAGGTGGAGTGGGATTCCTGAGGCAGCAGTGGATGTTGGGAGACAATCTTTTATTTACACAGGGACACAGCTACACCAAGCCTTGTCACTGATCCTCTTCCCTGCTGCATTCGACAGCTCCTCAGGTGGAGGTAGTAAAGGACACCACACAGTCTTTTTAGCCTGTACAAGTTTGCTGGCAGATTGTCATTTACACAGTTTTCTCGGGTCTGCCTGGCCTGGGTAGTCATTGGGACCTAGGATGCTCTACTCAGGACCCTCGTTGGTGTACATACCATTCCTGACCCTTCCTGCGCTCACTCTCCTGTCTTCCTTAGCACTCCCGCACCCCGAGCCTGAAGCCAGATCCAAAAGATCTCTCGGTGGAGGACTCCTTCCAAGTCCCTCCTAGACCCTTTACATTGCCTTTTTCTGGGTGCGCCGGGTGTTCGGCTCGACCTCCCAAAGAAGCTTGGGCCTCCAGTTCAGCGACTCAGGGCTGGACACCGCACCGCGCTCGGAAGCCGGTCCTTCATTCCAGGACTGAACCCCTCCGGTCTGCAGTCGTACCGGGTCCGGACTCGGGTGCACCACAACACCTGGTGCCCCTAGGGTTCCCCTCTGTCCCGACGGCTCCTCTGCCGTTGTCCACTCCTCGCTCCCCAACAGAGCTCTCTCTTCTTCACTTGTCCTACTGACTTACTGACCCTCCCACCCACACACTTTTCTACCCTGTCTGAGCTCCACCCAGGGACTGGGTCCTCCCTACAGCAGGTCCACCCACTGTCCCCTGCTCTAGGGTGTGTGTGTGTGTGTGTGTGTTTGAATGGGTGTTATGAGGGTCCCTTATGCAGCATCCCAATTTCTCAGTCACAGGAATACTACACACTCTTTTGTGGGTGCAGTACCCCTCCGTGGCGTCCCGACCAGTCTGGCGCCACATTCACATTTGTGCACCATGTGCACTGTGGACAAAGCGTCCTGAGCGCAGCAAAACGCAGGCACCTATGCTCCTATGTTTAACATGGGAATGCATAGTGCTTGTGTGTGGCTGCGTTCAGGTGCATTTGCATTCGGCTGCACATAAGTTATGCGCATGTCGAATGCAAATGTTGGATTTTTTGTGGCTGTGTGCTTGGTTATACGCAAGCAGACAGCCGCGCACAGATGAAGAATGAAAGTGAATCTGAGCGCATTGCCAACTGCTGGCAAGTGCACAGACGCTGCAGAAGATGGGGTCCTTCCAGGTCATCTGCAGGTGAACCTTATCCTGCCTTTCTGTTCCTCTTCTTTCCTCTTCTTCTGTCTTCTTATTTCTTCTTTTTCATCCTCCATGCCTTTCCCGACAGCTATTTTAAACCAGCGGCAGTGGTTGGGAGGAAGAGATCAGCGGCGGCGGCCAGGAGGAGGAGATCTCAGCCGCTGATCTCAGCTCACTGATTCGGTGGCCGGGCGACTCATAATGACCTTTTCATGTGAATGCATGCGGACAATCACCGCTGCGTTTACATTAGAATCTCTGCGTTCGGCACTGCATATGCGTTCCATACGCTGCAGTGCCAATGCAAATGTGAACCCAGCCTAAACTACTTTAGTGGACTCCACAATGATGCAGAAACATACAGAGAACGACTGCAAATGCAGAGCACGCTTGCAAGTATACAAAGAGGCAAGCTCAATACAATTTTGGAGAAACAATGAGGTTTTGTAGAGGATAATCCACAAAGATTGTGATAGCAGCTGTACCGCAAATATAGGCAATAAAACTGGTATGGTATAGAGAAAACCTCAGAGTGCAGCACAATCAAAGATTGTGACCCACCCCAAGGCTTGGGCGTTTGCAATTGGGAATGTAACGGTGCCCTGGTGGTCGCTGAAAAAGGGAGTTTGAAAAAGGGGAAACATAAAATAAAAGACTGTCTCGTGACGCCACCTACGGTATCCAGTGATGGCACCGGCGCTGCTGCAGACCTCCAGGGATGATATATGGGCAGCCAGATAATAACGCTCCCCATAGGTGGAGCGGGGTCCCCGAGGCAGTGGTGGATGAATTGAATGCTGCACAGGGAGGTGGCTTTGCAGGTTGGGCGATGGCACAGTCTATGTGTTGGACAGGATCAGGGGCCAGAATAACAGACAACACATGCTGGAAGTTGTTTCCATACCTTTTACTGATGTTATAGCAAGCACTGTCCAGGGTGCACTCCAGGTGGTCGGATGGCACTTCAGGATTTCCACACCCGATGAGTTATGAGGCCTCTCCTTGTTCTGGTTGTGTTGAAACCTGACCTGACCTCCTCTGTGTCTCTCTCTTGCTTTTTGCAGGGGATGAGAACCTTCTGCTGGATGCCACTGTCTCTCCTACGGTTCCTGGCCCTCATGTAGTTGCGGAGCTGCAAGTGTCCAAAGAGACTGAAGTCTCCTCAGGTGACCGGTGTTCTCTGCTGGGCTAAGTAGTCCCTGGCAGACTCGGACTCCGATGTCCGGGTTGCTTCCTGGGGTGAACCGGTATGGTTCCTCTGCCCCCACTCTGTTCATCACCTTGCCTCTGACCCTCACTCTTGGGCCCTACACTGGCTAGGCTTCCTCACTGGCACAGGCCTAGCACGGCTCCATTCACCAGGATGTCTTCACAGTCCTCCCTTGAACTGCATTGCCTAACTCCTCCCCCGGGCCTGAATTTATAGGGGACCTTGCCTGAATGTGGCAAGTCGAGCTCCCCCTTCAGGTCTGGGGTGGAAAGCGTTGCATGTGTAGGGTACCTGATGTGGAAATCCCTCCATGCATTAGGCATTAGGTGGTTCTGTAGCTACCTATACCGCAGGGTGCCACATTTGCAAGAACATAAGCAGAGCATTTTATCAATGTAACAGTACTGTGCAGACTTAAGCCGGCATCACACGTGTCAATGTCGCTAGCGACATCGCCGAAAAGTGACATTGCTAGCGATATCGAAAGTGCGTTGTGCTGTGTGACAGCGCGACGCAACTGCGATATATCGCTGGTCACAGGTTGGCAGGTTTACGAGGGTGAACGTAAACCTGTCAATCTGTAACCAGCGCTTAGGCTAGAACACGCCGTCTGACACCGCAATAGCGATGTTGGCGGCGATCCAGCCTATACCGTAGCTTGCTGTTGAAAGAAATCTCTTGTATGCCCAAGGAAAGGAAAATACCTCCAAAGGAGTCAGGGAAGGAGCACTAACAAGAAGGTGTGAGCCCAGCTGCGCATAGGGGGCCCTGCATAAGAAAAGACCCCACGAGTTCTATTACCTAGATAACTTCATCAGGGAATGGAATGGGAATGGGAAAATGATAGGCAAAAGTGCTGGATTAGGCCCCTTTAACATCAGCGATAAACGCTGATCGCGGCAATTGCGGTGAAAAAACCACAGCTGCCACGATTAACGCATAACGGCCTCACTTATAGTTCACTTGCGGCAAGGCCCATACAATGTCTATGGGGCTTGTGGTAAGTAAGCGGCAGGTGCAGCAAGTGCGGTTTCGGCACTTGCAGCAGGTGCGGCCGCGAAAAAAACGAGTCATACCGCGGTTTTACAGAGGCCGCATCTGCGGCAAGTGCCGAAACCACAACTGTACCGCACTTGCCGCACCTGCCGCAAGCCCCATAGACATTGCATGGGGCTTGCCGCAGGTGAACTGCAAGTGCGGCCGTTATGCGTTAATCGCGGTGGTGCGTTTTTTTCACGCAACTGCCGCGATCAGCATAAACGCTGATGTGAAAGCACCCTTATTGTTGCTTTGTAAACAAATTGATGATAGCTTCCTCAGCTTAAAGTATAACAGCCGTTTAAATTTTTATTTATTAATAATGTAGAGCAAGTGATTATACTAAACTTTCAAATATTTTCTTAAGTGAGATCTGGAAGAAAACCTTCAAAAACCTTCCAGAAGATGTCCCCACTAGGCTGTTTCTAAACCTGACATATACTGGTAGTCAGGAAAATCTGTCTTCAGCTCCACACATGAATATGGCTATGAAAGGGTGGGGTCGGGGCGTACACAGCATTCCCAATACAGCAGATCAAACTCTCAGGTTACCTCAGGCATGGACAGTGCTAAACTCAGGCTGTCTGCACACAGCCCCTGTGATCTCCTTTTGAAGCAGAGGTGTAACTAGGGTTCATGGCGCCCGGGGCACAGCTTTATTTCGGTGCCCCCCCCCCGGGGAAGGTGAGGAGCGGAGGGAAGGGGGGTTATTACACCTCATAGTGTGTGCCTCAGGTATATATATGTATACATCAGGCGGGCACACTATGAGGTGTATATATGTATACATCACCAGGCAGGCACATACTATGAGGTATAGTACCTCATAGTGGGTGCCTGCGCCTGATGTATACATATATTATATATACACCTCATAACTTCCCCCCCGGCCCTGGGTTATTTTATTACAATTTACTTACTCTAGTAGAGTAGTACCTACTAGTTAGGATGGACCAACGACTCAGGACGGAGGAGGGAGGGAGGCAGGCTGCTGCAGCAGCAGCAGCTCCTCTTCTGTGTCCCACTGTACGCGCGGCGCGCGCTCACTGCTTGCGGCGCCGGGTGACGTCGGCCGCAGCGCGGCCGCGACGTGACACGGGAGGGGGGGTTGGAACTGCTGCCAGGGGGCGGATAAGCAGCAGGGGCTGCGCACGCGCAGGGCAGCGCGGAGGAGATTAGCGCCGAGCTGTAGTGCCACCGCCGGATGCCCGATCTGATGTTGGCACCGGCGCGGCGGCGCCCCCCCGCAGAGTCGCGCCCGGTGCAAAATGTCCGGCTGCACCCCCCTAGATTACGCCCCTGTTTTGAAGTATCCAACACCTTTAGCTGTGAAACAATCCCACGTCATCAGGCTTCCTCCATCAAACTCCTTCAATTTCTCGATCCATTAGCCCAATTTTTCCTTGTTTCTTCCAGACCCATTTGTATCCATCAGAGCCTAGTCTAATGACTTTTGTCCCATCACTCCAAATTACACAAATCCAATCTTCTACTGTCCACTTTTCATACTGCTTTTAAAACTCGAGCCGACACTTCTTATGACAATATTGAAGTTGAGGCTTCTTCACCATTCCAGACATGTGTAACGTGCATTGCATGGTGCTTGCACGCACGTCTATGATCTCACATTTATACAGCACACGAGTCACTACCACTCGCTGTGTTGACCTTGTGATGAGTCGACTTTTTGACTCCTCTTGGCTTTTGAATGGATGGACGAACTTCATTTTGTTTTCTTCAAACTGTCATGGCCTCACATGATGCAGTTTGGCTATTTTCTTTGCACTGTTCATGATGAACCAGATGATGCTGTGTCTCTTTTCTTGGGAACTCTTCTTCATGGTTGCTGTTTGATTCGAACCAGAGATCTTTCACTTGGGAAACAACCTAATAAAACTCTGAGCTATTAGGGAATGTGAGAACAGGTTGTAATTTGTGATATACATGAAGAAACAAATTCAAACAACAGGACTAAAACAGTAACAATGTAGTAACATGACAAGAATCTACATAACTAATCCTATTCTAAATAGCTGCAAATCAAATTTATGTGTGACATAGCCAAGGTGATTGTCTATAAAATGAAGGTAGTCTCATACTCAATGCTGTAGAGGATGGCGAGATATGGAGCCTGAAAGTCAAAAGTTGAAAACATTGTTACCCTTTTGTTTGTTACTGTATTTCATAGAATAGTGGAGTTGGAAGAGACCTCCTGGGTCATCTGGTCCAACTCATGGCTCAGACCTGCAGGTAGCCATTTGTCTGCTGTAAGCATAATGAACTTTTCTCTGCTGTACTTGTGTTGTTCAAAAAACAATTCAACTCCAAGTGAGAAATCTTTTCTTTTAGCAACTATCAAGGTTGTCTGTTCATCCCTTCTGTCTACAGTTATTTATTTGTCGACTGCCTATGTCTCTGCCATTGACCATGAATCTGATTCAATTCTGCCATTTACCATATGTTTGCTGCAAGTCCCAGACTGTCTATACATCTACAGTTCTTGTGTATATCTACATTTCTGGTTCTGAGTCTTCCAGTCTTTCTTGTTGCATTTGTCTACCTGCCATCCTGCATGCCCTGTTGTCCTGGTCTTCGTTGACCCTTGTGTCATCCAGCAAGTCTTGCCCACCATGCTATTACCTTTGGTCTATGTTGCTCATGCTGAACTATGGCTTAGAGAACGCACCTCAACAGGTGATCCATAACAACAACATTACTCAGTCTACAGCCATCCCAGTGATCAAACAGGTGATTTTGCCTATAAAATCCATGGTCAGCCATAATATCCCTAACAGCCTTTTGAAAGATACATGTGGCACCCCTGCGTCCAGGAGGCCACAAAGGGAACTGCAGCCAGGCAGGTAGGACATTGTTGAACAACAACACCCTCACAGCCCACACAACCCACGTGTCAGAGAAGGTTACATCCAGCCTGAGATTAGAGACTATATGAGATCGGAGGGGTGGTGGATTCAGAGGAGTGGGTTGGGCACACCAGAGGTCAGGTGACTGACAGTATATAGTGAGGGGGAGGAGCGAAGGAGTTCAGTAGGCCGGAGTGAGCCAAGCTGAAAAGACCAAAGAGTAAGCCATGGTGCTGAGAAGTAAAGGCCAAAGAACAGCAGCAGGTTGAGCTGAAGCTGAGCAGTAGAGAGCCACACTGCCTGGAAGAGTGAAGACAGACGGAGCGCAGAATCTGTACTGAGCCAGTGCGAGCCAGAGGAGAGAGAAAGCCCATCCAGAGTCAGATCCCCAGGAGTGTGAGAGGCAGAGAGGACGGTGTAACCCGGGGCCCTAGGAACACAGCTAAAGCAACCGACTGCAGGCGAGAAGCCCTCCTATAATACCAGAAGGAACAGAGAGAAGGAGCCTGGTAGGGCCTCGTGCTGAGGACTACTGGAGGCTGGGCTAAAGTAGAGTGTCGGCTCTAGAGGGGACCGTAGTTTACCCGGCATCCCCAGACAACACGACGAGGGGTCTGAGTTCCAGATTGAGATCCCTAACCCAAAGGACAGGCAGCTCAGTGACGTACTAGGACTCACAGAAGCCCGAGTCACCGCCATACTGTCCAGTGTCGCACAACATAGAGAAAGAGAATGC
Organism: Allobates femoralis; assembly: GCA_033576535.1. NCBI lineage: Eukaryota > Metazoa > Chordata > Amphibia > Anura > Aromobatidae > Allobates > Allobates femoralis. The sequence continues at coordinate 64,527,107 of JARQOC010000005.1, forward strand.
AACACCCCGGAAAGGGACACTAAAGACTGTGTGAGGGGTCACAGGGAGAGAGAGGCCTGGCTGCAGGAGAGAAGGGAACCCGGAGAGGAAAAAAGCACCCGTGTATTGAGAACTGTAACTGTGCTGTAAGAATTGCAAATGACTTGTAACCTGCTGAGAAAGAACAACAAGTAAGCTTTGGAAAACCCTGAATTGCCTCTCTTGTCTGCCTCCATCTGCACACCCTTCTCCCTTACACAGATCCAGCCTGTCAGCACCAGCCAGGAGGAGAGATCCCTGCAGTGCCTGCAAGTAAGTGTGCTACACCTGCACCCAATAGACTTAACCCTTACTGCCCCGGGTGATACAGTTCTTCCCACTGGAACTATACCATCTTCGCTGCCACTCCATCACCCCCGGAGGTTCTGTAGCAGCGGCGGCCCCCATCACTGGCCGCATCAAGTGGGTGGCGTCACCCGTGACACTTCCCTTGTAAATAATTCCCCTTTAATTGCCGAGCCAGGGACACGGTCCGGACCACGCCACCTGTGACATCCCCACTACCGTCCGGTCCGGCACCGAGTACCCCAGTCCCGTGGGGCCCGACAACCATATCAAACTGATACCTCACTGTTGTCTAGAACTGTCGTCTGCAAAGTGCATGATGCTGTCTTTTATTTATACAGTATGCAACTGTAATAAATACTGTATACTCTTATATTCTGTGATCCTCGGCTGTAATGTCTGTATACTCTTATATTCTGTGATCCCTGGCTGTAATGTCTGTATACCATTATATTCTGTGATCCCCAGCTGTAATGTCTGTATACTCTTATACTGTGTGATCCCTAGCTATAATGTCTGTTGTAAGGCTTGTCGGCGCTATGGCATATGGCCTACATGACTCACATGGGCCCTGAGCCGTACACACAGGATTAAGTGGTAGTTAGCTCTGTAGTATAAGCTAAAGGGGTTGATGAGACCAATAAGCGGCCTCTAAAAGAGCAGTGTGTGCTAATGGCTGAGAGTAAACAGGTGTGGGTGTGTTAGGTGGGTGTGGCAGGCGAGATAATTGCTGCCAAGAGCTGTGAGATTGGGAGATTCAGCCTGTGAGAGAAAGAGAGCAGAACAGAGCCTATGAGGGAGAGGAGTCCATGTCCTGTGGAGATGAGTGGAACCATGAGGCCAGAAGGCAGAGGGTTTTGCAGCACCTGTAGTTGTGAAGACTAGCTGACCCTGGAGGGGCTTGCAATGGCGTGTTTGGTGCAGCCGCTTGCCTGGAGGTCTGGGCCTGTGATGGCAGACTTGGAAGTGGCTGGTAACCTGGAGACACGTGCTGAGGAGTCCTTGGGGATGTTTGGCTTGCCCTGGAGCTCAGGTAGCTAAACCTGGGTCTAGGCCTGGTTCTGACCGGTATCCTATACCAATGCGGTGTGTGTGTCCCAAAATGTATGCGGGGATAGTATACAGCAGCAGAAGCGCTGTGTAGTGGCTGTGAGCACCTTAGCAGCCTGTATGCATGGTCCGAGCTACTCCAAGGGGAACTAAGCAAAGGAAGACCCTGGCTGTGGGTCAGAAACTGTTATGCGTGAACAGGGGTGTACCGCTGTGCCCGGACCCCTGTGGGACTGTGAATGACCCGTATGTTCTGTGTAATAAGCACTATGATATTGAGTGTTGTACAGACTGTCCTGTGTATATAGTGCCAGGCGGCCGTAACCTCTATTGGGACTGACTGTAAGGTCGTCAGGGTCCCGTTGACCAGTGTATGAGATGTGTACAGTGTAACATCCTGTCTGAGACCAGGTGGCTTGTGTCACCAGGGATGTATCGGCTGCGTACCGGATCCCTGCGGGTCCATAAGGGTCTAGTGTAAATATAGGAATATGTACTATAGGTTAAGATGTAAATATTGCTAAGTACCGTATATACTCGCGTATAAGCCGAGTTTTTCAGCCCAAAAATTGGGCTGAAAAGTGCCCCCCTCGGCTTATACGCGAGTCAATACGGCCCCCTCAAAGTTTGGCGCCCCCACCTCACTTTCTGGGCCCCCCCGCATGCAGCGCTGCGCATATACATTACCTGTCTAGCAGCTGTCACCCTCCGGTGGCGGATCGCGGCTCCCGGCTCCGGGCTCCATCTTCCTCGCTGTCTTCCTGCTTGTCAGGTGACCGGCCGGCGTCGCGATGACGTCATCGCGATGAGCCCCGGTCACAAAGGGACGTCAGGTGGACCACTGGGGCTGTATACTACCACTGGGGCTGTATACTACTACTGGGGCTGTATGTATACTGCTAGTGTATGCATGGCAGGTCGCCTCCCACATTTTGCTGGTAGAGGCGACTCATCAGCCAGCAGCTGGGCTTGCTCTACAATTGGGCTCTGACTGCGTCCTGTAAGTGCTTTTGGTTTTCTGTCTTTGGCATGGATGGTGAGTTTTTCTGATGCTGCTTTTTTTCTAGTAGTTTTTGTACAATTTTGTTAGGACTGGTGAGCATGGGATCCCTTGATCGTGGGTCATCAGCTTAAATGTCTTGGGCCAACACATGAACCAAAATCCCATCTATAAAGGTTTTTTATTTATCATATAAAAAACTTTTGCACTTTTTTATCCATCCAGGGCGCAGGTGGGCCCATAGGGGCGCCGTTCATCCAGTGGTGCAGAAGCATCGTACTGTGCGGCCCAATGCTCAGGCAGCGGAGCGGTTGGGTAGCTTTCAGACACTCTGCATCATATGTATCAGTGTGAATGGTGCTCTATGCAGGCCTAGTGTATGCATGGCAGGTCGCCTCCCACATTTTGCTGGTAGAGGCGACTCATTTGCCAGCAGCTGGGCTTGCTCTACAATTGGGCTCTGACTGCGTCCTGTAAGTGCTTTTGGTTTTCTGTCTTTGGCATGGATGGTGAGTTTTTCTGATGCTGCTTTTTTTTCTAGTAGTTTTTGTACAATTTTGTTAGGACTGGTGAGCATGGGATCCCTTGATCGTGGGTCATCAGCTTAAATGTCTTGGGCCAACACATGAACCAAAATCCCATCTATAAAGGTTTTTTATTTATCATATAAAAAACTTTTGCACTTTTTTATCCATCCAGGGCGCAGGTGGGCCCATAGGGGCGCCGTTCATCCAGTGGTGCAGAAGCATCGTACTGTGCGGCCCAATGCTCAGGCAGCGGAGCGGTTGGGTAGCTTTCAGACACTCTGCATCATATGTATCAGTGTGAATGGTGCTCTATGCAGGCCTAGTGTATGCATGGCAGGTCGCCTCCCACATTTTGCTGGTAGAGGCGACTCATCAGCCAGCAGCTGGGCTTGCTCTACAATTGGGCTCTGACTGCGTCCTGTAAGTGCTTTTGGTTTTCTGTCTTTGGCATGGATGGTGAGTTTTTCTGTGTACAAATGTAACAATGTGTCCATGATTTCACTGCAACCAGCAAATTGCCAGAGAAATTGTATGCAAAATTGCCGCGTGTGACGGTACCTTTCGATAGGTATATCGAATTAAATAAATTAGCAGATTCGTCTGTTCAACCCTTCTTTGGGATGTTTATTTAAAAAGCAAATACATTTTATCCTATTATTACACTATTTGATACTAGCTAGTACGTGTACAATCACTTGTTTTATTCATTATGCACCAATTCAGGTAGTATACAGCAATCTGTTGTTCTTTAAAATGTGCGTGTATAACTCACTATTAAAAATCTTTATTAGGGCCGCTCCACACTGCGGCATGGTCCGGTTCTGTCCGGGAGGACCCAGACAGCTGCGGACCGGATAAGCACACAGGACTGGGGGGCTATTATGCCCTCCGGCCCTGTGTGCAGCGCACACAGCTGCAGCGGCTGACAGGTCAGGACCGCGGCGCCTGCAATATGCAATATTTGTACTGTAGACTATCAACTGTTTGTTGCATGGAATATTTATATTTCTTGTAATAATGGACATTTTGAGTGATGTATTCATTTACACTACTGATCTTTATGCAATTGAAAGCTGGCGTCTGGCATTTAAGATGTTAATTTCAATGGGTGTGTCTTCAGTCCACACTATGCTAAAGATAATGATTTCACCTGTGTGCATTTTTTGTATGTTTTCTCACTATTTATAAGTGTGATTTACGTCAAAACGTTTATGCTGTTGATACAGGACTCTTGTCCGAAACGCGTCCAGCGGTTCGGTGGGACCGCCGTCCCATGTAATTTGTTTTCGTGGTCAGCTGCTGGATTCTTTTACTACATTTTATTTAAACATCCAATTGTGGAAATTATTATTATTCCAAGATCTATTGATTAAAATCAACTTTGTTAGTGGGAAAATCCCTTTAAAGTAGAAAGTGGTGCAAAACTTAGAAAAAAAGAGGCCCCAATACTAAAGCCACTAAAAAGGAAAAAGTTGTAGAAATGGCAATGATAAATCTGATCCTCTGTGCACCTTGTCATGGAAAGAATTACATATTGTAAGAGAAATATTCGATAGATGCATTTTTATAGAATGTATCATTATATGTGACAATGTTGTTGGCACCATCTGGCACCCCAGCATTGCGGCATTTACCCAACAAGCACCCCTCTTACTATGCGCTTCGGTTCCTTCATATGGTGGAGGCAATATACGGTAAACCTTTCTACTCCGAGTCCTGACAGTGATGGAAGTAAGAACTGGCGAGCAATATATAATAATAATAAATAAATACTAATATAATAAAGAAATAATAAATAATAATTTATAATATATTTATAATCATTTAAATTTGTAAATATAATATATACATTTATAAGGTAATTTAAATTTATAATATTTAGAACAAAAAAGTTTTTTATGTAATTTATATATAATATTATAAATTGATGATGATTTAAATTTCTAAATATAATATATATGTATAAGTAATTAAACTTTTTAATAATATAATAGCTTATAATAATATTAAATAAATAATGTAATAAATAATCATTTATAATACATTTATAATAATTTACATTTGTAAATCTACTATATACATTTATAAGGTAATTTCAATTCATAATATAATAATTTATAATAAACAAAAAAAGTATAATTTGTAATTTATATATATTAAAAATGTATGATAATTTTAATTTTTAAATATAATTAAAATTTACAATAATATAATTATTTAGAATATTAAATACATAATAATATTAAATATTAAATAATTTATAATACATTTATAATTTACATTTATAAATATAACACATTTATAAGTAATTTAAATGTATAAAATAATAATTAATAAAGAAAAAAGTATTTAATATAATATATTTATATAAATAATAAATTTATGATAATTTTAAATTATTAAATATAACATAAATTTGTAAATAATATATATATTTATAATAATATACTAATTAATAATAAATAAAAATAAACTAGAAAAATAGAGTCAATGGAGAGTGTATATTTAGTGTAACTTATTCAATTTTATAACAGAATGAGCTGTATATTATTTGAACAAAGGAAAGTGAATTGAGCGCTTGCCAACAAATTCTGCCAAGTCAAACGTGAAATATTATTTGGTGAAACAAGGAAATCCTGCTGTGAGACAAAACACAAGGATACGCGTCCAAGACAATGGAGGCCATTGATAGTCCATGAAAATGACTCTACACCTTTATCAAAATTAATGTCAGAAAACTACTGTAAAGTATTACTGTGGCACCCTGAGACATGGGTAGCCACAGGACCACCTGGTGCACGGATTTTCACATCAGGTACCCTACACATGCAACACCTTCCACCCCAGACCTGAAGGGGGAGCTTTTCTTGCTGCCTTCAGGCGAGGCCCCCTATAAATTCAGGCCCGAGGGAGGAGTTACGATTAGCAGAGGAAGGATTAGGTTATTAGGATTAAATCCACCTGAGGAAGACAACGATCCGTTGTGGAAACGCATTGTGGTAATAAACATGTTTTAACCCTTAAATTGCTCTTTCTAATTTGTGCCTCAGCGCTCCTATCAAGTAACCTAATCCTTTCTCTGCTAATCGAATCTCCCACCCTCCGGATGTGTGGTTACTGGAGCTGCGAGTGCCGATACCGAGCATTGAGCCTCAGGACCTGCGGTGACGTCAGAGCCCCGTGACCAGTGACGCGGGGATCACATGACCATCGTCCCACGTGACTGGGTGAACATGAAAGTCGGACGGGAGCTGCGTCCAGCGGTGCTGGTGCCAGGAGGCCCCAGAGATGACCCTCACTGAGGTTGTGTGGCCAGGCGGCACAACCTTTAACAGGTTAGAGTCGAGTCCCCCTACCCACATCCTCCCAAAATCCCACTGCACCACCGGGTTCTCCCTATGGGAGTGCTTCTTGTCTCTTTTTGTATTGCGGGGGAGGAGTTATGCAGAGTGTGCAGTATGGAGCAGTACTGTGAAGACATCCTGGTGAACGGTGCCGTGCTAGGCTCGTACCAGAGGGAAGCTTAGCCAGTGCAGGGGCCCAGGAGTAAGGGTCGGAGACAAGTCGAGGAACAAAGTGGGGGCAGAGGAACCATACCGGTTCACCCCAGGAAGCAACCCGGACACCGGGGTCCGAGTCTGCCAGGGATTACATAGCCCAGCAGAGAACATCGGTCAACCAAGGAGACTTCAGTCTCCTGGGTCACTTGTAGCACAGCAACCACGAGAGCCAGGAACCGCAGGAGAGATAGTGACACCCAACAGAAGGTTCTTACCACCTGCAATACAAGTGAGACACAGGGAAGGTCAGGGCAGGTTCCAGACCGGCCAGGATGTAAGCAAACACACAAGGACAGGGGGCCTCACAACTCACCAGATGTGGAGATCCTGAAGTGCCTCCCAACCACCTGGAGTGTACCCTGGACGTTACCTTGCAACAACATCAGTAAAAGGTACGGAAACAACTTCCAGTGTGTGTCAGTTCTTACAACCCCGATCCTGCCCAACACATAGATTGTGTCAGCATCCAATCTGCAGAGCCACCTCCCTGTGCAAAACTACTATTCTACATCATGCCCCAGGGACCCCGCTCCACCTACGGGGAGCGTTACCATCTAGCTGCAACATCACCATCCCCGGAGGTCTTCAGCAGTGCCAAGTATCATTAGCAGATACAGTAGGTGGCGTCATGAGACTCTCTTTTATTTTTTTTCCCCTTTTTGTCATTTTTCAGCAACCACCAGGGCCACGGGCTCGGGCAAGCCACCCCGTGACATTCCCTAATTGCAACCGCCTGGGACCGAGTATCCCAAGGGCCCTGGGGTGGGTCATTACCCACAGGGATCATTTACTAATTAGGACCCTAGCGGTAGCCCTGTTACAAGTTTTGTATTGAGAAACCTCAAGTTACAGTATATCTTTGAGGTTAATTTATTATACCTTCTGAATATGGTGTATGCTTATTGGAAAGGCCATCTGGTTAGGACATGTATTTAGTGGTAAAAAAGGTTGCCATTAAGGCCATTGGTATTAGATCAGTAATATAGGGGATTGGGGAGTTGCTCATATACAGTATGCTTGTTACCATCAATCTTATAGCGTAAGGAGCACACTTGGGGACACTTAGGAAACTTGAGACTGAACAAGAAAACGGAGGGTAGGCCTGTTTCCCTTCTAACCAATACATATCTATGACACACATATATTAGTATAACGCCTTATGTTTTAGATTCTGTAAAGGATGTAACTTTACCGGTGGGAACATGAAACCGGAAACGTTGGGATTAAGAGCTCCGATATGTTTATCCACCTCTGTGTCATATAATTGGGTGCATTAGAATTAATCTTAACACCATATAGGCACTTTAATGTCCTCTGGAACACCTAGTGGGAAATAGTATTCCTATAGCAGGAAAGGTAGTCATTCGCCCTTTTGTGTTATCCACAGCAGATCTATCCAGCCGGACGGGATTTTACCAATAGAAGTATCCCCTATGCTCCTCTTTAACTACAATTAGCAACACAATCCATCTCGTCTTTTTCTGAAGTAAACGTCTTTTTCTGATCATCATAATGGGAGACCCAGACAATGGGGTTTAGGGCGCTGCCCTCCGGAGGCCACACTAGGTACTACAAGTTTGTAGCACCGCCTCCTCCGCTTATAAACCCCCACCGTAGGAGAAATCCTCAGTTTTAAACTTAGTGTGCTCGGAGGATCACGCTTTGCTTGCACTTCACTGCATTCTCACAGCTTACGTGATGGCGTATGAAGACAAGGTAAAATGGTCCCGCTCGGGATCCCCGACAGCCTCCCCGCTCACCCTCTGCGGAACACGCTGGTGGAGGTACCGGAGGGCTTTTAGCCTGGACACTTCAGTGTTCTCCCGGTACGCTGTCGCGCTCCTTCCTTTCCATCCCTCCATGGAGGCTCTGGTAAGGGGGAGCCTGGAGCCTTGCACAGCTCCGCTCCGTCCGAGGCCTCCCTAAATGGTGCTTACAGACCGGACGGAGCCAGCCCAGTCCGAGGCCTCCCTAAATGGTGCTTACACTCCGGACTGGTGCTGTACCCCCGTCCGAGGCCTCCCTAAAGGTGCTTACAGACCGGACCGGCACTGAGGCACCTGGTGTGTCTCCTGTGTGCCTGGGGGTAGTGTCTGTCACTGTGGTGTCATGACACTCAGACCGCGCGGTTACCCTCGGGTCCGCGGTTCTGGCGGTGACCCTGTGCTGGGGTCGCCCTGGCTGACCGCCCTGTGTGTCACAGGGGCTGAGGCTGTAGACTGCGAGTGTTTTTATGTGTACATGCAGTCTGAGAGTGTGTGTGGTGATATTCACACTCTTTTCCCGCGCTGCGGGCTCCGGCACCTCCATTGCTGAGGCAGTCTGGAGGAGGAGGAGGCAGCCCTTATGGTGACATCACCGCTGGGCGTGTTGTGTGTTCTTCCCGCGTGTTCCTGGCTCCGCCCACATCTTCACTGTCGGCGGCCATCTTCTCTCTCATTTCCCGGCTGGGATCTAGCTGCAGCGCGTGTCTGCACTTGCAAGGGAGACCGGAACTCGTGGAGGTCACACACACACACCGATTCCTCCTACCGCTTTACTGCGGTCGGTAAGCCACCGGGATTCCCGGTTTGTTTGTGAACTTTGGCTTATATTCCCCTCACTGTGGAGATGTCCTCAGTTGGGAAGCATGCTGCTAAGGCGGCAGTGGTCACCGTTACCTGCGCTACGTGCAACGGGACACTGGTGGAGGGGTCCTGCAATAACTGCGGACGCCCAGAGGCCCGGTCTGCTACTACTGAGTCTGCAAATCCGGGATTATACCCTGAGGTTCAGGTGATCCCAGGGCCATGGGAGACGCAGAATAAGATTAATGAATCTCTGCTGTCCCAGATGTCCTCCATGTCGCAAACCCTGGAGGCACTGCATAGGAGACTGGAGAACCCAGCTACTCCTCCTAGTTACCCCCGGGTGTCTCTTACTTCTGCTGTAAGACCCCCTAAGCGAGCCCGTGAGGCTTCTCCTGAGCTCCAGACCCTCTCTGAGGAGGAGCGTTCCTCTGATGGTGAGGAAGATGATGGGGGTTCTACTCTTGGGTCTATGTCTGAACCTCCAGATGGGGTGGAGGATCTGGTGTCCTCCATCAATGAGACATTGCGTCTTGTCACTCCACCTGAGGAGGTGACTGTACACCCCAAGGAGATATACCAATGGCTGCGGCCAGAGGCTAGACCAAGTGGCTCCTTCATGGACCACACTAATTTCGGAAGGGTGATTAAAGCTCCCAGGTTGCATCCTGGGCGGCGTTATGTCCGTAAAACTAAGGACAATCGCTTTCCCTTTCCCAGGAGGCGCTCCAGGAATGGTCGCAGTCTCCCAAGGTGGATGCTTCCATGACTAGGATTGCGGCGCGCTCCTTGTTTTCTGCCTCTGATAGCTCCTCGTTGAAGGATGCTACTGATAGACAGGTCGAGCAACTCGCCAAGTCTTCCTATGAGGCTGTGGGGTCTTCGTTTGCCCCTAATTTTGCCGCGGTCTGGACCCTACAAGCGATTACTATCTGTTTGGATGGTATCACTGATCTAGCTAGGTCCAGTCCAGAGGTCCTAGCTCTCACTGAGAGAGCAAGGGCCTATGCGGACTATGCCAGGACGGCATCTTTGGAAACTGCCACTCGCTCTGCTGTGGCCTCGGCCAATGCAATTGCGATCCGCAGGCTGTTGTGGCTGCGTCTTTGGGACTCAGATGCCACATCTAAGAAGATTTTACAAAATCTTCCGTTCGCTGGTGACAGGCTTTTTGGCACCGAACTGGACAAATTGATAAAGGATTCTGCTGAGTCTAAGATACCGCAGAACAAGCCTAAGCCACGGTACACCGTGAAAAGGAACCCTAAGCAGTGGTCCTTTCGCTCCGGTTCACAGTCATCAACGGCGTCCACTCGCTCAGACCGAGGGGGCAAGCCTGCTACTCAGTGGCGTTCCAAGAGTCGTCAGAAGAAGCCGGCGGGGGCAGCGGCTGCCACCCCCAAGCCCGCCTCGACATGACTCGCTCTCTCGTCCTGCCTCCCCACAGGTGGGGGGCCGCCTGTCCCGCTTTCAGGACAAGTGGCTTCTTCACATTCACGATCAGTGGGTTCGAGACGTAGTCTCAAGAGGTTACAGGATAGAGCTGACGTCACGACCAATACACCGATTCCATCGGTCGGTTCCATCCCCAGAAAAGGCTCAGGCTTTTCACCTGGTGTTGGAGGGACTCCGCAGAGACGGAGTGGTGGTCCCTGTGCCCACGGAAGAGAGGTTCAGGGGTTTTTACTCCAACCTCTTTATTGTCCCAAAGAAGGACGGCTCTTTTCGCCCGGTGTTGGACCTCAAGTTGTTCAACCGTCACGTGTTGGTTCGGAAGTTCCGCATGGAATCCCTGCGCTCAGTGATCGCGGCTGTGTCACAGGGAGACTTCCTAGCGTCCATCGATATCAGGGACGCTTACCTTCACGTCCCCATTGCACCAGCTCATCAGCGCTGGTTGAGATTCGCAGTGGGGGAAGAGCACTTCCAATTTGTGGCACTGCCATTCGGGCTAGCTTCAGCACCACGGGTGTTCACAAAGGTGATGGCCTCCATGATGGCTCTCCTGCATGCGCAGGGACACGCCGTCATACCCTATTTGGACGACCTGTTGGTCAGGGCGCCATCGGAAGACCTTTGTCGGGTGAGCCTGGAGGTGACCATGAAGTCCCTGGAACGGTTCGGGTGGCTTATCAACATTCAAAAGTCGACCCTGGTTCCGACCCAGTCATTGACATATCTGGGCATGGACTTCCACACGGACTCGGCCCTGGTGTCCCTACCTCAAGCCAAGCAGCTTGCGATCCAATCAGGAGTGCGGAATGTCCTCCTGTCTCCACAGTCATCCCTACGGGTATTGATGAGACTGGTGGGTCGCATGGTAGCGGCGATAGAGGCGGTGCCGTTCGCACAGTTTCGCCTCCGTCCTCTCCAGCTGGAGATTCTTCGCAGATGGGACAAGAGGACGATTTCTTTGAATCGGCTGGTGACGCTGTCACAACCAACCAGGGATTCCCTACAGTGGTGGCTACAGCCACATCATCTGTCACGGGGACGGTCCTTCCTAAAACCGTTATGGTTAGTGGTGACCACCGACGCCAGTCTGAAGGGCTGGGGTGCGGTGTTCTTGCACCACAGGGCTCAAGGCCTCTAGACTCAGTCGGAGTCGGCGTTGCAGATCAACGTGCTGGAGATCAAGGCGGTCTATCTGGCGCTCCTGGCGTTTCAGAAATTCCTGTCAGGACAACCCATTCGGGTACAGTCCGACAATGCGACGGCCGTCGCCTACATAAATCATCAGGGAGGGACCAGAAGTGCTCAGGCCCTCACCGAAGTCCACCGCATTCTAGCTTGGGTGGAGGAAAACGGCTGCCTGATCTCCGCAGTTCACATCCCAGGGGTCGAGAACTGGGAGGCCGACTATCTGAGCCGACAGGGGATGGACGCCGGAGAGTGGTCCCTTCATCCAGACGTCTTCCGGGACATCTGCGGCAGATGGGGCACTCCGGACGTGGATCTGATGGCCTCACGGCTGAATCATCAGGTGCCCCAATACGTGGCGAGATCATGGGATCCTCAGTCTCTGGGGGCGGATGCCCTGATCCTGAGTTGGTCCAGCTTCCAGCTGCCATATGTGTTCCCGCCTCTAGCTCTGATTCCCAGGGTCCTGTGGAAGATCAGGACGGAATGCAGAGTAGCCATTCTAGTGGCTCCAGATTGGCCCAGGAGGTCCTGGTACCCCGGACCTGTGGCAACTGTCAGGCGGACACCGGTGGGCTCTTCCAGAGCGCGCAGATCTTCTCGCGCAAGGCCCATTCTTCCACCTCAATTCCAGGGCCCTCAGATTGACTGCATGGCTCTTGAGGCCTGGCTGCTGACATCCAGAGGCTTCTCTCCTACAGTGGTTGCCACCATGAATCGGGCAAGGAAACCTGTTTCCAGGAAGATATACCACAGAACGTGGAAAATCTTTTTTACCTGGTGTGCATCTGGTGGTCGCTCACCGTGGCCGTTGTCTATTCCGACATTGTTGGCTTTCCTGCAGTCGGGTTTGGAGTTGGGATTATCCCTTGGCTCTCTGAAAGGTCAAGTTTCGGCACTTTCCGTGCTATTTGACAGGCGCTTGGCGCTCCTCCCGAAGGTCCGCCAATTTCTGCAGGGGGTGTCTCGGGTGGTTCCGCCCTACAGGCGGCCCCTGGACCCTTGGGACTTCAACATGGTCCTAGCGGCATTGCAGAAACCGCCGTTCGAGCCACTGAGAGACATCTCTCTCTCTCGTCTGTCCCAGAAGGTGGTCTTTCTGGTGGCAATTACGTCTCTGAGAAGGGTCTCAGAATTGGCTGCACTTTCGTGCAAGTCACCCTTTCTGGTGGTTCACCAGGACAAGGTGGTGTTGCGCCCACGGCCTGAATTTTTGCCGAAGGTGGTTTCAACATTCCACTTGAACCAGGAGATTGTTCTCCCATCATTTTGCCCCGCTCCCGTTCATCAGGTTGAGCGCGACCTCCATACTCTGGATCTCGTGAGAGCTGTACGCATTTATGTGTCCAGGACCGCCTCCTTTAGGAGTTCGGATTCCTTATTTGTCCTCACGATGGGTCGCTGTAAGGGGTCCGCGGCTTCGAAGTCGACCTTGGCCAGATGGATCAAGGCTCCCATTCAGGAGGCTTACCGGTCTTCTGGTTTGCCTCTCCCGGTGGGTTTGAAGGCACACTCTACTAGAGCTGTAGGTGCCTCTTGGGCCTTGCGACATCGAGCTTCTGCTCTACAGGTGTGTCAGGCGGCCACTTGGTCCAGCCTGCACACTTTCTCTAAGCACTATATGGTGCATGCCCATGCCTCTGCGGATGCGAGTTTGGGCAGGCGGGTTCTCCAGGCGGCGGTTGCCCACCTTTAAAAGGGGAACCATGTGTTATCCGTCTTGTTGAGGAACTCTTCCCGCCCTGGGGTATTGCTTTAGGACATCCCCATTGTCTGGGTCTCCCATTATGATGATCAGAAAAAAGAGAATTTTGTTTACGTACCGTAAATTCTTTTTTCTTGAATCATCAATGGGAGACCCAGCACCCACCCATTTGTTCCGTTGCATGTTTGCATTTGATCTGTTCTCTGTTGAGACAGTATTTCCGGGTTGTTACACCGTCTGTGCACGGCATTCTTCCCGATGTTTCGGGTGTGGTTTATTTCTCCTCGCAGCTTATGGACTAAACTGAGGATTTCTCCTACGGTGGGGGTTTATAAGCGGAGGAGGCGGTGCTACAAACTTGTAGTACCTAGTGTGGCCTCCGGAGGGCAGCGCCCTAAACCCCATTGTCTGGGTCTCCCATTGATGATTCAAGAAAAAAGAATTTACGGTACGTAAACAAAATTCTCTTTTTCACATCACCACCTCTATTGCCCATATAGATCAGATCTATACCTCTAACAATCAAGCCTCATGGACTTGAATTATGGTAAAAGAAAAAGTGTCTTGGAATAGTCTTCAAAAGTCCAGGTTCCTCTGACTGTGCTGAATTAATGATATCCCTAACGTGTTCTTGAATATACACTCTCAGAGATCTCGTGGTCATACCTACATAAATCCAACCATATGGGCATGTAATGTGATAGATTACCACCTCAGTATCACAAGTAATGTGGTGGACTATCTTAAATGTCTTAGTACCAGATGAGTCCCCAAATTCAGTATTTTGTACAATGTATCTGCATGCAGAACAGGCCCCACACGGGTAAGTTCCCCAGGGTGCTTCTTAGTGGTACATAATGGCTTTTCACCAAAAGATCTGAGGTTGTGTGACCTCCGTCAGTTTCTAGAGGGTTTAGATGACAACACTGTCTTAAAAATGTCATCAGTCAAGAGGACAATATTTTTGCAACACCTCCTTAATTCCATACCACTGAGCATTATACATTGTGATAAATTGGGTAACAGTTTCCTTCTGAGCCAGTCATGACCTACTTCCTTCTCCTCCTAACCTATCGCCAAACAGAAGGGTATTCCGCTCAGTAGTCCAGGCCCGATTAAGGCCAGATCTTACATCCCTCTTACCATACCCACTGTCAAAGAATCTGTCAGTCATCCTCTTAGATTGCTCGAGAAAGATCTTGACATCTGAGCAAATCCTCCGAACACGGAGGAACTGACCGACTGGAATAGAACGTTTTAGTTGCACAGGATGTGCTGATGAGAAATGCGATATAGCATTAGTGGATGTTGATTTACGAAAAATGTCAGTCTGGAGACGACCATCTGTGCGCTTAGAAATAGGTAAGTCGAGAAAGTCAATATACTCCCGACTGTACTTCTACATCAAATGGATATTTCTTTCATTCTTATTTAGCGAAGGGAGAAAGTCCTCAAGTCGTGACGTGGAGCCCTGCCAAAAAAAATAGTATACCATCGATATACCTAATCCACAAAGAGACACACTCATGGCCAGGAGTGTCAAGGACCGTATCCCTTTCCCACAGCCACAGGAAAATATTTGCATACGAGGGCCCCCATAGCAGTTCCATGCACCTGTAGGAAGGGGCGGTCCTTGAGGGTGTCACTGGAGTGAGTGGTGTTGCCTTTGTTATTGTCATAATGGTTCAAGGGAAGGTTTTTCTGGTGATAGCTTTTGCTTCTGATAATTATTAACCTTCCTTGTTTGTGATATTGGTATGTGATCGTGCAACCCACTCCAGGGATTGTACTACTGCTATTTGACATCATGCAAGTTTCTGTGTTTCCCTTAGTCTCACCTTAACATTTTGGGTCTTTGGTTTTGCAACCCTTGAGTATGCAGCGTGTGGATTATATACCTCATCATCTACACTGATATTGACTGGTATTGTTGGGTGGGTTGTTAGCAGGGTTCATGTCTTGTCCAGTTGGAAGCAGGAGGCTCACCTCCGTGACACACGGTCCCCAAAGCGGCGTGTGCTGCAGCGCGTCACGTGGATGTGTGTCCTCGGAGACGCACATCCATTGTAAAGCAGGCAGTGGAAAAGGCGGGCGCAGGGGGCAACGGGCGGAGCGGGCCCCTTATAGTCTTGGCCCCGTCGCAGCCACGACCCCTGCGACCGCGATCATTAAGCCCCTGGTGCCGTCTCTTTGTGAGATAGGATAACCCTTTCAATGCTAGTCCAAGTCAAGCAGCCATTTTGCATCAAAACAAAGTTCTATATATGGCCATGTGTATAAAGCTAATTGTCCTAATTTTCCATATTTTCTTAGCTAATATGCTGTTCTATAGTCAAAATTGCATGTCTCAGTATTTGAGTGCAGCTGCTTTCAGCAACAATGTGTTGTGTTCAGTGTCGCACCAGTGGCACTATAAGGATTGAGCGCTGCAGATGTTTTCTTGTTTAGCCCACACAATGTTGTGAGAAATGTATACCTATTTTTCTGCACTCTCCATATACAGGAGCATCTCAATGAATTAGAATATCATCAAAAAGTTAATTTATTTCAGTAACTTAACACATTGTATAGAGTCATTACACACAGAGTGATCTATTTCAAGTGTTTATTTATGCTAATGTTGATGATTTATGGCTTACAGCCAATGAACACCCAAAGGTCATTATCTCAAAAAATTAAAATTAAAGACTTCTAGTCTTTTTGCTTATTGGTGAATGTTTATTCAGAAGGTGCTCTTGTTAGAACTGCGACAGTATATAGAGTAGGGAGGATGAAGGGTTAAAAACCACGCTACTGTATTCCATGAGACATCAAAGGATTAATATAATATTGATTTATTAGTCAACTAGTTTCAGGGTATTATTATTATTATTTATTAGTCAACTAGTTTCAGGCCCCTTTCTCAGGACAAATCAGTATCATTTTGCCATGTTTCAGGAAGACTTGAAAAACGTTGACTAATAAATCAATATTATCTTCACCCTTTGATGTCTCTTGGAATAAGGTAGCGCGGTGTTTAACCCTTCATCCTCCCTACTCTATATACACCACGCTGGGGACTGCAGCAGCCGTGATACGGTTTTATAGTGGTTGTGACTCTCACAACCACACAAGGTGAAGCCTCTGATACCTATTTAGGTCATATTATATCTCTCAGACCCTTCATCCTCCTTACTCTTTTATAGTGGTTGTGACTCTCACAACCACACAAGCTGAAAGCCTCTGATATCTATTTAGGTCATATTTTATCTCTCAGACCATTCATCCTTCCTATTTTAATTTTCTGAGATAATGGCCTTTGGGTGTTCATTGGCTGTAAGCCATAATCATCAACATTAGCAGAAAAAAAAATTGAAATAGATCCCTCTGTTTGTAATGACTCTATATAAGATATGTGTTTCACTTTAACTATTTGATGATATTTTAGTTCATTGAGACGCTCCTGTATGTGATGATACAGTTGAGTTATACTTTGCTCTTCTCATTTACAAACTGGTTGAAGCTTTAGGGCTGAGCAGGACAGAGACCGTGCAAACATCCTCATCCCTACTGGGACCAGGCGAACGTCCCTACTGAAACTTCACCTTCCATTGGGAGAGAAGTGATACAGACTCTTGTGACACTGATCTAGGAGCAGTGGCGTAACTTGAAGCTCATGGGCCCCAATGCGAAAGCTCCAATGGGGCCACCAATTATTGCAAATTTTTAATAGTAATAGTCTTTTTCTATAGACCAAAGTGACTTTTGGGGCCTCCTAGGCTCCAGGGCCCTGGTGCGATTGCAACCCCTGCACCTATTGTAGTTATGCCCCTCTCTAGGAGTATCTGTCTGCCAGGTACAATATGGAGCAGCACACCTGTATAAAGGCAGAGAAATAATGCAACAATTATAATGTCACTTACTATTCTGTACATCTACAGCTGTGAAGACGTGAATCATTATATAAAACCTGGTAAATAAGACTTTGGAAAAAACTGGGCTATGTTCACTACATAGCCTTTACTGAACTCAATATTGCTGGGAAAGGAAAAGACAGATGTGGTTATAAACCACTTCTGTCTTCATCCAGATTCCCTACCTGTGTCCCATTGACACGTTAGCTGACCGGCTCTGTGACCTCACGAGAGGTCCTTGCAGCCAGATGAACACTGTCGCATCCCCGAAGACGTCGGAAAGGTAAAGTATCCTCTGGGAAGACTTTTATTATTTTTAACATAGTGGAGGGGACAGGACAGGGGACAGAATACGGAATAGGATAGGGGACATGATAGGGAATAGGATAGGGGACAGGATAGACGAGCGGGGGGAGAGGAGATAGAGGAGGCAGAGACATGGAGAACAGGAAGATACAGGGAGAGACAGGGACCACAGGATCCACATGGATCCTGCATAACACGGATCAGGATGGCTATTTGCCATCCAATTGCAGGGATCCGTGTGAATCCGTTGCTGTCCGGTGAATCCGACCTAAATACGGATCCCCACAGACAGCCACAAATCGTGATGCAAAGGCACCCTAACTACAGGACCCCCACTGCCAGTCTGGCAGGAGGTAGCCCACAGCGACTAAAAGGTAGTTTTGGAGGGCATCTGGTACCAAGAAACCTAAGAACTACAGAAGTTAGCAGGAATGCCATATTTCCCACCCAGTAGAGCAGACTACAGTTCTCATCAGAATGGCCAGGGCACCTAGTGGTGGCTATAATACCCTGGACACTGTAGAAAGGACTTCTGTAAAGGGTAAAGCAAAAGACTGTTTCCTGCTGTTGATTTACCTGCTACCCGGCACCACTACTATCACTCCCATCACTGCCACACCACCTATCTCCCAGGGATCCCCTGCAGTGCCAGCCACTTACAGGCTGAACATCCCAACTGGCATCATGAACGTATTATTTTTTTTTCTGTTTATTACTACATTTTTCAAGTTCCCGTTTCAATGTGAGCCAG
The DNA here is from genome assembly GCA_033576535.1 of Allobates femoralis. Classification (NCBI taxonomy): domain Eukaryota; kingdom Metazoa; phylum Chordata; class Amphibia; order Anura; family Aromobatidae; genus Allobates; species Allobates femoralis. Next base: position 64,545,430 of record JARQOC010000005.1, read on the forward strand.
GGCCACAACACTGAGTATTGCCACCGTGATCCTAACTACTTAGGCTCAGTTGTTGAGTACCCCAGCCCTTAGTGCTCCACACATGCACTACAGCTGTGATTGACACCTCACTGTCCATGCACAATCTCTATAGAGAGCCTGGTGTGGGTAGGGGCAGCTCTCCCAGCTCTGCTGTGTCTCTAAATCTAAATTCTTTGATTGTGTGAGAACGGTTTCAGCCAGTAATTTATGTGATACATAGTAGGATTCAGGGTTTCTTTGCCTACATTATGTTAGTGTCAGGTAAGGTAGCAAAAACCTGCTGATAGATTCCAAATATCCCCACGCCATAACTTTAAACTGATGCAGTTAAAGCCCACGAAAAAATTGCAGTAAATTTAAAGATTATCTATAGTTTTCATCATAAATTGGTGCATCTCTTAATAAATATAGCACATTTTACTCTGGAGCATTGCACTCATTGGCGGATTATTATGAGATCAATCTGGGGGGGCCAATGGCCAGATTGGCCTCATTATAATGTTTAGTGTGCCCCCAGTGTAAATAGGGAGTTACGTAAGAGCTTTTACTGTATATAAGAGGGCTATGTAGGGAGTAATATTGTATATATATGGGTCATGTGAGGGCTCATTCTGTATATAGCATGAGCTACAGCAACCCATTATGCTTCTCCTATTAAGCATAATGGGTTGGGCTTCATAGGAGTACAAAGGGAGCCACATCGAGGCTTGTCAATAGGCCCAATTTTGATTCCTTCTTTTTTGGCAAGTCCAGCTTTCCTGAAAATAGCTTCTGCATATCAATTGAAGAGAAATGGTGACAAGATGCAGCCTTGTCTGACACCTCGCTGTTATAATATACTGTAGGATTACTCAAGGATCTACAGGGTGGGCCATTTATATAGATTCACTTACCATAAATAAAATGGGAATGGTTGGTGATATCAACTTCCTGTTTGTGGCACATTAGTATATGGGAGGGGAAAACTTTTCCAGATGGGTGGTGACCATGACGGCCATTCTGAAGTCGGCCATTTTGGATCCAACTATATTTTTTCAATGTGAAGAGGGTCATGTGACATATCAAACTTATTTAGAATTTCATAAGAAAAACAATGGTGTGCTTGGTTTTAACGTAACGTTATTCGTTCATGAGTTATTTACAAGTTTATGACCACTTATAAAATGTGATCAAAGTGCTGCCCATTGTGTTGGATTGTCAATGTAACCCTCTTCTCCCACACTTGACACACTGAAAGCCACACCACAGAAGAAATGCTAGCACAGTCTTCTAGTATCCGTTGTTTCAGATGTTGCAGATCTCGTATCTTCACAGCATAGACAATTGCCTGCAGATGAGTGCAATCAAATCAAAACCAGCGCTATTGGTCTGACACTAACCCCCAGTGGATAGATCCCTCCAAGACTGCTGGAACACAAACATTGATGGTATGGTGTGGTGTATGGGGTACAAAGATAGTGGGGCCATTCTTCATCAATGGAAACCTCAATGCCAATGGATATCTGAATTATGTAGCAATGTTAGATATGCAGCTCTACTTAATCCCAGTAGCCAATGAGAAAACTACAAGATTTATGTTTAATTTTTTTTTTTTTTAAATCAGATTTTTATTGAATATCCATTATAATTCATCCCAAACGACAATATCACAGTGTGCAGGATAGTACCAGAATGAACCCTTCCCAACCACCCACCCCCCCAACAGCATACATCCCCAATACATTCAGTAGCATAGCAAATGGCTAAACAGTTATACAATTATGCATTATTACACCGGGGCGTAATTTAGTGTGAAGTATATGGATCGTACCTCTATAACCGAACTCCGTCAGTATACTGTAACCACGGAGACCATATCTTCTCAAAAAGTTTTATTTCCCCCCTCTTATCGTAGATGCTTCTCTCCAATCTGATCACTTGGTTGACACGTGTGATATATTCTCCTCTAGACAGTCTCTGGCTATCAACTTTCTTACCATATAGAGAATTCTGGCTATAGCAATTTTAAGAGTGTTATCGACTACTATCTCCTCGACATACCCCAAAAAGCATATTAAGGAATCTCTTGGGATTATACACTCGTACGCCCCCTCTATTATGTTAAGGACCCTCGTCCAAAAAGAGGACAAACTGGGGCATGCCCACATCATATGAAAGATGCCGGCCTCAGCGCTCTTACATCTAGGGCACTCGGAGTCGTCTCTCAGTCCCATTTTATACAGCATTAGTGGAGATCTATAAACTCTATGAATAACATAGAGAGGAGACAGTCTGGCCGGTTCACTCAACGAAAGAATTTTAGAACGTTTTCCCATATCTCATCTGTAATCCCATTCACCTCTCCCACCCATTTAGTTCTCGCCCAGATTGGTTGATTAAGTAAAAAGGAGTGTAACAGATCTTTATATGTATTTGAGATTACTCCTCTAGTGAGACCCCCACCACAAACATAATCCAGTACTATGTCCATCTGTAGCGACAAATTGTCCTTAGCATTTTGTGCCAAGACTGCATGCAGCATTTGTCCGTAGTGGTGTAATGAGGTGTACAATTCAGATTGTATTATCGAAATTGACAGTGAAATGAACTGTGCACAGTCCGCACTTGTCCACCAGGGGGCATCAGTGGACTGTACAATCACAGAGCTGGGAAACTCCCAGCCATCTCTTTTGTTTACCCAGGAAGTGAAAGAGCTCAGTACAGACACAGAGTTGAACAAGAGAACATCTGCCTGTGGATGTGTGTTGAAAGAGGGCTACTTTGCAACACCTTGCCGGAAAAATCACCACGCAGAAGCCCCCGTGCCTGATAGTGGGCCACTGGACTTTGGTGCTGTGACTCTGGCCGCTCTGCAAAACCTTGCCCGCCGAGCACCCGGAGTGCATGTGCAGGGGCCGTGACTGACATAAGGGAGACTTCTGTGCTGCTGTGATCTCCCTTCTGCTGTTGCTCTGTGTGCCCTGAGACTGGGAGAGACAGACTGTTACCTGCAGAAGGAGACCAAAGAAGAAGAGTGAGGAGATCCCCAGGCCTGCTACGTGGGAGCGACATCTTCTTCTGTGATAAGACTGGTACGTGATTTTAGGGAAAGTTAGGGAAAGATACCTTCATTGTTGTGTTTTCTTTTCTTGCTGCGTACCCGGAAGAAGTGAAGATCCAGAGACTCTAATATATACAAGTGCGCATAGAGTTCGGTTGACTGTGATATAAATATGTTTTACAGTAAAGAAACGTTATTACCGGTTAAATCTGAGTATGGGGATTCTGTTGAGAAAGATCATACACACACACCCGCGGCCTTACCACCGGTTGCTACATCTGGCGTAGTCGGCAGGATGTGTGATCAACAGAATCTCCTCCCGGTAGTAGCTTATAACCAGACTTATACTACGGCCTGCAGGTCCATATCCGGTGCCAGCAGTCCGAGCAGTGACACGGAAGAATTGAAGCAGATAGTAGCAGAGTTGCAGAAACAGATACTACAGCTACAGCTCATGCTAGACCAACAGGCGGACAGGCAAGCGAGACAGCAACCCAGTCGGCCTATGGGAAGGTGCTGGACATGCGGCGACCCCCGCCATAGGGCAAACCGTTGTCCGCATCCTCCACCCGTGGTCCGATATACCAGAACCAGCAAGTCATGTCCCACAACAGCAGCCACCTTTAAACTAGACGCCCCAGCTAAAGCGGTTCGCTCGGCAGGGGAGATCAGGGAAAAGGGTGTGAAGAGACAGAGCCAGACCGATAAGCAAGTACTGGCCACTCGGGTCCAGGGGACGGTGAAGTGGTTTAATGTCCGCGATGGGTATGGCTTCATCAACAGGAATGACACAAAGGATGACGTGTTTGTACATCAGACTGCCATAAAGTGTAACAATCCTCGTAAGTGCCTCCGCAGCGTTGGTGATGGGGAGGTGGTACAGTTTGATGTTGTGAAGGGAGAGAAGGGTACAGAGGCCGCCGACGTCACCGGTCCCGGGGGTGTTCCCGTTAAAGGAAGCAGATTTGCCCCCAACCGGCGCCGCTACCGCCGGCGATCCTACTCTCCCCGGGTAGAAAATGTGACTGAGTTTATTGGAGATATTGTGAGCCCTGAACAAGGGAGCGAAGGTGAACGGGGGGATGACGGTTTCCCCCGACCGAGGTCCCTACTCCGCCGGAGAGCAATCCCTATGATATCAACGGCCATCACTGCCTTGGAGCCGATGGTTGTTGACAGGGACTGTCAACCTTTAAGTGGGGGGTATGTAATGAGGTGTACAATTCAGATTGTATTATCGAAATTGACAGTGAAATGAACTGTGCACAGTCCGCACTTGTCCACCAGGGGGCATCAGTGGACTGTACAATCACAGAGCTGGGAAACTCCCAGCCATCTCTTTTGTTTACCCAGGAAGTGAAAGAGCTCAGTACAGACACAGAGTTGAACAAGAGAACATCTGCCTGTGGATGTGTGTTGAAAGAGGGCTACTTTGCAACACCTTGCCGGAAAAATCACCCCGCAGAAGCCCCCGTGCCTGATCCTGGGCCACTGGACTTTGGTGCTGTGACTCTGGCCGCTCTGCAAAACCTTGCCCGCCGAGCACCCGGAGTGCATGTGCAGGGGCCGTGACTGACATAAGGGAGACTTCTGTGCTGCTGTGATCTCCCTTCTGCTGTTGCTCTGTGTGCCCTGAGACTGGGAGAGACAGACTGTTACCTGCAGAAGGAGACCAAAGAAGAAGAGTGAGGAGATCCCCAGGCCTGCTACGTGGGAGCGACATCTTCTTCTGTGATAAGACTGGTACGTGATTTTAGGGAAAGTTAGGGAAAGATACCTTCATTGTTGTGTTTTCTTTTCTTGCTGCGTACCCGGAAGAAGTGAAGATCCAGAGACTCTAATATATACAAGTGCGCATAGAGTTCGGTTGACTGTGATATAAATATGTTTTACAGTAAAGAAACGTTATTACCGGTTAAATCTGAGTATGGGGATTCTGTTGAGAAAGATCATACACACACACACCGCGGCCTTACCACCGGTCGCTACATCGGAACCATCCAGAGGGAGACAACCCAAATTCTCCTTGTAGCTGTGTGAAAGGCTTCGAATGTTGGCCGCTGTAGATCTACTGGGCATAAAGCCAGATTGGTCTGGGTGGATTAGATTAGATATTACCCCAGATAGCCTATTCGAAAGTACCTTGGCCAAAATTTTGATATCTGTTGTTAGTAGCGAAATGGGCCTGTATGACCCGGGTAAGGTTGGGTCCTTGTCATCTTTGGGTATTACTATTATTATCACTTCTCTCATAGAAGCTGGAAGAGTTCCCCGCGCCCTAGCTTCTTCAAAGACCTTCAATAGGTTGGGAAACAAAGTGTCCTCTAGGAGTTTATATACTTCCACCGGCAAATCGTCTGCACCAGGGGCCTTCTCATTAGCCATGCCATGTAGAGCCATGTTTAATTTATATAAATATTTAAATACGGAAAATTAAAAAGGATATGATAAAAAATACACTTGGATAAAAACTTGATTTAAACAATAGGTCGTTTTGTGATGACACATGACATTTCATTTTGTAAGCTCTCTTAATGTAACAGAAACTCTGCAGAAGTCTTGGTTTAGATGGAATTTCTTCCCACAGTTAATGACTATATTTATGTATTCTGCTGGGACTGGTGGCAAACGGCGCTCATCTGGGTCCGCACATTCTGTGCACTGCGGGGGGTTTAGGTTTTTGGCCACTGGTTTATTACAGCAATGAAGACTGTCACGTGTTCAAGGACCGTAAGGGACTACAATAACATTGTCTCAGCTTCTTCGATGAAGTCAGTCCCAGGGTAACGTTTCCCCCTCGCATGATGTAACTTAAAATATTTTTACCAGTTTGATTTATCAGTTCTCCGTGGAGGGAACATAAATTATTGCAGAGAACATAAAATGTGGTTTCACAGATTTTATGGGAAAATTCTTACAGCTTCTAAAAATAATGCGAAAGAGCAGAAATAGTTCTTCAAAGGCACCGAACATTTAAAGGGAACCTGTCATGTGCAAAAATACTATTAACCTGCAGTTATGGGGTTAACCTGCAGGTTAATAGCATTCTGAACCTACCCAATGCTTGCATATTAAACCCCACTGCTGGAACGAAATGAAATTCAATCTTCCTGGCAGCATTCAAGTTACAGTCATGGGGCGGTGCCGGCGTGGGTTCAGTCACTGCTCTGTGTCCAGGCAGGTTCAGAATGCAATTACCCTGCAGATATGGGTTTAATCTGCAGGTTAATAGTATTCTGAATCTGCCCGATGCTTGCACATTAAACCCCGGTGCCAGAATGAAATGAACTTCAATCTCCCCGGCAGCATTCAGGTTTCAGTCATGGGGGCGGTGCCGCGCAAGTTCAGTCACCGTTCTGTGTCCGGGCAGATTCAGAATGCTATTAACCTGCAGATTAACCCCTATCTGCAGAAGTCCACCACAACGAGTACGGCAGGGAACAGTCATTTCTAGGGTGACCTACTACATATGGAAAGAGCCTCATACTCACAATATGGTGCACAGTTCCAATTCCATGCCCTGATCCGAGGATGACACAGAAGGTCTGGCCAAATTAAATGCTGGGCTGTTCCTGTTCGCATACTCTCCCTGGGGACTCTCCTCCTAAAGCTACATTGCAGGTTTGTTTTGTTAATTAAATACACCCCTGGCGGGTGTGCACACTAACTAACTCCCGTTAACTTAAGTTTACCCGAATTACCAGGGAGCGGCTTAGCCACTGAGTGGCCGGATGCAGAAAACTTTATGCACATAAATCTGTAACGGGAGGATGCGTCGCTGAGCAGGTAAGTATATTTATTTCATAATATTTATTCTTATTAATTACATGATTTATTTTACACACACCCCTTGCCCCATCGCATATTTTTAAAGTACAAATTTGGAGGTTTGGACGCAAGTTCGTGTTATCTCCAGCCCCAAATTTGGACTTAACAAATAGATCGGGTGAACCCACCGATTCCGATCATCAGGGGGTTCGCCCATTCGTAGACTTTGAGCCCTTGTGGACAGGGTCCCTGCCCCTCCTGTACCTGTATGTCCTGATCGCCTAGATTTAGTGTACTTGTTTCTTGTCTCCCTCATCCTCATGTAAAGCGCCATGGAACCTAATGGCGCTATATAAATAAATAATAATAATAATCACTAGTGAAGATGTTTCTGTATAGAGGTGACTGTGTTGAGCTTCCTATATGGTGAATTTGATAAACATTTCGGTTTTGGATGCTGATGTTTGACATCTAGGATCATTAGTTATGAGGTTATGATCTTATATCTCTGACCTCTGAAACTCCTACAGGATGGTGCTGTTACAAAACAATGTGGCACCCCTGGGTCAAAGTGCCACAGTATTATCACTGTCCCCAGGAGTGGTGTCACCAGAGAACAACAAAAGGGTCTTCTCATCAGGTGACACACACAATACTTACACCTCCAGGCCAGAAGGGGGAGACCAAGCCCGGGTTTAGGGTAAGCTTCCCTATAAATTCTCGTCTGGAGAGTGGCTAGTTAGTGCAGTTCCTGGGAGGACTGTGAAGAAGACCTGGGTGTAAAAGAGCCGTGCTAAACTCATCCCAAGGTCGCTAGCTAAGTTCCAGGCCTAAGGTTAGGGTCTGAGAAGAGAAGCAGGAACCCACCTCGGAGGCTGAGCAACCCCGTGCTCACCCCAGAGGAAAGGTACAAAGAACGGTCCGAGACCGTGCAGGATCTCACGTGCCGGCAGTCAGTACCGGAAGGTGGGGATTCCAGATTCCTCAGCCACACTGTACCCACAGACACAGCAGCATAGAGAGTTCAGAAGCTGACACCCAGGAACAGGGTAGAAAGAAAGGACTCTAGTTGCCTGTCATACCGGTACCTTGTAGGAAGAGATAGGGCCAGCAGCTCAGCTTATGCAGCTGTAGGAGCCAACACACTGAGCGCAGTAAGGGAGCCAAAGACCTGATCGGATGGGAAGAAACCATGAGTTGCTCTCAAAGAGTTCGTGGACAGCTATTATTAACATCTGCTCCAGTAAAAGGACTGAGAAAACCACAAAACCGTGAGTCTGCCTGTTACTTGTGTCCGTTGCCCTGCATCCTACACGTAGACTATTCACACTGCCCCAGGGATTGGCTTTACCCATGGAGAGCCGACCCATTCCAGCTGTCGTCCATCATCCCCGGAGGCTCTGCAGCAGTGGTGGCCATCTCTAGCCACACACCACGAGTGGCATCACGAAACCTCCTCGTACATAAACCCCCTTCCTTAACAACGTCAGAACAACCCCATCTCTTTTAAGCTGAACCCAGGCCACGGGACTGGGTCACGGCCCCCATGACTCCCCCTAGAGACAGAAACGGCCCGATGTCGAGTACCCCACGGCTCTGGGGGCGCCTCAACAATGTATCTGTAAATGCATACGTGTGTGTAATCCCAATGACATACCAATTTTCATCTTCTTAGGCTACATTCAGACTCAACTTCTTTTGCAGGGAAATGGATCAATTTCAGAGATTCCCAGCCAAGTCAATTGGTATACAAGATTTGGCAGACACAACATTTTACAGTGCTGCGTTTTTTGGCTCGAAAACTGATCCTTAAAAAGAATGAGTATGTCAATCTGTGTGGCATTTTTCTGATCCACTTTTTTCATTGAAACCATAGTCTATGGGCTTAAAAAAATGGATCCACACAAAACGCATTAGAAACGGATGATCCATTTTTTGATGCATTTTTTTTAAAAGCTGAAAAATGTTGTGTCTGAATGTAACCCTAAAGCCTTGTTACCTCTAATTTATCAAGCAGCCAGAAGTAAATATAATAGTGATGAGCCGCGTTTCATGTTCTTGTCCCCCCAGGCTAAAATTTTCCATTCATCCCCTGGACATAAGCCCCGATGGAGCCAAAGAACGTAATAGAAAATGCTACGGTACTTGGATTTTCTATGCCAGTCAACATTGTTTCATTTGGCTCCAGATATTTTTATTTTCAAAACTTCATAGCCACACATTTTTCATGAGAATTAGACTTCACAAATTTGGCAAAATATTGAACAAAAAAAAACACTGGATCCAAACACAACCTTCCTCAACAGCAGGAGGAGATTTCAGATTTTGGCACATGTTGACTTTGGAGAACCTTCATTTGTGAACTTTTTATCTAGAATGTGAAAAGAAACAAGTAAAGGGGCCGTCACACGTGTCAATGTCGCTAGCGACATCGCCGAAAATGACGTGTTCAGCATGACGCAACTGCGATATATCGCTGGTCGCAGGTTGACAGGTTTACGAGGATGAATGTAAACCTGTCAATCTGCAACCAGTGATTAGGCTGGATCGCGCCGTCTGACACCGCGGTAGCGGTGTTGGCGGCGATCCAGCCTATACCGCAGCATTGCTGGAGATCGCATGCTGGGTTGATCCCGGCCCAGCGAGCGATGGCTCCGCCCACATCGCAGCGGCGTCACCGACAACATCTTGCCATGTGACACCAAGGCTGCAATGTCGGAAGCGAGCACGCACCCGCGCATCGCTTCCGACATCGCAGCCTTGGTTGCTGCTTGTGACGCCGCCTTAAGACCTGAAAACCTACAAAACAAACTAAAAGACTGTGAAAATCTCCAACAAAAATCCAATAATCCCTAGTACCAAGTCTAGCACCGAGATATACTAAGAATTAGATCAGTATTAGATTGGAACATCTGGTGATGAGTGAGCACTCCCAGATACCATGAGCCAATATCTTCTTTATGTCAGTTTATACAGGTACAGAAGGCTTTTTATATTGTATCAGAAAGCCAAAACACGTTGTATTGTCCATATTTGATATGAAATAAACTGACAAAAAGATCTTGGCTCATTGTATCTGGGAACGCTCACTCATCTCCGGATATTCCAATCTAATACTGTTGCCGGTGGACTCCAGGCTAGGAGATCTGATCTATCCAGAGCGAAGTAGCAGACCAGATCCTTGGAGCCCAGTACCTCTCGCTTTGATTTGTATGCACGTTAAACAAGACCACAATAAGGTGAGCGTATTAGCTCTATTTTAAGCGCACGAATAATATACTCTACACTTAGATCTGTGCCCTCTCTTTCCTGTTTTCCCCCTGTCTCTAGAACACACAGCCCTGAGGTCAAATCGAGAAAGTTAGCGCAATAATTAGATCAGAAATCAAATCTTTATTTATTGCTGATTTTGAGAGATTTATCCAATCACTACTCATCAGTAAACAAACCCTCTAACTATATGGCCCAAAAACTAAGGCTGGGGTCACACATAGCAATCCGTTTTTGGAAGTGATTTCCATGACCAATCCATTTTTTTTTGGGTGCTTTTTGAGCCTCCTACACCCCTGAACGTTTTTGGACTTAGTCATTTTTTGACCAAAACTTTCAAAAAAACAGATCCGTTTTTAAGGCACCCAAAAAAACGGATCCGTTTTTCCATAGGGCCCATGTTAAAAATTTTTTTTTTGAAAAATGGACGCCAAAAACGGACATAGCAATGTTTTTAAGTGCAGAAAAAAACGGACAGGGTGTTTATTACATCCAATCCGTTTTTCTATCAGTTTTTGGACTTAGAAAAAAAAAATGCCAAAAATGAAGCCAAAAACGGACCAAGAGCTTCATCAATTACCGGGCACAGAGCAGCCTCAGACATCTGAAAATGTCAGGGGCAGAAGCACCTACTCCTTCAACCCGCCGGAAGCTGCAGAGCTGCGTGGAGCGGAGCTGGAGCAATTCTTCCATGGCGGGAGACCAGAGGCAGGACCTGCAGCTTCCTCAACAATGGCGCAGGTGGCGGTTCCCGCTGAGAACGCCGTGGCAGGCGAGAAAGTGAGAGGGAGAGAGGATTGCAGGGAACAAAATCCCAGGTCCACAACATCTCCCCACTATTACATCGCATTAAAGTTCTAGGCGCTACATATAGATGGGGTCACCCTTTCCACTTAATTGTCAATAAAGGAGATGCTCAGTTTTTCCTTTAAAAGCCTGAGGAATTGCTGGAACTACTCCGATTCATATCCTGATTCCAAATTCAGATCCAGGGATGGTGTATAGACGGTCCATGCCGCTTGGAATAATCAGTCAATGGTCTTTAAATGAAAGACCCCCCCCCTTCTTTATTTCCACCTATGCGTTTCAGTACCACTCCAGGCACCGTCATCAGTGGTACTGAAACGCGTAGGTGGATATAAAGAAGGGGGGCCTTTCATTTAAAGACTTTTGACTGATTATTCCAAGCGGCACGGACCGTCTATACACCATCCCTGGATCTGGATATTCTTACACGTGCTACGTGGCGGTGGAGGTCCTGCAGCAGCTTCAAACTACACGCTATCAAAACTAGTTGTGGGTGCACACAACTAGATCAGGTGAGTGCACCTCTTTGTGATCTGTGTGCAAAATCAGTGTCATATTGATAGGGCACTATTGCACCTCGTTTGTCTCCTTTTATCTTTCTTTTACTGATTCCAAATTGGCTTTTAATTGATCTTCCGCGCAAACAACCAGAAAGCAAAAGGAGGAGACGCAACTTGCAAACTCAAAGCAAGCAGAGGCTGAGGCCTAGAGAGATCCCCACCAACAGGGTAGACATCCCCCAACTTGACTGTTAGCTTACCGGTCAGTTGAGTCCCAATTTTCAACCCTCCCCGCGCTTACTCTTCTGTGTTTTTCAAAATGAAGAGAGAAGGGAGCGCACATAGGGTCTTATCTATGATGATATTTCAATGCCCCCCGATTAGTGTGACTCGCCTTTTTGGGTTGTGTGAGTCACAACAAACTGCAGGAGCCTTGTTATCCTGGTCGCTGCAGACACCTGGTGAGGGAGAAATCCGGTTGTGTAGAAAAAAAGCCCAGGTTTAGATTCCGCGCAGACCACCAAGCAGGAAGGGTATGTTCGATGTCCGTTTATTGAGCCAACGCGTTTCACAGCAGGACCTGCTGCTTCCTCTTTTTCAAAATGGAAGATTGCCCCACAAGGTGCTGTGTGGCAGTTTAAACCAGTTATCCTAGCATTTGGTTATTTCTTTTCCTTCTTTTAATTTTGGGTGTCTACCCTGGACTCATGTACTCATGTACCTATGTTGATGATAGTACAGTGGTTAGCTGTGTATGAGAGGACGCCGTTGCATGGTTTTCCACGTCTCCCCTATAGGACTGTTGTTCTCTGTGTCTCCCTAATACCTAAGGGAGGTGACACCCTCCGGTTTATCACCGGAGTTACATTTTGGTTTCAATCAGTCTTTACTATATTTTCTAAGCAGTTCTCAACCTATATACCAACTCGTGGCGAGATTGATCACATCCTATCTCCCCACTCCTTAACCCACCCTCCTATCCCCCCCTTTTCCTCCTCACACAACTTCTCCTTTCCTCCACCCCCTCTCTTCCATTTTAACTTCCCCCCACATCCCCTTTTTTTTTTCTTCCTCCTCTCTCAGGTGACAGCCAGTGGCCAGCATCCAGTCGATAGCAAGGATAACAGACCCAAGCATCTCAGAATTGCACTGTGGATCCATCAACGTCAGGGGCTTACACAGCCCGGGTAAGAGATCTATACTCACTAATCTCTTGAAAAGGGAACATATTCATATAGACTTTCTCCAAGACACCCATCTCAGTTCAGTTAGGCCATTTAAGATCACCAGTCACTGGTTTCCAGTCGCATATCACAGTCACTCGCCTGATCCGAGGTCTCGGGGCTCCAGGATCCTTGTCTCCCACTCTGTGCCTTGGGAATTCATAGACTCTCACTCTGACCAACAGGGGAGAATGTTATTGGTCAAGGGTAAGATTGCATCACGGCTTTTCACCTTGGTGTCCCTATACCTCCCCAATACGAACCAGGGGACAGTGTTGACAGATTTTCTGGAGTGAACTGGAGAATTCGCTGAGGGCATGCTGATACTGGGGGTGACTTTAATGTCGCTTTGGACCCGAACTTAGATACCTCTTCCGGTTCCTGCGCCAGCTCCTTAGTGGCATTACGCAGACTCCAGCGGCTACTACATAAAACACCAACTGATAGACACCTGGAGGCTGCTTCATCCAACAGATAAAGATTATCCCTTTTATTCTCCAGTGCATGACTCCTACTCTAGACTTGATTATTTATTTGTGTGCCACAATGACCTGTCTCTTATGCAAAAAAACAGTGATAGGCTCTATTACCTTCTCGGACTACGCTTTTTGCACTATTTCAGTTTCCATGCCAATACCGGTTTCTCGACAATAGCAATGGAAACTAAATGCCTCACTTCTGAAGGACTCGACAACCTCTCGGGAAGTGAAGCAAACATTGAAGGATTAATCAACAAGCGCAGGAGGAAATTAGGGCACCAAAGCTGTCAGCTTCATGGACGGATAAACTTCTGGAGCGACCAGTGATCCACAGGAGGTGCCCGTCTCAAAGGCAAACATGCAGCAAAATCTTTAAGTAAAACGTAGATGGCACTCACCAGTGTGTTGCTAAGTTTTATTCAGGGAACTTCATACATTCGGTGCAGGGAGGGAAGGAGAGGGCCGAGATGACAACGGCACCGTTTCGCGCAAATGCGCTTCCACGGGTCACAACATTGAAGGATTACTTTTCTGAAAAACATGACCCCTGAGACGTCTCTAACCACTCTATGGGAGGTTCATAATTGTGTTATTCGGGGAATACTCATTAAGCATGGAACAAGGCTAAAGAAGGAAAGAGACCTAGAGATGTCCTCCCTGCTCACTCGGTTGAGAAATTTCGAGACAACACATAAAAAAACCTCTGAAGGAAATTGGTATTGACCTCTGCATCCCATAGAACACCTGTGGAGAGATGTAAAAATGGCAGTTTGGAGAAGGCACCCTTCAAATATCAGGGACCTGGAGCAGTTTGCCAAAGAATGGTCTAAAATTCCAGCAGAGCATTGTAAGAAACTCATTGATGGTTACCGGAAGCGGTTGATCGCAGTTATTTTGGCTAAAGGTTGTGCAACCAAGTATTAGGCTGAGGGTGCCAATACTTTTGTCTGGCCCATTTTTGGAGTTTTGTGTGCAATGATCAATGTTTTGCTTTTTGCTTCATTCTCTTTTGTGTTTTTTCATTGAAGACAAATTAAATGAAGATAATAATACCAAAGAATTTGTGATTGCAATCATTTTCAGGAAGAAACTGAGTATTTCTGACAGAATTGCAGGGGTGTCAATACTTTTGGCTACAACTGTATATATATATTATATATATATATATATATATATATAAAAATAAAAAAAAGAGAAATCAGCACAAATTTCCACTCAAAAACTGGGTGCAATTATCCCGTAAGTTGCAATGTCCAATGCAAAAATAATACTTCCCAAAAAAACAGGCAGCACTCCAACGTTTTATCCAAACAACAACAGCTTTAATGCAGCCCCTTGTGGTGCAACGTTTCGACCTATACCCGGTCTTCCAACTAACACATAACTCACATTTTCATCTTTAGTGTTTTCTTGCATCTTTTTTTATCTGCAGTTTGAGGCTGGGCCCTCTGGGGGGCATCTTTCATTTGTGAGGCATATAATCAGTGTGGAGCAGCCCGCCTGATCTAATAGCAGGGCGAGACCAATAGGCTGCTCTGACACTATGCTTCACATGCATCGTAGTGGCAGAGCCCTATGGTAACCTTGTGTCTGTAAATGCCACCAGTCGCCTCCCTGACAGCATGGCCGGATGCTGGTGCTACAACAGCCTTGAGGAAGGGGTATTGCCTACAGGGCTGAGCATTGAAACTGAGAATTTTCTATTCAATGGTTGGACTTCTTTTTCCCTGTATTATATTTAAAATTAAAAAGATTTAAAACAAAAAGAAACTCGTAAGACAGGCCAGCTGATGCTACCATTTACCTAACATCACACTTCCATAGATATCTATTATAAGTTGATTATATTAGTTTTATTTGTTTCTCAGGAATCGTTCCTTCAGGTACTGTGTCATTTTGGACCAGTAACAGAAGTCTACTGATAAGAACAGCGCAGTACAGTTATTCGTTGTGGTCCAGTCTTCAGGATATTGATGTCCTTGTTTATAATGAGGACAATCAGCTAAAACGGACGGAGCCGGACTCCGGTGCCGCAGCCTCAACCTCCAACAACCAGAACAAAAGCCAGATTTGCCCAATATGTCTAAGGGTATGTGCACACTGGCCGGGTTAGGGTCGGTTTAGATGTGTAAACCGCCAGTCGGTTTACATAAATTTCATGTAAATTTATGTTAATCCAAACCGGCGTTTGGATTAACATTAAAACTTATGTAAACCGACACCCGGTGTCCACACACCGGCGGTTTACACATGCTCATCCGTTACTAACCCGCTGGGTTCCCAGCGGGTTAGCAACAATGAGCATGTTCTATAACCCGGCCGGTTCTGCAGCGGCTGCAAGCAGAATCATGTACTGCTTCCAGCCGCCGCAACACCGCCGGCACTAACCCGCTGGCCACCCGCCCGGCACCCGCCCGTCACCCGCCGCACATACCCGCCAGGATGCTGGTGGACGGCTCCGGAGCTTCCTGCGGGTCCGCCCAGCCGCCACCGACCAACCCGCCGGCCAGTGTGCACCTAGCCTTAAGGTCCTTAAATTAAAATTCTCATGTTTGCTTTTTATTTCACTACATGTGTTTGCAAGCATGGCTACAAAACAATGAAACCTGCCCCTTGTGCCAAGCAATCATCACAAACTGGCATTAGGTATGTATATCTCTTTTATCTACCTTTTTTATTGATAGTGAGTAAATCTGGATCAATATGACTGTAGGAGGGGGTGTGTGTATCTTGCAGAGAAACCTATGTTAATCAATTTATTATAGATATTCTGGGACCACCCATAGTATTTAATTATTATATTTTATTTATTTTTCATACATAACATATAGCATTGTATACTAAATGTTGATTAATTATAAAGGCATTTTATTAATTTTATTTTTGTCTATAATATATTAATCATATCACAACCCTGCAAAATTGAATTTTTTGAAAGATACAAGAGACGTTTTCACTGATTTTTATGTAATTTGGTGGCTGATTACGAAAATGACCTCCATTTTTTTCCATCCCATAAGGATTTTTTGTAAACCAAGATCGATATTTTTGCTAAAATCCTATTTAAAAAGGAATTCTGTCTAACAATTGTACATGTAATATCTGGCAACAGTGGTTTTTATCCATTTAAATGTATGTATAAATATACAGAATCCCCCCCCGCTGGCACACGCCCCCCATCAGTATACAGAGCCCCCCCCCCTGCTGGCACATGCCCCCCATCGGTATACAGAGGCCCCCCTGCTGGCACACGGCCCCCCCATCGGTATACAGAGGCCCCCTGCTGGCACACAGCCCCCCCATCGGTATTCAGAGGCCCCCTGCTGGCACACAGCCCCCACTACGGTATACAGAGGCCCCCTCCCTCCGCATTGATCTCACCCTCCGATGTCCGCAGGCACCCGGGGTCCTCCATCCACTCTCCTCACTGATATATTGTGTATTTATTTGCATGCACTATATTATTATTAATAGAAACAGGCAATAAATAATATGTATATTCACATCCACTATCGCTATGATTCACTGGGTGGTAATGTTAGCGCATATATATATTTTTCTTATTATTATTAGTGATGTTTAAGAACCATAGTGTGTTTATAATATGGGCTTTAATAATGTTTTCTAGTTGTTTCATATACACTGTGCACTTGGTTTATACTTATTGACATAGAGGTTTACAGTCTTGCTTTTCCCTCACGGAGATGCAGCCAGTGCGCTTGTCCTCCCAGGGCGGCAGGTCATCTCCTGGCCCGCGGCTATACTGATCGCTGTGTTTTCCACTTGCACTTCAAGTCGTGGGCCAAAGGAGCAGTAGGCGGTGACCGTCTTTGAATTCATGCGCCATTAATGAGCTGGCGTTCCATGTGACCGGAAGTCCTCATTAACATATGGGCTTAGCAAATGTATTTAAGAGCGCATGCCGCCCACCTAATCATGTCACCTAAGGAAGAATAATTTGAAACATATGTCGGGGAGAGGGACAGGAGACATGTATATGTATAAATACAATTTTTAACATAGTGTATTAACACTGGCTAACCCACAGCTAATAAATACCTAGAAGATGATCAGTAGTTGTTTAATAGCCGGTTTAGACAGATCACTCTCACTTCAATGTGCACAGAATGATTATTAATACACAAGATGATGTTCTGCTAAGAGCAATGAATTCTAAGCTAGCTAAAAAAATAATGGCCCCTTACTAATAAGCATGTTGCTTGTTCGTCAGGCGATTGATACCATGACTAGATAGCGTTCCTGGTAATGCTTATTCCAATAGTGTAAATGCCTATTGCCGTCACCCACTGGCAGCATCAGCAGCGCATCTTGCACTGTGTTTTCTACTAGTTGGTTGGCCCAGCCTTAGTTAAGAGAGGTACGCTAGGAAGTGTAAGTTCAATAAGCTGACCGGCCAGGTCTTTAAACATTAAGGTATTTATGGTCAATTGGGCCACAGCACTATGTGGTGGCCAGGACTCCTAAATGTAAATAGTTGCACTTTATAAAGATGTTCTGCACTTTGAAAGGTTTTGCACTTACACCAGACTTCAACCATTGGCGTGGCCAAAGAGAAAGGTCAAATATGGTCTCTGTGCCCTGCAGCTATGCCCAGGGATGAAGTTTGAAAGGTGGTTTGGGGCATTAAACTAAAAATTATGTGGCGTGATGCACTGCACTTTGCATCGTTGCTACTGTTTTTCAAAAGTTTACATTTTTGTATGTTTATAATTTTCCATTATCTTTGTAATGTTCAAGAAAATGTGCCTTCCATAAATGAAAGATGTTTTTACATGTTATTTATGCAAAGAAAAAATGGTGTGTTCTGCCTAACACCTCTTTATTTGTATTCCAACCCACGGACATGATGTCTTTAACAGGGGGAATGTGATGCCCTTGCGGTTCGGTCGCCACTATGGTACTGCACCTATCAAATTGGTGTGGCATCATGCCCATAGGTAAGAAAGGAAAGCTTTGCTGGGACCCCCCAACATACACTCAGCACTATCCAAACTTCAGTCCAGGGAGGAGCAGGGTGGATGAAACTCACATTCTAGAGCAGACTCCACCTACTGGATGGAGGGAGGAGTTAGGATAGAGGGGTGGGAAGGAGCAGTAAGATTGAGGCAAGATCAGGGCCGCAGCATCCATGAGGCGACATGAAGTGTCAGCCTCAGGCGGCGTGAAGTGTCAGCCTCAGGCGGCGAGCCCTGCTGGTAGACATGGGGCGGCGTCTTCAGGAGCGCCTGGTGGTAGTGCGGCCCCCTGCAGATGCCGCTCCTACAGTCCTGGCCGCCGACCCTGCGACCAGGCTTGGCGTATCTGGGGCTGCTGGCGGGGCATCTGCCCCAGGCTCAGCAGACTCCTGCCGCAGCGGCAGCGGTCTCCAAACACCCCCCCCTCCAGTGTGAGCTGTGTGAGCGGCAGCGGCAGCGGCCGCGGTCTCCAAACCCCCCCCCCCCTCCGGCTGTGTGAGCCGGCTGTGTGAGCCGGCTTCATGCTTCACTGTGCCTCGCGCTGACAGGACCTGTGATGATGTCAAAGGAGGGGAGGAATCAGGCGGGTCACATGATCAGCTCCTCAGTATGCAGCCAGGACTCCACCATGGTGCTGGATGAGGTGAAGTTTATGTGTGGGGCTGAGGCTTTACAGTGTAAATTAATGTAGCAGAGCTGTGTATGTATGAGGTATATGGAGTGGAGCTGAGTGTTCAAGGTGTACAGAGTGGAGGTGCGTGTGTATGAGGTGTATGGAGTGAAGCTGTGTATGTACGAGGTGTGCGGAGCGGAATCGTGTGTGTATGAGGTGTGCGGAGCGGAGCCGTGTGTGTATGAGGTGTACAGAGCGGAGCCCTGTGTGTACGAGGTGTACAGAGTGGAGCCAAGTGTGTACGAGGTGTACAGAGTGGAGCCGTGTGTGTACGAGGTGTACGGAGCAGAGTCGAGTGTGTATGAGGTGTACGGAGCAGAGCCGCGTGTGTACGAGGTGTACAGAGCGGAGGCGTGTGTGTACGAGGTGTACGGAGCAGAGCCGAGTGTGTATGAGGTGTACGGAGCAGAGCCGTGTGTGTACGAGGTGTACAGAGCGGAGGCGTGTGTGTACGAGGTGTACGGAGCACAGCCGAGTGTGTATGAGGTGTACGGAGCAGAGCCGCGTGTGTACGAGGTGTACAGAGCGGAGGCGTGTGTGTACGAGGTGTATAGAGTGAAGCCACGTGTGTACATTGTGGAGCTGAGAGTGTACAAGGTGTACGGAGCGGAGCCGCGTGTGTACGAGATGTACGGAGCGAAGCCGAGTGTGTACAAGGTGTATGGAGCAGAGCCGAGAGTGTACAAGGTGTACGGAGCGGAGCCGCGTGTGTACGAGGCATACGGAGCAGAGCCGTGTGTGCGAGGCTTTCGCAGCGGAGCCCAGTGTGTACGAGGTGTACGAAGCGGCGCCACGTGTGTACGAAACGGAGCCACGTGTGTACGGTGTGTACAGAGCGAAGTCGTATGTGTACGAGGTGTACAGAGCAGAGCCACATGTGTACAACGTGTACGGAGCAGAGCCGCTTGTGTACGAGGTGTATGGAGCAGAGCCGCTTGTGTACGAGGTGTACGGAGCAGAGCCGTGTGTGTACGAGGTGTGCAGAGTGGAGGCGTGTGTGTATGAGGTGTATAGAGTGAAGCCACGTGTGTACATTGTGGAGCTGAGAGTGTACAAGGTGTACGGAGCGGAGCCGCGTGTGTACGAGGCATACGGAGCAGAGCCGTGTGTGCGAGGCTTTCGCAGCGGAGCCCAGTGTGTACGAGGTGTACGAAGCGGCGCCACGTGTGTACGAAACGGAGCCACGTGTGTACGGTGTGTACAGAGCGAAGTCATATGTGTACGAGGTGTACAGAGCAGGCCACATGTGTACAACGTGTATGGAGCAGAGCCGCTTGTGTACGAGGTGTACGGAGCAGAGCCGTGTGTGTATGAGGTGTGCAGAGCGGAGGCGTGTGTGTACGAGGTGTATAGAGTGAAGCCACGTGTGTACATTGTGGAGCTGAGAGTGTACAAGGTGTACGGAGCGGAGCCGCGTGTGTACGAGATGTACGGAGCGAAGCCGAGTGTGTACAAGGTGTATGGAGCAGAGCCGAGAGTGTACAAAGTGTACGAAGCGGAGCCGCGTGTGTACGAGGCATACGGAGCAGAGCCGTGTGTGCGAGGCTTTCGCAGCGGAGCCCAGTGTGTACGAGGTGTACGAAGCGGCGCCACGTGTGTACGAAACGGAGCCACGTGTGTACGGTGTGTACAGAGCGAAGTCATATGTGTACGAGGTGTACAGAGCAGAGCCACATGTGTACAACGTGTACGGAGCAGAGCCGCTTGTGTACGAGGTGTATGGAGCAGAGCCGCTTGTGTACGAGGTGTACGGAGCAGAGCCGCTTGTGTATGAGGTGTATGGAGCAGAGCCGCTTGTGTACGAGGTGTATGGAGCAGAGACGCTTGTGTACGAGGTGTACGGAGCAGAGCCGTGTGTGTACGAGTTGTACGGAGCAGAGCCGCTTGTGTACGAGGCGTACGTGGTGTACGGAGCTGAGTGTGTACTAGGTGTACGGAGCGGAGCCATGTGTGTACCAGTGGTGGCCCCCCCGAGCATGCCGCTCCTATAGTCCCGGCCGCCTCTGCCGGCAGCATTCTTCTCCCAAGTCCTTGCCGCCGCTGTCCACCCCTCTGCAGCTCAGCACGGCGGGGAACAATGATGTACAGAGCAGAGCCGAGTGTGTATGAGGTGTACGGAGCAGAGCCGAGTGTGTATAAGGTGTACGGAGCAGAGCCGCGTGTGTACGAGGTGTACAGAGCGGAGGCATGTGTGTACGAGGTGTACGGAGCAGAGCCGAGTGTGTATGAGGTGTATGGAGCAGAGCCGCGTGTGTACGAGGTGTACAGAGCGGAGGCGTGTGTGTACGAGGTGTATAGAGTGAAGCCACGTGTGTACATTGTGGAGCTGAGAGTGTACAAGGTGTACGGAGCGTAGCTGCGTGTGTACGAGACGTACGGAGCGAAGCCGAGTGTGTACAAGGTGTACGGAGCGGAGCCGCGTGTGTACGAGGCGTACGGAGCAGAGCCGTGTGTGCGAGGCTTTCGCAGCGGAGCCCAGTGTGTACGAGGTGTACGAAGCGGTGCCACGTGTGTACGAAACGGAGCCACGTGTGTACGGTGTGTACAGAGCAAAGTCATATGTGTACGAGGTGTACAGAGCAGAGCCACATGTGTACAACGTGTACGGAGCAGAGCCGCTTGTGTACGAGGTGTATGGAGCAGAGACGCTTGTGTACGAGGTGTACGGAGCAGAGCCGCTTGTGTACGAGGTGTATGGAGCAGAGCCGCTTGTGTACGAGGTGTATGGAGCGGAGCCGCTTGTGTACGAGGTGTACGGAGCAGAGCCGTGTGTGTACGAGATGTACGGAGCGAAGCCGAGTGTGTACAAGGTGTATGGAGCAGAGCCGAGAGTGTACAAAGTGTACGGAGCGGAGCCGCGTGTGTACGAGGCATACGGAGCAGAGCCGTGTGTGCGAGGCTTTCGCAGCGGAGCCCAGTGTGTACGAGGTGTACGAAGCGGCGCCACGTGTGTACGAAACGGAGCCACGTGTGTACGGTGTGTACAGAGCGAAGTCATATGTGTACGAGGTGTACAGAGCAGAGCCACATGTGTACAACGTGTACGGAGCAGAGCCGCTTGTGTACGAGGTGTATGGAGCAGAGCCGCTTGTGTACGAGGTGTACGGAGCAGAGCCGCTTGTGTATGAGGTGTATGGAGCAGAGCCGCTTGTGTACGAGGTGTATGGAGCAGAGACGCTTGTGTACGAGGTGTACGGAGCAGAGCCGTGTGTGTACGAGTTGTACGGAGCAGAGCCGCTTGTGTACGAGGCGTACGTGGTGTACGGAGCTGAGTGTGTACTAGGTGTACGGAGCGGAGCCATGTGTGTACCAGTGGTGGCCCCCCCGAGCATGCCGCTCCTATAGTCCCGGCCGCCTCTGCCGGCAGCATTCTTCTCCCAAGTCCTTGCCGCCGCTGTCCACCCCTCTGCAGCTCAGCACGGCGGGGAACAATGATGTACAGAGCAGAGCCGAGTGTGTATGAGGTGTACGGAGCAGAGCCGAGTGTGTATAAGGTGTACGGAGCAGAGCCGCGTGTGTACGAGGTGTACAGAGCGGAGGCATGTGTGTACGAGGTGTACGGAGCAGAGCCGAGTGTGTATGAGGTGTATGGAGCAGAGCCGCGTGTGTACGAGGTGTACAGAGCGGAGGCGTGTGTGTACGAGGTGTATAGAGTGAAGCCACGTGTGTACATTGTGGAGCTGAGAGTGTACAAGGTGTACGGAGCGTAGCTGCGTGTGTACGAGACGTACGGAGCGAAGCCGAGTGTGTACAAGGTGTACGGAGCGGAGCCGCGTGTGTACGAGGCGTACGGAGCAGAGCCGTGTGTGCGAGGCTTTCGCAGCGGAGCCCAGTGTGTACGAGGTGTACGAAGCGGTGCCACGTGTGTACGAAACGGAGCCACGTGTGTACGGTGTGTACAGAGCAAAGTCATATGTGTACGAGGTGTACAGAGCAGAGCCACATGTGTACAACGTGTACGGAGCAGAGCCGCTTGTGTACGAGGTGTATGGAGCAGAGACGCTTGTGTACGAGGTGTACGGAGCAGAGCCGCTTGTGTACGAGGTGTATGGAGCAGAGCCGCTTGTGTACGAGGTGTATGGAGCGGAGCCGCTTGTGTACGAGGTGTACGGAGCAGAGCCGTGTGTGTACGAGTTGTACGGAGCAGAGCCGCTTGTGTACGAGGCGTACGTGGTGTACGGAGCTGAGTGTGTACTAGGTGTACGGAGCGGAGCCATGTGTGTACCAGTGGTGGCCCCCCCGAGCATGCCGCTCCTATAGTCCCGGCCGCCTCTGCCGGCAGCATTCTTCTCCCAAGTCCTTGCCACCGCTGTCCACCCCTCTGCAGCTCAGCACGGCGGGGAACAAGATGTCATCACTTAGCGCCACTGTGCTGAGACGTGCAGAGCGGCAGAGGAGATGCTGAGGAGAAGAGGTATTTACTTTTTATTTTTTTAATAGTTTTTTTTAGTGAGTACACTGATGGGAAACTATGTAATGTACAATATAATATAGGACAATGGGGGTGCAATATACTATATGGAGAACTATTGTGGCCCATTATATTATATGGAAGACTATGGGGGTGCATTATACTATAAGGAAGGCTATAGGGGATGCATTATACTATATGGAGGACTATGAGGGTGCATTATACTATATGGAGGACTATGGGGGTCCAATATGCTGTGTGGAGAGCTATGGGGGTGCAGTATGCAATATGGGGGTGCATTATGCTATATGGAGGACTGTGGGGGTTCATTATGCTATATGGAGGACTGTGGGGTGCATTATGCTATATGGAGGACTGTGGGGGTGCATTAATCTATATGGTGGACTGTGGGGGTGATTATTCTATATGGAGGACTGTGGGGCTGCATTATTCTATATGGAGGACTGTGGGGTGCATTATACTACATGGAGGAGTGTGGGGGTGCATTATTTTATATCAAGTACTGTGGGGGTGAATTGTTCTCTATGGAGTTCTGTGGGGGTGCAATATGCTATTTGGAGGACTACGGGGTGCAATATACTATATGGAGGACTGTGGGGGTGCGTTTTTCTATATCGAGTACTGTGGGGGGTGCATTCTATTTTATAGAAGACTATGGGGGTGCATAATATATGGAGGAAAGCGGTATACTATGTGGAATACTATGGGGGTGTATTATATTATATGGAGCAAATTATACTATTTGGAAGCCATTATAATATTTGGAGGGCTCTGTGGGAGGCATGATAATACTTGGAGGCTACAAGGGAGCCTTTATACTTTATGAAGGGCTATTTGAGGGCTGTGTTGGGGGCCATTATACTGTACATAGGTCCATTTTACTACATGGAGGGCTGGGTGGCGGTCATAGTTGGGGATCATGCTGTACTGGGGTAGTTGCAGGAGGTGCAGTAGGGTCATCATACTGTGCATGTGGAGGAATGCACTGTGGGGGATCATACAGTGTTTGTGGGGCACTTTTGTTGGCATCACACTTTAGAGGGGCAATGAAAGGGGAATCTAGGGGCTTCAGTAGGAGGAAAATTACTTTGTAAAGGCTGACATATTGTGAGAGATGTACCTATGTGACCCAGCCAAATATTGCTTTTGTTGGGGGGTGCCCAATTAGAACTTTTGCTATGGGGCCCCATGATTTCTATGATGCAGGATGCATTGTCCCTCTGCTGCAGGACTGATTGACCATAACTTAGGCTGGTTTCAGATTTGCATTTGTGTCTGCATGCGCAGGGCAAACGCTGCCATACTGATGTGAACGCAGTGGAGATTCTCATCAGTATGGTGCTCGGCCAGCCAATCAGTGATCTCGACGGCGGCCGGGAGGCGGAGATCTGTGGCGGAGATCCTCCTCCTCCCGGCCGCCGACGACGAAATTTCAATGTGATCCGCAGCGTTCTCCTGCGCCGCCATGCGGAGGACAGTGCGGATCCATTGAGATCCATGCATTGTTTGTGCACTTGCGGGCACTTGCTGATAAAACAAGCGCCTGTGAACGCACAAAAAATGCAACATGTTGCATTTGGAGGGCGGAGGAGGGCGTATAAATTATGCGCATCCAAACGGAACCGTTCCCATGTTAAACATAGGAACGCAGCGTTTGGCTGCGTTCTGTTACGCTTGCGTTCCGAATGCAAATGTGAAACCACCCTTACACACCAGGTCCAGTGCCGCCCCTCGGTACAGTCAGGCATCCAGCCATCTTTCTCCTGAGCAGCGGTTGGTCGGTGGTGCTCTTCCCCCTTCCTGCTCCCATATCCTTTGCTCAACCCAATAGGAAGGACCCTGTTATTAATTACATAAAGACAGCCCCGTGTGTGGCGCTTGAGATTGGCTAAGCAATTCGGGAGTAAGTGTGGTCTGTTGGATGGAGAAGAAGCGCCATTTTACCAACTTAGTGCAGTGGTGGCTTGTTGATGCTCAGACTGCAGGTCTTTACCTGTGTTGTGTGGAAGGTGCGGCATGGCGACTTGTCTGAATATTCAGTGCCAGGCAGCGGTCCAGAGTTTTGCAGGCGTGTGCCAGAGGTTGGCAATCAGTTCTGCCTGCAGGACCACGGCTCTGCCAGTTGTCATTATGTGTCTAAATGCTTGTGCCATGCTGCCATTGCCATTAATGATTCTTGTTCTGGATTCTTCTGTGTGGTTCTTGTATGTGCGTGTGATGGTGCAGACATCTTTGTGTGGACATCTTTTTTTTCTGTTTCAGTAAACTAAAATGTCCACTATTTTGCTCATTTTTACAGGATAAATATAAATCTGTAGGAACCAGATTTATTTTTATCAATTAAAATTTTTTTCTAGCGGGTGGGGGGGGGGGGGGGGCGCCGTTTTGCAGTTCGCCTCAGGCAGCAGAGAGGCTAGGTTCACTCCTGGGCAAGATGTAGACAGTTCTAGGGGAGATCAAGTCGAGCAGCTGAGGGAGCTAGACTACTGCTGAAGTGAGTGCTAGCCCTCAGACCTGAGGGTCCAAATCTGCTGCCAGCCGTCAAGGCAGGGCAGAGGAACTACCTGCAGCAGGGGTACAAGCACCAAATCAGCCTGGATATCTTCAGGACCAGCCGAGAAACTGGAGGTCACAGGGATGCATGTACAGTGACTACCATTGTAGACCCTCCCAAGGCTAAGGAACTATATAGGGTCATGGGGACTTGCAATGCAGTCCCTCAGAGGAACCATAGTCACCTGGGATTGGCAACTATGGGACACTAGGAGGAACAGGAGTTGCAGTGTCAGGGAGAAAAGGGCAGCAAGGAAGGCCAAATTCCCTGTGTCACAAAGTGTCAAAGTGGACCCGGATTACCTGTGAGCTGGCCAGGCTGAAACCTTGGTGAGTACAGTACCCTGGCTGGGTTGTGATCTGCATCAGAACCAAGTAAAAGTGACTGGTAAGAACTGCAAGAACCCTGTGTCTGTCTACTCCTTCCTCCGTCTCCCTGCACCTACCTGCAGAGCCACCACCTATACATAACTTTACCTATGCACTGTTCAGCTACTACAACCACCATCATCACTCTATTACCATGCCATACCACCTAACCCCTGGGGACAACCACAAGCAGTGCTGGTCCCTACTGACAAGAAACCTCAGATGGCATCACAATAAACTTTTCCCCCTTACACTTTCCACTTAAACATGCCCGGTAATGGGCCATGACCTTCAAGAACTCTAAACCCCCAGAAGGTCGAGTACGCTGGCTCTGCGACCACGGCATTAGTATGGAATTGTTGAGTGGAGGACTATGGATGTGCTACACTGTCCATTACATTGCATTTGTGCTGCTGTCAAACGGATCCATTCGACAGGCAGCATAAACGCAATGTGTACGTAGCCTTATGCTGATTTAACATAGCATTCGCACTAACTACAAAAAAAACAGAAGTCGAGTCACCAGCAATATGGCATATTAGATAGAGGAATATTAGGCTATGATAATAAAAACTTTTATCCCTTACTGTAGTTTAGTGTTTGCCACCACATTTAGTTGCTCCATTAAAACTTTTCTCCGAAGCCCCACAAAACGGGATTTGACCATATGCGCCGATGGGACCATTGATTATAATGATGCAGATGGAGACACAGTGTGCTTTGTTGTGCCTCATTTTCAGCTGTATACATCTATTTGAGGAAGGCTGCAGCACATAGTTGACTTCATCTGGCTGTCTGCCTCCAATAGACGTATATGGCCAAAAGTGATCTGGTTTTGTGATGGTTCGGCTATAAGCAGGGGTGGACTAGGCTGTGCCCCAGGCCAGTCCTCAAGTAGTTGTTAAAGGCTGCTCAGTTGTCTGCTG
Organism: Allobates femoralis; assembly: GCA_033576535.1. Classification (NCBI taxonomy): domain Eukaryota; kingdom Metazoa; phylum Chordata; class Amphibia; order Anura; family Aromobatidae; genus Allobates; species Allobates femoralis. The sequence continues at coordinate 64,572,467 of JARQOC010000005.1, forward strand.
CTTTAGAAGCAGCTGGATGGCACTTTGTCTTAAAATGTGTACATGTGCCTACCGGCTACATCACAGCACACCAGTCACTGTTCTCACGTCACGCTGCCGTCTTCTGCTCACGGTAGAGGAGTTTCAGCTCACCTCCTCACAAGTACAGGGCACAGTCTTCTCTATTTGGGGCAAGTTCCTTCTATGACTGAGAAGTAGTTTAAATTGAGTTTTCAGTTTTCTTTAAATATAGGATACTAAAAATCCAAAGAAAAATCTACATCAAATAAAGTTGTTGTATCATTGCAAATTATTACATCATAAATGTGGGGATGTTGGACATAAAGTAAAGAAACTAACTCTCAAATAAACTATAAAATGTGTAAAAGGCCACAACCCTTGATAAAGGATCCGCGAAACGTGTGTTGGGGCACACTGTGGGCTTTGTGTACTGCCATCCTCTTGTCACCTCAGGCTCCAAATTACTATGGCTATATGGGTGAGACATTAAACCATGTACTGGGTATATGTCTATATCTGTGCCTCATAGCCTGATCTGTATTATCAGGTTTACATTATAAGGTTATCATTATAAGGTTGTATAGTGACACCATTTGGTTTATGTACTCAATACCAGCAGCTTTACCCATACATAGATTTGCCATAGGAACTGTTGGAGTTTTTGGTGATGTAGCTGCAATCCCCACAGTGTACTAGTCTTGGATCTCTTCCTTTTTCATCCTGTTTGTATTAATTATAAATTTTATATGTGATCTAATAAAGTAATTATTTATCTATGAAATTTGCACCTCTTTTGTGTTTTTACACATTTTATACTTCTTTAAATATAGTGCATTTCATGTGTCCGGTTATCATGAATAAGGATTCCTATGTCTCCCAATAATCATGCAGACTGAACAAAACACTCGTTCATAAATTCATTTTTAGGTCACTTAAAATCATTGTTCTCGGTAGCATATTGTTTTGACAGCACATCTCTTATTTAAACAGTACAAGCTATTGCCATTCTGTGCAGGGAAGTGTGGTTGGCCTGTCTTAGTAAGCTACAGGTGTATCTCAATAAATTAGAATATCATCAAAAGATAATTTCAGTAATTCAATACATAAAGTGAAACGATTATATTATATAGAGTCATTATGTGACATCCAAGGGTCTAAGTGCCACTGTGTCATCACTGCTCCCGGCTCGTGGTGTCATGCTGAGAGTAACAACGGCTCTTCTCGTCAGGCAAACCACACACAACACCTTCTGCCTCCAGGCCAGAAGGGGGAGACCAAACCCGGGTTCAGGGTGAGCTCCCCTATAAATTCTGGTCTGGGGCGGAGCCATTCAGTGCAGTTCCTAGGAGGACTGTGAAGATGACCTGAGAGAAACAGAGCAGTGCTAAGCTCATCTCTGGTGCCGCATTGTTCAGTTCCTAGGAGGACTGAGGAAGTAATCCTGGTGGACTGGAAGCTGCTTAGCTCGTCCGAGGATTGCTGACTCAGCTCCAGGCCTAAGGCTAGGGTCTGAGAAGAGTCGCAGGAACACACCTGGGAGGCGGAGTGACCCGTGTTCACTCCAGAGGAAAGCGCAGAGAATGGACACTGGGATCAAGACTGTGCAGTCAATACGTGGGGAATTCCAGGTTTCTCAGCAACACTGTGCCTGGAGGCGCAGCAACGGAAGAGATCAGGAACATACACCCGTGACCAGGGTTAGAAAGCACTCGAGTTGCCTGCCATACCGGCACCTTGTAGGAAGAGACTGGGCCGGCAGCTTCGCTGATGGAGTTGCTGGAGCCAACAAACAGAGCGCAGAAAGGGAGCCAAAGACCCGGCTAGGTGAGAAAGACCCCAAGTTGCTCTCAGCTAGGACTCCGCGGACAACTGTTCCTAACTGGTATCATAATCCTCAGTAAAGGACTGCTTGAGCAAAAAAACAGTGAGTCTGCCTAGTGCTTGTGCTTGTCGTCCTGCACCCTACACCTTAAACCACTATCATTGCCCCAGGGAACTGCTCTGCCCATGGAAAGCAACTCCATCCCGGCTGCCCGTCCATCACGTCAGAGGTTCTGCAGCAGCGATGGCCCACTATAGCCACACACCATGGGTGGCGTCACAAAACTCTTCCTTGTATATAATCCCCTTTCCCTACCAAGCCAAAACTCCCCTTTTTAAGATGAACCCAGGGTCACGGAAGCCGGGGTATCGGCCCAGAGACATTATCACCCGGTTCCGAGTACCCCACGGCCGTGGGGCCCCTCAATTACAGAGTGATCTATTTCAAGTGTTTATTTATGTTAATGTTGATGATTATGGCTTACAGCCAATGAAAACCCAAAAGTCATTATCAGAGAAAATTTGAATAGATGTCATCTGCTGGAGTAGGTTCACTGTGTTTTACCAATTTTAGAGCACTTCATGCTTCCCTCTGTCGACAAGCATTTTGGAGATGGAAATGTAATTTTCCAGCAGGACTTGGCACCTGTCCACACTGCCAAAAGTGCCAATGGACATGAGCCCCGATGGAGCCAATAAACCTAGTGGCAAATGCTACTTGGATTTTGTATGACAGTCAACATTGTTGCATTTGTGGATTGGAGTAACCTGGCTCACTGAGTAGTTCGGTGCTCTGAAGAACTAATACATAGTCAAGCAGGTTCAAGACCTAGTAAACCCCATGAATGGGACAGCATGTAATAATGCTTTTGCTAGGTTAAATCCTATGCCCCATGTACAGCAAAGCTATTCAAAGAGCCCTGGAGTGAACAGAATCTCTGTAAGAAAAACACCCATGTTGTGGCATGGAATCACCTGTGAGCTGAGTGCTAAAGCTGGACACGCTCCCAGGACACAGTACCTCGAGGTCCGCGCTGCCACTTCAGAAAAGGAACAAAAGAAGCCAGTACAAGGGAATGTCTGGATCAACAATTCTTCTTTATTATCCTACGGGTTTCAGAGTTATTTCCCAACTCCTTCATCAGGGAATGTACCTGGGGCATAGGATTTAACCTAGCAAAAGCATTATTACATGCTGTTGACGCACACCAGGGGCCAGGGTTACTCCCGGTTTAGACAGGCGATTCTTCTCCTTCCTTGTCACGGGTGGACCGCGCCTGCCGGTAGTGGGGCCCGGTGTAGTGCAGATCAAAATTGAGGTCGTCTTACGGGAACAGATTAAAAAGGGGTTTTAATTTGTTTTCTTCGTGACGCCACCTATGAGTAGATTCGGTAAGGGCTACCGACGCTGCGGAACCTCCCGGGGTGATGGACAGCAGCAAGTTGTTACGCTCCCCACAGGCTGAGCGGTGATCCCCGGGGGCTGGAGCTGCTCAAGATGTTGTGCGGCAGCTGCGGTTACCTTAAGTTCATGACGGACAGTTCATAAGGAGACACGGACACAGATAGTCTCTGCAACGGTTCTTTACTGTAACCAGCAGGCAGTACATGGCTTACAGTGGTTGAGTAGAAGACCGGGTGGACTCAGCAGTGATAGTACTCCTCAGAGATCCGCAGTGTACCTCCTCTCTACCTCCTTAGTTTCTCTTGCCAGCGTCGCCCGGGAATACCAGGTCGGGTACGGGGAGGCTGCTTCAATGCCCTATCCATGATGTACGTTCTGGATTCTTTGGGGAGCCTTGGGTCCCTCGGTGGGTACACCGCTGGTTAGACGACTGGAAACTGGCTGGTGGTGGGGTGCTCCTATAAAGCTGCTCCTCCACGGGGCTGGTTCGCGTGGCAGAGGTGAACTGCTGCCAGCTTCGGTACCAGTGAACCGGCTGTAAGTTGTGGGCACGGGAGTCTTTTGGGAACCCGTGTAGATAAGCCCAATCCCGGTGGTTAAGGCCTCAGGTGCTGACACCCGACCGGTGACGGCCCAGGGGCCCGCACGGGGTGCGGAGCCCCCGCTCCACTCCAAGTTCTAGTCTGCTCTCTTCAAGTTCTAGACTACGTTCCGACTTGTTCTGACTGTCTAGATTATTGTGTTCTCTTCACTACCCTAACACTCCACCCACCAGGACCTATGATTGGTCCCCTGTTCTAGGTGTTGTATGTTGGGTTGGATCTCTGAGTTAACTATTTCACTGCTTTGTCTAGAGAATATTGCGGCTGCAATACTCCCTTGTGACGCACTCGTTGCGGGGCGCCACACTCCCCCTTGGTTAAATCAGCTTGTCCCCAAGCGTCAAACTACTCACATTACAGAGGTTTTTACATTTTTATACATATATGACACACTTTTATTAAAGTAGAAAAACAGGTAAAGAAATGCTTTGATGTTATAAGCAAAGAAACAGGTAATCACTTTGTGCGGACCCGGCGGGCGGTCGGCTGTACTTTAACTAGAGTCCAGGCTGTAGCCGCGAGATCACACAGTCAATGATTAACGGGAACAGAGTCATTGATGAAAGTTCAAGTTTTTAAAGTCACTGGCTCTGAGGGTGATGGCGTACCCGGATAGCAAACCACCCATCTGCACAAGCATAGCGCTCATAGGTGATAATATCGCCCCGGTATAGGTCGCGATCGGGATGTCCTCTTGGCAAGTTTGACTCAACGTCCCGGCGCCCCACAAACACCTCCTCATTCAAACCCACCTCCCAAGCGAACCCCCACCCGGTATGTAAGTTAAAGGTGGAAATTCTACCTTCACGGCGGAGTTCATCAGGCAGCGGCGGCTGGCGGCGAGCCTCGGCACGGGCCTCCATGTTGGCGCGTTCTCTGGCTTGCCACTCCTCTCGTCGTCTCTGGCGTACATCTCCGTCGTTACGGCTCGGGGTGTAAAGATGAGTAATGGAGCTGGTGGTTTGGCGGGAAGCTTGAACTTGGCGGGCTGTCTGTATCGGAACCCGGTGGAACGGCACAGGGGAAGGTGTCGGCAGTGCACCCGACCAGTGTACCCGAGCTGTGTGCCCGGAAGGAAGTTCTTTGTTGTCCCCCCAAGCGAACCCGGTGTCGAAATCCTCAGCGGTGCTGTGGGTCTCGTCGTCATCCTCTCCGACCTCTTCCTCGATGATCACATCAGGCTGCTCGTTGATGAAAGACGTTAAAGCTTGTTCCGTTGTACAACGGGGCGGTGGTGCTGCGGATCCTTCCGTAGGGACGTCCTGCAGGGCTTCCAGGCTGCCTGCCTCTTCATCTGTTTCCGCAGGTAAAGGTGTTTCAATCCCGGTTACCAGGTAGGCCTCTGTGGTTGCAGAGGAGGCCTCCGGTTCTAGGGAGAAACAAGCGACAGTCTCGGTAGTGTGGAAACTAGTCGCGGGTTCCGCAGGTGGAACCTGGTAGAGATCGAGTTCTTCCATGGAGCGTGTTATGAGCTCCGGCTCAAGAACGGAATCGGTTGCGATGTTGGTCGCTGGAACGGGTCGAGTTGCGGCCTCCACCGGAATGACACAGTCTATTGGCTCAGGTGACGGAGCAGGACAGGTGGTAGGCGAGGGTGAGGCGGTCGAGAAGCTGGTGACATCGTCTGGGCTTGGAGAAGCTGCACCCGGTCGGCTCTGCTGCATCGCATGGTGTAGTCGTCTGCCTAGGGTCGCGCTCCAGCTGCGAATCGTCCATTCCACTGTCTCTAGTAACCGCACCCGGAGGTCTTGTAGAGCCTCTAGCCAGAAGTCGGGGCTGCCGTCTATGGTAAAGGCAGGATCCGGACCCGGTTGGCTTATGGCTGCTCTGGCCTCCGCCTCGACCTCCCGCATCAGGTCTTGGAGTCTCATGCTGGCCATTCTTCTTTGGAGGGAAACCACACCCGATCAACCGGTAAGACGTTCTGGTTGAGCTGGTGAAGATGTCTTCTCTCTCTGTCGGTGTGTCTAGGTATGACACTCCCATCTCCTCTGGGCTTTTGTAGTCCAATCGTGGGAAAAGTCTTTGGGGTCCGCCCCCATGGTTGACTCGAGCAATCAGGGCGGACAAAGAGTTTGGCGCCTTTCGTCCTTAGCCCTCCCACAGTGAGGGGGGGGGTTGACTCACTCCTGGGCTTCACGTGGCGGCTTCTTGTGGCGGGAACGCCATCTTGGGCGCCATCTTGACCCAATGGTGTAAAGGCGGGAAAGTTCTTTTAGGGACGAACAAAGTCCAATTGTAGACAATAAAGTCCAGTTTAAGCACAACATACCCGTTGGTAACGGGCCTGCTCGTATCCTGTTCGTGACGCCATTTTCTGACGCACACCAGGGGCCAGGGTTACTCCCGGTTTAGACAGGCGATTCTTCTCCTTCCTTGTCACGGGTGGACCGCGCCTGCCGGTAGTGGGGCCCGGTGTAGTGCAGATCAAAATTGAGGTCGTCTTACGGGAACAGATTAAAAAGGGGTTTTAATTTGTTTTCTTCGTGACGCCACCTATGAGTAGATTCGGTAAGGGCTACCGACGCTGCGGAACCTCCCGGGGTGATGGACAGCAGCAAGTTGTTACGCTCCCCACAGGCTGAGCGGTGATCCCCGGGGGCTGGAGCTGCTCAAGATGTTGTGCGGCAGCTGCGGTTACCTTAAGTTCATGACGGACAGTTCATAAGGAGACACGGACACAGATAGTCTCTGCAACGGTTCTTTACTGTAACCAGCAGGCAGTACATGGCTTACAGTGGTTGAGTAGAAGACCGGGTGGACTCAGCAGTGATAGTACTCCTCAGAGATCCGCAGTGTACCTCCTCTCTACCTCCTTAGTTTCTCTTGCCAGCGTCGCCCGGGAATACCAGGTCGGGTACGGGGAGGCTGCTTCAATGCCCTATCCATGATGTACGTTCTGGATTCTTTGGGGAGCCTTGGGTCCCTCGGTGGGTACACCGCTGGTTAGACGACTGGAAACTGGCTGGTGGTGGGGTGCTCCTATAAAGCTGCTCCTCCACGGGGCTGGTTCGCGTGGCAGAGGTGAACTGCTGCCAGCTTCGGTACCAGTGAACCGGCTGTAAGTTGTGGGCACGGGAGTCTTTTGGGAACCCGTGTAGATAAGCCCAATCCCGGTGGTTAAGGCCTCAGGTGCTGACACCCGACCGGTGACGGCCCAGGGGCCCGCACGGGGTGCGGAGCCCCCGCTCCACTCCAAGTTCTAGTCTGCTCTCTTCAAGTTCTAGACTACGTTCCGACTTGTTCTGACTGTCTAGATTATTGTGTTCTCTTCACTACCCTAACACTCCACCCACCAGGACCTATGATTGGTCCCCTGTTCTAGGTGTTGTATGTTGGGTTGGATCTCTGAGTTAACTATTTCACTGCTTTGTCTAGAGAATATTGCGGCTGCAATACTCCCTTGTGACGCACTCGTTGCGGGGCGCCACACTGTCCCATTCATGGGGGTTACCAGGTCTCAGAACCTGCTTGTCACAAAGGGACCATTCTGACTGTTGTGTTTCACAACATATGCAGCTGTATTGTTTTGATTCATGGTTATGCTGTATATGAATGCCTTTACATTCACAGGGGTTTCCAGGTCTCTGAACCTGCTTGTCTTGCATGGGACCACACAGTATGTTGTGACTTATATTACATTCAGCCTCATTTATATGGTTTATGGTTCTCTCTATTGCTTAGAAACCAGTATTGATATGATGCCATAACTTTTTGGACCTGTAATGGAAATCTCCTAAAGAGAACAGCGCAGTACTCAGACTCAGGTGCCACAGCCTCAACCTCCAACAATCAGAACGAAAGCTGGAAGCGATTAACACAATCATCGTACGGTGCCGTGTACACATTTTTTCCATGCCATGTGTCTGCTAACCTGACTAGAACCAAATAATACATGCCCGCTGTGTAGAGTTGACCTCAATTAGTTATCTATATCTCTTTTATCTACATTTCTTGATTAATATCATTGTAGGAAGGGGGGGGTGTATCTTGCACAGAAACTTCATAGCCGCACATTTATCATGAGAATCGGCCTTCACAAATTTGGCAAAATATTGAACAATTCATAAAAAAACCAGTGGATCCAAACACAACCTTCCTCAACAGCAGGAGGAGATTTCTGATGGTGGCACATGTTGTCTTTGGTGCATTTTCATTTGGGAATTTTTAATCAAGAATGGCAAAAGAAACACATAAGACATGCCAGCTAATAGTACCATCTACCTAACGTCACACTTCCATAGAAATCTATTATAAGTTGATTATATTAGTTTTATTTGTTTCTCAGGAATCATTCCTTCAGGTACTGTGACATTTTGGACCAGTAACAGAAATCTACTGATGAGAACAGCGCAGTACAGTTATTCAGTGTGGTCCAGTCTTCAGGATATTGTTGCTCTTGTCTATAATGAAGACAATCAGCCACAACGGATGGAGCCGGACTCAGGTGCCGCAACCTCCAACAATTAGAACGCAAGCTGCACAATCTGTCTGGCAGCGATTAACACAATCATCGTACGGTTGCCGTGTACTCATGTATTCCATACCATGTGTCTCCTAACCTGGCTAGAACCAAATAATACCATTTGGTTTATGTATTCAATACCAGCAGCTTTACCCATACATAGATTTGCCATAGGAACTGTTGGAGTTTTTGGTGATGTAGCTACAATCCCCACAGTGTACTAGTCTTGGACTTCCTTCTTTTTTTAAACCTGTTTGTATTATTTTACATTTTATATTTAATCTAATAGAGTAATTATTTATCTATGAAATTTGCACCTCTATTGTGTTTTCACACATTATGTAATTCTTTAAATATAGTCCATTTACTGTGTCCTGTTATCATGAATGAGGATTCCTATGTCTGCCAATAATCATGCAGACTGAACAAAGCACTCGTTCATTGGGTAAAATGAAACCATTTTTTAGGTCAATTAAAATCATTGTTCTCGGCAGCACATTGTTTTGACAGCACATCTCTTATATGCACAGTACAAGCTATTGCCATTCTGTGCAGGGAAGTGTGTGTCCTAATGGCCAATGTAAGCTACAGGTGTATCTCTATAAATAAGAATATCATCAAAAACATTATGTATTGAATTACTGAAATAAAGTGAAACACATATTATATAGAGTCATTACACTCAGGGATCTATTTCATGTGTTTATTTCTGTTAATGTTGAAGACAACTCAGGGGCCGCACACAACAATCAGAATGAGAGCCAATGTACAATCTGCCTGGAAGAGGTTAATGGAGATTTTATAAGGCTACCTTGCACCCATATATTTCACATACCATGTCTCATCACCTGGCTTAATTTAAATAATTCATGCCCATTGTGTAGAGCCGTCCTCCATTAGGTATGTATAACTCTTTTATCTACCTTTATTATTGATAGTGAGTGAATCTTGATTAATATCATTGTAAGAGGGGGTGTGTGTATTTTGCACAGAAACTTCATAGCCACTAGGGATGGGCAAATCTACTCGCTAGGACTCGTTACTCGGCGAGTAGTAAGGGACTCGCAGGACTCGGTACTCTGCGAGTTTCCCAGCATTTACTCGCACGAGTCCAATGCAAATCAATGGCAATCCTAGTTTTGTCAGAGACGCTGACAAAACTAGGATTGCCATTGTCTTGCATTGGACTCGCTACTGTGTCAGTGATAGCAGGGAAACTCGCAGAGTAAGAGCTGTCTGCTCTGTGCAGCTCCAGGGTCCTAGAGCCTGCCTGCTGCCTGATGTAGCAGAGCTGAGATTGTGCTCAGTCTGCTCATTCCCTGTGCATAGACATCTATATCTATGCACAGGGGATGTAGCAGAGAGGACATCGCGTTTTGGACTAAGTCGGACGGAAGAGGATTTTTTAATTAAAGATGGAGTCCCTAATGGCTTTTTTTTTTATTTCTAATAAAAAATTTTCTCTGTGTGGTGTTTTTTTTTTAACCCTTTATTGGAGATTCTTAGTGGCTGGGTCAAACCTGGCCTGACATTAAGAATCCCGGGCTTAATACCAGCTTGTATAACAAAGGTAGTATTAACCCCTTTATTACCCAGCGTGCCACCGCCACCAGGGCCGCTGGAAGAGCGGGGTTCAGCGCCAGAGGATGGCGCTTCAATGAACGCGCCATCTTCTGGGGCGGCTGCGGGCTGCAATTTGCAGCGGGGGGTGCCCAGAAAGCTTGGGCCTCCCTGCGCTGCGGATTCCAGCCCCCAGCTGCTTAGCTGTACCTGGCTAGACATAGAAATAAAAAAAAAAAATGCGTGGGGCTCCGCGCAATTTCTATGTCTAGTCAGGTACAGTTAAGCAGCTGGGGGCTGGAATCCGCAGCGCAGGGAGGCCAAGCTTTCTGGGCACCCCCCGCTGCAAATTGCAGCCCGCAGCCGCCCCAGAAGATGGCGCGTTCATTGAAGCGCCATCCTCTGGCGCTGAACCCCGCTCTTCCAGCGGCCCTGGTGGCGGTGGCACGCTGGGTAATAAAGGGGTTAATACCAGCTTTGTTATACAAGCTGGTATTAAGCCCGAGATTCTTAATGTCAGGCCAGGTTTGACCCGGCCACTAAGAATCTCCAATAAAGGGTTAAAAAAAACACAACACAGAGAAAATTTTTTATTAGAAATAAAAAAAAAAGCCATTAGGGACTCCATCTTTAATTAAAAAAATCCTCTTCCGTCCGACGTAGTCCAAAACACGATGTCCTCTCTGCTACATCCCCTGCGCATAGATATAGATGTCTATGCACAGGGAATGAGCAGACTGAGAACAATCTCAGCTCTGCTACATCAGGCAGCAGCGTCTCTGACAAAACTAGGATTGCCATTGATTTGCATTGGACTCGTGCGAGTAAACGCTGGGAAACTCGCAGAGTACAGAGTACTAGCAGATAGAGCCTGAAGCTTCCGAGACACATCTGCAATTTGTAAATCGCACATTACTCGCTATTACTCGCTTCCCCATTCATTAACATTGGACTCGCTAGACTCGCAACGAGTAGCGAGTCCCGGGCTCGGACTCGCTAGACTCAAGAGATTCCGAGTAATTTAGGACTCGCCCATCACTAATAGCCCACATTTTTCATGAGAATCGGTCTTCACAAATTTGGCAAAATATTGAACAATTTATAAAGAAACCACTGGATCCAAACACAACCTTCCTCAACAGCAGGAGGAGATTTCTGATGGTGGCACATGTTGTCTTTGGTGCATTTTCATTTGGGAATTTTTTATCAAGAATGGCAAAAGAAACACATAAGACATGACAGCCAATGCTACCATCTACCTAACGTCACACTCCCATAGAAATCTATTATAAGTTAATTATATTTCTTCTATTTGTTTTTCAGGAATTATTTCTAGTACAATACCTTTTTGGACCTGTAACGGTATATACTGTACTGATGATGACTGCTCAGTACAGCTATTCATTGTGGTCTGATCTCCAGGACTATATTGTCCAGGTCTATGAGGATCAGTCACAAAGGACGGAGCCGGACGAAAGCCAGATTTGCCCGATATGTCTAGAGGTCCTTAATTTAAGCCTCTCATGTTTGCTGTGCAGACAATTATTTCACTATACGTCTTTGGAAATATGGTTATAAAACAATGAAAAGTGACCTGTGCCGAGCCATCGTAACAAACCAGCATTGGGTATGTATAACTCTTTTATCTACGTTTTTTATTAAAAGTGAGTGAAGTGAGTGAATCTTGAGTAATATTATTATAGGAGGGTGTGTGTATCTTGTACAGAAACCTATGCAAGACTGGGGTCACACACACAGATATCTGGGCAGATATTGTTCACAGATCTCTGGTTGCAGTGAAATCATGGACACATGGTTCCATTTTGTGGCTGTGTACAAATGGAGCAATCTGTCCATGATTTCACTGCAACCAGAGATCTGTGAACAATATCTGCCCAGATATCTGTGTGTGTGACCCCAGCCTAAGACAATTTTTCATAGATGTTCTGAGACACCCCCCCTGGTATTTAATTATTATTTTTATTTATTTTTCATATATAACATATCGCATTTTATACTAAATGTGAATCGATTGTATAGTTATTTTATTAATTTTATTTTCTGTCTATAATATATTAATCATTAATTTATTGTGTATTTAATTGCATGCACTATATTATATATCTCAGAATGCAGCCTTAGTGCTGCAGAGGGTGACTATTTTATCTTTAGACTAGTAAAAAGGCTCGATGCAATTGCATCGGGAGCGCGGTGAAATTAATTGTGTGTATACAGGCGGGTCAGTGGGTATCAGAGTATAGAGGCGGCTGTGGGTAGCAGAGTATAGAGGCGGCTCTGTGGGTAGCAGAGTATAGAGGCGGCTCTGTGGGTAGCAGAGTATAAAGGCGGCTCTGTTGGTAGCAGAGTATAGAGGCGGCTCTGTGGGTAGCAGAGTATAGAGGCGGCTGTGGGTAACAGAGCATAGAGGCGGCTCTGTGGGTAGCAGAGCATACAGGCGGCTCTGTGGGTAGCAGAGTATACAGGCGGCTCTGTGGGTAGCAGAGTATACAGGCGGCTCTGTGGGTAGCAGAGTATACAGGCGGCTCTGTGGGTAGCAGAGTATACAGGCGGCTCTGTGGGTAGCAGAGTATAGAGGCGGATCTGTGGGTAGCAGAGTATAGAGGCGGCTCTGTGGGTAGCAGAGTATAGAGGCGGCTCTGTGGGTAGCAGAGTATAGAGGCGGCTCTGTGGGTAGCAGAGTACAGAGGCGGCTCTGTGGGTAGCAGAGCATAGAGGCGGCTGTGGGTAGCAGAGCATAGAGGCGGCTCTGTGGGTAGCAGAGCATACAGGCGGCTCTGTGGGTAGCAGAGCATACAGGCGGCTCTGTGGGTAGCAGAGTATACAGGCGGCTCTGTGGGTAGCAGAGTATACAGGCGGCTCTGTGGGTAGCAGAGTATACAGGCGGCTCTGTGGGTAGCAGAGTATACAGGCGGCTCTGTGGGTAGCAGAGTATACAGGCGGCTCTGTGGCTAGCAGAGCATAGAGGCGGCTCTGTGGGTAGAAGAGCATAGAGGCGGCTCTGTGGGTAGCAGAGCATAGAGGCGGCTCTGTGGGTAGCAGAGCATACAGGCGGCTCTGTGGGTAGCAGAGTGTAGAGGCAGCTCTGTGGGTAGCAGAGTGTAGAGGCAGCTGTGTGGGTAGCAGAGTGTACAGGCGGCTGTGTGGGTAGCAGAGTGTACAGGCGGCTCTGTGGGTAGCAGAGTATGCAGGCGGCTCTGTGGGTAGCAGAGTATGCAGGCGGCTCTGTGGGTAGCAGAGTATGCAGGCGGCTCTGTGGGTACAGAGTATGCAGGCGGCTCTGTGGGTAGCAGAGTATGCAGGCGGCTTCTGTGGGTAGGAGAGTATTGAGGCGGCTCTGCGGTGGAGGGGTGAGGAGAGATGGGGCTCTGCGGTGGAGGGGTGAGGAGAAAAGCGGCTCTGTGTGGTGGAGGGGTGAGGAGATAAGCGGCTGTGTGGTGGAGGGGTGAGGAGATAAGCGGCTGTGTGGTGGAGGGGTGAGGAGATAAGCGGCTCTGTGTGGTGGAGGGGTGAGGAGATAAGCGGCTCTGTGTGGTGGAGGGGTAAGGAGATAAGCGTCTGTGTGGTGGAGGGGTGAGGAGATAAGCGTCTGTGTGGTGGGGGGGTGAGGAGATAAGCGGCTGTGTGTTGGAGGGTGAGGAGATAAGCGGCTCAGTGTGGTGGAGGGGTGAGGAGATAAGTGGCTCCTTGTGGTGGAGTGGTGAGGAGAAAAGCAGCTCTGTGTGGTGGAGGGGTGAGGAGATAAGCGTCTGTGTGGTGGAGGGGTGAGGAGATAAGTGGCTGTGTGGTGGAGGGGTGAGGAGATAAGCGGCTGTGTGGTGGAGGGGTGAGGAGATAAGCGGCTCTGTGTGGTGGAGGGGTGAGGAGATAAGCGGCTCTGTGTGGTGGGGGGTGAGGAGATAAGCGTCTGTGTGGTGGAGGGGTGAGGAGATAAGCGTCTGTGTGGTGGAGGGGTGTACAGGCGGCTGTGTGGGTAGCAGAGTGTACAGGCGGCTCTGTGGGTAGCAGAGTATGCAGGCGGCTCTGTGGGTAGCAGAGTATGCAGGCGGCTCTGTGGGTAGCAGAGTATGCAGGCGGCTCTGTGGGTACAGAGTATGCAGGCGGCTCTGTGGGTAGCAGAGTATGCAGGCGGCTTCTGTGGGTAGGAGAGTATTGAGGCGGCTCTGCGGTGGAGGGGTGAGGAGAGATGGGGCTCTGCGGTGGAGGGGTGGGAGGAAAAAGCGGCTCTGTGTGGTGGAGGGGTGAGGAGATAAGCGGCTCTTTGTGGTGGGTGGGGAGGAGAAAAGCGGCTCTGTGTGGTGGAGGGGTGAGGAGATAAGCGGTTCAGTGTGGGTGAGAGAAAGGTGTGGAGTGAGATAAGCGGCTGTGTGGTGGAGGGGTGAGGAGATAAGCGGCTGTGTGGTGGAGGGGTGAGGAGATAAGCGTCTGTGTGGTGGAGGGGTGAAGGAGATAAGCGTCTGTGTGGTGGGAGGGTAGGAGATAAGCGTCTGTGTGGTGAGGGGTGAGGAGATAAGCGTGCTGTGTGGTGAGGGGTGAGGAGATAAGCGGCCAGTGTAGTGGAGGGGTGAGGAGATAAGCGGCTCTGTGTGGTGGAGGGGTGAGGAGAAAAGCAGCTCTTGTGGTGGAGGGGTGAGGAGAAAGCAGCTCTGTGTGGGGTGGGAGGTGGGGTGAGGAGATAAGCGCTGTGTGGTGGAGGGGTGAGGAGATAAGTGGCTGTGTGTGTGGAGGGTGAGGAGATAAGCGGCTGTGTGGTGGAGGGGTGAGGAGATAAGCGCTCTGTGTGGTGGAGGGGTGAGGAGATAAGCGCTCGTGTGGTGGGGGGTAGTAATAAGCGTCTGTTGGTGAGGTAGAGGAGATAAGCGCTCTGTGGGTGCAGAGTAGTACAGGCGGCTTGTGGGTAGCAGAGTGTACAGGCGGCTCTGTGGGTAGCAGAGTATGCAGGCGGCTCTGTGGGTACAGAGTATGCAGGCGGCTCTGTGGGTAGCAGAGTATGCAGGCGGCTCTGTGGGTACAGAGTATTGCAGGCGGCTCTGGTGGTAGCGAGTATGCGAGGGCGGCTCTGCGTGTGGGTAGGAGAGTATGAGGCGGCTCTGCGGGTGGAGGGGTGAGGAGATAGGGCTCTGCGGTGGAGGGGTGAGGAGAAAAGCGGCTCTGTGTGGTGGAGGGGTGAGGAGATAAGCGGCTTGTGGAGGGTGAGGAGAAAAGCGGGTCTGTGTGGTGGAGGGGTGAGGAGATAAGCGTTTCAGATGTGGTGGTGGAGGGGTGAGGAGATAAGCGGTCTGTGTGGTGGAGGGGTGAGGAGATAAGCGTCTGTGTGGTGGAGGGGTGAGGAGATAAGCGCTCTGTGTGGTGGAGGGGTGAGGAGATAAGCGTCTGTGTGGGAGGGGTGAGGAGATAAGCGGTCTGTGTGGTGGAGGGGTGAGGAGATAAGCGTCTGTGTGGTGGGGTGAGGAGATAAGCGGCTTGTGGTTGGAGGGGTGAGGAGATAAGCGCTCGTGTGAGTGGAGGGGTGAGGAGATAAGTGGCTCTTTGTGGTGGAGGGTGAGGAGAAAAGCAGCTCTGTGTGGTGGAGGGTGAGGAGATAAGCGTCTGTGTGGTGGAGGGGTGAGGAGATAAGGTGCTGTGTGGTGGAGGGGTGAGGAGATAAGCGGCTGTGTGGTGGAGGGGTGAGGGGATAAGCGCTCTGTGGTGTGAGGGGTGAGGAGATAAGCGGCTTTGTGTGTGGGGGGTGAGGAGATAAGCGTCTGTGTGGTGGAGGGTGAGGAGATAAGCGTCTGTGTGGTGGAGGGGTGTACAGGCGGCTGTGTGTGGAGGTGAGCTGAGGTACAGCAGGTTGGGGTAGCAAGTATGCAGGCTGCTCTGTGGGTAGCAGAGTATAGAGGCGGCTCTGTGGGTAGCAGAGTATGCAGGCGGCTCTGTGGGTACAGAGTATGCAGGCGGCTCTGTGGGTAGCAAGTAGCTGCGCTTCTGTGGTAGGAGAGTATTGAGGCGGCTCTGCGGTGGAGGGTGTGAGGAGAGATGGGGCTCTGCGGTGGAGGGTGAGGAGAAAAGCGGCTCTGTGTGGTGGAGGGGTGAGGAGATAAGCGCTCTTTGTGGTGGAGGGGTGAGGAGAAAAGCGGCTCTGTGTGGTGGAGGGGTGAGGAGATAAGCGGTTCAGTGTGGTGGAGGGGTGAGGAGATAAGCGTCTGTGTGGTGGAGGGGTGAGGAGATAAGTGGCTGTGTGGTGGAGGGGTGAGTGAGATAAGCGGCTGTGTGGTGGAGGGGTGAGGAGATAAGCGGCTCTGTGTGGTGGAGGGGGTGAGGAGATAAGCGGCTCTGTGTGGTGGAGGGGTGAGAGAGATAAGCGTCTGTGTGGTGGGGGGTGAGGAGATAAGCGTCTGTGTGGTGGGGGGGTGAGGAGATAAGCGGCTGTGTGTTGGAGGGGTGAGGAGATAAGCGGCTCAGTGTGGTGGAGGGGTGAGGAGATAAGTGGCTCTTTGTGGTGGAGGGGTGAGGAGAAAAGCAGCTCTGTGTGGTGGAGGGGTGAGGAGATAAGCGTCTGTGTGGTGGAGGGTGAGGAGATAAGTGGCTGTGTGGTGGAGGGTGAGGAGATAAGCGGCTGTGTGGTGGAGGGGTGAGGAGATAAGCGGCTCTGTGTGGTGGAGGGGTGAGGAGATAAGCGGCTCTGTGTGGTGGAGGGGTGAGGAGATAAGCGTCTGTGTGGTGGAGGGGTGAGGAGATAAGCGTCTGTGTGTTGGAGGGGTGAGGAGATAAGCGGCTGTGTGGTGGAGGGGTGAGGAGATAAGCGGCTGTGTGGTGGAGGGTGAGGAGATAAGCGGCTGTGTGGTGGAGGCCCTCTTTCACACACCTCTTGTTCCTTTCTTTATTTGGTCCCATCTTGTCTCCAGCTTCTTGTATATCTCCTTCACAGTGGGTATACTCCATGGCTCCGCCCACCCGGGTCACATGCCTGTGACATCATCGCAGGTCCTGGTGCTCCATATTATCTCTTGTGCTGGGCAAGCTAATACAGCCCTGACGCTGAGGTGAGTGACCTGGGGGCGGTGACAGGTTCACTTTAAATGTGTACAGGTGGCTACCGGCCACATCACAGCACACCAGTCGCTGTTCTCACGTCACGCTGCCGTCTTCTGCTCACGGTAGAGGAGTTTCAGCTCACCTCCTCACAAGTACAGGGCACAGTTTTCTCTATTTGGGGCAAGTTCCTTCTATGACTGTATAAGTAGTTTAAATTGAGTTTTGAGTGTGATAGACCTGTTTTAAATAGAGGATACTAAAAATCCAAAGAAAAATGCACAACAAATAAAGTTGGTGTATCATTGTAAATTGTTACAGCAAAAATCAGGAGAAATAGCACCCAAATAAACTGCAAAATGTGTAAAAGTCCACACCCCTTGATAAAGCATCTGCGAAACGTGTGTTGGGGCTCACTGTGGGCTTTGTGTACTGCCATCCTCTTGTCACCTCAGGCTCCAAATTACTATGGCTATATGGGTGAGACGTTAAACCATGTACTGGGTATATGTCTCTATCTGTGCCTCATAGCCTGATCTGTATTATCAGGTTTCCATTATAAGGTTATCATTATAAGGTTGTATAGTGACACCATTTGGTTTATCTATTCAATACCAGCAGCTTTAGGGTGTGTGCCCACATAGTGGTTTAGTGTCGGTTTAGCAGCGAAAACCGCCGGCGGTTTAGCATAGGTTTTATTTAAATTTATGTAAATCATTAGCAGCTTTAGGACTTACAAGTAACCTTATGTAATTTAGAAAACGCTGTGCACACATAGTGGGTTTATGTGAGCAGATCTGCCAGCGGTTGGGCGGTTTCCCAGTGGTTTAGCAGCATACAACATGTCAATTCTTCTCAGCGGTTTTTTGAGCAGTTCCATGGACAAAATCCTCCATAGAAAACCGCCGGAAAAACCGCTGGAAAACCGCCGGAAAACCGCTGTGCACACGCTGTAAAAACCGCTGGTAAACCGCTGAGAAACCGCTGGAAAACCGCTGGTGACTTCTGAGCTCAGGAGTCTAGGCTCCTTGAATTTTCCAGTGGTTTACTGGCGATTTGAAAGTCACTAAACCACTATGTGGGCACACAGCCTTACCCATACATAGATTTGCCATAGGAACTGTTGGAGTTTTTGGTGATGTAGTTACAATCCCCACAGTGTACTAGTCTTGGATCTCTTCCTTTTTTCATCCTGTTTGTATTAATTTTACATTTTATATGTGATCTAATAGAGTAATTATTTATCTATGAAATTTGCACCTCTTTTGTGTTTTTACACATTTTATACTTCTTATATAGGCTAGGGTCACATCTGTTTTTTTTTTTTTTTAAAAAACCTGATCCGGTTTTGAGCTTTCAAAAAGCTCAAAACCGGATCAGGAAACGCTCCTCATAGGAGCCAATGCTAAAAACCGGATTGCTTCACAAGCAGTCCGGTTTCCGTCTCCGGCTCTGCAGCCTGCGTGAAAAATCATGCAGGCTGCAGTTTTCGGAGCGGTTCTGTTATCTGCAATGTGGGAACCGGATTGCTCAGGATGTGTAATCAGGATATGTAATCCTGAGCAATGCGGTTCCTGCATATACTTAGCTTATCTCTGCGAACGCACAAAAAAATGCTGCATGCTGCGTTTGGATTGCGGTCGGAGGGCGCATAAATTATGCCCCTCCGAACGCAAATGCGGCCAAACGCAGCCATACGCAGGCACATGCGTTCCCATGTTAAACATAGGAACGCATGTGCGCAAGCGTTTGGCTGCGTTTGGTGCGTTGCGCTCCAAATGCAAATGTGAAGGCAGCCTTACTACTAGCTATTTAGGCTAGTACCACTGTTTGGCCACTCAGCTCTGCTAGTTTAGCATCCATTGTCTTTTGCACCAACAACTACAGAGTTGCCAATTAGTTACCCTCTAAAATGAGTGGTAAAAGGTCTGCTGATGGTGGAAAGGGGAATAGGCATGTTGGAAAGGGCAAAAATCTTTGTGTCCGTGGGATAGATGCTGTAATGTACAATAATTAGATCTGCCTCTTTAAGAAAACTAGGTCTGGTGTATGATGGGTAAGGAGAAGGAGGTGGGAAGTTAAGTTAGTTAGTTTTGGTTTCACTTTGATGCATGCTGCTGAAAGACTGTTCTGATATATGATGGAGAAAGATGGAAGGCAAGAATAAAGTACAGGTAAAGTTTACTCTTGTGAATCCCTCATATCATGTGGATATTACAGCTGGTGACGAGGATGGGATGATATAACCACTGGCTGCTGTGAGTACTGATCCCTGTTTATTGCTTCACACACCAGCATCACTGAGAGACTCTATCATGGCTGAATACCGTATATACTCGTGTATAAGCCGCGTTTCTCAGCCCAAAAATTGGGCTGAAAAGTCACCCCCTCGGCTTATACACGGGTCAATACAGTAATCCTATGGTGGGGAGGCTGGAGGAGGCGGGGGGAGGCTGCTGACTGAGCGGCCCGTCACGTGGGGCCGCTCATTAGATATGCACGGCTCCCCCCGCCCATCACAGCGGCAGGGGGAGCCGTGCATACAGCCCCCCAGTGTATACAGGCAGCCCCCCCAGTGGCACTCGCCCCCCCCATCATGTGAAGAGCCCCCCACACTTTGCAGAGCCCCCCCCCCCCTGCTGCATTATCTTACCATCCAGGGTCTTCTGCACCGCAGGTCCTGCAGTCATCATCACGCTCTGTGTTCAGGTCTCATGTGACCCGGCGCGATGACGTCATTCCACTGCGACCGCCGGGTCACATGAGACCGGGAACACAGCGCGTGAGGATGGACTGGAGGACCCCCGGTGAAGAAGACCCTGGATGGTAAGATAATGCAGCGGGGGGGCTCTGCAAAGTGTGGGGGGCTCTTCACATGATGGGGGGGCGAGTGCCACTGGGGCCTGCTGTATTCCCCTGGGGGCCTGCTTACACTCCTGGGGGCCTGCTGTATACCCCTGGGGGCTGCACTGCTGTATACCCCACTGCTGGGGCCTGCTGTATACCCCACTGCTGGGGCCTGCTGTATACCCCACTGCTGGGGCCTGCTGTATACCCCACTGCTGGGGCCTGCTGTATACCCCACTGCTGGGCTGTGTATACCCCTGGCCTGCTGTATACCCACTGCTGGGGCCTGCTGTATACCACTGGGGGCCTGCTGTATACCATACTGCTGGGGCCTGCTGTATACCATTACTGCTGGGGCCTGCTGTATACCATACATGCTGGGGCCTGCTGTATACCAACTGCGGGGAAGGGGGCCTGTATACCTTACTGCTGGGGATTGTATACCTGTGCTGGAGTCCACCCTCGGCTTATACGCGAGTCAATAAGTTTTCCCAGTTTTTGGGGGCAAAAGTAGGGGGGTCGGCTTATACACGGGTCGGCTTATACACTAGTATATATGGTACTTACACAGCTTCCCACAGTTTGATATGACTGATGCTACTAATCTCTCCCATAACTGGAGAAAATGGCTAAATAGATTTGAGAACTTTCTAGAAGCTGTGGACATAAAAGAGGAGAAACGAAAGAAGGCTGTGCTCTTACATTGTGCAGGTTCAGGAGTCTTTGATGTATACAGCACATTACCTGCAGCCGAGACAGACACATACAGGAATTGCACCAAAGCTCTCACTGACTACTTCAATCCCAAACAAAATATCAGATATGAAAGATAAAAATTCAGAATTGCTAAGCAGCTCCCAGAGGAATCCATAGACACCTATGTCACCCGGCTGAGAGAGCTGGCACATGGATGTGCCGTCACAGATGTAGATGATGAAATTCTAACCCAAGTAATTGTCACCTGCTCATCCAATAACATAAGGCGCAAGGCTCTGCAGCAGGATCTCTCTACATGATTTACTCAAAATGGCCCGTGCTATAGAAACAGCAGATCATCAGGCTACTGCAATGGAGAGTGGGGATAATTTACATGTGCATAATCTCAAGCATAAAAGTACACAAGAGAAGCAAACCCCTAAACAGAGGAAATGCTATAGATGTGGACAGGATTTCCCTCACCACCTGAACAAATGTCCAGCTATAGGACAGACATGCAGTAAATGTGGAAAAGGGAATCATTTTGCCTCTGACAAAGCCCGCAAGTATAAAAATGGTAAATCAGGACACAGAAGAAATATCTGGGGTGGAAAACTATGTGTTCACCACCTCTGCCACTGGCTTCGTGCAGTCTCCCTGCATCACACTCCCAATCTGCAACACCAATATCACCTTTACAACAGATACGGGTGCCTCAGTGGATATTATAGACAGCACTGCATATGAACAATTGAAAAATAAGCCAGTTTTACAGCAAGTGAACACAAAAATCTTCCCATATGGATCTACAACACCTCTAGCTACAAGGGGACAATTTGACACGGAAATCAGCTATAAAGAAAACAGGCATAAAACCACTTTTCACACATTACAAGGATCGGGAGGCTGTCTTCTCAGCTATCACACTGCATTGAAGCTAGGTCTCATCCAGACTATTCATACCATAACTGACCCGGCAGATATAGATGTACAGGCCATGGTAAACAGTTTTCCCTCCTTATTTAGTGGGGGGCGGTGACAGGTTCACTTTAAATGTGTACAGGTGCCTACCGGCCACATCGCAGCACACCAGTCGCTGTTCTCACGTCACGCTGCCGTCTTCTGCTCACGGTAGAGGAGTTTCAGCTCACCTCCTCACAAGTACAGGGCACAGTTTTCTCTATTTGGGGCAAGTTCCTTCTATGACTGTATAAGTAGTTTAAATTGAGTTTTGAGTGTGATAGATCTGTTTTAAATAGAGGATACTAAAAATCCAAAGAAAAATACACAACAAATAAAGTTGGTGTATCATTGTAAATTGTTACAGCAAAAATCAGGAGAAATAGCACCCAAATAAACTGCAAAATGTGTAAAAGGCCACACCCCTTGATAAAGCATCTGCGAAACGTGTGTTAGGCTTTGTGTACTGCCATCCTCTTGTCATCTCAAGCTCCAAATTACTATGGCTATATGGGTGAGACGTTAAACCATGTACTGGGTATATGTCTCTATATCTGTGCCTCATAGCCTCATCTGTATTATCAGGTTTCCATTATAAGGTTATCATTATAAGGTTGTATAGTGACACCATTTGGTTTATGTATTCAATACCAGCAGCTTTACCCATACATAGATTTGCCATAGGAACTGTTGGAGTTTTTGGTGATGCAGCTGCAATCCCCACAGTGTACTAGTCTTGGATCTCTTCCTTTTTCATCCTGTTTGTATTAATTTTACATTTTATATGTGATCTAATAGAGTAATAATTTATCTATGAAATTTGCACCTCTTTTGTGTTTTTACACATTTTATACTTCTTATATAGGCTAGGGTCACATCTGTTTTTTTTTTTTAAAACCTGATCCGGTTTTGAGCTTTCAAAAAGCTCAAAACCGGATCAGGAAACGCTCCTCATAGGAGCCAATGCTAAAAACCGGATTGCTTCACAAGCAGTCCGGTTTCCGTCTCCGGCTCTGCAGCCTGCGTGAAAAATCATGCAGGCTGCAGTTTTCGGAGCGGTTCTGTTATCTGCAATGTGGGAACCGGATTGCTCAGGATTAGTGATGAGCGAGTACTAAAATACTCGGGTGCTCGAAGCTCGGGCCGAGCATCCCGAGATACTCGTGTACTCGGCCCGAGTAACGAGCCCAATGTTTTCCTATGGGAGACACGAGTATTTTTATGAAATGACTGCCGGCAGCATGGAAAAACCCTAAAAATGTCACAAAAGTCTCAGAAGAGTGCTGAAATGACATGGCAACACCATGGGGAAGACCCCTGGAAGCATTTCTCACTCAAAAGTCACAGCTGTGAACAATGTTGTCCGAGTTTCACGCCAATTTTACGGAGTCTCCAGAAAA
The DNA here is from genome assembly GCA_033576535.1 of Allobates femoralis. Lineage (NCBI taxonomy): Eukaryota > Metazoa > Chordata > Amphibia > Anura > Aromobatidae > Allobates > Allobates femoralis. Next base: position 64,595,255 of record JARQOC010000005.1, read on the forward strand.
CCTTCCAAAATGACACCAAAATGAATATTTAGGGTGGAAATGTTAAGGGCACATACCCAATAGTGATATACAGCTGGTGTATGTCACTTTTTGTGATTACATGAAAGATTTTACGTGAAAACATTGTGCGGCACTCCGATGTCCCTGACAAGAGACGTACATGAAGGCCTCTTGACATAATGTGCCCATTTTGAGGAATTGGGTCTATTGTAGTATCTTCCTTTGCAAGGGCAGTCCAAAATTGGGAGGTTCACCAATGCCCCTGGATACAGACATGCAGGATGGCCTGTAAACAAGAACTGGGTGTATTGTAGTATAGCCCTTTGGCCAGGCAGCCAAAAATTGGAAGGTTCAACAATGACCCATGCATACAGACATGTAGTAGGGCCTGTAACCCTCAAGTGGGTGTATTGTAGTATAGGCCTTTGGCCAGGGCAGCCAAAAATTGGGAGGCTCCTCATTGTCCCTGGATAGAGACATGCAGGAGGGCCTGAAAACAAGAACTAGGTGTATTGTAGAATAGCCCTTTGGCCAGGGCAGCCAAAATTGGAAGGTTCAACAATGACCCATGCATACAGACATGTAGTAGGGCCTGTAACCCTCAAGTGGGTGTATTGTAGTATAGGCCTTTGGCCAGGGCAGCCAAAAATTGGGAGGTCCTACATTGTCCCTGGATAGAGACATGCAGGAGGGCCTGAAAACAAGAACTAGGTGTATTGTAGAATAGCCCTTTGGCCAGGGCAGCCAAAAATTGGAAGGTTCAACAATGACCCATGCATACAGACATGTAGTAGGGCCTGTAACCCTCAAGTGGGTGTATTGTAGTATAGCCCTTTGGTCAGGGTAGCCAAAAATTGGGAGGTTCAACAATGACCCATGCATACAGACATGTAGTAGGGCCTGTAACCCTCAAGTGGGTGTATTGTAGTATAGCCCTTTGGCCAGGGCAGCCAAAAATTGGGAGGCTCCTCTTTGTCCCTGGATAGAGACGTGCAGGAGGGCCTGTAACCCTCAAGTGGGTGTATTGTAGTATAGCCCTTTGGTCAGGGCAGCCAAAAATTGGGAGGTTCAACAATGACCCATGCATACAGACATGTAGTAGGGCCTGTAACCCTCAAGTGGGTGTATTGTAGTATAGCCCTTTGGTCAGGGCAGCCAAAAATTGGGAGGTTCAACAATGACCCTGGATAGAGACGTGCAGGAGGGCCTGTAACCCTCAAGTGGGTGTATTGTAGTATAGCCCTTTGGTCAGGGCAGCCAAAAATTGGGAGGTTCAACAATGACCCATGCATACAGACATGTAGTAGGGTCTGTAACCCTCAAGTGGGTGTATTGTAGTATAGCCCTTTGGACAGGGCAGCCAAAAATTGGGAGGTTCAACAATGACCCATGCATACAGACATGTAGTAGGGCCTGTAAAACCTCAAGTGGGTGTATTGTAGTATAGCCCTTTGGTGAGGGCAGCCAAAAATTGGGAGGTTCAACAATGACCCATGCATACAGACATGTAGTAGGGTCTGTAACCCTCAAGTGGGTGTATTGTAGTATAGCCCTTTGGTCAGGGCAGCCAAAAATTGGGAGGTTCAACAATGACCCATGCATACAGACATGTAGTAGGGCCTGTAACCCTCAAGTGGGTGTATTGTAGTATAGCCCTTTGGTCAGGGCAGCCAAAAATTGGGAGGTTCAACAATGACCCATGCATACAGACATGTAGTAGGGCCTGTAACCCTCAAGTGGGTGTATTGTAGTATAGCCCTTTGGTCAGGGCAGTCAAAAATTGGGAGGTTCAACAATGACCCATGCATACAGACATGTAGTACGGCCTGTAACCCTCAAGTGGGTGTATTGTAGTATAGCCCTTTGGTCAGGGCAGCCAAAAATTGGGAGGCTCCTCTTTGTCCCTGGATAGAGACGTGCAGGAGGGCCTGTAACCTCAAGTGGGTGTATTGTAGTATAGGCCTTTGGCCAGGGCAGCCAAAAATTGGGAGGCTCCTCATTGTTCCTTGATAGAGACGTGCAGGAGGGCCTGTAAACAAGAACCGGGTGTATTGTAGTATAGCCCTTTGGCCAGGGCAGCCAAAAATTGGAAGGTTCAACAATGACCCATGCATACAGACATGTAGTAGGGCCTGTAACCCTCAAGTGGGTGTATTGTAGTATAGCCCTTTGGTCAGGGCAGCCAAAAATTGGGAGGTTCAACAATGACCCATGCATACAGACATGTAGTAGGGCCTGTAACCCTCAAGTGGGTGTATTGTAGTATAGCCCTTTGGTCAGGGCAGGCAAAAATTGGGAGGTTCAACAATGACCCATGCATACAGACATGTAGTAGGGCCTGTAACCCTCAAGTGAGTGTATTTAGTATAGCCCTTTGGCCAGGGCAGCCAAAAATTGGGAGGCTCCTCTTTGTCCCTGGATAGAGACGTGCAGGAGGGCCTGTAACCCTCAAGTGGGTGTATTGTAGTATAGCCCTTTGGTCAGGGCAGCCAAAAATTGGGAGGTTCAACAATGACCCATGCATACAGACATGTAGTAGGGCCTGTAACCCTCAAGTGGGTGTATTGTAGTATAGCCCTTTGGTCAGGGCAGCCAAAAATTGGGAGGTTCAACAATGACCCATGCATACAGACATGTAGTAGGGCCTGTAACCCTCAAGTGGGTGTATTGTAGTATAGCCCTTTGGTCAGGGCAGCCAAAAATTGGGAGGTTCAACAATGACCCATGCATACAGACATGTAGTAGGGTCTGTAACCCTCAATTGAGTGTATTGTAGTATAGCCCTTTGGTCAGGGCAGCCAAAAATTGGGAGGCTCCTCATTGTCCCTGGATAGAGACTGTGCAGGAGGGCCTGTAAACCAAGAACTGGGTGTATTGTAGAATAGCCCTTTGGCCAGGGCAGCCAAAAATTGGAAGGTTCAACAATGACCCATGCATACAGACATGTAGTAGGGCCTGTAACCCTCAAGGGGTGTATTGTAGTATAGCCCTTTGGTCAGGGTAGCCAAAAATTGGGAGGTTCAACAATGACCCATGCATACAGACATGTAGTAGGGCCTGTAACCCTCAAGTGGGTGTATTTTAGTATAGCCCTTTGGCCAGGGCAGCCAAAAATTGGGAGGCTCCTCTTTGTCCCATGGATAGAGACGTGCAGGAGGGCCTGTAACCCTCAAGTGGGTGTATTGTAGTATAGCCCTTTGGTCAGGGCAGCCAAAAATTGGGAGGTTCAACAATGACCCATGCATACAGACATGTAGTAGGTCCTGTAACCCTCAAGTGGGTGTATTGTAGTATAGCCCTTTGGTCAGGGCAGTCAAAAATTGGGAGGCTCCTCTTTGTCCCTGATAAGACTGTCAGGAGGGCCTGTAACCCTCAAGTGGGTGTATTGTAGTATAGCCCTTTGGTCAGGGCAGCCAAAAATTGGGAGGTTCAACAATGACCCATGCATACAGACATGTAGTAGGGTCTGTAACCCTCAAGTGGGTGTATTGTAGTATAGCCCTTTGGACAGGGCAGCCAAAAATTGGGAGGTTCAACAATGACCCATGCATACAGACATGTAGTAGGGCCTGTAACCCTCAAGTGGGTGTATTGTAGTATAGCCCTTTGGTGAGGGCAGCCAAAAATTGGGAGGTTCAACAATGACCCATGCATACAGACATGTAGTAGGGTCTGTAACCCTCAAGTGGGTGTATTGTAGTATAGCCCTTTGGTCAGGGCAGCCAAAAATTGGGAGGTTCAACAATGACCCATGCATACAGACATGTAGTAGGGCCTGTAACCCTCAAGTGGGTGTATTGTAGTATAGCCCTTTGGTCAGGGCAGCCAAAAATTGGGAGGTTCAACAATGACCCATGCATACAGACATGTAGTAGGGCCTGTAACCCTCAAGTGGGTGTATTGTAGTATAGCCCTTTGGTCAGGGCAGTCAAAAATTGGGAGGTTCAACAATGACCCATGCATACAGACATGTAGTACGGCCTGTAAACCTCAAGTGGGTGTATTGTAGTATAGCCCTTTGGTCAGGGCAGCCAAAAATTGGGAGGCTCCTCTTTGTCCCTGGAAAGAGACGTGCAGGAGGGCCTGTAACCCTCAAGTGGGTGTATTGTAGTATAGGCCTTTGGCCAGGGCAGCCAAAAATTGGGAGGCTCCTCATTGTTCCTTGATAGAGACAGTGCAGGAGGGCCTGTAAACAAGAACCGGGTGTATTGTAGTATAGCCCTTTGGCCAGGGCAGCCAAAAATTGGAAGGTTCAACAATGACCCATGCATACAGACATGTAGTAGGGCCTGTAACCCTCAAGTGGGTGTATTGTAGTATAGCCCTTTGGTCAGGGCAGCCAAAAATTGGGAGGTTCAACAATGACCCATGCATACAGACATGTAGTAGGGCCTGTAACCCTCAAGTGGGTGTATTGTAGTATAGCCCTTTGGTCAGGGCAGGCAAAAATTGGAGGTTCAACAATGACCCATGCATACAGACATGTAGTAGGGCCTGTAACCCTCAAGTGGGTGTATTGTAGTATAGCCCTTTGGTCAGGGCAGCCAAAAATTGGGAGGTTCAACAATGACCCATGCATACAGACATGTAGTAGGGCCTGTAACCCTCAAGTGGGTGTATTGTAGTATAGCCCTTTGGTGAGGGCAGCCAAAAATTGGGAGGTTCAACAATGACCCATGCATACAGACATGTAGTAGGGTCTGTAACCCTCAAGTGGGTGTATTGTAGTATAGCCCTTTGGTCAGGGCAGCCAAAAATTGGGAGGTTCAACAATGACCCATGCATACAGACATGTAGTAGGGCCTGTAACCCTCAAGTGGGTGTATTGTAGTATAGCCCTTTGGTCAGGCAGCCAAAAATTGGGAGGTTCAACAATGACCCATGCATACAGACATGTAGTAGGGCCTGTAACCCTCAAGTGGGTGTATTGTAGTATAGCCCTTTGGTCAGGGCAGTCAAAAATTGGGAGGTTTCAACAATGACCCATGCATACAGACATGTAGTACGGCCTGTAACCCTCAAGTGGTGTGTATTGTAGTATAGCCCTTTGTCAGGGCAGCCAAAAATTGGGAGGCTCCTCTTTGTCCCTGGATAGAGACGTGCAGGAGGGCCTGTAACCCTCAAGTGGGTGTATTGTAGTATAGGCCTTTGGCCAGGGCAGCCAAAAATTGGGAGGCTCCTCATTGTTCCTTGATAGAGACGTGCAGGAGGCCTGTAAACAAGAACCGGGTGTATTGTAGTATAGCCCTTTGCCAGGGCAGCCAAAAATTGGAAGGTTCAACAATGACCCATGCATACAGACATGTAGTAGGCCTGTAACCCTCAAGTGGGTGTATTGTAGTATAGCCCTTTGGTCAGGGCAGCCAAAAATTGGGAGGTTCAACAATGACCCATGCATACAGACATGTAGTAGGCCTGTAACCCTCAAGTGGGTGTATTGTAGTATAGCCCTTTGGTCAGGCAGGCAAAAATTGGAGGTTCAACAATGACCCATGCATACAGACATGTAGTAGGGCCTGTAACCCTCAAGTGAGTGTATTTTAGTATAGCCCTTTGGCCAGGGCAGCCAAAAATTGGGAGCTCCTCTTTGTCCCTGGATAGAGACGTGCAGGAGGGCCTGTAACCACAAGTGGGTGTATTGTAGTATAGCCCTTTGGTCAGGGCAGCCAAAAATTGGGAGGTTCAACAATGACCCATGCATACAGACATGTAGTAGGGCCTGTAACCCTCAAGTGGGTGTATTGTAGTATAGCCCTTTGGTCAGGCAGCCAAAAATTGGGAGGCTCCTCTTTGTCCCTGGATAGAGACGTGCAGGAGGGCCTGTAACCCTCAAGTGGGTGTATTGTAGTATAGGCCTTTGGCCAGCGCAGCCAAAAATTGGGAGGCTCCTCTTTGTCCCTGTATAGAGACATGCAGGAGGGCCTCTAACCCTCAAGTGGGTGTATTGTAGCATAGCCCTTTGGCCAGGGCTGCCAAAAATTGGAAGGTTCAACAATGACCCATGCATACAGACATGTAGTAGGGCCTGTAACCCTCAAGTGGGTGTATTGTAGTATAGCCCTTTGGTCAGGGCAGCCAAAAATTGGGAGACTCCTCTTTGTCCCTGGATAGAGACGTGCAGAGGGCCTGAACCCTCAAGTGGGTGTATTGTAGCATAGCCCTTTGGCCAGGGCTGCCAAAAATTGGAGGTTCAACAATGACCCATGCATACAGACATGTAGTAGGGCCTGTAACCCTCAAGTGGTGTATTGTAGTATAGCCCTTTGGTCAGGGCAGCCAAAAATTGGGAGGCTCCTCTTTGTCCCTGGATAGAGACGTGCAGAGGGCCTGTAACCCTCAAGTGGGTGTATTGTAGTAAGCCCTTTGGCCAGGGCAGCCAAAAATTGGAGGTTCAACAATGACCCATGCATACAGACATGTAGTAGGCCTGTAACCCTCAAGTGGGTGCATTGAAGTATAGCCCTTTGTCAGGGCAGTCAAAAATTGGGAGGCTCCTCTTTGTCCCTGGATAGAGACGTGCAGGAGGGCCTGTTACCCTCAAGTGGGTGTATTGTAGTATAGGCCTTTGGCCAGGGCAGCCAAAAATTGGGAGGTTCAACAATGACCCATGCATACAGACATGAAGTAGGGCCTGTAACCCTCAAGTGGGTGTATTGTAGTATAGCCCTTTGGTCAGGGCAGCAAAAATTGGGAGGTTCAACAATGACCCATGCATACAGACATGTAGTAGGGCCTGTAACCCTCAAGTGAGTGTATTGTAGTATAGCCCTTTGGTCAGGGCAGCCAAAAATTGGGAGGCTCCTCTTTGTACCTGATAAGACTGCAGAGGGCTGTAACCCTCAAGTGGGTGTATTGTAGTATAGCCCTTTGGTCAGGGCAGCCAAAAATTGGGAGGTTCAACAATGACCCATGCATACAGACATGTAGTAGGGCCTGTAACCCTCAAGTGGGTGTATTGTAGTAAGCCCTTTGGTCAGGGCAGCCAAAAATTGGGAGGTTCAACAATGACCCATGCATACAGACATGTAGTAGGGCCTGTAACCCTCAAGTGGGTGTATTGTAGTATAGCCCTTTGGTCAGGGCAGCCAAAAATTGGGAGGTTCAACAATGACCCATGCATACAGACATGTAGTAGGCTGTAACCCTCAAGTGGGTGTATTGTAGTATAGCCCTTTGGTCAGGGCAGCCAAAAATTGGGAGGTTCAACAATGACCCATGCATACAGACATGTAGTAGGGCCTGTAACCCTCAAGTGGGTGTATTGTAGTATAGCCTTTGGTCAGGGCAGCAAAAATTGGGGTTCAACAATGACCCATGCATACAGACATGTAGTAGGGCCTGTAACCCTCAAGTGGGTGTATTGTAGTATAGCCCTTTGGTCAGGGCAGTCAAAAATTGGGAGGTTCAACAATGACCCATGCATACAGACATGTAGTACGGCCTGTAACCCTCAAGTGGGTGTATTGTAGTATAGCCCTTGGTCAGGGCAGCCAAAAATTGGGAAAAAAAAAAAAAAAAAAAAAAAAAAAAAAAAAAAAAAAAAAAAAAAAAAAAAAAAAAAAAAAAAAAAAAAAAAAAAAAAAAAAAAAAAAAAATAACCCTCAAGTGAGTGTATTTTAGTATAGCCCTTTGGCCAGGGCAGCCAAAAATTGGGAGGCTCCTCTTTGTCCCTGGATAGAGACGTGCAGGAGGGCCTGTAACCATCAAGTGGGTGTATTGTAGTATAGCCCTTTGGTCAGGGCAGCCAAAAATTGGGAGGTTCAACAATGACCCATGCATACAGACATGTAGTAGGGCCTGTAACCCTCAAGTGGGTGTATTGTAGTATAGCCCTTTGGTCAGGGCAGCCAAAAATTGGGAGGCTCCTCTTGTCCCTGGATAGAGACGTGCAGGAGGGCCTGTAACCCTCAAGTGGGTGTATTGTAGTATAGGCCTTTGGCCAGCGCAGCCAAAAAATTGGGAGGCTCCTCTTTGTCCCTGTATAGAGACATGCAGGAGGGCCTCTAACCCTCAAGTGGGTGTATTGTAGCATAGCCTTTGGCCAGGGCTGCCAAAAATTGGAAGGTTCAACAATGACCCATGCATACAGACATGTAGTAGGGCCTGTAACCCTCAAGTGGGTGTATTGTAGTATAGCCCTTTGGTCAGGGCAGCCAAAAATTGGGAGACTCCTCTTTGTCCCTGGATAGAGACGTGCAGGAGGGCCTGTAACCCTCAAGTGGGTGTATTGTAGCATAGCCCTTTGGCAGGGCTGCCAAAAATTGGAAGGTTCAACAATGACCCATGCATACAGACATGTAGTAGGGCCTGTAACCCTCAAGTGGGTGTATTGTAGTATAGCCCTTTGGTCAGGGCAGCCAAAAATTGGGAGGCTCCTCTTTGTCCCTGGATAGAGACGTGCAGGAGGGCCTGTAACCCTCAAGTGGGTGTATTGTAGTAAAGCCCTTTGGCCAGGGCAGCCAAAAATTGGAAGGTTCAACAATGACCCATGCATCAGACATGTAGTAGGGCCTGTAACCTCAAGTGGGTGCATTGAAGTATAGCCCTTTGTCAGGGCAGTCAAAAATTGGGAGGCTCCTCTTTGTCCCTGGATAGAGACGTGCAGGAGGGCCTGTTACCTCAAGTGGGTGTATTGTAGTATAGGCCTTTGGCAGGCAGCCAAAAATTGGGAGGTTCAACAATGACCCATGCATACAGACATGAAGTAGGGCCTGTAACCCTCAAGTGGGTGTATTGTAGTATAGCCCTTTGGTCAGGGCAGTCAAAAATTGGGAGGTTCAACAATGACCCATGCATACAGACATGTAGTAGGGCCTGTAACCCTCAAGTGAGTGTATTGTAGTATAGCCCTTTGGTCAGGGCAGCCAAAAATTGGGAGGCTCCTCTTTGTCCCTGGATAGAGACGTGCAGGAGGGCCTGTAACCCTCAAGTGGGTGTATTGTAGTATAGCCCTTTGGTCAGGGCAGCCAAAAATTGGGAGGTTCAACAATGACCCATGCATACAGACATGTAGTAGGGCCTGTAACCCTCAAGTGGGTGTATTGTAGTATAGCCCTTTGGTCAGGGCAGCCAAAAATTGGGAGGTTCAACAATGACCCATGCATACAGACATGTAGTAGGGCCTGTAACCTCAAGTGGGTGTATTGTAGTATAGCCCTTTGGTCAGGGCAGCCAAAAATTGGGAGGTTCAACAATGACCCATGCATACAGACATGTAGTAGGGCCTGTAACCCTCAAGTGGGTGTATTGTAGTATAGCCCTTTGGTCAGGGCAGCCAAAAATTGGGAGGCTCCTCTTTGTCCCTGGAAAGAGACGTGCAGGAGGGCCTGTAACCCTCAAGTGGGTGTATTGTAGTATAGGCCTTTGGCCAGGGCAGCCAAAAATTGGAAGGTTCAACAATGACCCTTATAATAATAATAATAATGCTTTATTTATATAGCGCCAACATATTCCGCAGCGCTTTACAATGTAGGGTTAGAGTACAGAAAATATACAGTAAGTAATTACAATAGAGAACAAATAAAGTACAATAATTGGATACAAAACAATAGGCATAGAATCAATGTGAAAAAAAATAAATACAATAAATAAAGCAAGAAATGAAGGTGACCCTGCTCAAAAGAGCTTACAATCTACAACCGGATAGGGGTTGCACAAGGTGCCGGGGCTTATTGCACTGGTGGTCCAGGCATCTTGAGGAAATGGGGTATAGGGCTAAGCTTACATGAATGGTCAGTCTGTGTAGACCTTTATGGTTTGGTGGAGTTTGTAGAAGAGTAATGTCCAGAGGATAGCCCATTCACTGTCTACAGTACAATGGACTTGTTAGGGAGTATGATAGGCCGCCTTAAAAAGATGCGTCTTTAGGGATCGTCTGAAGCCATGCAGGTTGTGGATAGTCCTGATTTCTTTGGGTAAAGCATTCCAGAGGTTTGGTGCAGCTCTGGAAAAGTCTTGGAGCCGGGAGTGGGAGGATCGGATTAGTGCAGATGTTAGTTGAAGGTCATTTGAGGAACGTAGAGAGCGGGTGGGGTGATAGACAGAGATGAGGGAGGAGAGGTAGGGGGGAGCTGCACTGTGAAGAGCTTTGTGGGTGAGAACAAGCAATTTGAATTTGATCCTGTAATATACGGGCAGCCAGTGCAATGACTGGCACAGAGCAGAGGCATCTGAGTAACGATTGGCCAGATGGGTGATCCTGGCTGCTGCATTAAGGATGGACTGGAGAGGAGAAAGTCTGGTGAGGGGGAGGCCGCTTAATAGAGAGTTGCAATAGTCAAGGCGGGAATGGATTAGGGCCACGGTGAGGGTTTTTGTTGTTTCCAGGGTGAGAAAGGGGCGGACTCTAGAGATATTCTTCAGGTGTAAGCGACAGGAGCGGACGAGAGATTGCGTGTGGGAGGAGAAGGAGAGATCGGTGTCAAACATAACACCCAGACAGCGAGCCTGCTGCCTAGGCGTTATCGTGGTGCCGCATACTGAGAGAGAGATGTCCGATTTAGGGAGGTTAGTGGATGGGGGGAGCAGAAGAAGTTCAGTTTTGGAAAGGTTTAGCTTCAAATAGAGAGTGGACATGATATTGGAAACTGCAGCTAGACAGTCATTGGTGTTCTTTAATACCGCAGGGGTAAGGTCAGGGGCTGAAGTGTATAGTTGTGTGTCATCAGCATAAAGATGGTACTGAAAGCCAAATCTGCTGATGGTCTGTCCAATCTGGGCCGTGTGGAGAGAGAAGAGGAGAGGGCCAAGGACTGAACCCTGAGGGACCCCAATAGTGAGGGGAAGAGGGGGGGAAGTGGAGCCAGCAAAAGATACACTGAAAGAGCGGTCAGAAAGATAGGAGGAGAGCCAGGAGAGAGCAGTGTCCTTTATGCCAATGGAGTGCAGCATAAAGAGTAGGAGCTGATGGTCGACAGTGTCAAAAGCTGCAGAGAGATCGAGGAGAATGAGCAGAGAGTGGTCACCATTACGTTTTGCTGTCAGAAGGTCATTGGTCACTTTGATGAGGGCAGTTTCTGTGGAGTGAAGGGGGCGGAAACAAGACTGTAATGGATCTAGAAGAGAGTGAGCGGAGAGGTAACGGGTGAGGCAGGAATAGACCAGGCGCTCCAAAAGTTTAGAGATGAAGGGGAGATTGGAGACTGGTCTGTAGCTATTTGTGCAGGTTGGGTCGAGAGTGGTTTTCTTTAATAATGGAGTAATGATGGAGTGTTTGAAGGAGGAGGGGAAAATGCCAGAAGAGAGGGAGAGATTGAAGATTTTGGTTAGATGAGTGGTGATGACTGGAGAGAGGGACTGGAGCAGGTGTGAGGGAATGGGGTCGGTAGTGCATGTGGTGGGATGAGAGTAAGATAGGAGCCTGGAGACTTCTTCTTCTGTGACTGGGTCAAATGTGGAGAGTGAACCGGGGGGGATGTGGGGAAGAATGGGGGTGGCAGTGCTTGGAGGCTTGCATACAGACATGTAGTAGGGCCTGTAACCCTCAAGTGGGTGTATTTTAGTATAGCCCTTTGGTCAGGGCAGTCAAAAATTGGGAGGTTCAACAATGACCCATGCATACAGACATGTAGTAGGGCCTGTAACCCTCAAGTCGGTGTATTGTAGTATAGCCCTTTGGTCAGGGCAGCCAAAAATTGGGAGGCTCCTCTTTGTCCCTGGATAGAGACGTGCAGGAGGGCCTGTAACCCTCAAGTGGGTGTATTGTAGTATAGCCCTTTGGTCAGGGCAGCCAAAAATTGGGAGGTTCAACAATGACCCATGCATACAGACATGTAGTAGGGCCTGTAACCCTCAAGTGGGTGTATTGTAGTATAGCCCTTTGGTCAGGGCAGCCAAAAATTGGGAGGCTCCTCTTTGTCCCTGGATAGAGACGTGCAGGAGGGCCTGTAACCCTCAAGTGGGTGTATTGTAGTATAGCCCTTTGGTCAGGGCAGCCAAAAATTGGGAGGTTCAACAATGACCCATGCATACAGACATGGAGTAGGGCCTGTAACCCTCAAGTGGGTGTATTGTAGTATTGCCCTTTGGCAGGGCAGCCAAAAATTGGGAGGCTCCACATTGTCCCTGGATAGAGACGTGCAGGAGGGCCTGTAACCCTCAAGTGGGTGTATTGTAGTATAGCCCTTTGGTCAGGGCAGCCAAAAATTGGGAGGTTCAACAAAGATCCATGCATACAGACATGTAGTAGGGCCTGTAACCCTCAAGTGGGTGTATTGTAGTATAGCCCTTTGGTCAGGGCAGCCAAAAATTGGAAGGTTCAACAATGACCCATGCATACAGACATGTAGTAGGGCCTGTAACCCTCAAGTGGGTGTATTGTAGTATAGCCCTTGGGTCAGGGCAGTCAAAAATTGGGAGGTTCAACAATGACCCATGCATACAGACATGTAGTAGGGCCTGTAACCCTCAAGTGGGTGTATTGTAGTATAGCCCTTTGGTCAGAGCAGCCAAAAATTGGGAGGTTCAACAATGACCCATGCATACAGACATGTAGTAGGGCCTGTAACCCTCAAGTGGTGTATTGTAGTATAGCCCTTTGGTCAGGGCAGCCAAAAATTGGGAGGCTCCTCTTTGTCCCTGGATAGAGACGTGCAGGAGGGCCTGTAACCCTCAAGTGGGTGTATTGTAGTATAGCCCTTTGGTCAGGGCAGCCAAAAATTGGGAGGTTCAACAATGACCCATGCATACAGACATGTAGTAGGGCCTGTAACCCTCAAGTGGGTGTATTGTAGTATTGCCCTTTGGCAGGGCAGCCAAAAATTGGGAGGCTCCACATTGTCCCTGGATAGAGACGTGCAGGAGGGCCTCAAAACATTTTTCCCATTGAAAAGGAGCGGGTCTCCTGTCGTTGTAATGCCCATTCTAAAAGAATGGGTGAAAAAATTTACCACTGCGGGTATACCTCAAACAACAGCCTAACTATTGTACGGTCATCATGGTGTCACATGTGGAGAAGGAGGAGCAGTCCAGCGATTAGCCAAAGTCCTGAAGTGTGTACCCATGGGTGAGTGGAGGTACATGGCAAATTCACATAACAAAATTTTAATTCAGTTGTCATTTGCTGGTGGTGTGGTGAAGTCTGGCCCAATCCAACCCTTGTTCATCTTGATCAGAGTCAGCCTGTCAGCATTTTCAGTTGACAGGCGGGTGCGTTTATCAGTGATGATTCCACCTGCAGCACTGAAAACACGCTCTGATAAAACGCTAGCGGCAGGGCAGGCCAGGACTTCCAAGGCGCAGAGAGCCAATTCATGCCACGTGTCCAGCTTGGAGACCCAATAATTGAAAGGCACAGAGGAATCTCGCAGTACAGTTGTTTGATCTGCAGGGTACTCCTTCAGCATCTGCCCAAACTTAGCATTTCTGGTGGCACTACCCCGCACCTCAGGGGCTGTGGTACGTGAGGGGCTGAGAAAACTGTCCCACATCGTAAAGACAGTTCCCCTACCTCTGGCGGATTGGACTTGTGCCCCTCTCGGCCGTACGCCTTGGTTGTCCACCGAATCCTGACCTATGTTGCTAGCGTTTTGTGAGGGGAATGATTTCACTACTTCCGTGACTATGGCCCTGTGGAACTGCTGTATTTTGGCTGACCTCTCCGCCTCAGGAATGAGAGACATAAAGTTCTCCTTGTAGCGTGGGTCTAACAGTGTTGCCAACCAGTACTGATTGTCGGCCAAGATGTTCTGAACGCGAGGGTCACGAGACAGGCAGCATACCATAAAGTCAGCCATGTGCGCCAGACTCTTAACAGCCATCACTTCAGTATCTAGACCAACACGATGACTGAACATGCTGTCCTCCTCCTCCTCATCTCCCCTGTCCTCTGGCCAGCCACGCTGAATCGAGGGTATGACTGGTGTGCATGTCATATCCTCAATTTGGCCAGAGAGTTGCTTCATGTCTTCATCCTCCTCCTCCTCGTCATAGTCCTCCACTGCATGTTGTGAAGAGATGAGGCTGGCTGTGTGTTTTCACCCACACCCACTACTGTGTCTTGCTCAAAGTCATCGCGCTCGGCCTGCAATGCATCCTCTTTGATTTTCAGCAGAGACCGTTTTAGAAGGCAGAGTAGTGGTATGGTGACGCTAATAATGGCGTCATCGCCGCTCACCATCTTGGTGGAGTCCTCAAAGTTTTGGAGGACGGTACATAGGTCCGACATCCATCTCCACTCCTCAGGTGTTATGTGTGGAGTTTGACCCATTTCCCGACGGCTTAGGTGATGCAGGTAGTCCACAACTGCCCTCTTCTGCTCACATATCCTGACCAACATGTGCAGAAGTTGAATTCCAACGCGTGGTGACATCACACACCAGTCTGTGGGCCGTAAGACGCTAAACGGCGCTGAAATCCGCAAAGGTCGGCTGAAGCAGCAGGTGACTTGCGAAAATGTGCAGACAGACGGCGAACTTTTACCAGCAGTTCAGACACCTCTGGGTATGACTTCACAAACCTCTGAACCACCAGGTTGAGCACATGGGCCACGCATGGAACATGCGTCAGCTGGCCTCGCCTCAAAGCTGCCACCAGGTTCCGGCCATTGTCACAGACGACCTTTCCTGGCTTTAGGTTCAGAGGTGTGAGCCAGTGATCTGCCTGCTGTTTCAGAGCTGTCCACACCTCTTCTGCATTGTGGGGTTTGTCACCTATGCAGACTAGCTTCAGCACAGCCTGTTGCCGCTTTGCAGAGGCAGTGCTGCAGTGCTTCCAGCTAGGGACTGGTGTGGAGGGTACAGTGGATGAGGATGCACAGGAGGAGGAGGCTGAGGAGCATGACTTTCCGGAGCTGTAGAGTGTCGGTGAAACCCTGACAGAGGTAGGGCCTGCTATCCTTGGTGTGGGAAGGACGTGTTCCGTCCCTCGCTCAGACTGGGTCCAGCTCCACAATATTAATCCAGTGTGCCGTCAAGGAGATGTAGCGGCCTTGCCCACAAGCACTTGTCCACGTGTCTGTGGTTAGGTGGACTTTGGCTGAAACAGCGTTGCTTCAGGGCACGTGTGATGCTGTTGGACACGTGGTTATGCAATGCGGGGACGGCACATCTGGAGAAATAGTGGCGGCTGGGGACCGAGTAACGTGGGACAGCAGCCGCCATCAGGTCGCGGAATGCTTCCGTCTCCACCAGCCGGAAAGGCAACATTTCTAGCGCTATGAGTCGTGAAATGTGATCATTCAGGACTGTGGCATGTGGTGCGTTGGCAGCGTATTTGCGCCTGCATTCAAATGTTTGCTGAATGGATAATTGAACGCTGCGCTGGGACAAGGACGTGCTTGATGGTGGTGTAATTTGTGCGTGGCCAACTTCAGGTGCAGGGCCGGAGGCTTGTTCGCGGCCAGCATGGACAGGGGATTGGCTCGCATGCACAACAGGCGAAGACGTAGCAGTGACATCAGCAAGCACCGCTCCTCGACTCTGTTGTACTTCCCACAAAGTCGGGTGCTTGGCTGACATGTGCCTGATCATGCTGGTGGTGGTCAGGCTGCTAGTTTTCGTACCCCTGCTGATACTGGCATGGC
This sequence comes from Allobates femoralis, assembly GCA_033576535.1. Taxonomy (NCBI): domain Eukaryota; kingdom Metazoa; phylum Chordata; class Amphibia; order Anura; family Aromobatidae; genus Allobates; species Allobates femoralis. The sequence continues at coordinate 64,610,775 of JARQOC010000005.1, forward strand.
AGGTGTGGCAAATGGCCTTTTTAGAGTCTTCTGGAGCCAACTTAAAAAACTCCCAGACTCGTGAAGAACGAACATTTGCACAGGCACCTTGAGTCGTGTTGTTGTTCCGGGGAACGGTTGCCTGCCTTCTGCCTGCGGACATGCCCTGCTTCGTACTGCCTGTTGGGATGCTACGCCTCCCTCCCCCTGTGCACTGCTGGCCTCGCTCTGCATATCCTCCTGCCATGTTGGGTCAGCTACTGGATCATCCACCGCGTCGTCTTCCTCTTCCGCACCCTGATCCTCCTCCTGACTTCCTGGCAATTGTGTTCATATCGTCACCTTGTTGAGACACTTTGGCAACGTTCCGTTCCTGAGAACGTGGCTGCTCAAATATTTGGACATCTGTACATACCATCTCCTCAGCACCCACTTCAAGAGGAGGTGGCGACTGGCCAGATTCTGCGAATGGATACGTGAACAGCTCTTCCGAGTGTCCTAGTGTGGGATCAGTAATGTCCGTGGACGTGGACTCGGCCTGGTGGTAGAAGGAGGATCAGGTTGGGAAATGTGCGGTGCAGTATCACGGCTACTGACACTTGACCGTTTGTGGAGGTGCCCATCTGACTTGAAGCATTATCCGCTATCCAAGTAACAACCTGTTGACACTGCTCTTGCTTCAACAGCGGTATACTGCTGCGGGCTCCAAGAATTTGGGACAGGACGTGCGAGCGAGATGTGGCCCTTTGTTGTTGCGAAATTAGTGCTTGCACACGACCTCGGCCTCTGCCTGCACCACCATCACGTCCACTTCCTTGTTCCTTGCCAACGCCCTTGCCAACGCCCTTGCGCATTTTGCCTGTATACTGCGACAACTGTCTGGTGACTGGAGAGGTCACAGGAGATTAGGATTTTAGTCCCTAACCTGTATCAAGGTATGACGTACACCAGTCTGGTGACTGTTCAGATCACAAGAGATTAGGATTTTAGTTCCCTAACCTGTATCAAGGTATGACGTACACCAGTCTGGTGACTGTAATGGTTTCAGGAGAGGATTTTAGTCCCTAACCTGTATCAAGGTATGACGTACAACAGTCTGGTGACTTGAATGGTTTCAGGAGAGGATTTTAGTCCCTAACCTGTATCAAGGTATGACGTACACCAGTCTGGTGACTGTAATGGTTTCAGGAGAGGATTTTAGTCCCTAACCTGTATCAAGGTATGACGTACAACAGTCTGGTGACTTGAATGGTTTCAGGAGAGGATTTTAGTCCCTAACCTGTATCAAGGTATGACGTACACCAGTCTGGTGACTTGAATGGTTTCAGGAGAGGATTTTAGTCCCTGAACCTGTATCAAGGTATGACGTACACCAGTCTGGTGACTTGAATGGTTTCAGGAGAGGATTTTAGTCCCTAACCTGTATCAAGGTATGACGTACACCAGTCTGGTGACTTGAATTGTTTCAGGAGAGGATTTTAGTCCCTAACCTGTATCAAGGTATGACGTACACCATTCTGGTGACTTGAATGGTTTCAGGAGAGGATTTTAGTCCCTAACCTGTATCAAGGTATGACGTACACATTCTGGTGACTGTATGGTTTCAGAGAGGATTTTAGTCCCTAACCTGTATCAAGGTATGACGTACACTATTCTGGTGACTGTAATGGTTTCAGGAGAGGATTTTAGTCCCTAACCTGTATCAAGGTATGACGTACACCAGTCTGGTGACTTGAATGGTTTCAGTAGAGGATTTTAGTCCCTAACCTGTATCAAGGTATGACGTACACCAGTCTGGTGACTTGAATGGTTTCAGGAGAGGATTTTAGTCCCTAACCTGTATCAAGGTATGACGTACAACAGTCTGGTGAGTTGAATGGTTTCAGGAGAGGATTTTAGTCCCTAACCTGTATCAAGGTATGACGTACAACAGTCTGGTGACTTGAATGGTTTCAGGAGAGGATTTTAGTCCCTAACCTGTATCAAGGTATGACGTTCACCAGTCTGGTGACTGTAATGGTTTCAGGAGAGGATTTTAGTCCCTAACCTGTATCAAGGTATGACGTACAACAGTCTGGTGACTTGAATGGTTTCAGGAGAGGATTTTAGTCCCTAACCTGTATCAAGGTGTGACGTACACCAGTCTGGTGATTTGAATGGTTTCAGGAGAGGATTTTAGTCCCTAACCTGTATCAAGGTATGACGTACACCAGTCTGGTGACTGTAATAGTTTCAGGAGAGGATTTTAGTCCCTAACCTGTATAAAGGTATGACGTACACCAGTCTGGTGACTGGTCAGATCACAGGAGATTAGGATTTTAGTCCCTAACCTGTATCAAGGTATGACGTACAACAGTCTGGTGACTTGAATGGTTTCAGGAGAGGATTTTAGTCCGTAACCTGTATCAAGGTATGACGTACACCAGTCTGGTGACTGTTATGGTTTCAGGACAGGATTTTAGTCCCTAACCTGTATCAAGGTATGACGTACAACAGTCTGGTGACTGGAATGGTTTCAGGAGAGGATTTTAGTCCCTAACCTGTATCAAGGTATGACGTACACCAGTCTGGTGACTGTAATGGTTTCAGGAGAGGATTTTAGTCCCTAACCTGTATAAAGGTATGACGTACACCAGTCTGGTGACTGGTCAGATCACAGGAGATTAGGATTTTAGTCCCTAACCTGTATCAAGGTATGACGTACAACAGTCTGGTGACTTGAATGGTTTCAGGAGAGGATTTTAGTCCCTAACCTGTATCAAGGTATGACGTACACCAGTCTGGTGACTGTAATGGTTTCAGGAGAGGATTTTAGTCCCTAACCTGTATCAAGGTATGATGTACAACAGTCTGGTGACTGTAATGGTTTCAGGAGAGGATTTTAGTCCCTAACCTGTATTAAGGTAGTAAGTACAAGAGTGTGGTGACTCTAATGGTCACAGAAAAGCTTGGATTCCGATCTGTATCACCCTGCCTATATCCTCCTAGATTAGTCCTGAGAAGGACTGTTCTGGTCACTGGAAAGCTTGGACCCAATCTGGATCACCCTGCCTATATCCTCCTAGATTAGTCCTGAGAAGGACTGTTGTGGTCAGCAGCAGTTTGCAGCCCTGCTCCGGATCTACCTGTAAGGGCCGCAAATCTGTCCCTAAGCAGCAGTAGACACTCTCCCTACACTGACTGTCTGGATGGCTGTGTGCCCGGCACAGCGCGCCGGGAGTTATAAAGGCTCGGTCACGCTGTGCAGGGCAGCCAATCACTGCTATGCCACAACTAACAGGGTTGTGGCATTGCAGTGGTCTGCCAGCCAATCCCTGCACGTGGGCTGGCTCTCAAAAGAGCGCCAACATGCAGAGATGACGACCATGAGCACAGCACGAGTATCGCGAGTTTACTCTGTGCTCGCCGAGTCGCCCGAGTACAGTGATACTCGTGCGAGTACCGAGTAGTGGCGAGCATGCTCGCTCATCACTACTCAGGATGTGTAATCAGGATATGTAATCCTGAGCAATGTGGTTCCTGCATATACTTAGCTTATCTCGGCTGCCGCCGGGATAAGCAAGGTGTACTGTGTTCTTTAAAAGTAAAAAATTAATAAATAAATGTTTGATTAATGTCTCTAGGGGGTGCCCAGGCCCCCTAGAGACCTAACACCCACTCAGGTGGGCTTATACAGCTATAATCTGTAATGTACACAAGCGCCAGGTTCCTCAGAGCAGCGCGATGACCCCACAAGCTGCACCGCCCCCGTATCTATATAACTGTCCCTGCACCCCCTCTTATGATTTAGAGCCATCCCTTTAGCAAATCCAAACGATTGTGTAAAGTATAGATTAGAGGTTATAATCACCTCCTCCTCATGTGTGAGTTCTCTGTTACTGTACAAATGTCCAAAGGCGGGGCTGTCTGCTGCTCCCTCTGCCTGCTTATTAATTATGCACGCCCCTCTGGGCTTGCTTCAGTGCTGAGAGTCTGGCCGCGTCATGAAAGGGACGGGGCTACCGATATGACACGATTTTAGCCCCCCTAGAGACATTAATCAAATATTTATTTGTTAAATATATACTTTAAATATACACAGAACAGTTTGCTCATGAGCAAACTATCCAGTAACCGGATTAGGGTTAGGGTTAGCATCCTGAGCAATACGGTTACCGGATTGCTGAAGGTATGATGACAATTGCGTTCACTGCATTCAGACCTGGATGCGGTGAACGCAATTCATGTTTAAAGTGTGACCCTAGCCATAGTCTATTTACTGTGTCTCGTTATCATGAATGAGGTTTCTTATGTCTGCCAATAATCATGCAGACTGAACAAAACACTCGTTCGTTGGGTAAAATGAAACGTTTTAGGTAACTTAAAATCATTGTTCTCGGCAGCACATTGTTTTGACAGCACATCTCTTATGTGCACAGTACAATCTGTTGCCATTCTGTGCAGGGAAGTGTGGTCGGCCTGTCCTAATGGCCAATGTAAGCTACAGGTGTATTTCTATAGATTAGAATAGCATTAAAAGATTATGTATTGAATTACTGAAATAAATAAAGTGAAACACATATTATATAGAGTCATTACACACAGAGTGATCTATTTCATGTGTTTATTTCTGTTAATGTTGATGACAACTCAGGGGCAGACAATCAGAGGGAGATCTGCGTAATCTGCCTGGAAAACATCAGCAGGGATTACAGAAGACTCCCTTGTGGCCATGCCTTTCACACTATATCTTTCATCACTTGGATACATGTATCCTTTTCCTGCCCAATATGCTGAGCCGTCCTCCAATAGGTATGTATATATTTTATCTACCTTTATTATTGATAGTGAGAGATTGTTGATTATTATTATTGTAGGAACAATAAATAAATCTAAATTAGAATATCATCAAAAAGTATTGAATTACTGAAATAAATAAAGTGAAACACATTATATAGAGTCATTACACAGAGTGATCTATTTCATGTGTTTATTTCTGTTAATGTTGATGACAACTCAGGGGCAGCAGAAGATCAGCGGGAGATCTGCGTAATCTGCCTGCAAAATCTCAGCAGGATTACAGAAGACTCCCTTGTGGCCACTCGTTTCACACTTTATGTATCCTCACTTGGATAAATGTATCATCTTCCTGCCCAATATGCAGAGCCGTCCTCCAATAGGTATGTATATCTCTTATCTACCTTTATTATTGATAGTGAGAGATTGTTGATTATTATTATTGTAGGAACAATGATTTCTAAGCTAGCCCCCAAAAAATAATGGCCCCTTACTAATAAGTATGTTGCTTGTCCGTCAGCAAGACTAGCTAGCGTTCCTGGTAATACTTATTCCAATAATGGACCAGTGTAAATGCTCTCTTAAATCAGGGATGGAGGAGGTGTTGTCTACGTAGGAGGAGGTCGGTGGTGATTTTACACAATCATCTCAGTAGATTACAGACAGTATCACAGACACAACCATTGATGATCTATGCGGAACCAGGATTTCCACCAAGCCAAGTAGCCCACCTCAATAGTTATCATGAACATAAAATGTCACAGGGATAGCGTCTCATTATTATTATTTATTATTATAGTGCCATTTATTCCATGACGCATTACATGTGAAAAAGGGGCATACATAGATAGGTACAATAATTATCAACAATACAAGGCACAGACAGATACAGGAGGAGAAAGGACCCTGCTCATGAGAACTCATAGTCTACAAGGGATGGGTGAGGCTACAATAGGTGAGCAGAGAAGACCCTGCCCACGAAGGCTCATAGTATACAAGGGATGGGTGAGGAAACATTAGGTGAAGAGAGAGGACCCTGCCTGTGAGAGCTGTCAGTCTACAGGTAATGTGTGATGATGCAGTAGGTGAGGGCAGAGGACCCGGCCCACAAGGGCTGACAGTCTACAAGGGATGGGTGAGGATAAAGTAGGTGAGGAGAGAGAACCCTGCCTTCGAGGGTTCACAGTCTACAAGAGATGGTTGAGGAAACAGTAGGCGAGGAGAGAGGACCCTGCCCACGAGGGCTCACAGTCTACAAAATCTTATTGACTGGTTATGTTGATGACTTTTAATGTTGTTGAGAACCATCTCTGAACCTGTGTTCAATGCTTTGTTATTATTATTATTATTCATAAAGAAGTTACCCACGGCAAATCAGATTACTATGCTGGATTTCACATTAAATCACTAGTCGTACACTTCCCAAGCGTCTAGGACTGCATGATACATTGGTGAATGATGCTGCACAGCCCAGTAAGGAGAACCTTTGTAGCTGACAGATTGTGATTTTGTCAACTTCAATTGTCTTCAAGTGCTGGCCAAGGTTTTTAGGCACAGTGCACCCGATTACCACTGCACCACCTTCACTGGCTTGTGCCAGAGTCTTCGCAGTTCGATCTTTAATCTCTTCACCCCCCGGTGATTTTCTCATTTCCGGTTTTCATTTTTCCCACTCTGTTTTCCTAGAGCCAATACTTTTTAATCTGTTCATTAATATAGACATATGAGGGCTTGTTTTTTGTGGAACAAGTTGTACTTTCAGATGAAGTAATTTTTTTTCTTTACCATATAATGTACTGGAAAATGGTAAATAAATTCCAGATGCGGTAAAATTGGCAAAAAAGTGCAATTACACGTTTGTTTTTGGGGATTTTTATTCACCATGTTCACTATATGGTAAAACTGACATGTCGGTATGATGCCTTGGATTGGTATGAGTTCGTAGATAACATGTTTACTTTTACTGTTATCTAAGTGGTGAAAAACAATTCAGAGGTTTTTAAAGAAAAAGAATTGCGCTTTTGAGCCATTTTCAGTGATTTGTAGCGTCCTCATTTTTTGGGATCTGGGGCTGTGTGATGGCTTATTTTTTGTGACTTGAGCTGACATTTCTAATGATACCATTTTTGAGTAGATGCGCTGTTTTGATCACCTGTTATTACATTTTATTGTAATGTTATGGTGACCAAAAAAACATAATCTGGTGTTTGCACTTTTTTTTCTACTACGTAGTTTACAGATCTGATTAATTGATTTACTAAATATGTGTATTTTTTACATTTTTTTTATTACCGGTAGTTTTATTTTCAATAGCGCAAAAGAGAGGTGATTTGAACTTTTTTTTTTTTTTCAGTACTTTACTTTGCCCACTAGAGGGCCTCAGCACTCCACTGTCTAAACGCTTTCGCTGTGTTCCGATGGGCTACAGCCTAGCTGAACATAGGGAAAATGATTGCTGCCTACTGGTGATATTACTGGGTCATCACCAGCAGGAAGTGAATCAGGACAGTTTCCGAGATCATCACAGGACCCCGGCTGTGCAGGTAACAGCATGCAAGTCCCGTGATTGCTTCAAAGCAGCCAATGGGGTTCGCGATGTTCCCTGCCGGGTGCTTTGATTGCTCTGTCAGTGACTGAGCTCACAACCTGAGCTCGCATCAAAGGGTGGGAGGCAGCCTATGATTTACATGTATGTCATAGGTTGTGAAGGGGTCAAATCCTCATATCACATCAGTTGCTTCTCCTCAATCCTGATGTCGCCTTGTATTACTTCCTTTTTTCTGCTTTCTTTTTTTTTTAATAATTATTATTTTTATGTTAATAACATTATTAACTTGTGAAAATCAATGACCCTGAATCATGAAGACCAGCGTGTTTCAGTCCGGTGTTGATGAGGGTGCATGGTGGACTGTGAGGTGCCTGATTCATTCAGAGGCCATGTATGAAGTGATGAAGCTCCTTGATACAAATGATACTTCAGACAGAGACTGGAGAAAGATTTGTAGCATAAAGTACAACACTGATTGTGGTGAATTCAATGAGCCTTGAAGTCTTTACACCAGGGGTCTCAAACTCGCGGCCCGAGGGCCGCATGCGGCCCCTGAGGCTTCACTATGCGGCCCGCGGCACCTTGGACAACTTAATGATGCATTGCCACAGTGCAGGGGGCCGCTGCAGTCCCCGCTGTGTGATGACTTCTGTCCGCAGCACTAACAAGCTCTGCCACTCAGCAAGATCAATGCAAGCTGCCAGCCAATGAGAGGCCCGCAGCTGATGGCAGAATATGACGTCACCTGCAGGCCTCTGGCTGGTAGATTGCATTGATCTTGATGCGCAACAGAGCTTGTCTGAGCGGCGGCTGGAGGAAGTCATAGCACAGCGGAGGCTGGAAGTCAGTACAGTGGGGACCGCGGCGGCCCCCTGCATTGGAACGATGCATCATTAAAGTGAGAAAAGTGTGCGTGTGTAAGAGAGGGTGTGTGTGTGTGAGGGTGAGTGTGTGAGTGAGGATGTGTGTATAAGAAAGTGTGTGCGAGTTTCAGTGTGTGTATGAGTGTGAGTGTAAGAGTGTGTATGAGGATGTGTGAGAGTGTGTTTGAGAGTATGTGTGTGGGGGGGGTTTGTGTGTGGGTTTGTGTGTGAGTGTGATAGAGTGTGTATTTGAGTGTGTAAGAAGGTAAAACAGGATGGGGGGGCATCACTATAAAAGTAGATCAGGATGGGGGGGGCATCACTATAAAAGTAGATCAGGATGGGGGACATCACTATAAAAGGGGATCAGGATGGGGTACATCACTATAAAAGGGGATCAGGATGGGGGACATAACTATAAAAGGGGATCGGGATGGGACATCATCACTAAAGGGGATCAAGATGGGGGACATCACTACTAAAGGGGAATGGGAAGGGGGACATCACTAGAAAAGGAGATCAGGAAGGGGGTTATCTCTAGAAAAGGGGATCAGGATGGGGGTTATCACTAGAAAAGGGGATCAGGATGGGGGACATCACTACAAAAGGAGATCAGTGTGGGGACATCACTACAAAGGGGGAACATGATCGATGGGGGACATAAAAAAAAAAGGGGATCAGGATGGTGGACATCACTAGAAAAAGGGATCAGGATAGGGATCATCACTAGAAAAAGGGATCAGGATGGGGGACATCACTAGAAAAGGGGATCAGGATAGGATGGAGACATTACTACAAGAAAGGGATCAGGACTTGTACTTTACTACATTGAGCAAGAAATTCTGGTATTACTAAAAATATCACTTAGTCCTACAAGAGATGCGGCCCCCCACTATAAATGTTTTTCTATGTGCGGCCCACCAACCCAGCTGAGTTTGAGACCCCTGCTTTACACCCTCGTCCTATCCCAGCTCTAATCACTTTATCCGAGCTTGGTGAAAATGGTATGAATACACCAAAACTAGCATATTTTTCTGCAGCTTTGCATTGAAAACATATTCTTCAATTCTTCAAAGCTTTTTGCACCGGTTTTCTGGTGGAAAAACATTGATGAATTAATGCCATTGACTTCAACAACAAGTTGGGCAGCTCTAAATATCTACTATGGGATCAGCCCAGGATATTAAACATGTGCCTGTACCCCAGCCCAGCCCCCTTAGAGGCGAACCACTTATGTATAATATAAGGTGGCCATGTTGATACACCATGATGACTCTGAAAAGAACATGTGTACATGGCCTAAAAGTGTTAAATCTTGTGATCAATGCCATCAAATAAATACACTTTAGAGATAGTGCCCCTAAAGTGTCCAACAACAGTGTGTTCACATATTGCCCATCTGAAGATTTTGCTAGACTCTGTGTACAGAGCTTACAACCGATCCCTACCTCCCTCCATCGTGGTGTTTGCAACCTATATTTGATTTTTACAAAAGACACCTGCACTGAATATGGATCTGCAACCATGGCAGCTATTAAAGCAGAAGCCTTTGTGATGGGGTTCAGAGACTGCGACTTAGGACAATTCTAAGGTCACTGATGAGATCAGCCTTGTTGTATACATCGAATCTCCTTCATGGTGCCAGTCTGAGCAGGAGACTGAAACCACCTCTCCATCAATCAGCACCACTAGTCTTAACATGGTGGAGGACAGGGAGAAACTTTCTTCATCTCCCTCCCTTTTTCTGGTGTGGTATCAGCACTTTCATATCCCTTTTGTCTGACAAGATGCCAGTTTTACTAGGATGCCATGGTGGAGAGGGTTGTTACCAGTAATAGCCCTCGGTGCCACCTGCTGCACTAGTTGGAACTGAAATATAACATAAAGATAGTGTAATGATCACCTTCTGTAAGTCATGTCATCTAATGGTGCTATTTACCTAATAATAATTACAAGGAGATATATATTCGGTAGGTATATATCTATTTATCTATACTATTTGTTTTTTAGGAGCCCATTGTACCAGAAGAACTGAAGTAATGGAGAGACGGACACCATCTGTCCAACCCCTGCAGATCTGTGGACTTGGCCGAGCACTTTACTTTTTAGTTATTACTAGAGATTAGTGTAACCTTTAGAAGCTTGGATTCAGGCGGTGCTGACAAACATTTTGGCACAATGTTCATGACCCCAAACCTGATCTGAATCTCAATGGAAGTGACTGATTGGGCAATTCATCTTTCCGCCCACAAATAGCCAGCCATATGTAAAACAAATCCGGGGGTCGGAGGTTGTTTTTTTTTTTTTTAATTAATTTTGGACACATATTACACCCACAATCTGAGCTTTTACACCCAGTGTGAGCCGACGAAACACTGCACGGACTTGCACAGGGCCAAGCACCAGCTGTACCCAACCACAGCGATGCAGCCCACGTTTTTGTTCTCCGTCTCAAAACGCATGCGTTTCCCTTATAATGGGGCCCTATGGGAAACGGATCCGTTAACGCATTGCCATTTGGCACTCATATTGCACAAGTGCGTTAACGGATCCGTTTCCTAAATCTGCTCCTGAAGGTGGCAAATGTCAATCATGAAAGGTCATGTGACCTTAGCCAGCCACAGAAAAGAGGGGTGTAAACCAGGAAATGTGCACTTCTCCCTGGACATACTGCATGTGTTGTCCCCCATCTACTAAGATGATGGTAGGTACAAAATGTTTGCACATATGCTCCTGAAAAGATGTCATTGTTGTACATGCTACCCTCAAGTAATGTGTCTTTCTGTTTGTCACACCTGCACAGATGACAGATTCAGAGCTTAGTGACAGGGACAGTCCCTCAGAGCAGTCATCTGACTCGTCTGTAAGTAGCCCATGCATTCCGTGTTCTGTACTACCAATTGCCTTAGGCTTGTTTCACACTGCCGTTTACCTCCGCAGGGTTCTGGGTAGGGGTTGCCGCCATGTGAGCGCAGCCACCGCAAGCCACAAGACAATGGGGATGCAGGGTGCTGCGCTTCACTGCACATGACCGTGCGCTCCCCTTCCCTGCAATATGTGCTTTGGCGGAAGGCTGTAGAACAATCACACAGTGTTGTCCGCACCAGGAATGCAACATGTCGTCTCCCTGGTGTGGACGACATTGTGTGATGTGTGTGCAGCAATATGCCTGTCTACAAATGACATAGTGCAGTTAATGTGAGTGCACGGTAATGCGCAGTCAAGCGCAGCACACCGCGTACACATTATAAACTTAGGGGCATGCGCTTTCTGCGCTCACATGGTGTCTCCTCGACCCGAACGCTGCGCAGGGGAATGCCATTGGGAAACAAGCCTAGAACTATTATGGTAAATGTTTCCAAATGTCCACTCCAATTTGTTAGGAACATATCATAAGGTTGCTTCAGACAGGCGTTTCTGTCTGCATGTGTATGGCATGCAGACGCCAATGCAGGGCAAAGGCTGCCCATACTGATGTGAACGCATTGCACATTTGTAACATGCGTTCACATTACTATGCACCCTGGCCAGCCAATCAGCTGACTTGTTGGCGGCCCTTTGGAGGCAATCTGCTGGATGGCCGCTGGTGTCAGCTTGGAAATTTGACTCAATTGATGATCATCCAGCTGCTTATATGTCACGCGTAGAGTCAGAATTGGCTGATATTGGTGCATGAGATCATGAGCAGCTGCTTGCTTCTTTAAATGTACTGCGCCAAGCTCCATTATTTGTGGTTTGTGTGGTGTCTACTAACAGCTGAACCATCACCTGTTCGTCCCTGTTGATAACGGCCCCACATCATTGCCGGCTGTAGCTGATCTGCCGGTGTCTACCGCTGATCAATGCTGCCCACCGGTACAGATGTGAATGACATCTGCAACATTGTCTTGCAATGGCTTGCCGAGGAGACTGTGCATCCATTGCCTTCAATGGGTGTTTTGGGCACTTGTGATGATCCAAAGAACCCCTGCTCCAGCTAAAAAACGTCCACATTGGAGGAGGAATCTTTGTTTTGTCCAGACATGTTTGTGTGTGCAACCATATGTGTGGGGTGTGGTGTGTCTTGAAAGTGTGTTTTTTTGAGAAATTTCGATCTTGCATACAGCTTATGAACGATAACCAAGATCTCTCTGTTTGACCCTATCTAAAATCTCTCCTTCCAGCACAAGAAAAGCAAGAAAAAAAGGGCAAAGTCCACTCAGCAAAAGCAGAAATCCGCCAAGGCCATCGGCCCATCCACACAGAAGGTAGTGTTTGTACAGTATGTGTGTGTGGCAAAAGCCATGGTGGGCATGTATGGGGGGAGATGGTGCAAGGACTTTTCGGCTCGCTTTACACACACCAACGTCTGTGACCAACTTCTGAACATAACTCTGCTTGCAGTGAAATCATGGGAGAAAATAGTTGCGGTTCTGATACACTAAGGAAGGAGGGCAAGGGGAAATTGTTATGATGAACAGACCTTTATTAAAAACACGGTCCCTCAAACTCCGCTACGCGTTTCGACGTTACCGTCTTCATCAGGTGGAATGAGGGTACTAGCACAATACAACATGTATAAAGGGTTTGGCTCACTCAATTGGTCAAACAATCTTGATCAATTAGGGTGGTAGTAATAATTAACCCTATGAGCGTCAAACTAGAACTATTAAAAATATCACATGTGGATAAAAGTCCATATTTTATGCATTGAATCACTATATCTGCCCAAAATACTTAGTATACGATCACTAAGACTATTAGTTACTGACCAAAGTGGATGATCCAAAAACAAAATTATACATAAAAAATGATCAAAAAGGACTTCTATATATAAATATATACATGATCCTGAATATTCAATACAAACAACTTATCATAAAAACATAAACTATAAAAACTTCTAATATTTAAGTTCTTGCGATAAGGGAGATACATATATCTCATTTTTATATTTGCAATGCCCAATGGGGAGAGGGGTGAGGGAGAAAAAACTCAAATGGATAAAATAAATGTGTCCTAAAGTTATACTGCCCGATGGGGAGGGAGATACAATATTAAAAAGAAAGTATCACGGTTACTATAACATTTTTATATATTTACTAGCTGGGTGCCCGATGCAGATTCATCGGGATTCTAGCAGAGCGGGTCTCTGACTCGCAATGGCCGCTTCGCGGCCAATGCTTCGTGCTGCTAAGGCGACTCGCCATGCCCGCTGGGGAGGGAGATACAATATTAAAAAGAAAGTATCACGGTTACTATAACATTTTTATATATTTACTAGCTGGGTGCCCGATGCAGATGCATCGGGATTCTAGCAGAGCGGGTCTCTGACTCGCAATGGCCGCTGTCGCGGCCAATGCTTCGCGCTGCTAAGGCGACTCACCATGCCCGCTGCGCGGGCATAGCGAGTCGCCTTAGAACTGCTCGCAATGGCCGCTGCGCGGCCAATGCTTCGGTCGTATCCACATGACGACATTGACTCGCAGCGCGAGCGGACTCAAAAGGGGCAAAAAACCCATTCGTGATTATATAATAGATAATGCCAATGGGGAGAGGGGTGAGGAAGAAAAAACTCAAATGGATAAAATAAATGTGTCCTAAAGTTATACTGCCCGATGGGGAGAGAGATACAGTATCAAAAAGAAAATATCACGGTTACCGTAACATTTTATAATGCCCAATGGGGAGAGGGGTGAGGAAAAAAAAAAAAAACCTCAAATAGAGTAAATAAATGTGTCCTAAAGTTATACTGCCCGATGGGGAGAGAGATACAGACCCTAATATTAAAAAGAAAGTATCACGGTTACTATAACATTTTTATATATTTATAATGCCCAATGGGGAGAGGGGTGAGGAAGAAAAAACGCAAATAGAGAAAATAAATGTGTCCTAAAGTTATACTGCCCGATGGGGAGAGAGATACAATATTAAAAAGAAAATATCACGGTTAGTATAACACCCAAGGAAGAAAAAAACCCAAGGAAAAAAGGGGGGGGGGATAAATGGAGTGTAGCATTTTATCTTTTTAATATTGTATCTCTCTCCCCATCGGGCAGTATAACTTTAGGACACATTTATTTTATCCATTTGAGTTTTTTCTTCCTCACCCCTCTCCCCATTGGGCATTATAAATATATAAAAATGTTATAGTAACCGTGATACTTTCTTTTTAATATTAGGGTCTGTATCTCTCTCCCCATCGGGCAGTATAACTTTAGGACACATTTATTTACTCTATTTGAGTTTTTTTTTTTTTTCCCTCACCCCTCTCCCCATTGGGCATTATAAAATGTTTAGTAACCGTGATATTTCTTTTTATATGTATCTCCCTCCCCATCGGGCAGTATAACTTTAGGACACATTTATTTTATCCATTTGAGTTTTTTCTCCCTCACCCTCTCCCCATTGGGCATTGCAAATATAAAAATGAGATATATGTATCTCCCATATCGCAAGAACTTAAATATTAGAAGTTTTTATAGTTTATGTTTTTATGATAAGTTGTTTGTATTGAATATTCAGGATCATGTATATATTTATATATAGAAGTCCTTTTTTTATCATTTTTTATGTATAATTTTGTTTTTGGATCATCCACTTTGGTCAGTAACTAATAGTCTTAGTGATCGTATACTAAGTATTCTGGGCAGATATAGTGATTCAATGCATAAAATATGGACTTTTATCCACATGTGATATTTTTAATAGTTCTAGTTTGACGCTCATAGGGTTAATTATTACTACCACCCTAATTGATCAAGATTGTTTGACCAATCTGAGTGAGCCAAACCCTTTATACATGTTGTATTGTGCTAGTACCCTCATTCCACCTGATGAAGACGGTAACGTTGAAACGCGTAGCGGAGTTTGAGGGACCGTGTTTTTAATAAAGGTCTGTTCACCACAACAATTTCCCCTTGCCCTCCTTCCTTAGTGGTATCAGAGCCGCAACTTTTTTTCCTGTGCACTTCTCTCCCTTCTGAGGGACCGTGCGGTTCAGCAGCTTTGGAAGAGAGGCATGGTTTATTAAAGGACCTGTTTATCTGGAGGACTACTAGGACCTGTCTGACGTCACCGCCTGGATCACGTGACCAGTGGACGTGACGCTGTTCTCTCCCTGGCACGAGGATTTTCTCGGGGACGCCCTGTTTGGTATTGCTCCACAGGAGGCTATCACTGGAGTTGTACCCAGCTAGTACAACTCCACAAGGTGAGTGGAAACCCCGCTTTCCCTGCAATACGGTTTACCCTGAGGTGCTTCACATTTGCGCTCCTTCTCTTTTCTCTTACATGCAGTGAAATCATGGACACATTGTTCTATTTGGTGACTGTGTACAAATGTAACAATGTGTCCATGATTTCACTGCAACCAGAGATGTGTTCAGAAGTTGGACACACACGTGTGTGTAAAGCGGCCCTTACTTATCCTGTGGGCTACTAAATTTTTATTCTAACACACACAGGCCCCGGCTAAGGCACTCCCAGAGCCCAAACCCACCAAGACTGCCAAAGGGACATGTATTCTTTTTGATTTCCCAGGAATTATAAACTGTAAATCATAAGCATTATTCCTGTTAAAAAGATATAGTTTATTGAGCACGTATGCTAAATACCCATCAAAACCCGTTAAAAACTGGGTGCACAGTTGATAGTAAGGAAGGAAGGGGCTACCCCTATAAATCATGTGCCTCCCTCCTTACCCTACCTGCCAGCGGGGGTCGGCGCCTTAAATCGATATGGCGCCCCCACTCCTCGTCGGCTTATCCTACACTCACCCTGAGCTCACCCTATAAGGAGGAAGGTGGTGCTCCCCACCCTAGGGTGGTATCATGGGTTTGGTAGTCTATACCAGTGTCCCAGTGTTAAAAGGATCTGTACCCCGTGGCTAAGTACTCATCTAGCACAATGGATAGAAACGTGCCTAGAAAACCAGACCATCCCACTATCTCTCAGTAACCAGCTATCTGCCCGCCTTACTTGATAATCCAGATGGTACGGTCACATAAACTCTATGAGGGATACTGGTATAGTACTTAGCTGTATCACAGGGTCACAGGTCACTCCCCGCGCGCCTCGACGCCTCGAGGCCTGATAAGTTGGTTCCATTACTGTGGATTCAGCAAGTGCCCACAGTGTTGACCTGATAGAGGGAGGAGCAACTGTGTTAGCAGTCACTCTTTTATATCTGATCTGAGTGTGAGGCCACCTCCCCTCGTCAGATACTTCCTGCACCAATCATCTCCAATGATAAACACCAATACTGGCACATAGCCGCCCCAACAGGGGATCAAAACACCCAGTGCGCTCACCGGTCCCCCTATAAAGAACTTTACCTAAAATACCTCTGCTCACAGGCCGCTCTAGCCCCTTGGAACGCAAGCTGCCACCGCCATAATGGCCGCTGGAACGCACGCGTCATCTGGGAGCGACGCCGCGTCATCCGGAAGCGACGCTGCGGGCCTGCGCGCATGCGCGGCAGCGATGTTGATACTGCACGTCACATACAGTGACGCGGCGCTGCCCGCACATGGACAAATTGGATAGTACACTTGCCTGCCGTTGCCAGGTGACAGAATGCACAGGTATAAAGCGGAGACGGCCGGATCATTATTGCAGCAGCCAGCAGGGCATAAGTTAAGGAGGGGAATGCCAGACCGGTGGTGGATGTTTGTATTAGTAAAAAATCAATTAGAAATAAATTTTCTGGTGGTGTCCACATCCCTTAGGACCGAAGGGACCACCCAGTCCTTGATAACTTCAAGTCCACAACAGGGGAGAGGGAAGGATCTGACACTAGGGGGAAAGGACTAACAGCATTGTACGACCAGAGTATAATACATTGATACTTTTAATTCATAATGAACAAAAACCCCCAGTTTTTCAAGGATCACAGAACTCATAGCTCCTATAGAAAACATGTAAAAGTCATCTGCTCATTCAGCCCATCTGGGGCCAAGGATCCGAACCTAAAGATCCATTCTGTTTCTCTCTGTAGTATACTCCGGTCATGGTTGCCTCCCCTCGGGCCGGTTTTAACCACCTCCATTATCCTGAAGGACAGTTGTTTAAGATCACCCCCATGTACCATGTTCAAGTGTCGCGCCAAAGGGGTATCTCTACACTTCCGAATGTCCCCTAAATGGTCACCCACACGGCGTCTGAACTCCCTGATAGTCTTCCCCACGTAGTCTAGTCCACATGCACACGTGGCTACGTAGATCACACCAGACGTTTTGCAATTGGCAAAGTCACGCAGGAAGAAAGTTCTACCGTTGGCCGCACTTCTAACTGACTTGCATGGTGCCATGTGTCCACAAAAGGAACAGTCACCACATCTGTAGAGCCCTATAGGTCTACTCCCCAACCAGGTGGATCCGTTGGTTAGTGCCCTATAGTGGCTATGCACAAGTCTGTCTTTTAGCGACCTCCCTCTCCTATATGTGACGCTGGGTGATGAAGAAACACTCCCCCTCAAATCGGGGTCCGAAGTTAGGATATCCCAGTATCTGCGCAACACTGTCATGATTTTCCTATTCTGGCAATCAAAGGTCCCAATGAGCCTGGTCACACCCGAGTCTTCTTTTGGGCGTTTACCACACTTAAGTAGCAGAGCCTCACGATTCTGCTGCTCAGCATGCGTGCGTGCTGCCTGTAACACAGGATGTGGGTATCCTCGTTGCACAAAGCGTCTTGTCAGATCGTCAGCCTGAAACCGAAAGTCTGACATCCCTGAACAGTTCCTTCTCAGTCTTAGATATTGCCCCTTTGGAATGCCCTTCTTCAGGGGTGCCGGATGATGGCTCTCCCACCTTAGCAGGCTATTGGTCGATGTTGGTTTTCGATAGGTCTTGGTAGATATAGACCCATCTCCCTCCTTATAAATATATACATCAAGAAAGGGGAGTCCTGAAGGGTTGCTCTCAGATGTAAACTGGAGTCCGATATCATTACGGTTCAGACACTTTACGAATTCCGCAAAACTCCCATCGGGGCCAGACCATAACAGAAACACGTCATCAATGTATCTGGCCCAGCGGGTAATATGAGGTTCCCACCAGTTCGTGCCATCCTTAAACACAATGGTTTTCTCCCACCAGCCCAGGAAGAGATTGACGTACGACGGGGCGCAGGAGCTCCCCATCGCCGTCCCCCTGAGCTGGTGGAAGTACTTCCTATCGAAAAGAAATGTGTTATGATGAAGCACAAATCTTCATAGATCAATTACAAAAGTATTGTGACTATGGCATATAGTCGTTCTTGTGTTGAGGTAGTACTCCACAGCACGCACTCCCAGATTGTGAGGAATACTACTATATAATGCCTCAACGTCGATTGAGGCCAGTATGGTATCCTGCCCAATGTGGACCCAATCAAGTTTTTTCAACAAATCTGCGGTGTCCCTCGTATAGGACGAGAGGCTTGTCACGAACGGGCGCAGAATAGTGTTCACGTAGATACCTGCGTTCTGAGTACAGGAGTCTACACCGGAGACAATTGGTCTCCCCTTCAAGACCTCCAACCCCTTATGCACCTTAGGAAGGGCATCAAAGGTCGGGGTCACAGGATGGACCGGATTGATGAAATCAAATTCACCTTTTGTAATAAGGCCTCCTTCCCTGGCATACTCTAGAATGACCAACAGTTCTGCCAAAGGGCGGAAAAAAGCAGCTGCTGCTACAGAGGTACCACAACGTCTGTTTGTTTGGGTTTGAGTCATCATCTGACTTAACAGCCTTCAATACATGTTGATTTATTTATCCTAGCACACACATTTTAGTCATAAGGTACAATGTGGCCAAACACCTTCCGTTGCATATGTGTGTTCATCTGCAGTTTAACACACACTACTTTGTGTTGTTAATTTTTGGCTTTATCTGACTGTAGGACTATGTGGAACCTGCTGGTAAAAAATCCAAGAGGAAGTTTACAAGACTAAGAATCGACAACCAGGTGCTGATTCATCTTGTTGAGAAGCAGCCCTCTCTCTGGACTGGATGAACTTTTTCAGTTCTTGCGTACCTGACCTCATTGAAATGCCACCACAGGACCGATTACATTTTAAGGGGGAATTTAACAACCTCGTCCAGAAGTACTGCATTAAGTACCCCATTAATGTTACCCTGGTGTGTGATGATGTGTCAGGTGAGGGTGATTGATGTCATCAGCCTAGGGCGACCATGGATACCCAGTTCGTGGCATGTTGCCACATACCTTAATTCTGTAGCTTATTCTCGGCCATGTTGGCTTTGACACGTGTTATTTATTATCTTGGCCAAACCAGGCTCGATGTTATGTTGGCCGCATCATTGCTCCATGTGAGCCGATGTTTATTTTGTCCAGTTTATGTGACGCCATTAAAATTCTTTATATACCTGGTCAAGCTGCATTTCAACTCTTGATGTTTTTTAAACTATTCCTTACACAAATGTAATGTGTTTATTCGAATGTTAACATATGGCTAATGACAAGGTTACATGCCGTATCTCCATAGGGGGTATGTCTACATATGTTCACACTTCACACCAGCCACATTGCATGAGGACATGTGAGCAAACCAAATATTTACCACAAACACCTCCCATGCCGCAAGTTAACATGACTGTGTCCATTACATTAAGCAAGGGGCTGTAACTTAATGTGCTCAGGTGTTGACACCATACAGAATAAGCCATACTTTAAACATTATGGTACCTTTACACGCAGCCACAGAAAGGTAGAAACACAATAGTGCCTGTTGTCATGAAAACAGCTTGAAGTGGGTGTGTGTAATTCAGGTATCTGCAAGACACATGAACAAAATCTGGAATTACACACAGCCACTTAAAGGTGTTTTCATGCCAACAGGCACAATTGTGTCAGATGCCTGTTGGTTTCAACCTTCCTGTGGCTGCGTGTAAAGGTACCATTAAAGGGAACCTGTCACCCGATTTTAAGCTCCTACACTATCTCTAGCTGTCCCTACACCTTCCTAGCAGCTCCCTATCTCTCCCTTTCTTATCTAAAGTGTCCCTATTAAAGAAGTGTAAAATAAGATTAAACTTACTGCAGTCCCCGTAGTTAGGGGACTGGGTAGGCGTGGCCTCTGTTCCTTCCTCACTCCTCCGTGTGGAAATGCACGCCCCGCTGGGCGGCATTATTGTGGGTCCTCTCTGCCCCCATTAACATTAATCCTCCGCCCTCTACACCTCTTTGCACCGGCCGGGCGTCACATCCGGCGCGGTGCATTATGGGCCGTCACGTGATCTGCCCTAGTGCATTCTGGGTCCGATCACGTGATCGGCCCCAGTGCATTATGGGCTTGATCACGTGATCGGCCCCGGCTCCGCGCATGCGCAATGCGCTTATTGAAGCCGGGGCCGATCACGTGATCAAGCCCATAATGCACTGGGGCCGATCACGTGATCGGACCCAGAATGCACTAGGGCAGATCACGTGACGGCCCATAATGCACCGCGCCGGATGTGACGCCCGGCCGGTGCAAAGAGGTGTAGAGGGCGGAGGATTAATGTTAATGGGGGCAGAGAGGACCCACAATAATGCCGCCCAGCGGGGCGTGCATTTCCACACGGAGGAGTGAGGAAGGAACAGAGGCCACGCCTACCCAGTCCCCTAACTACGGGGACTGCAGTAAGTTTAATCTTATTTTACACTTCTTTAATAGGGACACTTTAGATAAGAAAGGGAGAGATAGGGAGCTGCTAGGAAGGTGTAGGGACAGCTAGAGATAGTGTAGGAGCTTAAAATCGGGTGACAGGTTCCCTTTAAGGCTGGATTCCAAACACGGTAGCCTTGGATCAGGCCCTGTGTGGTTGACGACAGGCCGGGGTCGAATCCCACCTAGGTGTGAAGCCACACAACCCAAATTGTGTGTTTCGGCCAACACATGTGATCATGGCCACACATACAAATGCTATGTGAGGAGGATAAACTCTCCAGAAACACCCATAACTTACACGTACTGGTCTGAACACTGTAATGTTTTGGTCCTCACACTGCAATTTCAAACACATACAAGAGAGTAAAAAATAAACACAAGGGATCAGACATCTTTATTTTGGACAAATAGAAACAGCACATAGCTGACTAAAGGATGCAGTGGTCCAAAGAAAACACAAACGCCAAAAATAAGGAATTGTGGTTACACTTGATCACTTTGTGGGGAAAGGTCTCCTTAAACATGAGATTGACGGGCTGCCTCAGTCATGAAGTAAGTAGCAAATTGGTCCCTTACAGTAATGGCGGCAAGAGGGACCCGCACACTGGGCTGTTGTATGGGTAATAAAGAAGAAGACCACTGAGTGGGGTCCACATTGGTCACTTCTTGATTAATGACAAAGTTGTGTAGACAGGTACAGGCTTTGATGACACTGTCAACATTCTGTGGATGCAGCTGAATGGTGGTCAAAAGCATACGCCACTTTGCTGCCAGTATGCCAAACGCACACTCTACATACTGACGTGCCCGGCTTAACCTCATATTGAAGTTCCGCCGTGCAGCCGTGAGTGTGCGGCTGGCATACGGCTTCAGTAGATTCATGTGAAGCTGGAATGCCTCATCTGCAACCACTACATGTGGCACACAGGGTGAGCTGGTGCCAGGCAAAGGACAAGGTTGCAGCAGATTTAAGCGGCCACTATAAAGGGCTCGCCCCATCACACTGTCCTTGAACACCTGAGAGTCATTTGTGCGGCTGTATGCCCCAATGTCGACCGATATGAATCTCCCCCTGGAGTCCGCAATTGCCATGAGGACAATTGAAAAATAATGTTTATAGTTGAAATACAGTGAGGCGCTGTGTGGGGGCTTGCAAATTCTTATGTGTTTCGAGTGCTCCGACACAGTTTGGAAACTGAGCTTTTTCACCAAATGACAGCGCACTTGCCATCCACGTGTTGTTGTTCGGTTGTGGCATTACCAAAGGCTGTAGCTTCTCCCACAACACCTCACAGATCTCTGGAATGAAGTGGGTGATGGTTGAGCGTCCAATTCTGAATTGGTAATGCAGGGAGGCATATGACTCCCCTGTTGCAAGGAACCTGTTAAACAGAACAACCACACCATTAGTTTGATGTCAAAAAGACTACAGCAAAATACATGTGATCAAAAAAAGGCTTGGAAGAACACCTTAGCAACATGGCTGAAAATGTTTTTCTAGAATGTACAGGGAATGTGAGATTGTAGCCAAACTACTAACAGACGTCCATTCAAATTTGAAGGTAGAGACACTTGATTAGTGATATGCTACCAACATCATATCCAGGCCACTGACTTCTACATTCATCAACAAACAACACTCATGTAGCAGCACACTGTAAAGCCACGTGCACACGCTGACTATTTGGTGATTTGGAAAGCTAAGTATTTGTATGGCAACCCACGAGTGGGTGCCAAATACAGAAGTGGTGACGATGTTTCGATTACAGTTTTCCTATGATTGCTCCACTCCTGGTTTGGTCTACAAATCCACAGGGCAAAAACACAGCAAAGAATCAGCGTGTGCACAAGGCCTTATATGTGGCTTGGCCATGTGCCTTTGAAAAGGGTAATGCAGACACTATGCAAACACAATCAGTGTGTCATTTGGCAACCAGCCAAGAATGTCCAAAAACCCTATCACACCCAGTCATGTGTTGGTGAGCCCTAACTGTGGGTGTCCAAATGCACCAATGTGGCAAATAAACCCATGGTTACCCTGCTGACAAGTGAAGTGTCTGGTTGACAAACCCTCTTTCTTGGCCGTGTTGGGCAGCTGACCATGAAACGGCAAATTAGGTGCGGCTTGTGCACCTTCTTGCTGTTGGTGCCTGCTCAGCAAGATCTGGAACTGGCCCTTGGCGAGGAACGCAATGAAGAAGGCAAGAGACACATACAATAATGGCATGTAAGGCAGATGACCTTGAATAAACAATGATTAACACATCCACACAACTATGTTCTGTTGCCTTGGATGCATCACTCAGCTTTGGCCCAAAATAAATTAAGCTCAGGGACCCTCTTCACGGTCGCTCACGTCCCACAAGTCCAAGCTCATATGTTTGCAACATATGTCTATTTCATATCTCAATTCACCAACAAAGGACATTACAATCAGCACGCAAAAACTCACCCAAAGATCTGCCAGATCAATATCCTTTTCCTTCAGCGGTATATTGCCAGCTTCCCTGGGAGCCAAAACAGGTGTCATTATACCGGTATAATGCTGCAGTATAATTACACCTGGTTTGGCTTCAAGGGAAGCTGGCAATCTACTGGTGACTGAAATGGCTATTTACCTGGCAGATCTTGGATTGATTTTTGCCGTGGTGATTAAAATGTCCTTGGGGGGTGAATCTATACATCACTAAACAACAATATGTGGCAATTACAAGGCCAGCCGCTAACACACCACCTCACACTACATTGTCCATGAACACAGTCAGGACACCTCATGACACATCCACAAACCCTGTGCAAGAAACACCATAATGAAGTTCATGTGAGGAAAAAAAAAACCTCCAAACACATGTGTTGTGTGTGGGCAGGCAAGAAGGCAGCTGGGAAAACATACTTACCGCAATGTGACCACCAGTCTCTCCACTGGGGAAATGGCAGGACGCCAACGCGTATCCAGCCGGGTGATGTGTGGGCCCACCAGCTCCAGCAGCTGATCGAACGCCTCCACAGACATCCTGAGGTACCTGTGGAATTTATCCGGGAAGAGCCGCAGTTGAGGGAAAAGAACATGGAAGGCACCATGCTGTGGCCGCAACAAGTTCACCTCATGAATCCAGACTCTGGAACGGCGTGCTTGGCGCAACTGTCGCCGCCGTGCAGCCACATATCTTAGCTGAAGGAGGAGGACATCAATCTCAAGATGACGATCCATCAGGACAGCAGGAATGTGTCTGATACAAAGTTACCAAAAGGAAGGTGGTCACACCCCCTACTTTAGCCGCCCTTTTTATTGGCTGAAGGGTGTGGCCAGTAATGAATATTTATGAAGTACCCATAACACTAGGGATCATTTCAGGAAAGGAACATAATTTGTAAAAACTGATCCGTTAACGGATGCTACACATGATACACCATCCGTTAACACATGCGTTTTTTAAAACATATAATGGTCTCCAATGG
Organism: Allobates femoralis; assembly: GCA_033576535.1. Classification (NCBI taxonomy): domain Eukaryota; kingdom Metazoa; phylum Chordata; class Amphibia; order Anura; family Aromobatidae; genus Allobates; species Allobates femoralis. The sequence continues at coordinate 64,635,037 of JARQOC010000005.1, forward strand.
ACACTGTATGCCTCCCCACACCTACCAATCCGTTTTTGGAAGGGGTTCAGATAGCCAATCCGTTTTTTCGAACACTTCCTAAAACGGATTGCTATGTGTGACCCCAGCCATACTGACGAAAAAAGAGGGGGGGGGGGACAAGAGGCGCAATAGTGCCCCTATCACTAGACACTAGCTTTTGCAACGGTGAGAAAGAATGCTCCACTCACCTATTCCAGTTGTGAGACCCACAACTGGTTTGTAGACCTGGTTGGATAAATATCCTGATGGCTGCTGCTGGACTTCCACCGGTCTCCACACGAGGAGACGAAATCAGATGCTTGGGGAAGAAAGGTGTACCACAGTCCGCGCTGCTAGTGTGCCTCACTTCAAAGAACACGAGTAGACGATGTCCAAATCAAACCTCCTTTATTCTCCTACGCGTTTCAGTGCCCTCCTGGCTCCTTCATCAGGGATACCTCCACCCCTCCAAACACCTCTTATTTATAACAACATTCATTATCACAATTAGTGGGTGTTCCCAGTCATGTGACCTCAAAAACGTCATCAAGACAGGGAGGATACTACATTTTGGCGCAATTTATCACAAACACCTTATAAATACATCTGAATACAAATACAATATCACTCAGAAGATCTAAAAAATCCGGTTAGTAAAATCATACAAAAACTTTGAGAAAAATCAAGCGGAAAAGCTCCTAAAACCGCATAGAAAGCCCATGCAGAGGCAAGCAAAAAATAAATATGACATCTCCCAACTTCCCAAGGGATAGAACCCATAATGCTCGGGTGTCCACTTGAATAAGTGTGCTTTCATCACTCTGTGCTATCTAGGGCTTACATGTATATGACCACCATGAATTGAACTTGTCTTAAATTGCACTAAATATTGTTCTGTTTGTTTTCCAGGTGCGACCCAAGCAGAAAAAAGGACAAGATTTGACATAAAACTACTTACCGTATATACTCGCGTATAAGCCGAGTTTTTCAGCCCAAAAATTGGGCTGAAAAGTTACCCCCTCGGCTTATACGCGAGTCACTATACGGGCGCCCCCCCCCCCAGAGGTATACAGGCCCCCCCCGTGCTCCTTAAACCTGTAAAGGAAGAGGATTATACTTATCGCTGTCCGGCTGCCGTCCCCGCTCTCCATCGCGCTCCTCCATCTGCATCGCGCTCCTCCATCTTCCGGCTTCCTGTCGGCACCGACAATGACGTCATTGTCGGCGCAGAACACAGGAAGTCGGAAGCCGGAAGATGGAGGAGCGCGATGCAGATGGAGGAGCGCGATGGAGAGCGGGGACGGCAGCCGGACAGCGATAAGTATAATCCTCTTCCTTTACAGGTTTAAGGAGCACGGGGGGGCCTGTATACCTCTGGGGGGGGGGGGGGGCTGTATACCTCGGGCTGCTGCTGCATATAACATGGGGCTGCTGTATAACATGGGGCTGCTGTATATAAAATGGGGCTGCTGCTGTATAACATGGGGCTGCTGCTGTATAACATGGGGCTGCTGTATATAAAATGGGGCTGCTGCTGTATAACATGGGGCTGCTGCTGTATAACATGGGGCTGCTGTATATAAAATGGGGCTGCTGCTGTATAACATGGGGCTGCTGCTGTATAACATGGGGCTGCTGCTGTATATAAAATGGGGCTGCTGCTGTATAACATGGGGCTGCTGTATATAAAATGGGGCTGCTGCTGTATAACATGGGGCTGCTGCTGTATAACATGGGGCTGCTGCTGTATAACATGGGGCTGCTGCTGTATATAAAATGGGGCTGCTGCTGTATATAAAATGGGGCTGCTGCTGTATATAAAATGGGGCTGCTGCTGTATATAAAATGGGGCTGCTGCTGTATATAACATGGGGCTGCTGCTGTGTATAACATGGGGCTGCTGCTGTGTATAACATGGGGCTGCTGCTGTGTATAACATGGGGCTGCTGTATATAACATGGGACTGCTGCTGTGTATAACATGGGGCTGCTGCTGTGTATACCATGGGGCTGATGCTGCTGTGTATACCATGGGGCTGCTGCTGTATATACCCTGGGGCTGCTGCTGTATATACCCTGGGGCTGCTGCTGTATATACCCTGGGGGCTGCTGCTGTTTATACCACTGAGGCTGCTGCTGTATATACCTCTGGGGCTGCTGTATACTACCACTGGGGCTGCTGTATATACCTCTGGGGCTGCTGTATACTAACTACTGGGCTGCTGCTGTATATACCACTGGGGCTGCTGCTGTATACCTCAGGGGCTGCTGTATACCACACTGCTGAGGGCTGTATACCTGTGCTGGGGTCCACCCTCGGCTTATACACGAGTCAATAGTTTTTCCCAGATTTTGGGGGCCAAAGTAGGGGGGTCGGCTTATACACGGGTCGGCTTATACACGAGTATATACGGTACATAATACCTGTTAATAAATTTATTCATAAAAATTTTTTTTAAAAAAATAAAAGAATGTGTATAAAAAATGTAAGAGAATAAATATATGAAGATTAAAGATCAAAATTTATTAAAATAGTTTAGTATATAATTTAATAAAAGCTATAAAAATCATTCAGTGTGCTCTTCCTTTGACCGAGGTCCAGCAAAAAATAATGTGGGAAGGAGGGCTTAGATGAGTGCCAGGAATGTCTATTATTTTCTCCCAAGTGTGTGGAGCCTCAGAGGAGAAGACTGAACACCAAGCCAAAAATTACTGAGTTCTATCCCAACTCAGGGAAGTACCCGGTTTGACAAGCTGGGCTATACAAGTGTACGACACACATTTCAACTAACATATTCATATGCACAAAATATATAGACAGACTGTGATTTTGCTATTATATGGTGCAATATCTATAATCGTCCACAAGGTGGCATCTACCAGGATATTGTCGTCATAGTGATGCGAGAGACAGAAGACTGGTACCTAACTACAGAAGCTCTATTTGTCCGCCAGCAGGGGCGCTCAACCAAAGCGTTAATATAGGAAAAAAGAAGAATTGAGCAGAAAAAAAGGAGAAAGGTTTGCTCCTACCGTGTCTTGAATAAAAGGAATAGTATGTGCTTGATAAAAGTGAACAAAGGGAAATATATATGTATATACTATTCTGGTGCAAAAGTGTGATATTTGCAACCAAATTAAGTGTAGTGGCTATGATAGAAACTAGTGAATAGTGCCAAATAACTCCAGTGAGTGCAATATCTTTGCCACAAGTGATGTTTAACAGTGAAATCGAATATATTGATAGATATTATATTAGTTCAGAGACCAAATTGAGTCCTCTGGGTTTCAGTGTGCCCAATTTAAATATCCAAAATTTCTCTCTTTTTTGTAACATCTCAAACCTATTAGAGGTATGTGCTCCTATGTGGTCAATAGGGGTGATTCCTATTAGTGTGTGGTCTCTATTGTGGTGTGTGTCAAAGTGATAGGATACACCATGTGTTTTAAAAGCATTTTTCACATTGGATCGGTGTTTATTTAATCGCTCGTGGAGAGGTCTGATTGTCCTCCCACATACTGCAGATTACAAGGGCATTCCAGTAAATAGATTATATATCTCGTAGTGCAGGTCATATGATGTTTTATTTGAAAGGTTTCCTTATTACTGGAGGATGTAAAAGAGGTTCTCTGTTGGATGCTTCTGCAGCATAAGCATCTTTTTCTCCCACATCTCTTGGTTCCTCTCTGTTGTATCCCTGATGAAGGTGCCAGGAGGGCAAAGGAGGTTTGATTTGGACATCGTCTACTCGTGTTCTTTGAAGTGAGGCACATTGGCAGCGCGGACTGTGGTACACCTTTCTTCCCCAAGCATCTAATACCTAAGGTAGGTGACACCCTCCGGTTTATCACCGCAGTTACATTTTGGTTTCAATCAGTCTTTACTATATTTTCTAAGCAGTTCTCAACCTATAACTCGTGGTGAGAATATATTGATCACATCCTATCTCCCCACTCCTTAACCCACCCTCCTATCCCCCCCCCCTTTTTCCTCCTCACCCAACTTCTCCTTTCCTCCACTCCCTCTCTTTCTTCCCTTTTAACTTCCCCCCACATCCCCCCCTTTTTTTTTTCTTCCTCCTCCCTCAGGTGATAGCCAGTGGCCAGCATCCAGTCAATAGCAAGGATAACACACCCAAGCATCTGAGAATTGCGCTGTGGATCCATCAACGTCAGGGGCTTACACAGCCCGGGTAAGAGATCTATACTCACTAATCTCTTGAAAAGGGAACATATTCATACAGACTTTCTCCAAGAGACCCATCTCAGTTCACTCAGGCCATTTAAGATCACCAGTCACTGGTTTCCAGTCGCATATCACAGTCACTCGCCTGATCCGAGGTCTCGGGGCTCCAGGATCCTTGTCTCCCACTCTATGCCTTGGGAATTCATAGACTCTCACTCTGACCAACAGGGGAGAATGTTATTGGTCAAGGGTAAGATTGCATCACGGCTTTTCACCTTGGTGTCCCTATACCTCCCCAATACGAACCAGGGGACAGTCTTGACAAATTTTCTGGAGCGAACTGGAGAATTCGCTGAGGGCATGCTGATACTGGGGGGTGCCTTTAACGTCGCTTTGGACACGGACTTAGACACCTCTTCCGGTTCCTGCGCCAACTCATTAGTGGCATTACACAGACTCCAGCGGCTACTACACAAACACCAACTGATAGACACCTGGAGGCTGCTTCATCCAACAGATAAAGATTATTCCTTTTATTCTCCAGTGCATGACTCCTACTCTAGACTTGATTATTTATTTGTGTGCCACAAAGACCTGTCTCTTATGCAAAAATGAGGTGGTAGGCTCTATTACCTTCTCGGACCACGCTCTTTGCACTATTTCAGTTTCCATGCCAATATCGGTTTCTCGACAATAGCAATGGAAACTAAATGCCTCACTTCTGAAGGACTCGACAACCTCTGGGGAAGTAACGCAAACATTGAAGGATTACTTTTTGAAAACTTGACCCCCGAGACCTCTCTAACCACTCTATGGGAGGTTCATAAATGTGTTATTCGGGGAATACTCATTAAGCATGGAGCAAGGCTAAAGAAGGAAAGAGACCTAGAGATGTCCTCCCTGCTCACTCAGTTGAGAAATTTCGAGACGATACATAAAAAACCTTTAAAGGAAATTGGTATTGTCCTCTGCAGAGTTTGTAAGGAGCTCCGTTATCGGCTGAATAAAAGGGCTAAACGCTGGCTAGCAAAATGTAGGCTGCAGTTTTATGAATTTGGAAACAAGACGGGCAGACTACTGGCTGAGGCTTTGCCAGGCAAAGGGCTAGAACATTCGTCTCGAGTATAGGAGACTCGGCAAAGAAAAAAATCGCACAACACTCCAGTGCAATTGCTGAAGCTTTTAGAGGGTTTTATGCTGCATTTTATAATGTAGACAGCAGTAATCCCTTAACGCTTTCTGAAACCTTTCTCCCGAAAATTAAAGATTACCTTGATTTGGACAAACTTCCCAAATTAAGCCCCGCAAATAACACAAGCCTGGACCATCCTATTACCAAACAGGAGAAAACTATGGCCATTACAGCTGCCAAAAATGGGAAGGTTCCTGGTCTGGACGGTCTCTCGTCAGCCTATTAAGAAAAATGAAAAGAACAACTGACCCCCCACCTACTCGGGTTCTTTAATGATATGAAAAGCAGACATCACCCCCATGCAGACTTGCTGAGGGTCCATATCTCTGTAATCTCCAAATCATACAAAGATCCAGCTCAATGTGCTAGCTACCGCCCAATTTTGCTCTTAAATGAGGGCATTAAATTATTTGCAAAGATCATCGCTACAAGACTGGCCTCCCTGCTCCCTGGGGTGATTCAACCGGACCAGGCAGGTTTTATGATGGGAAGAGAGGCTCGGGACAATGACACTAAAGTGGTCAACTTGATTTACCGGGCCAGGTGTAGGGGAGTCCCCTCACTTCTACTCTCCACGGATGCTGAAAAGGCTTTCAATAGAGTCAATTGGATCTTTATGAGGGAGACTCTTCTGCGCCTAGGTCTGGGGATCAACATGATGTGGTGGATCATGTCTTTGTACTTAATCCCATCAGCCAGGGTCTGGGTGAACAGCTACCTGTCACTGCCTTTTGATATACACAATGGCACACGACAGGGATGTCCCCTCTCACCTCTCATCTTTGTCCTCATACTTGAACCATTTCTCAGAAGGATCCGGGCTAACATTAATATCTCTGAGATATCAATTGGAAAAGACACACAAAGTGTCAGCATAAACAGATGACCTTCTGTTTTTTATTACTTAACCTAGTGTATCACTCCCCAACTTAATGAAAGAATTCCAAACCTCATAACTTTCTAACTTTAAAATTAATTACGCTAAATCAGAGGTCTTGAAATGTCAATGTGCCACAAACCAAAACCACCGATCTAAAATCATCCTTTAGCTTTAAATGGAGCAATCAGCTGATTGGCTACTTGGGGGTCAGGTTGACTGCAAAATTAGAGAACCTTTATAAGACAAATTTCCCAACCCTCCTATCTACAATTCAAAGTGTCTGTGACAGGTGGACCAAAACCTCCTTATCCTGGTTTGGACGATATCATATCTTTAAGATGAATGTCCTTCCTTAAATTTTTCATTATAGCAGCTAGGGCATGTATCCGTGCACTCTGTGGTAAAACCTTACCGCCAACGATCTCCCAATGGGTGCGCAAAGTCAATGAACTGATGTACATGGAGGATTTGACTGCCTCTATAAATGACCCTTACACAAGGTTCTGATGTATCTGGGCAAACTGGATGGACTTCCAGCAAACGGATAAATATAAATCCACTAGAAATAGGCCCACTGCTATTGCATCGGGAGTGCGGTGAAATGAACATTGTACAGGTTCAGTAGTCTATGATGTATACAGCACATTACCTGCAGCTGAGACAGACACATACAGCAATTGCACCAAAGCTCTCACTGACTACTTCAATCCCAAACAAAATAACAGATATAAAAGATACAAATTCAGAATTGCTAAGCAGCTCTCAGAAGAATCCATAGACACCTATGTCACCCGGCTGAGAGAACTGGCACATGGATGTGCATTCACTGATGTAGATGATGAAATTGTAACCCAAGTAATTGTCACCTGCTCATCCAAAAAAATAAGGCGCAAAGCTCTTCAGCAGGATCTCTCTCTACATGATTTACTCAAAATGGCCCGTGCTATAGAAACAGCAGATCATCAGGCTACTGCAATGGAGAGTGGGGATAATTTACATGTGCATAATCTCAAGCATAAAAGTACATAAAAGAGAAGCAAACCCCTAAACAGAGGTAATGCTATAGATGTGGACGGGATTTCCCTCACCACCTGAACAAATGTCCAGCTATAGGACAGATATGCAGTAAATGTGGAAAAGGGAATCATTTTGCAGCTGTCTGCAGGTCAGCACACTACAAGTCTTCTCTGCCTCTGACAAAGCCCGCAAATGTAAAAATGATAAATCAGGACACAGAAGAAATATCTGGGTGGAAAACTATGTGTTCACCTCTGCCACTGGCTCAGTTCAGTCTCCCTGCATCACACTTCCAATCTGCAACACCAATATCACCTTTACAATAGATACGGGTGCCTCAGTGGATATTATAGACAGCACTGCATATGAACAATTGAAAAATAAGCCAGTTTTACAGCAAGTGAACACAAAAATCTTCCCATATGGATCTACAACACCTCTAGCTACAAGAAGACAATTTGACACAGAAATCAGCTATAAAGAAAACAGGCATAAAACCACTTTTCACACATTACAAGGATCGGGAGGCTGTCTTCTCAGCTATCACACTGCATTGAAGCTAGGTCTCATCCAGATTATTCATACCATAACTGACCCGGCAGATATGGATGTACAGGCAATGGTAAACAGTTTTCCCTACTTATTTAGTGGTTTGGGGAAATTAAAGGACTCTCAAGTACATCTTCATGTAGTGTTCGTCCGGTAGCCCGACCACATAGACGCATTCCTTTTCACCTGAGAAAGAAGGTAGTAAAAGAACTTCAATTCCTCATGGATGAGGACGTCATTGAGACGGTTACTGGTCCCACTCCGTGGATCTCTCCACTTGTGGTAGTTCCAAAACCAAAGACTCCTGAGCAGGTGAGACTGTGTGTTGACATGGGCCTACCCAACACCGCTATCCAGAGAGAAAGACATATCTCACCCACGATTGATGACATCTTTCATTTATTAAATGGAGCGACCGTCTTTTCAAAGCTCGACCTCAATAAAGGCTATCACCAATTAGAACTGAGTCCAGAATCCAGATACTTAATAACATTTTCCACACATGTGGGCCTCAGAAGATATAAAAGATTGACTTTTGGAGTCTGCTCAGCAGCAGAAATTTTTCAGGATGCGATAAGGAGCGTCATTCAACACGTTCCAAATGCCTTTAATTACAGTGATGACATACTGGTGTTTGGTAAAACTCAAGCTGAACATAATCGTGCTCTATACAACATCTTTGAATGCCTGCTCTCTGCTGGACTCACTTTAAACAAACAAAAGTTCGAATTTGATAGAAGTTCATTAGAGTTCTATGGTCACATCTTCTCGGCAAAAGGAGTACAACCTGACCCTAAGAAAGTAGAATCCATCAAAACAGCCTCAATTCCACAAACTGCCAGTGAAGTACGCTCTTTTCTTGGAATAGCAAGCTACTGTGCTAGATATATTCCAAATTTTTCAACTATCAGCAGTCCATTAAGAGAACTTACAAAGCAAAATTGTGTTTTTCAATGGTCCCAAGACTGTCAGACCTCTTTTGAAGCAATTAAAAATGAACTTTGCTCAACCACTACTATGGCTTATTTTGATCCGGCACTTCAAACCGAATTAATTGTGGACGCCAGTCCCGTGGGGCTGGGTGCTATCTTAGCACAATCTAAGGGTAATAAACAAGATCTTCACATCATTTCTTATTCAAGTAAAAGTTTAACAAGCACTGAAAAGAAATATTCACAACCTGAAAAAGAAAGCTTGGCAGTTGTCTGGGGATGTGAACACTTTCACTTATTTCTCTATGGAGCTCCCTTCACCATTGTCACCGATCATCAAGCACTCTTTACGATCTTTGGAAATCCCAAAGCTAAAATGCCTGCACGCATTGAAAGATGGGGTCTACGTCTACAGGACTATAACTACAAAATTATTCACAAACCTGGAAAATTCAGCAATCCTGCTGACTATCTTTCAAGACATCCTATGATTGATGCCTCACCTGAGCGATCCTCCATTGAAGAATACATACGCTTCATTACAGCTCATGCAGTGCCTAAAGCACTCTCCATTGATCACTTAGTGAATGCAACAACGAGTGACAAAACGCTATGTGCTTTAATACAAATCATACAAAATTGAAGGTGGCATGAAATCCAAAAAGAAAAATTTCCCGAGTCTGAGATTGATCTGAAGGAATTAAAACTATTCTCAAGTGTACGGGATGAATTATCAGTCACTGAAGAACACCTCATTCTTCGAGGCATCAAACTAGTTGTACCTAAGACTTTGCGCAACTTAGTCATACAGATCGCACATGAAGGTCATCTGGGAATTGTTGGTACTAAAAAATTACTTAGAGAAAAAGTGTGGTTCCCAAACATGGATCAATTGGTGGAAGAGAAGATTAGACATTGCTCCACCTGTCAATTCATTACTCCATCATCAAACTTCGAACCACTGCAAATGTCTCCGCTACCCACTGCTGTCTGGGAGGAAGTGGCAGTCGAGATATATGGACCATTACCCAATGGCCAGTACATTCTAGTAACAATTGATGAATATTGTAGATACCCTGTCATTTCTTTCATATCTTCAACATCTGCCACTAGTGTCATACCAGAACTGGATGACATATTCTCTGCATATGGCATCTCAAGAGTGGCTAAAACAGACAATGGACCTCCGTTCAATTGACATGTGTTTACACAATTTTCTGAATACTTGGGGTTCAGTCACAGGAAAATCATACCTTGCTGGCCGCAAGCCAATGGTATAGTAGAACGTTTCATGTGCACTATGGGGAAAAGAGTCAAGGCAGCGAGTCTGGAGCACACCCCACTGAAACAGTCATTATACAAATTCATGCGCAATTATCGCAATATGCCACATTCTACTACTAATGCTGCTCCAGCTCATCTAATGTTCAACAGAACTCCACGGATACGTATCCCTGATGTGACCAGTCATCCCTTACCAAGTGACTCCTCTGTGCGATCAGCAGACTCTTCTAGCAAACAAGCTATGAAACGTTATGCAGACAGAAGACGAAGGGCACAGCAAAGTGCCATCAAAAAAGGGGATGTTGTCGTCGTGCGTCAAAAACCAACCAACAAGACCTCAGCTACTTATAATCCTGTACAATACAATGTTACTGATAAGAAAGGCAGCATGGTCACAGCTGAGCGAAATGGACACTTCATAACTCGAAATTCATCACATTTTAAAATCATACTGCAAAATTATGGTAATGATCTTCCTCTGGTGGAAGACTTGGTACTCGATGGTGGAGAGGACCACCCGGAAGTGAACAATTCTTCAATAATGGACACACTCACTGAGCCTAGACGCTATCCAACACGAGAAAGGAGGGCTCCATCGCGGCTTATTGAAGAAGTATAAAAGAGAAAAGAACGAAAAACATACAGAGCTCTTTTTGGTTGTTGTGTTTTTTTTTGTTCTTGTCTGTGTTCCTTTTTTTCCTTCGGTGCCTGATTTGAATAGACTAAATAGGCCAAAACCGACATATATATTTATTGGACATTTTCATATTGTTACATTGTCAGTGTATTTCTTCTAAGTTGTAAAAAAAAAAAAAAAAAAAAAGGGGGGGATGATGTAATGTACAATAATTAGATCTGCCTCTTTAAGAAAGCTAGGTCTGGTGTATCATGGGTAAGGAGAAGAAGGAGGTGGGAAGTTAAGTTCTAGTTTCACTTTGTAGCATGCTGCTGAAAAGACAGTTCTGATATATGATGGAGAAAGATGGAAGACCAGAATAAAGTACAGTTAAAGTTTACTCTTATGAATGCCTCATATCGTGTGGATATTACAAGCGCCATGGAACCAATGGCGCTATATAAATAAATAATAATAATTTTTTTCTTCTATGTTCATGCCCAGCAGTGGTTTGGGTGGTGGGCCACTCTTTTGTTTATTCGACCCAAAAGAAAGCGGCTAGACGAAATTACACTGAGAACTTTTCTTTTCCAACTGAGAGCATTCAAGTATTCTGGCAAGGCGGCAGAGGACTTCAGTGCAATAAGCTATGTTCGGTTTTAGTTGAGTAATATGCTTCCCTCCCTCATCCAGATCTTATTATTTTGCATTTAGGGGGGAATGATGTAGGTAAAGTAAGGACCCTGGATTTGCTGAGCAGTATGAGGAAGGATATTTCTTGGACCAGATATCAGTTATGTAATTCCTCATTAATTTTTTTCTGAAATAATTCCTAGACTGCTTTGGCAAACCTCTGATATGTTTGTTTTTGTGAGAAAATCCGTAAGAGAGTAAATAGGGAAATCCAATATTTATGCTGGTGGACGGTTTTTCCTATAGGCACGCTGATCTAGAGGGGTTTCTTTCAGACCCTTATAGGTCCTATTCTGTTCATCTCTCAGAGGTGAGATTAGATATATTGAATATAGAGCTACAAAATGCTATTGAGATATAGCTGAGATACTCGGAGGTGGGAGGAGCATTTCTTGTGATGCGCCCAGTGGGTAAAATCACCCTTTAAGTCGGGCTGATTGTTTCTGAAATTTAGGAAGTTATTAATTTATTTATATTACAGTCAATTTTTTTATTCTGATTATTAACTTGTAATACATTTATTTATTTATTCAGTTTTGGTAATCTCATAATAAGCACCTCGGACATTACTTATACCATTACAAGTGTGATGTAATTTATTTTAAATGATTGGTTTTAAGTGGTGGGTAGGGGACGGAGTGGGCCCTGTACCCCATGAATTTCGGTTCCCCTGTTGCATTTTCACAACGATTTGTGCAGCAGAGACACAGTAATGCCACGTAGGAGGAGATACTGGAGGAAATAGAGATTTCATAATTCAGGTGATTTTAACCATTGCCTTTGAAATCCAAAAACTAAATATGTCAACTGAGCAACTATTACTCGCTACTTAAATATCAAATTATGAGAGGGTACCCAAAAGTAACATCTATTATCTTGCCTCCCCAGCCAGGTGAATATTCAGAGAACCCTTGTGAGTTAGGCTGATTTAAGATGGCGTTAGCCCTCGTACGTTCAGTTGCTCCATTGGGTCTTATGTCCAAAGCCCACAAGCTTCAATACAAATCAAACTTCCCTGTTAAATTTGCTTGATTTGCAAAAATCAAACCTTTGCAGATTCTCATTTCTAATTAGTTATAATAGTCACTAGTGTTATAATATCTGTGTAAATCTGGTGGTTTTGTTGCGGAGATATCGCCATGACAAACTGAATTTTTCTGATTGTTATTCCTAATTTTGGTTCCTTTGTTGGATTTTCACAAGGATTTGTACAGCAGAGAAACAGTAATGCCACATAGTAGGAGATACACGTTTCATTATTTCTGGTGATTTTAATCATTGCCTTTGAAATCCAAAAAGCAAATATCCCAACTGAACCACTCCCTATTACCCGCTACCTAAATCTCAAATTATGGAGCAGTATCCAAAAGTAACAGGTATTATCCTGCCTCTGCCGCTAGGTGAATAGTCAGAGAACCCTTGTGAGTTAGGCTGATTTAACATGGCATTGGCACTCGTACATTCAGTTGCTCCATTGGGGCTTATGCTCAAAGCACAACAAGCTTTAATACAAATTAAACTTCCCTGTTAGATTTGCATAATTTGCCAAATTTGAATCTTCACCGATTGAATCATATCTAATTAGTTATAGTAGTCATTAGAGTTACAATATCTGTGTAAACAGGGTGTTGTTGTGGAGATATCACCATGACATACGGAACCTTACTGATTGTGACACATAGAATTCTCAGCATGAAATCCTTCTTCATCAGCATCCTGGGGCCATTTCTCAGTGAGTAACTTGTCCTTCATTGACTTTTGGTTCATTTGTTGGATTTTCACAAGGATTTGCACAGCTGCGAAACAGTAATGCCACATAGAAGGAGATACAGGTTTCATAACTCAGGTGATTTTAACCATTACCTTTGGAATCCAAAAATCAAATATCCCGACTGAACCACTCCCTATTACCCGCTACCTAACTCTCAAATTATTGGGAAGTACCCAAAAGTAACAGGTAATAGCCTGCCTCCACCGCTAGGTGAATATTCAGACATCCTTTGCAAGTTAGGCTGATTGAACATGGTGTTTGCACTCGTACAGGCAGTCGCTCCATTGAGCCTTATGTCCAAAGCTCCACAAGGTTCAATACAAATCAAACTTCCCTGTTAAATTTGCATGATTTGCCAAAATTGAATCTTTGCTGATTCAATCATATCTAATTATAATAGTCACTAGTGTTATAATATCTATGTAAACTGGGTGTTATTGCGGAGATATCGCCAAGACAAAAGGAACCTTACTGATTGTGACATGAAATCTCAGTATAAAATCCTTCCACATCAGCATCCTGGGGCCATTTCTCAGTGAGAAACTTGTGCTTCATTAAATTTTGGTTCCCTTATTGGATTTTCACAAGGATTTGTACAGCAGAGACACAGTAATGCAATGAAGGAAGAGATACAGGAGGAGATGCAGGAGGAGATACAGGAGGAGATATAGGAGGAGATACAGGAGGAATTACAGGAGGAGATAAAGGAGGAATTACAGGAGGAGATACAGAATGAGATACAGGAGGAATTACAGGAGGAGATACAGGAGGAATTACAGGAGAAGATACAGGAGGAGATACAGTAGGAGATACAGGAGGAGATACAGAAGGAGATACAGGAGGAATTACAGGAGGAGATACAGGAGGAATTACAGGAGAAGATACAGGAGGAGATACAGTAGGAGATACAGGAGGAATTACAGAAGGAATTACAGGAGGAGATACAGGAGGAGATACAGGAGGAATTACAGAAGGAATTACAGGAGGAGATACAGGAGGAGATACAGGAGGAATTACAGAAGGAGATACAGGAGGCGATACAGGGGGAGATACAGAAGGAGATGCAGGTTTCATAATTCACACAATTTTAACCATTGCTTTTGAAATACAAAAAATCAAATATTCCAACTGAACCAATCCCTATTACACTCCATCTAAATCTCAAATTATGGGGGAGTACTCAAAAGTGACAGGTAATGTCCTTCTTGTGCCGCTTGGTGAATTTTCACAGATTAACCAATGCCTTTGAAATCCAAAAAACAAATATCCGATCTGAACCCCTCCCTATTACCCTCTACCTAAATCTCAAATTATGGAGGAGTACCCAAAATTGACAGGTAATAACTTGCCAGCTATAGCATATTGCATATTGCCCTTTATTAAAGGGGTTGTCTGGGCTTTTGCTATAATTCATATGTGTATGTATCTAGGCTGCAAAATATTGACAATTTGCAATATACATGCTGTCAACATTTTGAAGGATTACCTAGATATCACATATTTGCGGCAGCCAGGGAATGTCCAGGGGGCGTGTTTGTATTGGATCCTGCATGGAAGTGGGAAACTGGTCATTTCCTCCCAGTCTCCTACAAACATGCCCCCTCCCCCACTCTACACTATGTCCAGCCACCCCCAGGGCTCCAACAGCCTGCCCCAGCCCCTAATGTCACCACTCACCCCATTGTACACAGCAGTCCCCCCCTGCTCCACTGACACACTGTGCCCAATCCGCTACTGTGAAGGTGATTTGTCACACTGTGTCTGTCCAGTGGAAACCTCTGCATGTGTATGTGCTCACCCTGTGAGCTCTGTGTAGGGGAGCCGAAGTCCGCACTCCGCAGCCCAGGTATCTGCAGAGGAGCCTGGTGCTTCTCTATCCATAACTCCAGTACCACAGAGCACAGAGCCGGTGGAGCGGTCCTCTCGATACCGCTCCACCGCTCTATGGTACGAGAGGTATGCAGAGAAGCATCAGGCTCCACATGCCCATACCGTAGAGGGGTTCTCTCTATACCGCACCACCGGCTCTGTGCTCTATGTTACTGGAGGTATGGAGACAGAAGCATCGGGCTCCCCTGCAGAGTTCGGGGCTGCAGAATGCGGACCTTGGCTCCCCTGCCCAGAGCCCACAGGGTGGGCGCACACACATGTAGCAGTCCCCACTGCACTGAGACAGTGTGCTGAATCGCCTGCACAGTGTGTAAGTAGAGAAGGGGGGGACCGCTGTGTACAATGGGGTGGGTGGTGACATTAGGGGCTGGAATGGGCTGTAAGAGCCCTGGTGGTGGCTAGCCATACTGAGACTGAGGAGGGGACGGGCCTGCAGGATCCAGGGGGTGGCTGGGCATAGTGTAGAGTTGGGGAGGGGGCGTGTTTGTAGGAGACTGGGAAGAAACGACCAGTTTCCCATTTTCATGCAGACTCCAATACAAGCATGCCCCCTGGATGTTTCCTGGCTGCCGCAAATATGTGATATCTAGGCAATTCTGCAAAATGTTGACAGCATGTATATTGCAAATTGTCAACATTTTGCAGCCTAGATACACATATGAATTATAGAAACAAGCCCGGACAACCCCTTTAAGCCTTTTAATTAATCTGTACTTTTCTTACTTGCCTTTAGCTCAATGCATAGCTGAGAAAGCACCCTTTTTTGGTAGAAAACAAATTTTACTGCAGCGTCAATATCTCTGCCATATCCAGGAAAACAGTCATGTTTTTTGTATTCTGTGTGAAAAAAATGTCTCCATTCATTCTTTATTCATTGATGTCCAAGAATGTACATATGTCTCGGGTACATTTCCATATACCGTATATACTCGTGTATAAGCCGAGTTTTTCAGCCCAAAATTTGGGCTGAAAATTCCCCCCTCGGCTTATACACGGGTCATATACGGTGGTGGGGGCTGTGGAGGCTGGAGGAGGCAGGGGAGGCTGCTGTATGAGCGGCCCCGTCACGTGGGGCCGCTCATTATATATGCACTGCTTCCCCCTGTCAATCAGCGGCAGGGGGAAGCAGTTCATATAAGCCCCCCAAAAGCTGGCACTGTCCCCCCTTGTAAGAGCCCCCCCCGCTGCTTATACATTACCAGCCCGGTGTTCTGATCGGCGCCGCTCCTCGGTGCTGCGTCTTCATCCTCCCGTCCGCGCTGGCTGCATCCGGGTTCTCCGGCTGTCGCAGCGATATGACGTCATCGCGCGACGGCCGGAGAACCCGGATGCAGCCAGCGCGGACGGGAGGATGAAGACGCAGCACCGAGGAGCGGCGCCGATCAGAACACCGGGATGGTAATGTATAAGCAGCGGGGGGGGGGGCCCTTACAAGGGGGGACAGTGCCAGCTTTTGGGGGCTGTTGGTACCCCCAGGGGGCTGCTGGGTACCCCCTAGGGGCTGCTGGGTACCCCCTGGGGGCTGCTGGGTACCCCCAGGGGGCTGTTGGTACCCCAGGGGGCTGTTGGTACCCCCAGGGGGCTGCTGGGTACCCCCTGGGGGCTGCTATATGTACCCCTGGGGGCCTGCTGTATACCACTGGGGCTGCTGTATACTACCACTGGGGCTGCTGGGGCTCCTGTATACTACCACTGGGGCTGCTGGGGCTCCTGTATACTACCACTGGGGCTGCTGGGGCTCCTGTATACTACCACTGGGGCTGCTGGGGCTCCTGTATACTACCACTGGGGCTGCTGGGGCTCCTGTATACTACCACTGGGGCTGCTGGGGCTCCTGTATACTACCACTGGGGCTGCTGGGGAATCTGTATACTACCACTGGGGCTGCTGTATACTACCACTGGGGAGGCCTGTATACCACACTGCTGGGGGCTGTATACCTGTGCTGGGGTCCACCCTCGGCTTATACACGAGTCAATAGGTTTTTCCAGATTTTTGGGGCAAAAGTAGGGGGGTCGGCTTATACACGGGTCGGCTTATACACGAGTATATACGGTATATATCTATATATATCTATATATATATATATATATATATATATACAAATATATATTATATATCACATGTTCTTATTATAATGTGCAATTATCAATAAAGGCAAATTTTGCATGAAATTTTTGTTTTTAAGTGCATTTGCCTTGAAAGTGAGGTTAATTGGTTATTTCTATTTCCCCACTACTTATGGAGCTATAAGGTGCCAAAGTGTTTTGGTTTTTGACATCACCGACTGTGTTTATTTTGCAGGTTTTTGGCTGTCCAACATGGACATCAGATCAAGAGATTCACCCTAGATCTCACAAATTGATGGGATATACAGTATAAAGATGATATATTTACAGAGGACAAGCCGGAAACCGGTTTTACTTAGGATTTCATTAATACATTTAAATTCCTAACCAAGAATAGATTAAGAACATGGTGGAATAGTGCATCACTTGAAAAACATTTGTCTAAGAAAATGATCCCGTGAGGTCTACAGACTAGAGTGCTACCGACCTTCCATATTGAAGATAAGGTATGCAGGAGCAAATGGGAGGCCATTTATAATTTGTGTTCTAATTCAATGATTGAGCTACTGATTGTACATGATAAGAAAGCACTAGAATCCATAGAGGAAAAAATTGATTCAATGCTAAAAAAGATCAATAACAAAATGTCTACTACCCAATTGGAGAAGTTTAAAGCAGAGATGGATAATCTGGTTCAGTCATGGGAAAAACAAACTCAAGAAACAATGGTAAAGAAACTCAAAAGAGATATTCAAGACTATCAACTTGGAAAAATCTATAGGTGGCAAAACGTAAAGAAGAGAACACCAAGTATCACGGGATCAATCACGGGAACCTTGGTTTCATCTAAAGTTGTGGGCACCAATAAAGAGACGACTCCACGTTCATATCCATTGAGAAGGAATAACAAAGGTGGAGGTGCAAAGGAAAGCAGAGCAACCCGACAACACCACTTCAGGTAATAAATGTATCAAAAATTGAACTGTCTACATTTAGAGGTTTTGGGGTTGGGACTCACCTTCTCACCTTCTTAAACATTTGATGTATTCACAGTAGTAACGAATTTGAACCTCTTAGCCTTAAAGCTCATGTTCAAGAAAATCTGTGGGACACCTCAACAACATCAGGTGATGGAGGAGGAAGAAGAGCAACCAGCAAGTACAGTATTGGAGAAAATTGAGGAAGGGGTATTGCCTACAGGGGTGAGTATTGAAATGGAGAATTTTGTATTCAATGGTATGACTTCTTTTTCCCTGTATTATATTCAATATTAAAAAGATTTAAACAAAAAGAAACTCGTAAGACTTGTCAGCTGATGCTACCATTTACCTAACATCACACTTCCATAGATATCTATTGTAAGTTGATTATATTTGTTTTATTTGTTTCTCAGGAATCGTTCCTTCAGGTACTGTGTCATTTTGGACCAGTAACAGAAGTCTACTGATGAGAACAGCGCAGTACATTTATTCAGTGTGGTCCAGTCTTCAGGATATTGATGTCCTTGTTTATAATGAGGACAATCAGCCACAACATACAGAGCTGGACTCAGGTGCTGCAGCCTCAACCTCCAACAACCAGAACAAAAGCCAGATTTGCCCAATATGTCTAAAGGTCCTTAACTTAAAATTCTCATGTTTGCCATGCAGACATTTATTTCACTACATGTGTTTACAAGCATAGCTACAAAACAATGAAACTTGCCCCTTGTGCCAAGCAGTTGTCACAAACTGGCATTAGGTATGTATATCTCTTTTATCTATCTTTTTATTGATAGTGAGTAAATCTGGATCAATATTGTTGTAGGAGGGGGTGTGTGTATCTTGCAGAGAAACCTATGTTAATCAATATTTTATCGATATTCTGGGACACCCCAAAGTATTTAATTATTATTTTTTATTTATTTTTCATATATAACATATAGCATTGTCTACTAAATGTTAATTACTGTATATACTCGTGTATAAGCCGAGTTTTTCAGCCCAAAAATTGGGCTGAAAAGGCCCCCCTCGGCTTATACGCGAGTCATATAAGTATACAGGCCCCCTCACAGTATGGCGCCCCCCCTCACAGGATGGCCCCCGCATGCAGCGCTGCGCACATACATTACCAGGCTATCAGCTGTCACCCTCCGGTGGCAGATCGTTCTCCTGGCTCCGGGCTGCATCTTCATCTGTGTCTTTCTGCTTGTCACGTAACCGGCCAGGGTCGCGATGACGTAATCGCGATGAGCCCCGGCCACAAGTAGGAAGGAAGACACAGAGGAAGATGCAGCCCGGAGCCAGGAGAACGATCCACCACCGGAGGGGGACAGCTGATAGCCAGGTAATGTATGTGCGCAGCTCTGCATGCGGGGGCCATCCTGTGATGGGGGGAGGGGCGCCATACTGTGAGGGGGGCCTGTATAATGGCACTGCTGGGGCTGTATACTGTGCTGGGGAAATGTATACCACACTGCTGGGGCTGTATACTGTGCTGGGGACCTGTATACCACACTGCTGGGGGCTGTATACTGTGCTGGGGACCTGTATACCACACTGCTGGGGCTGTATACTGTGCTGGGGACCTGTATACCACACTGCTGGGGCTGTATACTGTGCTGGGTACCTGTATTCCACACTGCTGGGGGCTGTATACTGTGCTGGGGACCTGTATACCACACTGCTGGGGCTGTATACTGTGCTGGGGACCTGTTTACCACACTGCTGGGGCTGTATACTGTGCTGGAGACCTGTATACCACACTGCTGGGGCTGTATACTGTGCTGGGGACCTGTATACCACACTGCTGGGGCTGTATACTGTGCTGGGGACCTGTATACCACACTGCTGGGGCTGTATACTGTGCTGGGGACCTGCTGTATACCACACTGCTGGGGCTGTATACTGTGCTGGGGACCTGTATACCACACTGCTAGGGCTGTATACTGTAGCTGGGGACCTGTATAACCACACTGCTGGGGCTGTATACTGTGCTGGGGACCTGTATACCACACTGCTGGGGCTATATACTGTGCTGGGGACCTGCTGTATACCACACTTCTGGGGCTGTATACTGTGCTGGGGACCTGCTGTATACCACACTGCTGGGTCTGTATACTGTGCTGGGGACCTGTATACCACACTGCTGGGGCTGTATACTGTGCTGGGGACCTGCTGTATACCACACTGCTGGGGGCTGTATACCTGTGCTGGGGTCCACCCTCGGCTTATACGTGAGTCATACTTTTCCTAGGTTTTGGGGGCAAAAGTAG
Source organism: Allobates femoralis (assembly GCA_033576535.1). NCBI lineage: Eukaryota > Metazoa > Chordata > Amphibia > Anura > Aromobatidae > Allobates > Allobates femoralis. Next base: position 64,655,368 of record JARQOC010000005.1, read on the forward strand.
GGGGGTTGGCTTATACACGGGTCGGCTTATACATGAGTATATACGGTATATAGGTATTTTATTAATTTTATTTTCTGTCTATAATATATTAATCATTAATATGTTGTGTATTTATTTGCATGCACTATATTATTATATATACCAGCTCCTGGCCACACGGCTATACTGATCGCTGTGTTTTCCACTTGCCCTTCAAGCCGTGGGCCGAAGGAGCAGTAGGCGGGGACCGTCTTTGAATTCTTGCGCCATTAATGAGCTGGCGTCCCATGTGACCGGAAGTCCTCATTAACATATGGGCTTAGCAAATGTATTTAATTTATGTCGGGGAGAGGGACAGGAAACATGTATATGTATAAATACAGTGTATTAACACTGGCTGATCCGCAGCTTATAAATACCTAGAAGATGATCAGCAGTTGTTTAATAGCTGGTTTAGACAGGTCACTTTCACTTCAATGTGCACAGAATGATTCTTAATACACAAGGTGATGTTCTCCTAAGCACAATGATTTCTAAGCTAGCTAAAAAAATAATGGCCCCTTACTAATAAGCATGTTGCTTGTTCGTCAGGCGATTGACACCATCACTAGATAGCGTTCTTGGTAATGCTTATTCCAATAGTGTAAATGCCCATTGCTGTCACCCACTGGCAGCATCAGCAGCGCATCCAGCGAGTAAAGGGGCAAGTATGTGTTTCTGCATGCTGGTTCTAATTATGTTTATATTGCACTGTGTTTTCTACTAGTAGGTTGGCCCAGCCTTAGTTAAGAGAGGTACGTTAGGAAGTTTAAGTTCTATAAGCTGACTGGCCAGGTCTTTAAACAATAAGGTAATTATGGACAATTGGGCCACAGCACTATGTGGTGGCCAGGACTAAAGATGTTCTGCACTTCAAAGTTTTGCACTTAAACCAGACCTCAACCATTGGCGTGGCCAAAGAGAAAGGTCAAATATGGTCTCTGTGCCCTGCAGCCACGCCCAGGGATGACGTTTGAAAGGTGGTTTGGGGCAGTAAAACTAAAAATTATGTGGCGAGATGCACTGCACTTTGCATCGTTGCTACTGTTTTTCAAAAGTTTACATTTTTGTATGTTTATAATTTTCCTTATCTTTGTAATGTTCAAGAAAATGTGCCTTCCATAAATGAAAGATGTTTTTACATGTTATTTATGCAAAGAAAAAATTGTGTGTTCTGCCTAACACCTCTGTATTTGTATTCCAACCCACGGACATGCTGTCTTTAACAGGGGGGAATGTGGTGCCTTTGCGGTTCGGTCGCCACTATGGTACTGCACCTATCAAATTGGTGTGGCATCATGCTCATAGGTAAGAAAGGAAAGCTTTGCTGAGACCCCCAAACATACACTCAACACTATCCAAACTCCAGTCTAGGGAGGTGCAGGGTGGACAAAACCCACATTCTATAGCAGACCGCACCTACTGGATGGAGGGAGGAGTTAGGTTAGAGGGGTGGAAAGGAGCAGTAAGATTGAGGCAAGATGGAGACAGTTCTAGGGAGATCCAGTCGAGCAGCTGAGGGAGCTAGACTACTGTTGAAGTGCTAGCCCTCGGGCCTGAGGGTCCGAATCTGCTGCCAGCCGTCAAGGCTGGGCAGAGGAACTACCTGCAGCAGGGGTACCAGCAGCAAATTGGCCTGGATATCTTCAGGACCAGCCGAGAAACTGGAGGTTACTGGGCTGCATGTACAGTGACTACCATTGGGGACCCTCCCAAGGCTAAGGAACTATATAGGGTCAAGGGGACTTGCAAGGCACCTGCCTGTTGGGATTGGCAACTATGGGACACTAGGAGGAACAGGAGTAGCAGTGCCAGAGAAAAAAGGGCAGAAAGGAAGGCCAAATTCCCTGTGTCACAGCAAAGTGGACCCGGATTACCTGTGAGCTGGCCAGGCTGCAACCCTGGTGAGTACAGTACCCTGACTGGGTTGTGATCTGCATCAGAACCAAGTAAAAGTTACTGGTAAGAACTGCAAGAACCCTGTGTCTGTCTACTCCTTCCTGCGTCTCCCTGCACCCACCTGCATAGCCACCACCTTTACATAACTGCACCCCTGCACTGTTCAGCTACTACAACCACCATCATCACTCTATTACCACCACTACACCCCAGGGGCTCTTTTTGTCTGAGGGAAGTGTTCAATCAAGCTGCCATACCACCTAACCCCTGGGGTCAACTACAAGCAGTGCTGGTCCCTACTGACAAGAAACCTCAGATGGCATCACGATAAACTTTTCCCCTTACACTTTCCATTTTAACATGCCCGGTAATGGGCCATGACCTTCGGAACCACCACCGTGACTTCCCAAACTCTTAATCCCCAGATGGTCGAATACGCTGGCCTCACGACTGCGGCGTTAGTATGGATTTGTGGAATGGAAGGCTATGGATTGTTACACTGTCCATTACATTGCATTTGTCCAGTCACCAGCAATATGGTATGTTAGATAGAGGAATATTAGGCTATGATATTAAAAACTTTTAACCTTTACTGTAGTTTACGTTTGCCACCACATTTAGTTGCTCCATTAAAACCTTTCTCCGAAGCCCCACAAAACTGGATTTGACCATATGCGCCGATGGGACTATTGATTATAATGATGCAGATGGAGACACAGTGTGCTTTCTCGTGCCTCACTTTCAGCTGTATACATCTATATGAGGAAGGCTGTGGACGTAGTTGACTTCATTTGGCTGTCTGCCCCATAGATGATGGTTCAGGATATAAGCAGGGGTGGACTGGGCCAGAGGGGTGAGTCAGAGGGCACCTGTGCCCCAGGCCAGTCCTCAAGTAGTTGTTCAAAAGGCTGCTCAGTTGTCTGCTGCTTTAGAAGCAGCTGGATGGCACTCTGTCTTAAAATGTGTACACGTGCCTACCGGCTACATCACAGCACACCAGTCACTGTTCTCACATCACGCTGCCATCTTCTGCTCACGGTAGAGGAGTTTCAGCTCACCTCCTCACAAGTACAGGACACAGTTTTCTCTATTTGGGGCAAATTCCTTTTATGACTGGGAAGTAGTTTCAATTGAGTTTTGAGGCTGACAGACCTTCTTTAAATATAGGATACTAAAAATCCAAAGAAAAATCTACATCAAATAAAGTTGTTGTATCATTGCAAATTATTACATCATAAATGTGGGGATGTTGGACATAAAGTAAAGAAATAACTCTCAAATAAACTACAAAATGTGTAAAAGGCCACAACCCTTGATAAAGGATCCGCGAAACGTGTGTTGGGGCTCACTGTGGGCTTTGTGTACTGCCATCCTCTTGTCATCTCAAGATCCAAATTGCTACAACTATATGGGTGAGACGTTAAACCATGTACTGGGTATATGTCTCTATATCTGTGCCTCATAGCCTGATCTGTATTATCAGGTTTACATTATAAGGTTATCATTATGAGGTTGTATAGTGACACCATTTGGTTTATGTCCTCAATACCAGCAGCTTTACCCATACATAGATTTGTCATAGGAACTGTTGGAGTTTTTGGTGATGTAGCTGCAATCCCCACAGTGTACTAGTCTTGGATTTCCTTCTTTTTTTCATCCTGTTTGTATTAATTTTACATTTTATATGTGATCTAATAAAATAATTATTTATCTATGAAATTTGCACCTCTTTTGTGTTTTCACACATTTTATACTTCTTTAAATATAGTCCATTTCCTGTGTCTGATTATCATGAATGAGGGCTCCTATGTCTCCCAATAATCATGCAGACTGAACAAAACACTCATTCATTGGGTGAAATAAATTCATTTGAAGGTAACTTAAAATCATTGTTCTCGGCAGCACATTGTTCTGACAGCATATCTCTTATGTGCACAGTACAAGCTATTGCCATTCTGTGCAGGGAAGTATGGTCGGCATGTCTTAGTAAGCTACAGGTGTATCTCAATAAATTAGAATATCATCAAAAAGATAATTTCAGTAATTCAATACATAAAGTTAAATGATTATATTACATAGAGTTATTATATGGCACCCCAGGGTCTAAGTGCCACTGTGTCATCACTGCTCCCGGGTGGTGGTGTCACGCTGAGAGTAACAATGGGTCTTCTCATCAGGCAAACCACGCACAACACCTTCTGCCTCCAGGCCAAAAGGGGGAGACCAAACCGGGTTCAGGGTGAGCTCCCCTATAAATTCAGGTCTGGGGCGGAGCCAGTCAGTGCAGTTCCTTGGAGGACTGTGAAGAGGACCTGAGAGAAATAGAGCAGTGCTAAGCTCATCTCTGGTGCCGCATAGTTCAGTTCCTAGGTGGACTGAGGAAGACATCCTGGTGAACTAGAAGCTGCTTAGCTCGTCCAAGAATTGCTGAATCAGCTCCAGGCCTAAGACTAGGGTCTGAGAAGAGTCGCAGGAACACACCCGGGAGGCTGAGTGATCCTGTGCTCATCTCAGAGGAAAGCGCAGAGAATGGGCACTGGGTCTGAGACTGTGCAGGGTCTCATGTCCCAGCTGTCAACACGTGGGGAATTCCAGGTTTCTCAGCCACACCATGCCTAGAGGCACAGCAACGGAAAGGGATCAGGAACATACACCCGTGACCAGAGTTAGAAAGGACTCGAATTGCCTGCCATACTGGCACCTTGTAGGAAGAGACTGGACGGCAGTTTAGCTGATGCAGCTGCAGGAGCCAACAAACAGAGCGCAGAAAGGGGCCAAAGACCCAGTTGGGTGAAAAAGACCCAAGTTGCTCTCAGCTAGGACTTCGCGGACAACTGCTCCTAAATGGTATCATAATCCTCAGCAAAGGACTGCTTGAGCAAAAAAACAGTGAGTCTGCCTAGCGCTTGTACCCGTCGTTCTGCACCATGCACCTTAAACCACTATCACTGCCCTGGGGAATTGCTCTGCCCATGGAAAGCTACTCCATCCCAGCTGCCCTTCCATCACCCCAAAGGTTCTGCAGCAGCGGTGGCCCACTATAGCCACACACCACGGTGGTGTCACAAAACTCTTCCTTGTATATAATCTTCTTTCCCTACCAAGCCAAAACTCCCCTTTTTAAGATGAACCCAGGGTCACGGAAGCCCGGGCATCGGCCCCTGTGACTCCCCAGAGACACTATCGCCCGGTTCCGAGTATCCCACTGCCCTGGGCCCCTCAATTACAAACAGAGTGATCTATTTCAAGTGTTTATTTCAGTTAATATTGATCATTATGGCTTACACCCAATGAAAACCCAAAAGTCATTATCAGAGAAAATTTGAATAGATGTCATCTGCTGGTGTAGGTCCACTGTGTTTTACCAATTTTAGAGCACTTCATGCTTCCCTCTGTCGACAAGCATTTTGGAGATGAAAAATGTAATTTTCCAGCAGGACTTGGCACCTGTCCACACTGCCAAAAGTGCCAATGGACATAAGCCCCGATGGAGCCAATGAACGTAGTGGCAAATGCTACTTGTATTTTGTATGACAGTCAACATTGTTGCATTTGTGTTGTGGATTGGAGTAACCTGGCTCACTGAGTAGTTCGGTGCTCTGAAGAATTAATACATAGTCCCATGGTTAACTTTGGCACACAAATTAAGGATTAGAGAGTCTCAAGGTAATGCAGACAAAGTCTTTTTATTGTGCATATCAGTCCAAATAAGACGTTTCGGCTATTCGCCTTTATCAATTCAACTGATACTAAAAGTCAAACAAAAACATACATAAAAAAGAGATCACATGGATATGTGTAACATTGAACGAGGATTAAACTCACAATGATTCCTTTTTGAACAGTGAATTTCATAAATATTTACACAAAAATGAAAAAAACAGTATAACCATACAGCTAAGGATTTGTATGTTTACCTAGTTGTTACTGAATGTCGATGCACGTGTGTCTGCGTATCGCTAATAGCGGTGACCGCAATTCTAGAAAGGGAAATTGTATAAGAACAAAGTGAATTCTTTACTTTCAGAAACTTGTATAAGTAACTACTAATGGTATACATACAAATTATAGTGCAATCACCAGGGTGAATTGATGTCTCAGTGCTGTGTAGATTACACGTTTTACTAACTAATTAAAGGATCAGACTTGTGGTGCATAAGAGAAATTGAGAGTAGAGAACAAGAAAGAGTAGCAAGTTGAAAATGAGTTTGTAAAAACATACCTAGTGAAGTCTACTGCCATAGACTGAGTTTACAAAAGTCTATATCCACTATGACCGTACTGGTTTAGACGGTCCAATATACCGTATATACTCGTGTATAAGCCGACCCCCCTACTTTTGCCCCCCGAACCTGGGAAAACCTATTGATTCGTGTATAAGCCAAGGGTGGACCCCAGCACAGGTATACAGCCCCCAGCAGTGTGGTATACAGCAGCCTCCCCAGTGGTATATACAGGCCCCAGCAGTGTTACAGCATCCTCCCCAGTGGTATATACAGCAGCAGCCCCAGTGGTATATACAGCAGCAGCCCCAGTGGTATATACAGCAGCAGCAGCCCCAGAGGTATACAGGCGCCCCCCCATCGGTATACAGGGCCCCCCCTTGCTGCCGCAAACCTGTAAAGTAATAGATCATTATACTTATCCCTGTCGCCGCCGCCGCTGCTCTGCACCGCGCTCCTCCTGGTCTTCATGCTTCTTCCGGCTTCTTCCGGCTTCCTCCTCCGGTGGGTGCAGGCAATGACGTCATTGTCTGTGCGCCGGAGGAGGAAGCCGAGGAAGCTGGAAGAGGCATGAAGACCCGGAGGAGCGCGGTGCAGAGCAGCAGTGGCGGCGACAGGGATAAGTATAATGATCTATTACTTTACAGGTTTGCGGCAGCAAGGGTGACCCTGTATACTGATGGGGGGGCGCCTGTATACTGATGGGGGGGGCGGGCGGCCTGTGTACACCTTATGACTCGCGCATAAGCCGAGGGGGGGACTTTTCAGCCCAGTTTTTGGGCTGAAAAACTCGGCTTATACGCAAGTATATACGGTAGATATGGTTACTAGTCCCTTATTAGAATACTTCTTAAGAGCTAATAGGCTCTAGTTAAGCATGAATCTGTGGTAGAGAAAGTGTTAATATATGTAATCAACAAGGGTTATATACTATAATAGAGAGGCTTCCAACCTGGGGTGCAGGGTATCCCCTTATGGGTTGCTATCCTTGTTTCAGGAACTATGAATCAAGTGAGTAACAGATGAAAAGAAGAAAAAATTATGTTACCAATGCTGTGATGCAGTTCTGTTGTATTGTGAAAAGTACCTCACAAAGTAATCCAGCTGCTGATTGAGGGGTTAATGTGTGACTCACCTGGGCTCCCCTCACTCTGGCCTTTAAGTAGCCTCTCCTTCCACCTGGTGGTGCTACTGATAGAGTTTCACTCTATGCCTGGAAGTTGTGCTGTGCTGACCTGTGTGTTTGCGTTGCTGAAGTCCTTTCCTTTGGAGTTGCTGTATCGCAGTTCTGAGGAGGGAGGTGAGGGGGGAATAGCGCAGGGCTGGTGAAGGAGTTTTAGGAAGAGAATGGAGGCCGGAACCTTCTCACCTTCAAAGATACCTTCGGGATCAGGGCCATTCAGGGTTCCTAGACTAGGGTCAGACTAGTCTTCCCTGGTCACCCTGCCCATAACTGCCATTCCCTCATCAGCATTCTCACTACACCGTGTCAGTTATCAAGGGAATTGAGAGGAAGAAAATACCTTACAGGAGGTGCACAATGAACTGTGGGTAGCTTACCGTCCCGGGTGAGCGGCGTGGGTGCGGTAATGGCGATTGGTGCCGCATTATATGTGATTAGCGGTGGAATGTCTTATTTGGACTGATATACACAATAAAAAGACTTTGTTTGCAATTCCTTGAGAATCTCTAATCCTTAATTTGTGTGCCGAAGTTAACCATGGAGCGTTGTTGCATTTGGCTCCAGTTCATTTTTTTAAAACTTCATAGCCGCACATTTATCATGAGAATCGTCTTTCATAAATTTGGCAAAATATTGAACAATTCATAAAAAAAAACCAGTGGATCCAAACACAACCTTCAGCAGGAGGAGATTTCTGGTTTTGGCACATGTTGTCTTTGGTGCATTTTCATTTGGGAATTTTTTATTTAGAATGGCAAAAGAAACACATAAGACATGACAGCCAAATGCTACCATCTACCTAACGTCACACTCCCATAGAAATCTATTATAAGTTGATTATATTTGTTCTATTTGTTTTTCAGGAATTACTCCTGGTACCATTACTTTTTGGACCTGTAACGGAAATCTAGTGATGATGACTGCTCAGTACAGCTATTCATCGTGGTCTGATCTCCAGGACTGTATTGTCCAGGTCTATGAGGATCAGTCACAAAGGACGGAGCCGGACGAAAGCCAGATTTGCTCAATCTAGAGATCCTTAATTTAGACCTCTCATGTTTGCCGTGCAGACATTTATTTCACTAGACCTGTTCGCAAACATGGCTACAAAGCAATGAAACGTGACCTTTGTGCTGAACCTTCGTCACAAACCAGCATTTGGTAGGTATATCTCTTTTAGGCCCACGTCACACACACAGATATTTGTGCAGATATTGTTCACAGATCTCTGTTGCAGTGAAATCATGGACACATTATTCCATTTATATACAGCCACAAAATGGAACAATGTGTCCATGATTTCACTGCAACCAGAGATCTGCGAACAATATCTGCACAAATATCTGTGTGTGTGACGTGGGCCTTATCAACATTTTTATTGAGAGTGAGAGAATGTTGATTAACAGTGGCGTAACTACTGTCTTGCGGGCCCCGGAGCAAGATTCGCTCAGGGGCCCCTAGGTGAGGACCGTGGACCGGGGGGGGGGAGTGGTGTTATGCCGGCCGCATGATTGCCTGCTCCTGGCGGTCGCGGTCGGGGAGGCTGGAGACACAGGCAGCAGGGCCCTCCGGGGAGCTCAGGGCCCCCCCCCCAGGTGACCTCTCAGGGGGGGGGTTGCCGGCCACACGATTACCTGCTCTGCCTCCCGGCGGTCGTGGCGGCTGGAGACACAGGCAGCAGGGCCCCCCGGGGAGCTCGGGCCCCCCCAGGTGATCTCTCAGGGGTGGAGGGGGGTTGCCGGCCGCAAGATTACCTGCTCTGCCTCCCGGCGGTAGAGCGGTGAAGGGGCGGGCACTGCTGAGCGGCTGCAGGAAGTCACAGTGTCACTTCCAGCAGTCCTCAGCCTCGGCGCTATCGCGGCGAAGGCGGCTGGAGACACAGCTAGCAGGGCCCCCCGGGGAGCTCAGGGCCCCCCCCAGGTGACCTCTCAGCCTGATGGCCACACAAGGTAGCTGACCGGCATAGCAGCGTAGCGGCGCTGGGTCCGGGCCCCCCACAAGCGCCGGGCCCCAAAGCGACCGCTACGTCTGCTATGCCGGTAGTTACGCCCCTGTTGATTAATATCATTGTAGGAGGGGGTGTGTGTATCTTGCACAGAAACTTCATAGCCACACATTTTTCATGAGAATCGGTCTTAACAAATTTGGGAAAATATTGAACAATTCATAAAAAAACACTGGATCCAAACACAACCTTCCTCAACAGCAGGAGGAGATTTCTGATTTTGGCATATGTTGTCTTTGGTGCATTTTCATTTGTAGATTTTTTATCAAGAATGGCAAAAGAAACACATAAGACATGACAGCCAATGCTACCATCTACCTAACGTCACACTCCCATAGAAATCTATTATAAGTTGATTATACTTGTTCTATTTGTTTTTCAGGAATTACTTCTGGTGCAATACCTTTTTGGACCTGTAACGGTATATACTGTACTGATGATGACTGCTCAGTACAGCCATTCGTCGTGGTCCGATCTCCAGGACAATATTGTCCAGATCTATGAGGATCAGTCACAAAGGACGGAGCCGGACGAAAGCCATATTTGACCAATATGTCTAGAGGTCCTTATTTTAAACCTCTCATGTTTGCTGTGCAGACATTTATTTCACTATACGTCTTTGGAAATATGGTTATAAAACAATGAAAAGTGACCTGTGCCGAGCCATCGTCACAAACCAGCATTGGGTATGTATATCTTTTTTATCTACGTTTTTTTATTAAAAGTACCGTAAGTGAAGTGAGTGAATCTTGATTAATATTATTGTAGGAGGGGGTGTGTGTATCTTGTACAGAAACCTATGTAAGACAATTTTTCATAGATGTTCTGAGACACACATGGGCTGTAACAATGTTTTATAGTTGCTTCATATACACTGTGCACTTAGTTTATACTTATTGACATAGAGGTTTTCTGTCCGGCTTGTCCTCCCAGGGCGGCACGTCATCTCCTGGCCTGCAGCTATACTGAGCGCTGTGTGATCCACTTGTGCTCCAAGCCATGGTCTGGAGGTGCAGTAGGCGGTGACCGTCTTTGGATTCATACGCCATTAATGAGCTGGCGTCCCATGTGGCCGGAAGTCCTGATTAACATATGGGTTTAGCAAATGTATTTATGAGCGCATGTTCCCCACCTAGACATGTCCCCTTAGGAAGAATAACTTGAACCACCTAACCTATCACTACCTGTCCCTGCACCTTGCTAGCTCGTACATAACTATCCCTGTCAGCTCTAAAAGTGCCCTATAAAGACTGTCAAAATTGACTTATATAGTTACATACAGTCTTCATTTGGAGACGGGAAATTCAAGCTTTGGGGCTCCATTTCTCCTCCTCTCCTCGCGCCCCATTAGGCTTCATCCTTTCGTCTATTGATCTCCTCCTCTATTTGAAATTTCCATCTCTTCTGATTATATGATGCCCAGCCGGAACGTCATATCCGGTCCATTGCATTGTGGGGGCTGATCACGTGGTACGGCCCGGGTCCGGCGCATGCGCAGTGCGCACGTTGAAGCCGGGCTGTACCACATGATCAGCCCACACAATGCACCGGACTGGATATGACGTTCCGGCTGGGCATCATATGATCAGAGGAGGCGGGAATTTCAAATAGAGGAGGATATCTAGAGATGGAACGATGACAACCAAGAGGGCATGCGGAGAGGAAGCGAGGAGGAGGAATGGAGCCCTGGAGTCTGCCTTTCCAGTCTCTAAAAGGAGACTGTATGTAACTATATTTCATTTTTTACAGTCTTTAAAGGGCACTTTTACAGCAGACATGGATGGTTATGGATGAGATAGCAAGGTGCAGGGACAGGTAGGGATAGGTTAGGGGGGTAGAATGAGCTGACAGGTTCCCTTAAAGATAGGTACGTTAGGAAGTTTAAGTTTTGTAAGCTGACCGGTCAGGTCTTTAAATAATAAGGTAATTGTGGACAATTGGGCCACAGGACTATGCGATGACAAGGACTCATAAATGTAAATAGTTGAGCTCTTAAGGTGCTTCACCTGTTGGTTTTCAGACCAGGACTTCAAGGTGGAACCCTGGAGCCAGTTGCACTTCATAAATATCTTCTGCACTTTGAAAGATTTTGCACTTAAACCAGACCTCAAAAACTGTTGCAGTGGCCGAAGAAAAAGGTCAAGTATGGTCTCTGTGCCCTGTAGCCACACCCAGGGACGAAGTTTGAAAGGAGGTTTGGGGCGGTAATCTACCATTGCACTAAAAATGCTGTGACGTGATGCACTGCACTTTACGTTGTTGCTACTGTTTTTCACTAAAGTTTACATTTTTGTATCTTTTATAATTTTCCATTAGCGTTGTAACGTTCAAGAAAATCTGCCTTCCATAAAGGAAAAATGTTTTTACATGTTATTTATTCAAGGAAAAAATCTGCGTGTCCTGTCTAACACCTCTGCATTTGTATTCCAACCCACGGACATGCTGTTTTAGCAGGAGGGGAATGTGGTGCCCCAGTGGTTCGGTCGCCACTATGGTACTGCACTATCTAATAGGTGTGATAGATAAGGTAAAGAAGGGAAAACTTTGCTGAGACCCCAACAAACACCCAAATATCATCTCCAGTCCAAGGAGGTGTCAGGATGGAAAACCACATTCTAGGCAACCTAACTAACCATTGGTGGATGGAGTTGGGTTAGAGGTGGACGGAGAAGTAAGATAAGGCAAGTGGAGACGTTTAGGAGATCAGTCAAGCAGCCAAAGGCAGCATACTACAGATGAAGTAGGTGCTAGCCCCGGGCCCGAATGCTGCCAGCCTTAATAGGCTGGCAGAGAAACTAGCTGCAGCACAAGTACACCCAATCGGCCGGGATATATCAAGGACCAGCCAGGCTCTGGAGTCACTGGGCTGAGCAGTGACTACCATTGTGGACCTCCCGAGCCTAAGACTTATAGGTCAAGGAATTTGTAAGGCAGTCGCTCAGAGGACCCGTAGACACCTGCCTGCTGGGATTGGCAACCACGGGAGCCTAGGAGGAACAGAAGTAGCAGTGTCAGAGAGAAAAGGGCAGCAAGGAAGGCCAAATTCTCTGTGTCACAGCAAAGTGGACCCGTATTACCAGTGAGCTGGCCAGGCACCAACCCTGGTAAATACAGTACCTCGGCTGGGTTGTGATCTGCATCAGAACCAAGTAAAAGTGACTGGTAAGAACTGCAAGAACCCTGTGTCTGTCTACTCCTTCTTGTGTCTCCCTGCACCCACCTGCAGAGCCACCACCTTTACATAACTGCACCCCTGTACTCTTCAGCTACTACAACTACCATCATCGCTCTGTTACCACCAGTACACCCCAGGGGCCCACTCGGTCTGAAGGCACTGCTCCATCAAGCTGCCAAACCACCTACCCCTGGTGAAAACTACAAGCAGCGCTGGTCCCTACTGACATGAAACCTCAAATGGCATCACAATAAACTTTCCCCTTTACACTTTCCCCTTTAACATGCCTGGTATTGGCTGCGACCTCTGCGAACCATCACTGTGACATTCCCAGAACTGTTAATTCCCGGATGGTCGAGTAATCCAGCCCCGCGACTGCGGCATTAGTATGCATTTGTTGAATGGAGGCTATGGCTGTGCAGGGAAGTGTGGTCGGCCTGTCCTAATGGCCAATGTCAGCTACAGGTGTATCTCCAGGGGCGTAACTACAACAGGTGCAGGGGTTGCGATCCCACCCGGGCCCTGCAGCCCAGGGGGGCCCCATAAGTCCCTTTGGTCTATAAAAAAAGGCTAATGCTATTAAAGATTTGCAATAATTGGGGGCCCCGTTGAAGCTTCCGCATTGGGGCCCCTGGGCCTGAAGTTACGCCACTGTGTATCTCTATAGATTAGAATATCATCAAAAAGATTAAGTATTGAATTACTGAAATAAATAAAGTGAAACACATATTATATACAGTCATTACACACAGGGATCTATTTCATGTGTTTATTTGTGTTAATGTTGAAGACAACTCAGGGGCCGCACACAACAATCAGACTGAGAGCCAATGTACAGTCTGCCTGGAAGAGTTAATGGACATTTTATAAGGCTACCTTGTACCCATATATTTCACATACCATGTATCATCACCTGGCTTAATTTAAATAATTCATGCCCATTGTGTAGAGCCGTCCTCCATTAGGTATGTAGATCTCTTTTATCTACCTTTATTATTATTTATTTATTATCTTCCTATATATACAAATTTAAATATAATATAGATATCTTCTAAAGTAATATTTATATAGAGCAACAAACACATAGATCAACTATAGTTTAGTCACTTTTAAGCACAAGAGTACTTTAAGTATGTAGAGAAGAATAAGGATCGCAAGGGCGCTTTGGCTGTTGTATAGAGTGACGCCGGGGGGAAGGTAATGCGCAGGCGGGGAGAGAACGCCATTGCGGAGGCGTGGACAAGCCGGCAGCGTCACTGGAAAGAGTCAGGTTACCAATGACAACCGGTAAACAAAGCAATGTGGAATTGGGCACGCAGGAGAGTGATGCACTTCCGCACGCCGCAAGCACATGGAAAGTAGGGGGAATGAATCATGGCGGAGCCCGGTGCATGAACAAGTGGTAAATAAGCCCTATACAGTTAAAAGCAGGGCTGTGGAGTCGGTAAGACACAGTTGCGACCCCGACTCCGACTCCGACTCCTGGATTTTATCAGGTTCCGACTCCGACTCCGACTCCGACTCCTTCATAAATGGCCACTTCGTAACAATAAATTTACTGTTGTAAAATATTAACATGGAGCTTATTCAGTTTCTCACCATCATATAAATAATCAGACCACTTAGAGCAAACACTATATTTATTAGATACAATTAGAATATACCAAATAACTTTTATAAACTTTTCAAAACTGTAAGTAAATTTCAATAAACCCTGTTATTCTGTTAATAAGAAATCTATACATTTGTCCTCAGAAAAAGTATAGCCTCTGTCAGATCCTCCTTCATGGATGCCCTCAAGTCTGATCTAATTATTTTGAGAGCAGAGAACAACCTCTCTACACTAACTTGGGTTGGTGGCAAAGCAGTAACCACTCGGGCAACATCTCTGACAATGTCAGGATACAGGGGAATCGCTTGTTGCACTGTTATTTTTGATGAACGATCAAATTTCTCAATCTCTTTTAGTGCACATGAAAAATTCTGCTGAAATGTACTGGCTGTGTTCTTTGATGGGGATGACTCTTCCATGCGGGAACGCTTTGCACGGTCCTTCTGATCCAAATATTTTTCGATATTAAATTCTTCATCAGTTGATGATGAGGGTGAAGATGTGGCAGGACGATCAAATTCTTCTTGTTCCTCCTGACTGTTTTGCAATCCTTTCATCCTTACTGCTATTTCAAACAGAGCTTCTTTTCCTTTACTCAGCTGTTGATCATCTAGAAGAATCCGATGCATTGGGTCTACATAAACAGCTGCCAAAAGAATGTTATTTTGTAATAGTAGCTCCTCTCTCCGTTTCATTGATGTAGCAATGCCACTTGCAATTAACCCTCCTCTTTGGGACAGGCGAAGCATCAGGTTCCTCCACTCCTTTAAGAAAATACCTGGAGTTAAGTCCTCTGCTTGTAATTTTTTAGTCACTGTAAATGGGTGCTCTAGCAATTTTTCCAGCTCAGTCACCTGATTCCACTGACTTTCATTTAGCATCAGTTGAGGGTTAGCCATGTCTACAAGAAAGGTTTTCAGTTCAACCAAGCGCTGAATCATTAAGTAAGTACTGCCCCATCGTGTGGCTTGATCAATAATTGCCCCTTTTCCAGCACGTCTCTTCAAAATTGAGTCAACTTTAGGGGTTCTGGCAACAGTAGCCAATTTTCTCACCTTGCCAATCAGTGCAGCAGCATGTCCTTCTTGCAGACTGTCTCTTATAGCCAGCTGTAGCGTATGCACAACACAGCGCATGTGATGAATGAAAGATCGCATTGACACAGTTTCAACAAGATCATCTAAACTATCATGTAGCAGTTCATCTGAAGCAACTTCAGTTTGCTCCTCAGTTATACTGTGTTCCTCTATTTCAAACATTTCTGTGTCCGTGGACCCAGAATGTTCTTCTAGCTGCTGGTCACCATCATTACTCTCATTCATTAGCTTAATAGTACTTATCATATTTGAAGCATTGTCAGTTACGACAGAAAGAACTTGCTCTTTTTTAAGTTAATAGTCTTGCAGAACCTTTTCCACCAAGGCCTGGAGAAACTCACTGGTGTGATGAGCTTTGGTGTCTTTTACTGCCAATGTTTTGGTAATTATTTCATTTTTGTCACAAACAAACCGGACATTGATGGCAAAATAGTTCACTCTGTGACGTGTGCAGGCATCCATTTTAAGAAACACAAAGCGTCCCTTGAGAGTTTTTTTAAGTTCTTCCTTTTGTTTAAAAGCTTCTTCGATTACTAATTTTCTAATACTCTCTCTCTCCAGAGAAACACCAAGCTTGCGGGCCATTTCTCCATTCAAACACATAAAAGCTGGTCGTGAAAATAATGAAATAGGCACACTATCCTTTACAACAAGCTCTATGATCTGTTTTTTAAATGTATCTACTGTCATTGTCACAGTAACTTTGTCACTGACAAAATATCTTGCAACTGATGGCTGCAAAGTTCTCTGCTCCTTTGCTTGACCGGAAGAGCTGGGCACTGGTTCTTTGGTTTGGATGTAGTCTTTCTCATCCACTGCTTTCAGTACTTCTGGATGGAAGCGCTGTAAATGTCTCTTTAGATTAGAAGCTCTGGTAGGAGCATTTTTATCTTTGCCTGAAAATGCACTTATCTTCGCTTCACAGCTTTTGTTTTCGTCTGGATCATTTGTCATACACTGACAGACATAATGTTTTCTATCTTGAGTGATGGTGAAATGTTCAAATACAGCTGATTTAATGTGATGCTTCTTTGACATTCTCAGGTTTTTAATTCTGCATTCACAATCCAAATGACAATTGTTTTTCCTAAAAACAATTGTACAAAATTATTGCCAGGTCGTACAACTGATATACTGGTCAGTAATACTGTTATTATTCCTCATGTACTCACAGTTAACTGATGCAAAGTTTGTGGATAATACTTCTTACAGTCTTCCTCTTCTTCTGAGTAGCAGGCAGCTGTGAGATGCTTGGAAGATGCACACCGGCTAGTATGATCTAGTCTAGACGAGGAGGAGCCAAGTTACTACTAAGAATTTGCAACACATTTTCACTTTCAGTTTCATACATTGTAAGTAGGGGGGTTGGGGCAGCATGAAGTTAACCAAGTATAAGAATAGATAAGGGCAGTGGAGAACAGTGACACACAAGAAGTAAGAAATGTCTCTATCTCCAGCAGAACTGCTTATCACTGTTGTTCATAGTTTGATAGAACATAAATATTTGAGTAACATTTATAAAATTAATATGAAAGTTCAATCATGAAATATTAAGACATTTTTTTAAAGCTGGAGTCGGAGTCGGTACATTTCTACCGACTCCGACTCCGGCCAAAACTAGCTCCAACTCCGACTCCACGACTCCGACTCCGACTCCACAGCCCTGGTTAAAAGTAAGAGAGATGATTAGCATTATGTGCAGCAGTGAGGGTTATTACCCAATTAACTACTACATGGCAAGAAGATTGAATATGAAATGATATGGCATTGATGTTATTATGAAAGTCACTTTATAAAGCACTGAATGTTTAATATTTAATAATATGTAATGAACATGAGAAACATAATATTTAAGATCTTGTAATAACTGTAAACGATGTTTGATTAATTAAGGGTATGGGAGTGTATAAAACCCTGGCCATTATAGCCAGAGGTTGCTGCAGGAAGGGTAATATCACCCGAAACGTCGCGTTGTGTCCATGATGTAATAAAAAGGGAAACTTTGCACAAGAAGGATCTGAGTGCCGTAACTTCATTGAACTGTATAGATAGATAGATAGATAGATAGATAGATAGATAGATAGATAGATAGATAGGCTGTGTCAATTGCCCACTAATGAAAAAAGGTAATGAGTATGAAGTTAAAGGAAAAACCTTTAAAATCCAACGGTTTTTTACGTGTGCTTCTGATCATGTGGTTTACTTATTAGAATGCCCTTGTAAGGAATATTATGTGGGGGAAACCACTTTGGAGTTGAGAATCAGGATGAGTTAGCACAGGTATAGCATCAGAAAAAAGATTATGAATTTGCCCGTATGCAAGCACTTCATTGAGGCAGGACATGATGAATGGGATTTGAGGGTCAGAGCGATAGATGGAATACCAGTGATGAGGAGAGGAGGGGACCGGGAAAAACGATTGAAGATTCAGGAATTAAAATGGATAAAGAGGTTGGGTACTTTGAGGCCTGGCGGCCTAAATATAGATTATAAGCTCGGAGTCGCCCTTTAATCGGCAGGATAGGAATCTCTCTCGTAGAAAATTGTGTACATTTTAACTACGTTTTTTATTTTAAAGTATAGGCACTGAAGGACACAGATTTGTTAATACCATGTTTTTTTAATTATTTTATAGAACCATGGGAGGACACAGAGATCTGAAGGAGGTCTAACTAACGATAATAGGCTCCACGCAGTACTAAAAGAATGGGAGCGGCGATATAGGGAGCACTATATGGTAATCACGCACAACATAGCGCATTAATATGTCCTGTTTCTTATTCAAAGTTTTCTTATTTTAAGATTTTTTATAAGATATATAAAAAAGACACAATTGTGGGTAGATGAGGTTTATCACAAGTATAAGCAAGCACATAGACTCACAAGGACCGGCATGGATAGTACATTATATCTGGATAACCCAAAAAAAACCTTAACTAATAGAAAAAGTGTATGCAAAATAATATAGACATCTGATCTAGTTGATTAAATACATAAATTCCAAAATTGGAGGTGATAGTGAAGGGTTAAACAGGTACCAGGGTATATATCCCATAAAAGAGGGTCATATAAAGTCAGTTATTTTGCACAAAACTTAGGAGTGATGTCCTCACAAATGGTTAAAAATGTAATGGATAACAAATAAGCACTTTAGGAACAAATGTTTATCACTAAAAAGCACTTTAGAAGCACTAGGCACTTTGTATAATATAGAAAACACATAGGGCGGCACACAGTTAACAATACACTATGAGATGCCCCCACAAAGATGGAGAATGACGGGAATTGACTAATGCGCATGCGCGGACGCGGTGACGTCAAGACGCACGCCAGTGCGGTTTCCATGCCGACGGGGGTGGGGGCGTAGTATTACCAACGCAGTACAGACTTCCGGGACGCTGAAGGCACATGTTAAACATACAGGAACCCGGTGAGCCGCTCCCATACTGTCTAATATTGTCTAATATGATCTGAGACATGATCTAAGTTATGAGGAACTTGTTATGTATATGTAAAAGCATTTGTTAGACCCCTGAGAGTTGATTACTATTAAGCACATGGATTATGTATATTTACACATGGGTTAATTAGGTTGTGGGCATGAATTGGAATATGGATTTATGCAAATTATATGTAAGGAAATGATGCAAGAGGCTAGAGGTGTATAAAGTACTGATTTAATTGTTATGTGGTTGCTGGATAAAGGGTTTGCATACCCGAAACATCGCCATGTATGCCTGAGCTGGATTAAACAACCCTTGCTTAAGAAAGGAAGTGCTGTGACCCTCTTTGAAACTGTATGTATTATAGGGGCTAGAAGGAGCCCCTGGGACCCTCTGCACTCTGCAAAAAACCAGCTGTACACGCTGCTGCTGTTATTATTGTGTGCATAATTCCTTTTTTGGAGCTAAGCTGTGTTATACCATTTATAATGGAACAAGGCACTTTAGTGTATACAGTTGAGGACGAGGAGCGGATCCTAAAAGGATTGGAAGGGGAAGTCGATTTTCTGAGTTCCTTCAGTTAATAACTTGAAGAGAAAGTATGAGAATGGGTGCAAACGGATGATCTCCATGGAATTACATCTCATGATGTTAGGCCAATATTATAGGGCTAAAAGGATACCGAGGGGGCTCAGATCAAACATCCGACCCACCCTGTTTGTAAATGATGCAGTATACCGTAATACGTTTGCTATGATGTCCAATAAGTACGCGATGGATGTGATGCTCCTAAGTATGGAGTATTTACAGGAGGAAGTACAGAAGATTGGACAAGAAAATAAAGACACGGAGACGCAGATTAAACTGTTGATGAAAGATAAGGAGTTCCAAAAATTTAAAGAGCAGACACGTTTAAGGTTTGAGAAGGTCAAAAAGGATCTGGAAGAAACTAAGCGCCAGAAGTTGGCAAGGGACAATGAGGACTATCAGATGGGATTCGTTTATAACTGGCAAAAGGATAAATGGCCAAAGAAAGGTGGTTTTAAAAGAAAGAGACTTTGTATTTATCGTACTAAGCATGTTAATAAATCTTATTCCATCCCATCCAGAGGCGGTCAGGTCGCAAGAAGAAGAAGAGGAGGAGTCCGTTACAGAAGGAGCCAGAAAAAAGAGAGAAAAACCGAGACCAGGACTCAGGAGCAACAAGAAGAATCAGAATTGGTGGTAAATATATCCAGGAAGACTTTGAGTACAGCACAGAACGAGATTCTGAACAAGGGACTGAGCTATAACATCACTACACACGTAGACTGGTTCCAGTTAGATGTGGACATGGCTAGATTATTCAGTTTGGTTAAACTGAAACATTGGTTCAACAGGAGAGAGATGAGACCTAAACAAAGGGAGATGAGTTAGCATTAAGAGATTTTTCACTGTTTAAGAAAAGTGATTTCACCCCGGCTGAGGTGGTACCAGCAATAGAAACCTTTGTGACTGCAGTCAAGAGAGATATAGAAAGCATACAACAGAATAGTCAGGGAGTCTTAAAACATCCTAATGTGAAAAAAGTGAGTATGAGGCGTTACAGGAACTTGTCCATGACGGCGAACTTGTAGTGAAACCAGCAGACAAAGGGGGTGCAATCGTCGTCATGGACAAGGGTAAATATGTGGCAGAAATAATGAGACAACTGAGGAGGTGTACCAGAAATTAAATAGAGATCCGAAGTTCGATGCCCAAAGAAGTATTAAGACAGTTCTGGAAGAAGATAAAATGGGAGGGTTAATAGACCAGGAGTTACTGGATTATTTAATGGTGGATAGCCCGAGAACACCAGTGCTTTATATCGTTCCAAAAATCCACAAGTCATTGGAGAGCCTACCAGGAGCCTATAGTGTCAGGCATAGACTCTGTCTTTAGCAATGTGGGAAACTTCTTAGATAAATTGTTGAACCCACTAGCAACATCAGCGAGATCCTACATCCGGGACACGGGGCATTTTTTAGAGAAGTTGAGAGCTTTGGAGGTGGGTATGGAAGACATTTTGGTTTCCTTTGACGTTGTCTCCCTGTATACGTCCATCGAGCACGATAGGGGCATTAGAGCAGTAAAAATGATGTTGGAGACTACACATTATGGGAAAGAGAGTAAGAAATTAATAATTGACTTGTTGGAGATCTGTCTGCGATCTAATTACTTCCTGTTCGGGGACACATACTATAAACAGTTGAAATGCACCGCCATGGGGGCGCACATGGCAAGTGCTTATGCGGGCGTCACCATGCGGGCGTCACCATGGCGGTGCTTGAAGAGGAGCATGTCTATGTATCCCACCACTTCCGGCAGGTTCAGGAGTGGTGGAGATACATCGATGATGTTTTTATCTTGTGGAAAGGAGAGGTTGACGAGCTTAAGGAATTTCATAGGTTTCTGAACACGGTGGACACTAGTATTAAATTTACTATGGTGTATTCAAGGACCGACATACAATTCCTAGATGTGAACGTAGAGCTAGTGGGAGGACAGATAAACACTACATTGCATGTAAAACCTACAGATAGGAACAAGTTGCTGCATTTTGGCAGTAGCCATCCCATTGGAATGAAGAAGACCATTCCTTACGGACAGGTAGAACGAGTCAGACGCAGGTATCAGACAGCCTATAAAATGTATCCAAATTGTGCCAGAAAATAGGTAGGAAGGGATCCAGGGACCCAGTTGACAAGACACACTCACGCGGTGACGGGGTATTAATGCGCATTTAAAGTAAGTGTCTTCTTACCTTTAGCTAGCTACATTTCTTTTTTATTTAATCTAAGTGCACTTTGTTTATAAAAATGAAACAGTTTAGTGAAACACTGACAGAAATAGTACTGCATCTATAAATGTATGATTATGGGTTCACCCCCTATGTATGTACCATTTCCCACCTAGTTATCCGGTGTCCAAACATGCTATTGCTTTCTGATGTCAGCCTTCCAGTCTATTCCTGAAGAGGTTAACTTTGATTCCAACCAGGCAAAGATTGCTAATAAGTAACACCTTTCCTTGCTCCTATAGGCCTACATTCTCCATTACTCGCAGGTATCAGACAGCCTATAAAATGTATCCAAATTGTGCCAGAAAATAGGTAGGAAGGGATCTAGGGACCCAGTTGACAAGACACACCTCAACGCGGTGACTGGGTGGTTTATTAATGCGCATTTATAAAGCTAAGTGTCTTCTTTTACCTTTTTAGCTTAGCTACAATTTCCTCTTTTTTTATATTTAATCTCTAAATAGTGCTACTTATATTTATAAAAATGAAACAGTGTTTAAGTGCACTAACACTGACAGAAATAGTACTGCATCTATAAATGTATGATTATGGGTTCACCCCCTATGTATGTACCATTTCCCACCTAGTTATCCGGTGTCCAAACATGCTATTGCTTTCTGATGTCAGCCTTCCAGTCTATTCCTGAAGAGGTTAACTTTGATTCCAACCAGGCAAAGATTGCTAATAAGTAACACCTTTCCTTGCTCCTATAGGCCTACATTCTCCATTACTCGCAGGTATCAGAAAGCCTATAAAATGTATCCAAATTGTGCCAGAAAATAGGTAGGAAGGGATCTAGGGACCCAGTTGACAAGACACACCTCAACGCGGTGACTGGGTGGTTTATTAATGCGCATTTATGAAGCTAAGTGTCTTCTTTTACCTTTTTAGCTTAGCTACAATTTCCTCTTTTTTTATATTTAATCTCTAAATAGTGCTACTTATATTTATAAAAATGAGTCAGACGTATAGTTAGTGATGAAGAAAAGAGGGAGGATGCAGTTGATAAACTGTTAGAGAAGTTCAGAGAAAGGGGTTACCCGAATAAAGTCTTAAGAATGAGTAAAGAAAAGCGGGAGAGCGAGAAAACCACCCAGAAGAAAGGATGTAGAATACCAGTAGTAACCACTTTTGGTGAAGAGTCCAGGGAAATAGTACAAGCAATATAGAGGAACTGGCAGATTCTGAGTAATGGGTTACCGGAAGTGAGGGAATTTAAAGAACCACCACTTTTTTCTTTTAGAAGGGGTCGGAGCCTAAAAGATCGTTTAGTCCAATCAGATATCGGTACTTTTAAACGACAAACCACACTAACAGGCAACATAAGGACAGGAAATTACCCATGCATAGGCTGTGTCAATTGCCCACTAATGAAAAAAGGTAATGAGTATGAAGTTAAAGGAAAAACCTTTAAAATCCAACAGTTTTTTACGTGTGCTTCTGATCATGTGGTTTACTTATTAGAATGCCCTTGTAAGGAATATTACGTGGGGGAAACCACTTTGGAGTTGAGAATCAGGATGAGTAAGCACAGGTATAGCATCAGAAAAAAGATTATGAATTTGCCCGTATCCAAGCACTTCATCGAGGCAGGACATGATGAATGGGATTTGAGGGTCAGAGCGATAGATGGAATACCAGTGATGAGGAGAGGAGGGGACCGGGAAAAACGATTGAAGATTCAGGAATTAAAATGGATAAAGAGGTTGGGTACTTTGAGGCCTGGCGGCCTAAATATAGATTATAAGCTCGGAGTCGCCCTTTAATCGGCAGGATTGGAATCTCTCTCGTAGTAAATTGTGTACATTTTAACCACGTTTTTTATTTTAAAGTATAGGCACTGAAGGACACAGATTTGTTAATACCATGTTTTTTGAATTATTTTATAGAACCATGGGAGGACACAGAGATCTGAAGGAGGTCTAACTAACGATAATAGGTTCCACGCAGTACTAAAAGAATGGGAGCGGCGATATAGGGAGCACTATATGGTAATCACGCACAACATAGCGCATTAATATGTCCTGTTTCTTATTCAAAGTTTTCTTATTTTAAGATTTTTTATAAGATATATAAAAAAAACACAATTGTGGGTAGATGAGGTTTATCACAAGTATAAGCAAGCATATAGACTCACAAGGACCGGCATGGATAGTACATTATATCTGGATAACCCAAAAAAAACCTTAACTACCGTATATACTCGTGTATAAGCCGACCCGTGTATAAGCCGACCCCCCTACTTTTGCCCCCAAAACCTGGGAAAACCTATTGACTCGTGTATAAGCCGAGGGTGGACCCCAGCACAGGAATACAGCCCCCAGCAGTGTGGTATACAGGCCTCCCCAGTGGTAGTATACAGCAGCCTCCCCAGTGGTAGTATACAGCAGCCCTAAAAGGTATATACAGCAGCCCTAAAAGGTATATACAGCAGCCCTAAAGGGTATATACAGCAGCCCCAGGGGTGTACACAGCAGCCCCAGGGGTGTACACAGCAGCCCCAGGGGTATATACACAGCAGCCCCAGGGGTATATACACAGCAGCCCCAGGGGTATATACACAGCAGCCCCAGGGGTATATACACAGCAGCCCCAGGGGTATATACACAGCAGCCCCAGGGGTATATACACAGCAGCCCCAGGGGTATATACACAGCAGCCCCAGGGGTATATACACAGCAGCCCCAGGGGTATATACACAGCAGCCCCAGGGGTATATACACAGCAGCCCCAGGGGTATATACACAGCAGCCCCAGGGGTAGTACACAGCAGCCCTAGGGGTAGTACACAGCAGCCCCAGGGGTAGTACACAGCAGCCCCAGGGGTAGTACACAGCAGCCCCAGGGGTAGTACACAGCAGCCCCAGGGGTATGTACACAGCAGCCCCAGGGGTATGTACACAGCAGCCCCAGGGGTATGTACACAGCAGCCCCAGGGGTATATACACAGCAGCCCCAGAGGTATATACACAGCAGCCCCAGGGGTATATACACAGCAGCCCCAGGGGTATATACACAGCAGCCCCAGGGGTATATACACAGCAGCCCCAGGGGTGTATACAGCAGCCCCAGGGGTAGTACACAGCAGTCCCAGGGGTATATATACAGCAGCCCCAGGGGTATATACACAGCAGCCCCAGGGGTATATACACAGCAGCCCCAGGGGTATATACACAGCAGCCCCAGGGGTATATACACAGCAGCCCCAGGGGTATATACACAGCAGCCCCAGGGGTGTATACAGCAGCCCCAGGGGTAGTACACAGCAGTCCCAGGGGTATTTACAGCAGCCCCAGGGGTAGTATACAGCAGCCCCAGGCCCCCCTCACTTTTTGGCGCCCCCACCTCAGGATGTCCCCCCCCCGCACGCAGCGCTGCGCTCATACATTACCAGCCTGTCAGCTGTCATCCTCCGGTGGCAGATCGCGGCTCCCGGCTCCGGCTTCCATCTTCTTCTGTGTCTTCCTGCATTGTGACCGGGCTCATAGCGATGACGTCATCGCGACGCCGGCCGGTCATGTGACATGCAGGAAGACACAGAAGAAGATAGAAGCCGGAGCCGGGAGCCGCGATCTGCCACCGGAGGATGACAGCTGACAGGCTGGTAATGTATGAGCGCAGCGCTGCGTGCGGGGGAGGGGGCATCCTGAGGTGGGGGCACCAAAAAGTGAGGGGGGCCTGGGGCTGCTGTATACTACCCCTTGAGATTTGTTTTTTTTTTTAATATACCGTATATACCGCGTATAAGCCGAGGGGAGACTTTTCAGCCCAATTTTTGGGCTGAAAAACTCGGCTTATACGCGAGTATATACGGTAATATAAAAAGTATATGCAAAATAACATAGACATCTGATCTGGTTGATTAAATACATAAATTCCAAAATTGGAGGTGATAGTGAAGGGTTAAAAAGGTACCAGGGTATATATCCCATAAAAGAGGGTCATATAAAGTCAGTTATTTTGCACAAAACTTAGGAGTGATGTCCTCACAAATGGTTAAAAACGTAATGGATAACAAATAAGCACTTTAGGAACAAAATGTTTATCACTAAAAAGCACTTTAGAAGCACTAGGCACTTTGCATAATATAGAAAACACATAGGGCGGCACACAGTTAACAATACACTATGAAATGCCCCAACAAAGATGGAGAATGACAGGAATTGAGTAATGCGCATGCGCGGACGCGGTGACGTCACGACGCACGCCAGCGCGGTTTCCATGCCGACGGGGGTGGGGGCGAAGTATTACCAACGCAGTACAGACTTCCGGGACGCTGAAGGCACATGTTAAACATACAGGAACCCGGTGAGCCGCTCCCATACTGTCTAATATTGTCTAATATGATCTGAGTCATGATCTAAGTTATGAGGAACTTGTTATGTATATGTAAAAGCATTTGTTAGACCCCTGAGAGATGATTACTATTAAGCACATGGATTATGTATATTTACACATGGGTTAATTAGGTTGTGGGCATGAATTGGAATATGGATTTATGCAAATTATATGTAAGGAAATGATGCAAGAGGCTAGAGGTGTATAAAGTACTGATTTAATTGTTATGTGGTTGCTGGATAAAGGGTTTGCATACCCGAAACGTTGCCATGTATGCCTGAGCTGGATTAAACAACCCTTGCTTAAGAAAGGAAGTGCTGTGACCCTCTTTGGAACTGTAGATAGATAGATAGATAGATAGATAGATAGATAGATAGATACAGATATAGAGATAGATAGATAGATAGATAGATAGATAGATAGATAGATAGATAGATAGATAGAAAGAGAGATAGAAAGAGAGATGGAGAGAAAAATGGATAGAGACAGTTATAGATAGAGGGATAGTTTACGCTCTATTTCTGTATTTTTACACTGGGTGTACACTGTCAGTGCTGTGATCCGGTGCTTTCTGCCTCTTTCCTCGGTGCCGGGTCTTCACTTTCACTTCTGATTTTAGGACCCGGTGTTTTGTTGTGGGGAGGAGAGAGGCAGTGGGAGGGACAGGCCAAGAGATAAGGAATGGAAGAGGAGGCGGCGCACGGAGAGCAGAGAGGGATGACTGACACCACACAGGCGGGAGATAGACGCTGGTAAAGCCGCCTCCCTGTTTTGGGTCAGGTTTGGCACAGATTTTATAAAAGAAGACTTTATTTCAGTGAATGAAGGGAGCATAAATACTATAGCCACCTTCTCAGAATGCAGCCTTAGTTTTCTCTGTTTGGGGCTCGTTCCTTCTATGACTGTATGAGTAGTTTAAATTGAGTTTTGAGGGTGACAGACCTTTTTTAAAAATCCAAAGAAAAATACACAACAAATAAAGTTGGTGTATCATTGTAAATTGTTGCATCATAAATCTGGAGAAATAACTCCCAAATAAACTGCAAAATGTATAAAAGTCCACACCCCTTGATAAAGCATCTGCGAAACGTGCGTTGAGGCACACTGTGGGCTTTGTTACTGTCATCCTCTTGTCACCTCAAGCTCCAAATTACTATGGCTATATGGGTGAGACATTAAACCATGTACTGGGTATATGTCTCTATATCTGTGCCTCATAGCCTGATCTGTATTATCAGGTTTACATTATAAGGTTATCATTATAAGGTTGTATAGTGACACCATTTGGTTTATGTATTCAATACCAGCAGCTTTACCCATACATAGATTTGCCATAGGAACTGTTGGAGTTTTTGGTGATGTAGTTACAATCCCACAGTGTACTTGTCTTGCATTTCCTTCTTTTTTCATCCTGTTTGTATTAATTTTACATTTTATATGTGATCTAATAGAGTAATTATTTATCTATGAAATTTGCACCTTTTTTGTGTTTTCACATATTATGTAATTCTTTAAATATAGTCCATTTACTGTGTCCTGTTATCATGAATGAGGATTCCTATGTCTCCCAATAATCATATAGACTGAATAAAACACTCATTCATTGGGTGAAATAAATTCATTTTTTAGGTCACTTAAAATCATTGTTCTTGGCAGCACATTGTTTTGACAGCACATCTCTTATGTGCACAGTACAAGCTATTGCCATTCTGTGCAGGGAAGTGTGGTCGGCCTGTCCTAATGGCCAATGTAAGCTACAGGTGTATCTCTATAGATTAGAATATCATCAAAAAGTATTGAATTACTGAAATAAATAAAGTGAAACACATTATATACAGTCATTACACACAGGGATCTATTTCATGTGTTTATTTCTGTTAATGTTGATGACAACTCAGGGGCCGCAGACAATCAAAGGGAGATCTGCACAATATGCCTAGAAGACATCAACGGGGATTACCGAAGACTTCCTTGTGCCCACGTATTTCATATTATATGCATCTTCACTTGGCTCAATTTTCAATCTTCCTGCCCAATGTGCAGAGCCGTCCTCCAATAGGTATGTATATATTTTATCTACCTTTATTATTGATAGTGAGAGAATGTTGATTATTATTATTGTAGGAACAATAAATACATCTAAATTAGAATATCATCAAAAAGTATTGAATTACTGAAATAAATAAAGTGAAACACATATTATATACAGTCATTACACAGAGTGATCTATTTCATGTGTTTATTTCTGTTAATGTTGAAGACAACTCAGGGGCCGCAGAAAATCAGATAGTAAACTGCCCAATCTGCCTGGAAGAGCTTGTTGTAGACTTCGTACGCCTGCCTTGCACCCATATGTTCCACACCACATGTCTCCTCACATGGATGGATACAAATAATACATGCCCAATATGCAGAGCCGTCCTCCATTAGGTATGTATATCTCTTATCTACCTTTATTATTGAGAGTGAGAGAATGTTGATTATTATTATTTGTGATGAATATTGTTTCATATTCCCCATATTCCACCCAGAAAGCAATTTGAAGGCACATCTCACTCATAAAGAGGTAAGCCCCCACCCTTCTGACAGGCAGAAGTCATTCATCTGACAAATGGCAGAGTAATTAGCACCTAGCTACAAGCCAACTGGCAACACAAAGACACTCTCCCTTAACTTTGATGTGGTAATCAGGTAGATGTATGGGGCTTCCTCTGGACTGGGGTTATGCCAAAAGGTGACACGTTCAATATAAGTCTCTTTCTTCCCAGGCAGACTGGAAGGCACCGTGACTATAACATTAATATTTCATGAGCCGTGCGGTCTATGAACATGGCAAGCGTAGATCCATGATCGTGATGTCTAGGCGGTGACAAGCATGGTATTCACATGGATGTAGGATAACTGTAAGCCATCTAAACAGGATATTGGCTACTTGGCGGCTTCCAGAGTAGGCATGTTTCCCATCCAGACGAAGATAAAATCATAACTAAAAATATGAAAGTATTATCTTCCGTCTGCGATGCTCGTGGACACGGCTAGGGAACATTATAGAATTCGGGTGTCCATATCTCCCCTCAGAGGGGTGGGAGTTGTGAGACATCCCAGAGGTGTGAGATGGGTGGAGACAGGGGCAGCCCATGATGTATAAAACTCATCTGCCCCATCTCCACCTTGTATTTCTTCTGAATGGGCATTTTTCCACCAAGGCCAGAGATTACCCAAGGAACAGATTGGTCCACGCCTCCCTTGTGGTGCCATCAGCACTAAGGTAACTGCTCACATGTGTATGTAATTCTGTGTATTCCATTCACCCTTTTATTGGCATATCTGACTGTAATATTTGTAACATCTGCATAATAACTGTAAATATTAATATCTAGTGTACCATTAGGTGATTAAATATATAAATTTAATCTTGAGTTGCTCTTTTTATCTTGATCACGATTCCCACGTCCGTGTGCTCATATAACGCTACCTGGGTTGGTTTCTGACCCAATATAAGCCCGACCACGGACCGGACTTATATTAAACTAGAAGCTGGTGGCAGCATTTGTGCGTGGGGTTATTCAGGGCCTCTGGCAGTGACTGGGTGGAGGAGATTATATGTGCTTCTAGCTGCGGGCTAGAAGGCATATACCACACTCACTGCGGCCCTTCTTTATCCTCAGGCAGTTCTCTGACTGACCTGGGTCTAACAGGAGGCGCTGTGGAGCTGCCAGGTTCGGAGGCCGATTCACCACATTATTATTGTAAGAACAATAAATAAATCTAAATTAGAATATCATCAAAAAGTATTGAATTACTGAAATAAATAAAGTGAAACACATTATATAGAGTCATTACACACAGAGTGATCTATTTCATGTGTTTATTTCTGTTAATGTTGAAGACAACTCAGGGCCGCAGAAGATCAGAGGGAGATCTGCGTAATATGCCTGGAAGAGCTTGTTGTAGACTTTGTACGCCTGCCTTGCACCCATATGTTCCACACCACATGTCTCCTCACATGGATGGATACAAATAATACATGCCCAATATGCAGAGCCGTCCTCCAATAGGTATGTATATCTCTTATCTACCTTTATTATTGATAGTGAGAGAATGTTGATTATTATTATTATTGTAGGAACAATAAATCTAAATTAGAATATCATCAAAAAGTATTGAATTACTGAAATAAATAAAGTGAAACACATTATATAGAGTCATTACACAGAGTGATCTATTTCATGTGTTTATTTCTGTTAATGTTGAAGACAACTCAGGGCCGACAATTAGAGGAGATCTGCACAATATGCCTGCAAAACATCAGCAGGATTACAGAAGACTCCCTTGTGCCCATGTATTTCACAATAATGCATCCTGACTTGGCTCAATTTATCTTTTTCCTGCCCAATATGCAGAGCCGTCCTCCAATAGGTATGTATATATTTTATCTACCTTTATTATTGATAGTGAGAGATTGTTGATTATTATTATTATTGTAGGAACAATAAATAAATCTAAATTAGAATATCATCAAAAAGTATTGAATTACTGAAATAAATAAAGTGAAACACATTATATAGAGTCATTACACAGAGTGATCTATTTCATGTGTTTATTTCTGTTAATGTTGAAGACAACTCAGGGGCCGACAATCAGAGGGAGATCTGCACAATATGCCTGGAAGAGCTTCTAAACTTCGTACGCCTGCCTTGCACCCATAGTTCCACACCACATGTCTCCTCACATGGATGGATGCAAGTAACACATGCCCAATATGCAGAGCCGTCCTCCAATAGGTATGTATATCTCTTATCTACCTTTATTATTGATAGTGAGAGATTGTTGATTATTATTATTGTAGGAACAATAAATAAATCTAAATTAGAATATCATCAAAAAGTATTGAATTACTGAAATAAATAAAGTGAAACACATATTATATACAGTCATTACACAGAGTGATCTATTTCATGTGTTTATTTCTGTTAATGTTGAAGACAACTCAGGGGCGCAGAAAATCAGATAGTAAATCTGCCCAATCTGCCTGGAAGAGCTTGTTGGACTTCGTACGCCTGCCTTGCACCATGGTTCACACCACATGTCTCCTCACATGGATGGATTACAATTTACATGCCCAATATGCAGAGCCGTCCTCCATTAGGTATGTATATTCTTATCTACCTTTATTATTGATAGTGAGAGATTGTTGATTATTATTATATTGTAGGAACAATAAATAAATCTAAATTAGAATATCATCAAAAAGTATTGAATTACTGAAATAAATAAAGTGAAACACATTATATGGGTCATTACACACAGAGTGATCTATTTCATGTGTTTATTTCTGTTAATGTTGATGACAACTCAGGGGCAGACAATCAGAGGGAGATCTGCACAATATGCCTTGAAAACATCAGCGGGGATTACGAAGACTCCCTTGTGGCCACGCGTTTCACACCATATGCATCATCACGTGGCTCGATTTACAATCTTCCTGCCCAATATGCAGAGCCGTCCTCCAATAGGTATGTATATATTTTATCTACCTTTATTATTGATAGTGAGAGATTGTTGATTATTATTATTATTGTAGGAACAATAAATAAATCTAAATTAGAATATCATCAAAAAGTATTGAATTACTGAAATAAATAAAGTGAAACACATTATATAGAGTCATTACACAGAGTGATCTATTTCATGTGTTTATTTCTGTTAATGTTGAAGACAACTCAGGGGCAGACAATCAGAGGGAGATCTGCCAATATGCCTGGAAGAGCTTCTAAACTTCGTACGCCTGCCTTGCACCCATAGTTCCACACCACATGTCTCCTCACATGGATGGATGCAAGTAAACATGCCCAATATGCAGAGCCGTCCTCCAATAGGTATGTATATCTCTTATCTACCTTTATTATTGATAGTGAGAGATTGTTGATTATTATTTATTGTAGGAACAATAAATAAATCTAAATTAGAATATCATCAAAAAGTATTGAATTACTGAAATAAATAAAGTGAAACACATATTATATACAGTCATTACACAGAGTGATCTATTTCATGTGTTTATTTCTGTTAATGTTGAAGACAACTCAGGGGCCGCAGAAAATCAGATAGTGAACTGCCCAATCTGCCTGGAAGAGCTTCTAAACTTCGTACGTCTGCCTTGCACCCATATGTTCCACACCACATGTCTCCTCACATGGATGGATACAAATAATACATGCCCAATATGCAGAGCCGTCCTCCATTAGGTATGTATATCTCTTATCTACCTTTATTATTGAGAGTGAGAGAATGTTGATTATTATTATTGTAGGAGCAATGATTTCTAAGCTAGCCCCAAAAAAATAATGGCCCCTTACTAATAAGCATGTTGCTTGTAGAGATGAGCGATGTTCGATTAGAAATGTTCGCCAATTTCAAATTCGACCTGTTTTGGGCTATATTCAAATCATTCGACGAATTCGAACAATTTGCGATAAATCCGATAATTCGAGTTTCTGTCAGATGGCACTGCTGCTGCTGCTGTGTGAACTACAGAGCAAGCTAGTTAGATAGATAGTGATTCAATTGCAAGTTAGATAGACTGAGATAGAGGAATAGTTGATAGGTTCAGGGACTACTTTCAAGAACAGCCCTTTTTAGGGCTTAAAACCAGTTTTTGCCAGGCAGGTCTGTTCCAGTGCTGTGCAAGTGTTTTTTACAGCATCTGGACAAATGTAGCCCAGTAAATCCATTTTGGCTAGTAGCAGTGTGTCAGGCATTGGTGTAGCACTGTTGTGAAGAAAGATACACCACCTGTCTGTAATAGCCATTTTTTACTGCATCTTGCCAAGCAAATCCATTTTGGCTAGTACCACAATTTTACTAGGTAGCTGTACTTCAGTGTTGTTTTGCAAAGTACCGCCATACAGTGCAGAAAACACTTTTGGATTACATCTGCCCAAAACTACTTACCAAAACTATTTAGGCTACTTGCACAGTTTGACTGGGTAGCAGTACTTCAGTGTTCTTTTGAAAAGTACCACCATACAGCGCACAAAACACTTTTGTATTTCATCTGCAAAAACCTACTTACTACTAGCTATTTAGGCTAGTACCACTGTTTGGGCACTCAGCTCTGTTAGTTAACATCCATTGTCTTTTGTGCCAACAACTACAGAGTTGCCAATTAGTTACCCTCCAAAATGAGTGGTAAAAGGTCTGCTGATGGTGGAAAGGGGAATAGGCGTGTTGGAAAGGGTAAAACTCTTTGTGTCCGTTAGGTAGGTGCTAAAGTAACAGAAACATCTGGTGAACACATACCGTCTTCAAGCCAAACCAAAATGTCTACTTCTTTTCGTAGACGATCTGATATTATCCCTTTCTTACGCAGCAGAGCATCGCTGAAACTTGTAGATGACGCCCAAAAAGAGCAGGTGCCTGAATGAATATCAAGCGCTCCATCAAGTGGGCTCTCCTCCACCTCAACAGACACGTTCACTGTGTGCATGGCTCATTATTTCGTTTTTTGCCTATTGTGTTTCTTGCCTCCGCAAGATTGGGGAAGCCTCCGCCCTTCACCCATGAGCCCTGCACATAAAAAGCTGTTTTCTGTATTCAGTCCATGTCAGACCTTGGACCTGTCTGGACCCTGCTCATGTAGGTACTAATGCACATGGTCAGGTTTTTTGAATACATCAGATAGGGACTGCTCTGACAAGGGTTTCCGTTGAGAGGTAGAGCAGATTAGCATACATTTTTTGCAAAAAACGTATCAACTAAATACCTGTTTTTATTACTTTTTTACCAGCACCTACTTTTTAATGTTTTTCTTTACAACAGAGTATTTTTTCACGTTTGTTTGACTATGTTTTTTGTGCTTCAGTCTTTTGGTGGTGTGAACGCTGTCCTACAGACACGTTCACTGTGTGCATGGCTCATTAGTTAGTTTTTTGACCATGTACTGTGTATAAGATTCACCAGATTCTCACATGACAACTAATGGAAAGGTTTGCTAAGTCACTGCTGTCAGTGTCTGCATTAGCCATACTCTCCAATGGGGGAGGCAGCATTTAAAGTGCCTAGGACAGCATAAACTCCAAATACGGCCCTGGCTATATCTGTGGAATTATTGGTTAGGATATATTCAGTGTTCGAAAAAGTTTATGCCTCTACTTATGAGGTTTGGCTTTTTTGAACAGATTTTATTTTAGCCTTTTTTGCAGGCTAAAATTTGCCATTCATCCCCTGGACATAAGCCCTGATAGAGCCAAAGATCGTAGTGGCAAATGCTACTTGGATTTTCTATGCCAGTCAACATTGTTGCATTTGGCTCCAGTTATTTTTATTTTCAAAATTTCATAGCCACATATTTTTCATGAGAATTGGCCTTCACAAAATTGGCAAAATATTGAACAATTCATAAAAAAAAAACAGTGGATCCAAACACAACCTTCCTCAACAGCAGGAGGAGATTTCTGGTGGTGGCACATGTTGTCTTTGATGCATCTTCATTTTGGAACTTTCTTCTAGAATGGCAAAAGAAACAAGTAAGACATGCCAGATAATGGTACCATCTACCTAAGGGTGCCGTCACACCTGGCGACGGCACCGTAGATGTCCGGAGCTACTGGCGGGAGCGCGCATATTTTTGGCGCCCCACCAGCATCGCCGCCCCCGTTTACACGGGGAGACCCCTCCGGCGATGCCATGGCGAGCTGACAGGTGTCTCAAAACCCCAGCGGCGATGCAATACAATGGGAGTCTATGGCTCCCATCGCCTGTCAGATCGCCGGCGGCCGTTTACATGGGGCGATGTGGACACATCGCCCCAGATCGGCAGCCTGGTTTCACATCACTGATGTGAAACCAGGCGAGCACTCAGAGGCGCCGACATCACCCCTTTACATTAGGCGACGCAGGGGCGATATCGGCGCCAATAGGCCACGCACCTACATCGCCTAATACATCGGCGTTGCCGTCGCCAGGTGTGACGGCACCCTAACATCACACTTCCATAGAAATCTATTATAAGTTGATTATATTTGTTCTATTTGATTTTCAGGAATCGTTCCTTCAGGTACTGTGACATTTTGGACCAGTTACAGAAATCTACTGATGAGAACAGCGCAGTACATTTATTCGTTGTGGTCCAGTCTTCAGGATACTGTTGTTGATTTTATTTGTTCTATTTGTTTTTTAGCTAACAACAATCAAAATGAAGTTCAAGACTGCACAATTTGTTTGGCAGAACTTCAAACGGACCTGATTTGCTTGCCATGCAGATATTAGTTCCATAGAGCCTACATACAGACATGGCTAGCAGACAATGAGACGTGTCCCTTGTGCTGGGCAGTCATCACCAACAAGCATTAGGTATGTACAGTGCCTTGTGAAAGTATTCGGCCCCCTTGAACTTTCCAACCTTTTGCCACATTTCAGGCTTCGAACATAACGATATAAATTCAAATTATTTTGTGAAGAATCAACAACAAGTGGGACACAATCGTGAAGTGGAACCACATTTATTGGATATTTTAAACTTTTTTAACAAACAAAAAACTGAAAATTGGGGCGTGCAATATTATTCAGCCCCTTTACTTTCAGTGCAGCAAAATTACTCCAGAAGTTCAGTGAGGATCTCAGAATAATCCAATGTTGTCCTAAATGATTGGCAATGATAAATAAAATCCACCTGTGTGTAATCAAGTCTGTGTATAAATGCAGCTGCTCTGTGATAGTCTCAGGGGTCTGTGTCAAGTGCAGAGAGCATCATGAAGACCAAGGAACACACCAGGCAGGTCCAAGATACTGTTGAGGTGAAGTTTAAAGCTGGATTTGGATACAAAAATTTCCCAACTTTTAAACATCTCAAGGAGCACTGTGCAAGCGATCATATTGAAATGGAAGGAGTATCAGACCACTGCAAATCTACCCAGACCCGGCCGTGACTCTGAATTTTCATATCAAACAAGGA
Source organism: Allobates femoralis (assembly GCA_033576535.1). Taxonomy (NCBI): domain Eukaryota; kingdom Metazoa; phylum Chordata; class Amphibia; order Anura; family Aromobatidae; genus Allobates; species Allobates femoralis. Next base: position 64,691,134 of record JARQOC010000005.1, read on the forward strand.
GAAGACTGATCAGAGATGCAGCCAAAAGGCCCATGATCACTGTGGATGAACTGCAGAGATCTACAGCTGAGGTGGGAGAGTCTGTCCATAAGACAGCAATCAGTCGTACACTGCACAAATCTGGCCTTTATGGAAGAGTGGCAAGAAGAAAGCCATTTCTCAAAGATATCCATCAAAAGTCTCATTTGAAGCTTGCCACAAGCCACCTGGGAGACACCAAACATGTGGAATAAGATGCTCTGGTCAGATGAAACCAAAATCAAACTTTTTGGTCACAATGCAAAACTATATGTTTGTCATAAGGCAACACAGCTTATCACCCTCAAAACACCATCCCCACTGTCAAACATGGTGGTGGCAGCATCATAGTTTGGGCCTGCTTTTCTTCAGCAGGGGGGAAGATGGTTAAAATTGATAGGAAGATGGACGGAGCCAAATACAGGACCATTCTGGAAGAAAACCTGTTGGAGTCTGCAAAAGACCTGAGACTGGGACGGAGATTTATCTTCCAACAAGACAATGATCCCAAACATAAAGCAAAATCTACAATGGAATGGTTCAAAAATAAACGTATCCAGGTGTTAGAATGGCCAAGTCACAGTCCAGACCTGAATCCAATTGAGAATCTGTGGAAAGAGCTGAAAACTGCTGTTCACAAACGCTCTCCATCCAACCTCACTGAGCTCCAGCTGTTTTGCAAGGAAGAATGGGCAAAAATTGCAGTCTCTCGATGTACAAAACTGATAGAGACAAACCCCAAGAGACTGCAGCTGTAATCACAGCAAAAGGTGGTGCTACAAAGTATTAACTCAAGGGGCCGAATAATATTTCACGCCCCACTTTTCAGTTTTTTATTTGTTAAAGTTTAAAATATCCAATAAATTTCTTTCCACTTCACAATTGTGTCCCACTTGTTGTTGATTCTTCACAAAAAAATTAGAATTTATATCTTTATGTTTGAAGCCTCAAATGTGGCAAAAGGTTGAAAAGTTCAAGGGGGCCAAACACTTTCACAAGGCACTGTATATAGGGGGCCGAATACTCTCACAAGGCACTGTATATCTCTCTTTTATCTACCGTGTATTGGCTACCTTGTTTCAAAAAATATTAACCTCTTTTCATGGCTGGTCTTAGGCTGAGTGGTGTCCTGAGCAAAATTACTTTTTTTGGGCCCCAACCCTTTAATTTTATTTCTGTCTGTAGGAGACTTTCTTTTATATCGTAGAAAATACTATTTAGGCTTTATGCACATATAGTTTTTTCTGTCATTTGTTTTTTTTTGTTGTTTTTTTTTAAAAGAAGCTCATTTATGTTTTTTGTGGTCATTTTTTGGTCACATTGATTACTCGGTCAGACTTTCCTTTAGGAAATCTAAACGGATCAGTTAGGTCGTAAAACTTCTATCATTCTTTATCCGTCTGGCTTTGGTACGGTCTGCCCAGTCACAATCCTTCAGAAGTGGCTATCTATTCGGCCTGATGGTGCACAACAGCTTTTAATTCATGAAGAGGGTTCTCCGGCCACTAAATATCAATTTCATTTTATTTTGAAGGGATGCTTGTGGGAACTCGGGTTACAGGATCTGCAAATAACTCTTCACTCAATCCGTATCGGTGCGGCACTGGAAGCATCTCGGTTGGGGCTATCGGACCATATCATAAAGAAGATTGGTCGCTGGAAATCTGATAGGTTTCAGTTGTATGTTAGCCCTCATTTCTCTTTTAATGTTTCATTTTTTCTCCTATGTTCATGCCCAGCAGTAGTTTGGGTGGTGGGCCACTCTTTTGTTTATTGGACCCAAAAGAAAGCGGCTAGACCAAATTACACTGAGAACTTTTCTTTTCCAACTGAGAGCATTCAAGTATTCTGGCAAGGCGGCAGAGGACTTCAGTGCAATAAGCTATGTTCGGTTTTAGTTGAGTAAAATGCTTCCCTCCTTCATCCAGATCTTATTATTTTTGCATTTAGGGGGGAACGATGTAGGTAAAGTAAGGACCCTGGATTTGCTGAGCAGTATGAAGAAGGATATTTCTTGGACCAGATATCAGTTATGTAATTCCTCATTAATTTTTTTCTGAAATAATTCCTAGACTGCTTTGGCAAACCTCTGATATGTTTGTTTTTGTGAGAAAATCCGTAAGAGAGTAAATAGGGAAATCCAAATATTTATGCTGGTGGTGGACGGTTTTTCCTATAGGCACTCTGATCTAGAGGAGTTTCTTTCAGGCCCTTATAGGTTCGATTCTGTTCATCTCTCAGAGGTGGGATTAGGTATATTTAATATAGAGCTACAAAATGCTATTAAGATATAGCTGAGATACTCGGAGGTGGGAGGAGCATTTCTTGTGATGTGTCCCGTGGGTAAAATCGCCCTTTAAAGTGAACCTGTCACCAGATTTTTGCAACCTAAGAAGCCGGGTTGCTGCTGCAGCTGGGGAGTCGCAGGGGTCGTGACCCAGTCCTGTGGCCTGGGTGTCAGTTGAAAAGGGGTTATCTACAGAGAGGTTTTCGTGACTCCACCTATGGTATGTGGTCAGTGGGGGACCACCACTGCTGCAGAACCTCCGGGGATGATGGATGGCAGCTGAGATGGGACGGCTCTCCACGGGTAAAGCCAATCCCCGGGCAGTGTGGAAAGTCTATGTATAGGGTGCAGGGCAACAGGCACAGAAATAACTGGAGTCCACAGCAGTAAACGTTTCCTTTACCTTTACTAGTCCGTTGTTACAGGTACAGTCTGGAGCACCAATTTAGATGTTTCTGGGGACCCAGGTGGCCTGGAAGCAATTGGGGAATCCACCTATCTGGGAGGATTGGAGGCCTTCCTTCTGCGCTGTTTAGTGGCTCCTGCGGCTGCTTGAAGCTAAGCTGCTTGCCCTCTCTCTCCTGCGTGTGCCGTATGACAGGCAACTCGAGTCCTGTTTCAGGGGTCGCTCCTCCATGGAGATCCCGGGCTCTAGTATGCTGCTTTGCCTCCTGACACTGTGTAGCTGGGAAATCTGGAATTCCCCACCTTCCGTTATTGACTGCCGGGATGTGTAACCCTGCACAGCCTCGGACCGGTGTCCGTTCTCTGCGCTTTCCTCTGAGGTGAGCACGACGCATCTCGTCTCCCTCAGGCTTTCCTCTCCTTCCTCCTCAGACTCACTCCATGGCTGTTCTGACTAACCCCACCTCCAGGCCAGACCTTTATACAGGGAAGCTCCCCTCAAGCCGGGTTCTAGAGATCCCCCTTCTGGTTTGGAGACAGGAAAGTGTTGGATACTGTGCCACCTGAATAGGGAACCCCCCTTTTGCTTCCAGGCGTACCATCAGGACCCTTGGGTGCTACACTTATAACTTAGCAAATTCTGATTTCTTTCAATATCTCCCATTAAAAAAAACTATTTCAGCATTATTATCTAATAAGCACCCATTAAGTGAGGCGGTGAGTATTCTTTACTGTAATGCTAATAATAATACCTTTTAGAACTCTAAGGGCATATGCCATTATTTCAATAGGGTCCATCTCTTTGAAAAGAAGACATTCATGATCATCTGGGAGAGGGACTTACTTGACTCTTTCACGCTGCATGAATTGTATTAAAAACTCCTTTTCGTCCAGCATCTACTTTTCACTTGAAGCATTTTATAAAATTATTTTCAGATGGTACTATACACCTGTAAGGCTAGCTACATTATCTCAGGAACTCTCACCTCTTTGATGGACGGTGTGCAATCAGTGAGGTGACCTTCTCCATATTTTCTGGTCATGCCCCAAACTCACTAACCTTTGGAGTAACATAAACTCACTAATCATTCTAATTCATAAAAAAAAAGTGTTGACAGCTCAAATGGCACTTCTCTTTCTTGACCTTGAAGATATAAACCCTAATTGTATACAACTGAATATCCACATCTTTTTGACAACTAAAAATGTCATAATGTCTAATTGCAAAAGTGTGTCTGTTCCTGATATCTCAGAGATAGTGAAGAGAGTCTCCTTAAACAATTAATATGCAGTATCTGGAGAGGAAAATGCGCAAATAGGGTCTACCTAGAACAAAAATAGAATACTGCTCACCTTTTTCATGTTGTGACAGGCACAACCACACCAAACAGCATGTGCGGATTTTAATCCTGACGATGGCCTGCAGCAGCTCCCCCAATTTTTTAAGATGCACGAAGAAAGACAATGGAACGGGGTATCCAAACCACGCTAGCATCTGAAGAAATTACTCACTTACAAAACTCAAAAATGTTGATGGTGATTTTTTATTCTCTTCGCGTTTTAGGGGTACAAGCCCCCTTCTTCAGGAAAATCTGTACATCTGTGATTTTTTTCCTGAAGAAGGGGGCTTGTACCCCCAAAACGTGTAGAGAATAAAAAATCACCATCAAAATTTTTGAGTTTTGTAAGTGAGTAATTTCTTCAGACGGTAGAGCGGTTCGGATACCCCATTCCATTGTTTTCCTTCACCTAAACAATTTATATGAAAGGTGACGGGCTGATTGTTTCTGATAATTAGAAGGTTTTTAATTTATTCATATTAAAATCAAATGTTTTATATTCTGGTTATTAATTTGTTATAAAGTTATTTATTTATTATTCAATTTTGGTGATCTCATAATAAAGCACCTTGGCCATTACTTATACCATTACAACAAGTGGGGTGTCATTTTTTTTAAAACTAATGGTTTTAATTGGTGGGTGGAGGAGGGAGTGGGCCCTGTGCCCCATGAGTTTCGGTTCCCCTGTTCGATTTTCACAAGGATTTGTACAGCAGAGACATAGTATTGCCACGTAGAAGGAGATACAGGAGGAATTACAGGAGATACAAGTTTCAGAATCCAGGTGATTTTAACGATTGCCTTTGAAATCCGAAACTAAATATCCCAACTGAACCACTCCCTATTACCCTCAACCTGCCAAAATAAATTTTTCACCGATTCAATCATATCTAATTAGTTATAGTAGTCATTAGAGTTACAATATCTGTGTAAACTGGGTGTTGTTGTGGAGATATCGCCAAGACGAAAGAAACCTTACTGATTATGACACGTAGAATTCTCAGCATAAAATCCTTCCACAGGATTCCTTCCTCACTGAGTTCATTACAGTTCAGACTCCTCAGTTCACACAGGGGTTAACTGTGATCCATGATGATCTGTAGAGTAGTCACCATGAGATCACAATATACCCCTGCAAGCTGATGATGCTGAACTGTGATCACCTCACTGAGGCCCCTGAGGAACTCCTGAATATTAAATCTAAAGGGGAGAAACGTGTTGGGCGGCTCTTGCAATTGCTGTGGATCTACATGTACTGTCAGCCAGCACTATAAAAGAGTGCAAGAGTACTAACATATTTGTCTATTTCCATACGGTGAAAAATATTGTTTAACATGCCCCGAGTGAATACAATAGTGACATTGATATGGCTTAGGACATAGAGTCCATTACACTGATGCTCTTTTGTAAGGATATTAGCTAACAAAAACGTAACTCTCTACACTCTATTAAGGCTTTGGTGAAATCACAACCACTCGAGAATAGGTGCACTGGTATCGAGAGTAGGCCAGGAATAATTTAGGAGTAGCCTTCGTTGAGTGAGGACACCAAGTCGTAATTAGGGTGCAGACCCCCACCCGCGAGGGAGGGACGTAGAGGGATTATTAACCCCTCCCCCTCCCGGTTTTCCTACACTTTCTTATGCGTTGTGTGTCAAACATTATTTTAATTATTTATTTACTAAAGATATGTTTTTAGGGTATTATGTTCGGTTTTTCTGTTGATTCATACCCTGGAGGTATCTTGTACTGTTTTTGTGTCCTTGGAACATCTTTCACTCTCTTGAATACCACCTTTCTATGACTTCAGCACTGCCAAAAGGTTTGTTTGAGTCTCTGCCAGGCAGCAGCGAGACCTGCTTATGATTGTCCCTCATGGAAAGTCCTGAGACTCTTAATACGATTTGTAGAGTCTGTGCCCAAGGTTGAGGTCAGCTATGGCAGCCTTGAAGGTTGCTTTCCAAGCTCTGTAGTTCTCTGCACAGTTGTCGAATAACTAAAGACAAGTGTTGATTAGCTCTCTGCTCACCATGAACCTAATGAATGCAGAAATGTCTCATTTTTCAATCCATGTTGCGGTGTCAACTTGTGATGCCCCTTGGGCGTACAGGGTTGTCTGTCGTAAAAGGACAAGATGTTCCTGGGTAGAATTATGTTGCTGCAGGGTTGAGCTGTGGCTTAGCCTCTGGAGGTTCTTATGACTGCTGCTTGAGCTGCGGAAATAGGCCAAAAAGTGCCTTGTGGTCATCTTGCTGTAATAATTGTCCTTGAGAAGGCACATCAGGGTGTTGGTTTGGGGTTTGTGTAGTTATAAAAGTAGGTTAGGACCCAGTAATAAAACACGTGTTGATGTGGCAACTGGGCGATTATTGATATGACCATATTTAATAAGCTAAGTGTCTAATTTTTCATATTTCCTTAGCAATATAGCTATTCAATATTTAAGTACCATATCATAGAATCTGAGTGCAGTTGTCTTTTTGCTACGTATCGTGTTCAGCGTTGCATCTGTACACATTATATGTTGGAGTGCCGCAGTTTCTTTCTTGTTTAGATTATGAGGATGAAAATCACTTGAGGTCGCTTCAATAAGATTCCCACAATATTCTGAGTGAATGTGGGGTTTCCAGTCTGGGTGACTGTTCCTATGTGGAATATGTTTGCAGCATTCTGAGGTAAAATTTGCAGAAAGTCTCTTTGATTGGAGAAACCTGAGGTAAAACTGCGGGGACATAATCTGTTCTTCACTTCTGAAAGCAACTGTTAATGTAAAACGCCTGGTGAAGTTTACAGAAGACTTGTAGATTACTGCAGACACCCTGCGCCTCCCTCACATCTGCCTGTTACTGTAGAGATTCCTATGAGGGATATGGCTGCACTTTGGGTGCAGGGAGACATGGGGGACTGGACTCTATGGCAGTTACTGACTGTTCTGTCTCCTCACAAGGCCACTCTCTGAAGTCACTAATGCCATTGCTGCTGCTTAGAAACTAATGTCTTCATGAGCCCATTATATGTGGCCCCAGTCTTCATGAGCCCAGTATATGAGGCACCAGTCTTCATGAGCCCAGTATATGTGGCCCCAGTCTTCATGAGCCCAGTATATGTGGCCCCAGTCTTCATGAGCCCAGTATATGTGGCCCCAGTCTTCATGAGCCCAGTATATGTGGCCCCAGTCTTCATGAGCTCAGTATATGTGGCCCTAGTCTTCATGAGCCCAGTATATGTGGCCCCAGTCTTCATGAGCCCAGTATATGTGGCTCAGTCTTCATGAGCCAGTATATGTGGCCTCAATCTTATGAGCCCAGTATATGTGGTCCCAGTCTTCATGAGCTCAGTATATGTGGCCCCAGTCTTCATGAGCTCAGTATATGTGGCCCTAGTCTTCATGAGCCCAGTATATGTGGCCCCAGTCTTCATGAGCCCAGTATATGTGGCCCCAGTCTTCATGAGCCTAGTATATGTGGCCCCAGTCTTCATGAGCCTAGTATATGTAGCCCCAGTCTTCATGAGCCCAGTATATGTGACCCCAGTCTTCATGAGCCCAGTATGTGGCCCCAATCTTCATGAGCCCAGTATATGTGGCCACAGTCTTAATGAGCCAGTATATGTGGCCCCAGTCTTCATGAGCCCAGTATATGTGGCCCAGTCTTCATGAGCCCAATATATGTGGCCCTAGTCTTCATGAGCCCAGTATATGTGGCCTCTGTCTTCATGAGCCTAGTATATGTAGCCCCAGTCTTCATGAGCCAGTATATGTGACCCCAGTCTTCATGAGCCAGCATTGTGGCCCAGTCTTCATGAGCCATATATGTGGCCACAGTCTTAATGAGCCAGTTATTGGCACAGTCTTAATGAGCCCAGTATATGTGGCTCCAGTCTTCATGAGCCCAGTATATGTGGCTCCAGTCTTCATGAGCCCAGTATATGTGGCTCCAGTCTTCATGAGCCCAGTATATGTGGCTCCAGTCTTCATGAGCCCAGTATATGTGGCCCCAGTCTTCATGAGCCCAGTATATGTGGCCCTGTCTTCATGAGCCAGAGGCCCGTCCAGCCCTATATGTGGCCCTAGTCTTCATGACCCAGTATATGTGGCCCCTGTCTTCATGAGCCCAGTATATGTGGCTCCAGTCTTCATGAGCCCAGTATATGTGGCTCCAGTCTTCATGAGTCCAGTATATGTGGCTCCAGTCTTCATGAGCCCAGTATATGTGGCTCCAGTCTTCATGAGCCCAGTATATGTGGCCCAGTCTTCATGAGCCCAGTATATGTGGCCCCAGTCTTCATGAGCCCAGTATATGTGGCCCCAGTCTTCATGAGCCAGTATATGTGCCCAGTCTTCATGAGCCCAGTATATGTGGCCCAGTCTTCATGACCCAGTATATGTGGCCTCAGTCTTCATGACCAGTATATGTCCCAGCTTCATGAGCCCAGTTATATGTCCCAGTCTTCATGAGCCAGTATATGTGGCCTCAGTTTCTAAGCCAGTACTATTGTCCAATTTCTGCTCGTACAGTCTCCAGTCTTCATGAGCCCGTATATTGCCTCTTCATGAGTAGTATGAGTCCCCAGCCTTCATGGCCCATTTGGCTCAGTCTTCATGAGTCCAGTATATGTGGCCTTGCCTCACAGCGACACAACATAAAATGGCTGCTTGAAGCAAGTGACCCACAAACTGTCAAGTTATGACACGTCAAGTTTGAACCAACTTAATTAAAACAGACAAAAGTGAGCGGCATTCAAATACTGGCCGCAGATGGCAGCATAGCAAGACACTGCAATACATTAACAAATAACAAACAATTGCACACTATTTCTACTATATGTGAATTGATCAACTAAAAAATAATTATTATCTGGGGGAACAGCACATACAGGTGCATCTCAATGAATTAGAATACAAAAAAAATTCATTTATTTCAGTAATTCAATATATAAAGTGAAATGTATATATTATATAGAGTTATTACACACAGCATGATCTATTTCAAGTGTTTATTTCTATTAATGTTTATGATTATGGCTTACAGCCAATGAAAACCCAAAGGTCATTATCTAAGAAAATTAAAGTATGGAGGAAGAAGGGTCTGAGAGATAAAATATGACCTAAATAGGTATCAGAGGTTTTACCTTGTGTGGTTGTGAGAGTCACAACCACTAAAAAGGCAGATCACGGCTGCTACAGTCCCCAGCGTGGTGTTTATAGAGTAGGGAGTATGAAGGGTTAAAAACTGTGCTGCCATATTCCACAAGACATCAAAAGGTGAATATATTATTGATTTATCACTCAACCTGTTTCAGGGCTCCCTGGCCCCTTCCTCAGGACAATCAATGTCATATCGCCAAGTTTCAGGGGTTTCAGAGAGGCCTGAAACCTGTTGACTAATAGATCAATATATTATTTACCCTTTGATGTCTTGTGGAATATGGCAGCGTGGGTTTTAATCCTTTATCCTCCCTACTTTAATTTTCTGAGATAATGACCTTTGGGTTTTCATTGGCTGTATGACATAATCATCAACATGAACAGAAATAAACACGTGAAATAAATCACTGTTTGTAATGACTCTATAGAATATATGTGTTTCATTTTATGTATTGAATTACTGAAAAAAAATGAACTTTATGATGATATTCTAATTCATTGAGATGCACCTGTAGACGGCTTAGGATGAGTGATCCTAATGACAGATGCCCATTACTGTGTACATATACTCTAATGGAGCTTTTACCTTTTTGAGCAGAGTCTACACTGAATCTACATAATCTCTGGCAACCCCTTGCAGCTCCAAGTGACTACTGTGATCAGCTGATGATTCACACTGATAGGATTTTATCATTCACTATCATGCGTATTTTAAGCACGCTTTACATATCTATGCCACACCTCCCTGACGAAGCCGCCTTCGTGGCGATACAAGTGGGACGTGGGTCCCCAGCCCTCACAGGTCTTGTCTTAGGTGCAGTTCAGGTTTACTAGGGACCTTCTTTTTACTCTCTGCTTTTAGCCTGCATTTGTCTAGGGGCCTATTCATTTGACCCACAGTGGCCTGCTTATAGCCGCTTGTATCCTTTATCCCTCCCTTGACTGGTTATTATGTGGATGCTTGGGCCTTGGTGGCAGGGCATGCTTTGACTATTTGTCCTATGGTTATTTGTAAACCTTCTCGCTTCTGTACTATGACATTAGTACAATTGTATGCATATTGATAACCTATGTCTTATCTTCTTTATGAAGTGACAATGTATGATTGATTGATTTCTCCTGTTCTTGGGCTGGGTGTCGTTCTTTAATGGCAGTTTTGGAATTATGTTTTTAATTTGATTTAAATTTTCTGTATTGCTGCGTTTTTCACTAAATAAAATTGTTCATTTAATTGTGGTGTGCTCACTCTGTGCCAGATCTTTTCTCTTTTCTGGAGGTTCTTATGGCCGCTGCTTGAGCTGCGGAAGTAGGCCAGAAAATACCTTGTGGTCATCTTGCTGCAATAGCTGTCCTTAATAGGGCACATCGGGTTGTTGGTTTGGGTTTGTGTAAGAACTGCAGCCTGCAGGTGTCAGTGGCACTGCAGGTAGAGCTGACTTGGAGGTTTTAGCATTGTCAACTTGAACTAAGCTGAAAACATGGGACGCTGCAGATAGCTGTTCAATCACCTAGTCACTCGTACGATAAACTGGGTCGTCTTCTTCTTGTCATGGTAGGTAAACTGGATTGAGACATTGGCTTAATGCTTGTTCAAGTACTTTTATCCTGTCAAGTGTGATTTCTTCCTCCGTCTCTATTTGAAGAATCTTTTTATGAGCCTCTTCTTCTGTTCTCTCAAGTTTTCCCTGAGCCTCTTGCTCTTTTTGCTTGAGCCTCTGCATCTGCTTTCTTGGCTTCTGCATCTGCCTCTGCAATCTAGCTTGAGCGTGTGCGTCTGCTTCCCTTTTGGTGAAGGAACATCTTATTTTGGTTTGCTCTGCAGTTTTGCCGGCTTCTAGTATTCTGTCTCTCAAGATTGAACTTCATGAGCAAGATGGTCTGTATGTCTGAGCAGAACGTTGAGATGAATCTGATCTGTGTGATCTGTTTTTTTGCAAATGAGTGATTCAGAGTTCTGCTTTATCTTTAGCATCCTGCACCATGGCGTCTCTTTTATTGTCTATTGATTCGGCCTTGCTTAGCTCTGACAAGGCTTCATCGATAGAGTTTTTAGAAAGGTAGTATACCTTGCAGACAGTCTCTTGTATCTTTCATGAGCTGTGTTCAGTTGTCTAATGGCGTCTCATAAACTCACTGCATCGTTTTTGTAGAATTGAAAACCTGACATAAGGGAGGCAACTCGTTCCCATAGATCTTCCAGGTTATCGCAGAGCTCATCTTTAGTGGTGAAGTAGTTTTCAATGACTTTTTGCGTTGGTCTGACTCGTATTGGTCGTGAGATTTGGTCTGCTGCAAGGGTGGGCTCTGCTTCCTGCTCTTCATAGCATGGCGGGTCAGTGCCAGGTGTAGAGCACATCAATGACTGCATGAGAAACTGGTAATGATCAGTGGATGTGTGGATCTGTGCTGTGAGACTTCTTTCTGCACTATAGCAAGCACTTTAATAATTTTCTGTATGGCGCAGGTCTGGTACTCTATGGTATTACTATGTAATGTATTATCTTTGGACAATAATTATGGCCTGATAATGTATGTCCAGTTGCTTTCTATAAAGGGAATAACTGTTTCCTTTTTGATTGTATATACATATATATACATTTGTGCTGTCTTTGTATAGCTAACTGTTGCTGGCAATCCATGTTTTTACATGCTGGTTTCCACCTTGGTGTCCTCCTGTCTTGTTGTTATGTTCCTTGCACATATCCCTGAACCAATGGTGGTCTAATTAAATAAACACATTTTTTCACTACAAATATGGCATTCGATCGTATTTTTCTTTCCTTACTGCTCTTCATGATGTTCAGAATCAGGCTACACTTGCTGTATTGTGGTGCTGGGGATTGTGTGCGCCATATTTCGGCCATTTTGATTTTGGGTGTACTGTCTCTTTAAAAAATGGACTTTTGATTTTGAGGACAAAAATCACTTGAGGTCGATTCAATAAGATTCCCACAATATTCTGAGTGAATGTGGGGTTTCCAGTCTGGGTGACTGTTCCTATGTGGAATATGTTTGCAGCATTCTGAGGTAAAATTTGCAGAAAGTCTCTTTGATTGGAGAAACCTGAGGTAAAACTGCGGGGACATAATCTGTTCTTCACTTCTGAAAGCAACTGTTAATGTAAAGCGGCCTGGTGAAGTTTACAGAAGACTTGTAGATTACTGCAGACACCCTGCGCCTCCCTCACATCTGCCTGTTACTATAGAGATTCCTGTGAGGAATATGGCTGCACTTTGGGTGCAGGGAGACATGGGGGACTGGACTCTATGGCAGTTACTGACTGCTCTGTCTCCTCACAAGGCCACTCTCTGAAGTCACTAATGCCATTGCTGCTGGTCAGAAACTGATACCTTCATGAGCCCAGTATATGTGGCTCCAGTCTTCATGAGCCCAGTATATGTGGCCCCAGTCTTCATGACCTCAGTATATGTGGCCCCAGTCTTCATGAGCCCAGTATATGTGGTCCTTCCCTCACAGTGACACAACATAAAATGGCTGCTTGAAGCAAGTGACCCACAAACTGTCAAGTTATGACACGTCAAATTTGAACCAACTTAATTAAAACAGACAAAAGTGAGCGGCATTCAAATACTGGCCAGCAGATGGCAGCATAGCAAGACACTGCAATACATCTATTATATAATCACGAATGGATTTCGCGCAACCTTTTGAGTCCACACTCGCTGCGATTCAGCGTGGTCATGTGGATACGAACGAAGCATTGGCCGCGCAGCGGGCATGGCGAGTCGCCTTAGCAGCGCGAAGCATTGGCCGCGAAGCGGCCATTGCGAGTCAGAGACTCGCTCTGCTAGAATCCCGATGCATTGTGCATCGGGCACCCATCTAGTTAACAAATAACAAACAATTGCACACTATTTCCTACTATATGTGAATTGATCAACTAAAAAATAATTATATCTGGGGGAACAGCACATACAGGTGCATCTCAATGAATTAGAATAACAAAAAAAATTCATTTATTTCAGTAATTCAATATATAAAGTGAAATGTATATATTATATAGAGTTATTACACACAGCATGATCTATTTCAAGTGTTTATGTCTGTTAATGTTGAGGATTATGGCTTACAGCCAATGACAACCCAAGGGTCATTATCTAAGAAAATTAAAGTATGGAGGAAGAAGGGTCTGAGAGATAAAATATGACCTAAATAGGTATCGGAGGCTTCACCTTGTGTGGTTGTGACAGTCACAACCACTATTAAATCAGATCACGGCTTCTGCAGTCCCCAGCGTGGTGCATAGAGAGTAGAGAGGATGAAAGGTTAAAAACTGCACTGCCGTATTCCACGAGACATCAAAGGGTAATATAATATTGATGTATTAGTCAGCGCGTTTCAGGGCTCCCTTCCCCCTTTCTCAGGACAATCAATGCCATAACGCCATGTTTCAGCGGGTTTCATAGAGGCCTGAAACCTGTTGACTAATAAATCAATATTATATTCACCTTTTGATGTCTCGTGGAATACAGCAGCACAGTTTTTAACCCTTCATCCTCCCTACTTTAATTTTCTGTGATAATGACCTTTAGGTTTTCATTGGTTGTAAGCCGTAATCGTCAACATTAACAGAAATAAACACATGAAATAGATCACTCTGTGTAATGACTCTATATAATATATGTGTTTCATTTCATGTATTCAATTACTGAAAAAATGTACTTTATGATAATATTCTAATTCATTGAGATGCACCTGTAAACGGCTTAAGATGAGTGATCCTAATGACAGATGTGTGGCACCCCATGGGTTAATGTGCCACAATAACATCACATGGGTTCCCTCCCCACAACACACTGACAAACACTAGCACCTCTGGGCCAGGAGGGGGAGCACAACCTGCTCTCTTAAATACTCCAGCTCATGAGGAAGTAGTTTGGTTTCAGTTCCTGGAGAACTGAGAGAGAGACTTCAGTGAGAGAGAGAGGCTGTCCTAAGCTTCCCTGCAGTCTGCTCACAGATTCCAGGCCTAGTGAGGGTCTGAGGAAAGGAGAACTACAAGCAGAGAGACACATCTGGGAGCTTGAGTGCAACCATTACTCGCCCCAGAGAAGCGCACAGAATGGACACCGCATCCGGTACTGTGACTGACACACAGCACGGTGAATCCGGGAGCAGTGGGATTTCTAGACACCCACAGTACCAGAGCAAAGCAACACGGCGGGGTCAGCACAGCACAGAGGACTCAAGTTGCCTAGCCAAGTGGTACCAGCAGAACAGAGAGAGAGTGGGATAGTCCCAGCAGCTCAGCTAGAAGCAGCAGCCAGGACACACACACGCACAGTGCAGCACGAGGAAGCTGATGACCCAGACAGGGTGGGATGAAAGCCTAGGCCCAGTACAGACTCTGTGGACTATATTCTGCAACAACATCTGCAGTAAAGCTTTGGAAAACAGCAAAACTGTGAGCCTGTGTATTGATTGCAACCTTTGCCCTACATCCAACAGCAGAGAGGTCCCACCTGCAGAGCTACAAGCCTGTCAGCTCTGCACACGGGCTGGAAGAAAGCTGCAGCATCAGGAGAGAAGGACAATTGCACATTTTACTACAAAACGTGAGTGTGTGTTCTTTAACCCCGTCTCCACTATCCACATCCATTATAGACTTTACCATCACTGCCCCGGGGAATACAGTTCTGCCCACTGGAACTATTCCATCTCAGCTGCTACTACATTATCCCAAGAGGTTCTGCAGCAGCGACGGCCCCATCACTGGCCGCACATAGTGGGTGGCGTCACGATAGACTATTCTCCCCTGTAAATACACCCTTTTATTTGCCAGGGCCCGGGACACGGTCCGGACCAGGACCACCCGTGACTTCCCCAATAGCAAAGATGGTCCGGTACCGAGTACCCTCGTCCCAGTGGGCTCGACAGATGCCCATTACTGTGTACATATATTCTAATGGAGCATTTACGTGTTTGAGCAGAGCCTACACTGAATCTACATAATCTGTGGCAACCCCTTGCAGCTCCACGCGACTACTGTGATCAGCTGATCATTCACACCAGTAGGATTTTATCATACATTATCATGTGTATTTAAACCACGCTCTATATATCTATGCCACACCTCCCTGACGAAGCCTCCATTGCAGCGATACAAGTGGGTCTTGGGTCTCCAGCCCTCACAGGTCTTGACTTAGGTGCAGTTCAGGTTTACTAGGTTCCTTCTTCTTACTCTCTGTTTGTACCCTGCATTTGTCTAGGGGCCTATTCATTTGGCCCACAGTGGCCTGCTTATAGCCTGTTATATCCTTTATCCCTCCCTTCACTGGTTATTATGTGGATGTTTGGGTCTTGGTAGCAGGGCATACTTTTACTATTTGTCCGATGGTTATGACCCGCCCCAGGGCCGTGGGGTACCCAGTCCCGGGTGTTTGGGTTTTTTTCTCACGGGGAATTGTCACGGGCAGGCCTGTGCCAAGTCCCGTGGCATTGGTAGTCGCTTGAAAGGCGTCAAAAATAAAAATGATTCGTGACACCACCTACGGTTCCAGTAATGTTACCGATGCTGCGGCACGGACCTCCGGGGTGATGGTGTGACGACCATCCGCTGTAAGGCTGAGCTGCTGGTAAGGCAGCACCCCGAGAAACCCCGAGACCCTTAACCCCTATACAGGGATCTGGAATTACAGCGGAGCCCAGGGGGTAGCTGCCTATATGAGCAACAGAGCCGGGGAGGTCGTCTAGGAAGGGAAAAATCAGGAAGCGAAGAACGTAGTCAGAAGTCCGAGTCAAAACCGAGAGGGCAGCGAAGGTACAAAATCATCAGGCGGTACAGAGTCGAAAATCCAGGCAAAGGTCAGAGTCAAAACCAAACACACACTATGTCACTTGGGGAACCAAAACTATATCTGGCGGCCTGCAAGACAGGCTCCAATGTATTTGAAGGGCGCGGTTACCTCCCATAGGCTGGAGCTCACAGCCTGATGACCTCATCCGGACCGCCCCTAGAGCCAGGCCAGATGGAGATGCATGACTGGCTCCACCCACGCCACCTCTGACAGAAGAACGCAGGCTGCGCCTAACGGACACCTCTGCAGGGCCTGCTCTTCTGCGACCAACACCACCCAGAGGGAAACACAGCGGCGCTCAGCGACAGAGGCAGACGTCGCTGGAGCAGGTCCATATGAGGACAAGGCCTTCCTATCACCAGCACCACCAGACGAAGGAATCCAGCTCCTCCCAGCGGCCGAGGCAGGAACACCGGCCACCGAGTCCAATGGCGATGTGACAGATGGTGGAGCAGCAAGATGGTTATGCTCCCCGTAGATGGAGCAGGATCCCCAGGGAAGTTGTAATAGTTATGCACAGTCTTTACACAGGGAGGCAGATTTTCACTGCAGCAAGTGTGCGGCTCTTCAGGCACAGGCCACACAGTCTTTAACTCTGCACGGGTTTACTGGCAGTACTTCAGGCAGGTTACAGATGGTACAGTCTTTTGTGTCTTTCTGGCCTGGGTGGTCACCAGGGAACCGGGATGATTCACTTAGGACCCTCGGTGGTATGCCTGCCGTTCCTTGCCGGTCCCTCACTGCACTCTCTCCTGCCTCCCATTTAAGCGCAGAGCCTCGGGCAAGCTCCCACGGGTCCTCTGTGGAGGACTCTTCTCTGAGTCCCCCTGACCCTATTCGAGATGCCTTTTGAGGTGTGCGCCGGGTGTTTGGCTACGACTTCCTAAAGAAGCTCAGACCTCCGGTTTAACGGCTCGGGGTTGAACAACCGCACCGTGTCGAGAGCCTATTCTCTGTTTCGGGGACCAGATCCCTCCGGTCAGTAATCGTACCGGGTCCTGATTCGGGCGCACCGCAATCCCTGGTGCCCCTAGGATCTCCCTCGATCACGACGACTTCTTCGCTGTCCTTCACTGCTCACTCCCAACTGAGCTCTCCGACTCCCTTGCTCAGACTGCCTAACTCTCTACCCACCCACACAGCTTTCTACCCTATAACTCCTCCCATGGGACTGGGTCTTCCCTACAGCGGGTTCACCCACGGTCCCCTACTCTAGGGTTTGTGTGAATGGGTGTTGTGAGGGTTCTTTATTCACCATCCCAGCTCCATGGTCTCAGGGATACCACACACTCTTTTTTGGGTGCAGTGCCCCTCCATGGCATCCCCACAGTTGGGCGACACAGGTCATTGCTCAGCCCCTCAGGCTCTCAACACTCTCTGAAGCACAGAGCTCAAGTACCAATGTCCAAGGGTGCTGTTGTGTCCTGGGTGCCATTAGGTTCCTCTCCCGGTCACTGCTCCCTAGTTCAGCCACCTTCCCCAAAATGGGTTGGGTGTTCAGCCATAGCTCCCGTTACAAGACTGGGGCCTCAATGGCTCGGACGTGCAGCTTCTGCACTGTGTTCAGGGCAGGGTCCCTGTGTCATCCACCAACCCCTCTATCTCGTCAGATTCGAGCGTACGGGGATTGATGTCTCTTCCGCACCCCTGGGGCTCTTCCCTCATTCAACCCTTCTGGTCTCTCCCTTCGTGGTCATGCTCCAAGCCCCGGGAGTTGGCACCACACCGACTCCACACCCTCCTGTTGCTGTTTCCTCTACCACGTACTACTCCTACTCTCCTGTGTTACACTTCCCTGTCCCCCTTTTGTGACCTAGGCCCTCCCTCAGGGCCCTACCCTTGTCCCAGGGCCTCAGTGTTCATGTTTGTGTTTGTTTTCGGGCTCAGCTGCACCATCCCAGCACCTGAAGAACAGGGGCACTACACTCCCTAACTGCGGGAATGCAGTACCTCTGGTGGCGGCTTTCCAGATGGGGTGCCACAGTAGCAGGGCATGCTTTGACTATTTGTTTCATGGTTACTTGTAAACCTTCTTGCTTATGTACTATGGCACTAGTACAATTGTACACTTATTGACAACCTATGTCTTATATTCTTTATGTACAGACAATGTATGATTGATTTATTTCTCCTGTTCTTGGGCTGGGTGTCATCCTTTGATGGTAGTTTTGGCATCAGGTTCTTAATATGATTTTAATTTTCTGTATTGCTGTTTTTCACTAATTAAAATTGTTCATTTAATTGTGGTGTGCTCACTCTGTGCCAGGTCATTTCTCTTTTCTGGAGGTTCTTATGGCCGCTGCTTGAGCTGCAGAAATAGACCAGAAAACACCTTGTGGTCATCTTGCTGTAATAGCTGTCCTTAAGAGGGCACATCAGAGTATTGGTTTGGAGATAGTGTGGGTACTGCGGGTGACATTGGCAACGCAGGTAGAGCTGACATGGAGGTTTTAGCATTGTCAGCTTGAACAATGCTTGAAACAGAAGGCGCTGCAATTGGCTGTTTAAGCACCTGGTCATTGGGGTTTGTGTAGGTAGTGTGGTCAGCACAGCAGGTAAATCTGACATGGAGGTTTTAGCGTTGTCAGCTTAAACTGTGCTGAAATTAGGGGGCGCTATAGATGACTGGTGCAATCAACTGGGTCATTTTCTTCCTGTGATGGTAGGCACACAGGATCGAGACATTAGCTCAATGCTTGTTCAACTACTTTTATCTTGGCTAGTGTGATTCCTTCCTCCATCTCCATTTGAAGAATCTTTTTCTGAGCCTCTGGCCAGGTTCACACATACAAATCCGTTTTTTAAGCACTTAGAAAAACGGATCCTTTTTAGGCAAATTTTGGGACTTAGTCATTTTTTTTCATTAACGCAGGTGCCTGCATGTGCCGTGCGTTAACACATGCATTCCCATAAGGCCCCATGTTAAAAAAAATGCATGCGTTTTGGGCTGCTGCTTAAGAACGCATGCGTTTTTTTAAAAAAAACGCACACACGTGTTAACGCATATGCGTTTTTGGACTTTGAAAAAAAAACATCCAAAATGTTCCCAAAAATGGATTTAAGGCAAAAACGGATATGTATGTGTGAACCTGGCCTCTTTTTCTGTTCGCTCAATGTTTCCCTGAGCCCCTGCTCTCTTCTTGAGCTCCTGCGTCTGTTTTCTTGCCTTCTGCCTCTGCTTTCTCAGCTTGAGATTCTGTGCCTGCTTCACTTTTGGTGAAGGTGTTAGGCTCTCCTCAACAAAGGAACGTATTCTTTTGGTTTGCTCTGCAGTTATGTGGGCATCTAGTATTCTGTCACTTAGGATTGAACTTATTGAGCTGGATGGTCTGTATGTCTGAGCACAATGTTTAGATGAATCTGATCTGTGTGATCTGTTTTTTTGCAAATGAGTGATTCAGAGTTCTGCTTTATCTTTAGCATCCTGCACCATGGCGTCTCTTTTATTGTCTATTGGTTTGGTCTTGCTTAGCTCAAACAAAGCTTCATCGATAATAGAGTTTTTAGAAAGGTAGTATACCTTGCAGACAGTCTCTTGTATCTTTCATGAGCTGTGTCCAGTTGTCTAATAGCGTCTCGTAAACTCACTGCATCGTTTTTGTAGAGCTGAAAACCTGACATAAGGGAGGCAACTCGTTCCCATAGATCTTCCAGGTTATCGCAGAGCTCATCTTTAGTGGGGAAGTAGTTTTCAATGACTTTTTGCGTTGGTCTGAGGGAGCGTATTGGTCGTGAGATTTGGTCTGCTGCAAGTGTGGGCTCTGCTTCCTGCTCTTCATAGCATGGCGGGTCAGTGCCAGGTGTGGAGCACGTCAACGACTGCCTCCCTCGCATCTGCCTGTTACTATAGAGATTCCTTTGAGGAATATGGCTGCACTTTGGGTGCAGGGAGACATGGGGATGGACTTTCTCTGAAGCCATTGATCTCGTTGCTGCTGGTCAGAAACTGATGCCTTCATGAGCCCTGTACATGTGGCCCCAGTCTTCATGAGCCCAGTATATGTGGCCCATCTTCATGAGCCAGTATATGTGGCCCCAGTCTTCATGAGCCCAGTACATGTGGCCCCAGTCTTCATGAGCCCAGTACATGTGGCCCCAGCCTTTATGAGCCCAGTATATGTAGCCCAGTCTTCATGAGCCCAGTATATGTGGCCCCAGTCTTCATAGGCTCAGTACATGTGGCTCCAGTCTTCATGAGCCCAGTATATGTGGCCCCAGTCTTCATGAGCCCAGTATATGTGGCCCCAGTCTTCATGAGCCCAGTATATGTGGCCCCAGCCTTTATGAGCCCAGTATATGTGGCCCCAGTCTTCATGAGCCCAGTACATGTGGCCCCAGCCTTTATGAGCTCAGTATATGTGGCCCCAGCCTTTATGAGCCCAGTATATGTGGCCCCAGTCTTCATGAGCCCAGTATATGTGGCCCCAGTCTTCATGAGCCCAGTATATGTGGCTCCAGTCTTCATAGGCTCAGTACATGTGGCCCCAGTCTTCATGAGCCCAGTATATGTGGCCCCAGTCTTCATGAGCCCAGTATATGTGGCCCCAGTCTTCATGAGCCCAGTATATGTGGTCCCAGTCTTCATGAGCCCAGTATATGTGGCCCAGTCTTCATGACCCAGTATATGTGGCCCCATTTCATGAGCCCAGTATATGTGACCCATCTTCAGAGCAGTATATGTGGTCCCAGTCTTCATGAGCCCAGTATATGTGGCTCCAGTCTTCATGAGCCCAGTATATGTGGCCCCAGTCTTCATGACCCAGTATATGTGGCCCCAGTCTTCATGAGCCCAGTATACGTGCTCATCTTCATGAGCCCAGTATATGTGGCCCCAGTCTTCATGACCCAGTATATGTGGCCCAGTCTTCATGCCAGTATATGTGGCCCCAGTCTTCATGAGCCCAGTATACGTGGCCTCAATCTTCATGAGCCCAGTATATGTGGTCCTTGCCTCACAGCGACACAACATAAAATGGCTGCTTGAAGCAAGTGACCCACAAACTGTCAAGTGACGACACGTCAAGTGTGAACCAACTTAATTAAAACTGACAAAAGTGAGCGGCATTCAGATACTGGCCAGCAGATGGCAGCATAGCAAGACACTGCAACAAATAACAAACAAATGCACATTGCACACTATTTCCTACTATATGTGAATTGAACAACTAAAAAATTGCACAGAACCCCTGTTTTTGAACACACTGCTATTATATTGAACACAATTGTATAAGACAATTGTGGATTTCTCTGGAATAAGCCATCACATTGCAAATATCAAAGTATAATGTCATTCAGCTTCCTCTAAGCTGTGTGCCCATATAGACCATTTTGGTTATATATAGCATAGGTTTTTTATTGGTTTTGTATTCTGATTGGTTGAATATTTTTAGTATCTTTAATCTATTCCAGACCAAGATTTTTGATTTTTACAGTATTATTCATAAAATTATTTTAATTGTGAGTTTTTATTACAATTTTGATTTTAATTTTTGAGGGTTTTTTAATTAAAGTATTTTACTTTGTCGAATTTATTCTTGGATGAGGAAATCTCTCCTTTTATACTCCTTTGATGTTCCCTTTTATTTTATTATAGTATAATTGCTTCATTTATTTGTTTCATTTAGAGGCTATGACTCGCTGTTATCAGCTATTTGTAAGAAATATAAAAAGGGGTTAATGTGATCAAAACATGCTGTAATTGATTCCCCTATAAGCAACCCCGACTTGTAATAGTCCGTACACCTGATGAAGGCGAACACTACCATCGAAACGTGTTGTGATTAACCCTGTGCCTTAAGAACCACAATCTCTGGCTTCTTCTCTGGCGCCCGGATAGACAAATCAATATTTACTTTCATATAGGTGGTTTAGGATGAGTGATCCTAATGACAGATGCCCATTACTGTGTACATATACTCTAAGGCAGGCTTCACTTCACAGTTTTTGTCTATCAGGTTCTGTCCGGTGTTTTGCAGGATGCACCGAACAGAACCTGACAGCACCGGACGAGCACAAACTGAGGGAAATATGCCCTCCGATCCTGTTTTCTGCAGGATTTGTTTGTGCTCGTCTCTGCTGCTGTCCGCGGTGCTGAAATTTCAGCCGTCGGTACAGTGGAGCTCTCCATGGTGCTGAACTTCAGCGTCAGCTCTGAAATGCTGCTGCTGTCCATGGTGATGAATGAGCGCAGTTGCATTCTAGAGCCGCCGTTCTTCAGTACCAGGTATCCGGGAAACAATCCGATTGGTTTGTTTGCCGGATCCGGGGTCATCTAGCGCCCATAGACTCCCATGCTATGAGCGCCAGATCGCCCCAGATCCGGGAGGATGCGGTTTTGTTCATTTTCTGACACGGACACAAAAAATGCTGCAAACTCCGATTTTGTTTCCGGAGCAAAAAACGAACATAACCGGATCCAGCTGACAAACCACAAAACTGGAGGCCAAATAAGGCCAATCCGGCACCATAGGGACACACGGGGCCAAAGCCGGATCAGGTTCTGTCCGGTTTAAACCAGACAAAACCTGAAACCACAAAACCGTGGTGTGAAGCTAAGCTAATGGTTCTTTTACCTTTTTGAACACAGTCTACACCAGGGGTCTCAAACTCGGCTGGGTTGGTGGGCTGCACGTAAAAAAAAATTGATTTCAGGGGGCCGCATTGCTTGTAGGACTAAGTGACATTTTAGCAATACCAGAATTTTTTGCTCAATCTAGTAAAGTACAAATCCTGATTTTCTTCTGTCCCCACCCTAATCTGCTTTATGTAGTAATGTCCCCATCCTGGTCGCCTTCTTATAGTAATATCCCCATCCTGGTCGCCTTCTTATAGTAATGCCCCCATCCTGATCCCCTTCTTCTAGTAATGTCCCCAAACTGGTCCCCATTGTATATTAATGTCCCCCCAAACTGGTCCCCGTCTTGTAGTAATGTTCC
Organism: Allobates femoralis; assembly: GCA_033576535.1. NCBI lineage: Eukaryota > Metazoa > Chordata > Amphibia > Anura > Aromobatidae > Allobates > Allobates femoralis. The sequence continues at coordinate 64,714,082 of JARQOC010000005.1, forward strand.
TCCCTGGTCCCTACATGTAGTAATGCCCCATCCTGGTTCCCATCCTATATTAATGACCCTCATCCTGGTCCTCATCATGTAGTAATGTCCCATCCTGATCCTCTTCTTGTAGTAATGTCCCCTTCCTACTCCTCTTCTTGTGGTAATGTCCCCATCCTGGTTGCCTTCTTCTAGTAATGTCCCCAAACTGGTCCCCATTGTATATTAATGTCCCCCCAAACTGGTCCCCGTCTTGTAGTAATGTTCCTCCCTGGTCCCTACATGTAGTAATGCCCCATCCTGGTTCCCATCCTATATTAATGACCCTCATCCTGGTCCTCATCATGTAGTAATGTCCCATCCTGATCCTCTTCTTGTAGTAATGTCACCATCCTGGTTGCCTTCTTGTTGTAATGTCCCCATCCTGATCCCCTTCTTCTAGTAATGTCCCCATACTGGTCCCCATTGTATATTAATGTCCCCCATACTGGTCCCCATCTGGTACTAATGTCCCCTTCCCGGTCCCCTTCTTGAAGTAATGTTCCTCCCTGATCCGTACGTGTAGTAATGCCACATCCTGGTCCCCATCCTATAATAATGACTCCCATCCTGTTCCTCATCATGTTGTAATGTCCCCATCCTGATCCCCTTCTTGTAGTAATATCCCAATCTTGTAGTAATGTCCCCATCCTGGTCCTCCTCTTGTAGTAATGTTCCCATCCTGGTCCTCCTCTTGTAGTAATGCCCCCAAACTGGTCTCCATCTTGTAGTAATGTTCCTCCCTGGTCCTTACATGTAGTAATGCCCCATCCTGGTCCCCATCCTATAATAATGTCCCCCATCCTGGTCCTCATCTTGTAGTAATGTCCCCATCTTTTAGTAATGTTGCCTCCCTTGTCATCTTGTAGTAATGTTCCCCATCCCAACGCCATTTTGTAGAGATGTCCCCACAACCTGGTCTCTGTTCTTTTTGTTCTCTCGCTCACACACACACTCACACATATACACACTCGCACACTCACAAATATACACATGCACACACACACAATCACTTATACACTCACACATATATACACACTAACACATACATCCTCAGACATATTCACACAAACACATACACACTTACACATTGACACACATTCACACACTTACACATAGGGCCATATTTGGAGTTCCTGCCGCCCTAGGCACTTTCAGCGGTCGCGCCCCTACCCCCAGGCTGCTATCTTCGGCTGTAATAGCTCCTTACCTGACTCCACACTTCTGATCCCGGCAGCTTCTTCCTCTGTGGCTTCCGGTCTCCCGCTTGCCAGCACCAGTTGGCACCCGGCACCAGCCTGCACCAGGCGCCAGCCGCCAGCACCCTGTAGCTGCCAGCATCCAGCGGCAGCCACCAGCACCCAAGAGGCGGCACCAGGTGGCACCCCAGCAGCAGCCGCCAGCACCCGGGAGGCTGCACCAGGTGGCACCCGGCAGCTGCCAACACCTGGCATTAGGCGGCACCCGGCAGCCGCGAGCACCAGGAGGCAGCACCAGGTGGCACCCAGCAGCCTCCAGCGCCCGGCGGTAGCCGCCAGCACCCGGCATTAGGTGGCACCCGGCAGCACCTGGGAGGCGGCACCAGGTGGCATCCGGCAGCTACCAGCACCCGGCATTAGGCGGCCGCCAGCACCAGCCGCCGGCGATGTGCCGCCTAGGCGGCGCGGGAATACACTCACACATATACACACACATACACATTCACACACACACCCATACTCACATATACACACTCACATACATATACACACACTCTCACATATACACACTCACACATACTCACACATACACACACACATATACACACTCAGAAATATTCACACACACACATACACACACATACACTCACACATATACACATACACTCACAAATATACACATACACACTCATTCACATATACACACAAATACACTCACACATACACACTCTCTCTAACTCTCACTCATACACACCTTAATGATGCCCCAGGCCATTGTACATGGAGCCGCCGCGGTACCCGCTTTATTGTGACTTCCGGGTACCGCTCAAACTTGCGCCTTCGCTCCTCTACATTCATGCAAGCAGGTGGCCGGCGGACCAATCAGAAGCCTCCTATGATGTCATACGCCGACGTCAGCTGCAGGCGTCTGATTGGTCCGCCGGCCGCCTGCTTGCATGAATGTACAGGAGCGAAGGCGCTTGTTTGAGTGGTACCCGAAAGTCACAATAAAGCGGGTACCGTGGCGGCTCCATGTACAATGGGCCGGGGCATGCTTATCTTTTCATGGTGCCCCGGGCCGCAATGGGAAGCTTTGCGGGCCTCATGTTTGAGACCCCTGGTCTACACTGTGTCTTTTACAGAATGCTCTGTAGCTCCCCCTAGTGATGGCTGAAGGCATTTAAATTTAGATCTATGCAGATGATCTGCAGCGCTGTATAAAATATATACGATGAATGCTGGACATTGAAATAACAGTAGAGCGGTGTTAGCAGCAGAGATTTACTTTGATGTTTTCTTTCCCGTGTAGATTTTATAACTTTACAACTTTGCATACAAGACTGACGACAGACCTGATCTTTTATGCTCAGCAGGGTATAGTGTACATAGTCACAAGTACATAATCTGATGAAGGCTGTCTGGATTTACCAATTGCATTCCTTCTACACTTCAACTTGTCATAACACTTCAGCCTTTACAATAATACAGACATGAGACGGGACAGAGACCAGGATCAGCAATGGATTATTAGTCATCTGCACTGAGATAAATGTAGCAAAACTAGCAAAACTGCACCATATAAAGTGTATGAGGGATAGGTACACAGTATACAGTATATATCCCGCAGAATGTAAGTCCGCAAGGACAGGGTCCTCTCCCCTCTGTACCGGTCTGATTTGTTTACTGTAACTTATATCTATAATTTTGTATGTAACCCCTCCCATGTACAACACCATGGAATTAATGGTGCTATATCAATAATAATAATAATAATAGTAATAATTGTGACTCACAGACAACTTCACTGGTATAAAAGCAAATATAAATACGTCATCATGGGCTGCTGTGACCCTTCCTCCTATCACAGGGACAATATGGAGAATAAAATTGTAATTTATAAATTTATTGGTGACTTTTTGGAAACATTTAATCTCGAGAATTGCGCTGCAGAGAATAAAGTTAAATTATCGTATTTACGATAAAAGTCTGTCACGCCGCGATTTACCGGAAAACATACATGGCACAATGCCGCCATCTGCTGGCAGAGAGAGTGAACTGAGCACATGAGCACATTACGGCTTTGTTCATACTCCTATTTTCAAGAACGGACAAAATAAAGTAAAGAACAGATCCATAAAATACCTGATGCAAACAGAAGCAGATGGACCCAGGGACATAACTATAATAGGTGCGGGGGTTGCAATCGCACCTGAGCCCTGGAGCCTAGTGGACCCCCAAAAATCACTTTGGATTACTTTCACCAATAATATCACGTTTCTTTTTTATATCATTCTATTTGTCTATTCCACAAAACTGAAATGTCAAAGGAGCCTTATCCTGCTGGTCCATCAGTGCATGATCAGTCTCATCACACAACAGCATCTAGAACTGAATGAAATACGCTCTCTGCTTAAAGGGAAGATAAAAAAAAATGTTGTACTGTCCCTGCTCTCCTACATGAAGCAGAGCTGGGCACTACAGTTCTAGGATCTATAGATTGCTTATAAATCAATAAAATCATATCTGCTCCTCCGCTCTCACCCTTCTCTCAGGGGACAGAGAAAATCAGTCTTATGCAGCAGCAGTGACAGGGGGTGTGTCTTGGGTGTGGACCTTGGGGCTCTAGAGTCTTCTTACATTCACGCCCCCTCACACTCAGAGGCGTAAATACAACAGGTGCAGGGGTTGCAATCACACCCGGACCCTGAAGCCTGGGGGGCCCAAAAAGTCCCTTTGAGACGTGTCCTTTGTGCTGGGCAGTCATCACCAACCAGCATTAGGTATGTACAGTGCCTTGTGAAAGTATTCGGCCCCCTTGAACTTTCCAACCTTTTGCCACATTTCAGGCTTCAAACATAAAGATATAAATTCTAATTTTTTTGTGAAGCATCAACAACAAGTGGGACACAATCGAGAAGTGGAACGACATTTATTGCATATTTTAAACTTTTTTAACAAATAAAAAACTGAAAAGTGGGGGGTGCAATAATATTTGCCCCCTTTACTTTCAGTGCAGCAAACTCGTTCCAAAAGTTCTGTGAGGATCTCTGAATGATCCAATGTTGTCCTAAATGACTGGTAATGGTAAATAGAATCCACCTATGTGTAATCAAGTCTCCGTATAAATGCACCTGCTCTGTGATAGTCTCATAGCCACTTTACACATCCCGATATCGGTGTCCAACTCCGATAAAAAGTCACGTGGTACGTGCGTTGGCCCCGATATCGTTGGTGCGTTGTGTAGTGTGAATGTGCAATTCGATGCAAGAACAATGTTAGAACGATATCGGGGGAAAAATGAGCAGGCTCTCCAACTGGCCGATATTGGATGGATGATGTGGCAGGATCGTGCTGTGTGAAAGCCCAACACCGATTTCGATCCCGATTGTATGGTTGTTCCAGGAAGTCCGTAGGCGTTTTGAATGTGTAATTTTCAAGCCGCCCACCTACGTTGATTGGTGGCTAGGTAGGCAATGCTGATTGGATGTGCGTCGCCAAGTAGCCATTTTTTTTTTTTTGGGTTTCTTGGGATGCGCGCTGCATTATCATTGTGTTTGCGAGCACCACAATGGTGTGGAAAAAGACATGTATGCACAAGCCAATTACACAGCTCCTGTACTCCTCTAGCAAATAATTTATGCACCTTTTCACAATGCCACCACCATGTATTTGCAAATGTACGATCGGTTTATTTTCAAAGTGCCATGTGGTGAAGATATGAAAGGACTGCGTAAAAGAGCAGTTCGCATCTCACAACTCCTCCGACATATATATATATTTGTAAAGTACATCCAAAGTGCCTGACCGACGCAATAATGTTGTGCTTTGCACATTTCATGATGGCGTCGCGTGCTCTGCCCTCAGCCACTATGTGTAGGCGACTCCTTTGCGGACTGACAAGTTAAACACCGCACCCACAATCTGCGTCATGACGTCATGATGTTGTCTTTTAGCAGGCACAGCCTTCTAGGTGGAGTCCAGTCCCATGCATAAAGATGGCAGCGGAGCAGCGTTCAGCAGCATGGGGTGAGCCCGAGCTCCTACTGCTGTATGACAATTTGGACAGGCTGGACTACTGGTGTGTCCTACCACACCAGCACCCCCAGCTTCATAAAATGCGCATTGTGCGAAAGGTGCAACGTGCCCTGCTGCAGGATCTCCAAGTGGAGCGCACCACGAAACAAATTGTAAAAAAAATTGCGGATATGAAGTACAAGGCGAGTGACCGCATTGCCGCCATCCGAGCCCACAGAAAGAGTCTGCGTGGTGAGTATGATGTCATGATACATACACACATGTGACATCAGGGCACAATATAGCAGATTGAGGCTACCTGTAAATTAACCCTCTATTGTTGCCCACTACTACTACTACTAGCATGTTTGTGTTTAACTAATTGTTTGCAAGTGGTGGTGCCTATCATTCCCAAACATACAGTGTGGCCACAAATAGAACTCTCCATACATAGGCCTCTTCTGTTGGAATTTCACAAACAAATCCTCCTTGACGCTCCAAAACATCTGACGCTGACATACCCGTGCAGATTCACTAAAATGTCCGCAGGGAGGGAAGGCCATAATGTATGGGACATGTTAGCTGCCCCCCAAAGCCCATTAGGCACACAGTACACTTTGTGCAAATGTACCCAAAAATGTAAACAAAATGCTCCCTTCTAAACCAACAGATGCTGACGAAGACCAAGAGGTGTCGCCAGCGGCCTCACCATCAGCAGCCCAGGCCACCTCACCGCAGCCATCACTTCACCCCTCCAGATCACCAGCTGACGTGTCCTCAAGGGGCACATTGTCCCCGGGCTCACCAGCACCAGCTCAAGGTGGCTTACGCCCTCAATTCACCCCCGCCTCACCGGCCCAACCTGAAGGAGACTCACCGGGGCCATCTCCTGCAGACTCCCCTGCACCTGCGGCAGCCACAGCACATGTGGCAGGCTCAGTGGCCTATGGGCCAGAAGATGAAGCAACACCACATGGCCAATCAGCCTTAGCCGCAATTAGGGAGGCGTACTCCACATCACCCCCTGACTCACCCATTGTCCAACATGGTGTCAGAGAGTCTGGTAAGTGTGCAATGCGTACAGGCCTTGTTTGTTAGTTTTACACTATTCCCGTCAATGTTCTCAAACCCAGACCTAACCTCCCTTGTTTGTGTATTTACACTTATTAGTCACACCAGCTGTCGGTTTGGGTTGGCAGATGAGCCAATCCCCCTCCCTGGAAAATGGAGCCCCTCCATTACTTGGTAAGTACTCTTTGTTGGCACCCTTTCACCTACTTAACAGAAAAGTTTTGATTTTGTGTCACTGATGTGTGTGTTCCCACACTCTAGGTGTAACACCTTACCTGAACCTCCTGCAGGCCCACCAAGAGGCCGTACACAAGCTCCGGGAGGCAACAACCCAGCTGGAGGTGGTGGGTGCCATGATGCACCAGTTCTTCACCCACCAGTCAAGGTGTAGCCCTGTTGGCCCACATCAGTGACTTGCCCTGACAATTATGTGAATGTTGGAATCCAACCTCTTTTTGGATGTCATGTTGTCATGTTTTGTTTTGGCACGTTGCCAACATAATGTGGTCATGTGGGCCATTATGTGTCCTGAATGTTGCCCTGACCAGGCCATTTTTTTAGTTATTTTGGCCGGGTTGTTTGTTTGACCCCAGTTTGGTCATTTTATAGATTTTATCCAGATTTTAACATTTATAGAGCAAGTTTGGTGTGTGGCTCGTCCTTTGCCCCAAGGATGAAAATACCATATATACTCGTGTATAAGCCGAGTTTTTCAGCCCAAAATTTGGGCTGAAAAGTCTCCCCCTCGGCTTATACACGAGTCACTACGGTTGGTGGGGGCTGTGGAGGCTGGAGGAGGCTGCTGTATGAGCGGCCCCGTCACGTGGGGCCGCTCATTATATATGCACTGCTTCCCCCTGTCAATCAGCGGCAGGGGGAAGCAGTGTATATGCCCCCAAATGCTGGCACTCGCCCCCCTTGTAAGGGGCCTCCCCCCGCTGCTTATATTACCATCCCGGTCTTCTGCTCAGCGCCGATCCTCGGTGCTCCGTTCTTTATGCTCCCTGCTACATCCGGGATCTCCGGCCGTCGCAGGCATATGACGTCATCGCGCGACGGCCGGGATCCCGGATGCAGCGAGGACGGAGCATGAAGAACGGAGCACCAAGGAGCAGCGCTGAGCAGAAGACCGGGATGGTAAGAGAAGCAGCGGGGGGGGCCCTTACAAGGGGGGCGAGTGCCAGCATTTGGGGGCTGCTGGGTACCCCCAGGGGGCTGCTGGGTACCCCCAGGGGGCTGCTGGGTACCCCCAGGGGGCTGCTGGGTACCCCCTGGGGGCTGCTGGGTACCCCCAGGGGGCTGCTGGATACCCCCAGGGGGCTGCTGGGGGCCGCTGGGTACCCCCTGGGGGCTGCTGGGTACCCCCGGGGGCCTGCTGTATGTACCCCCGGGGGCCTGCTGTTTGTACCCCCGGGGGCCTGCTGCATGTACCCCCGGGGGCCTGCTGTATATACCCCTGGGGGCCTGCTGTGAATACCCCTGGGGGCCTGCTGTGAATACCCTGGGGCCTGCTGTATATACCCCTGGGGGCCTGCTGAATACCCCTGGGGGCCTGCTGTATACCACTGGGGGCCTGCTGTATACGATACTACTGGGGCCTGTATACCACTGGGAGGGCCTGTATACCACACTGCTGGGGGCTGTATACCTCACTGCTGGGGGTTGTATACCTGTGCTGGAGTCCACCCTCGGCTTATACGCGAGTCAATAAGTTTTCCCAATTTTTGGGGGCAAAAGTGGGGGGGTCGGCTTATACACGGGTCGGCTTATACACGAGTATATACGGTACATTCTTCAATCCACCACCAAATTACTTGTGTGCGTTTTCCTTTTTCTAATTTAGTACAAATAGCAAACACATTGCATTTTTCCCAACATGTTCATCCCAAACCAAAAGAGATCTACGTAATTTGTGTGCTCCAACGCCAAAGAGGCCTCAGGTCAGCCTCCTAATTTTTTTAGGGGAACAGTGGCCCAAGACCTGGCCCCATAGACAATGCCACATTGTGTTGAAGTCAAGCTAAGGGCCAAACATGTGTGGACAGCATTGTTTACCTATGTCCACGCTTGTAAGTGGGAATTTGGCCCTCACCATGATTTCAACCTTATGCATTACCTTGTGTTTGGCCCTTCACAGCTCCTTGAAACACTATTTAGGAAGCAAATCTGAAGAGGAAATCTCTCATCATTGAACCTAAGCTGCTGGGCCTGCTTGTATGTGTAAAGTGTATGGCACACCTGTGTGTGTCCTTGAAACCAAGGTAACTCTTGTCACATTGTGTACATCCTTTAAATGTACCACATTAAATACACCGATATGTAAAAATATAAGTTTAATGAACATCAGGAATTAAACATAAATAGGTTACTTTCACCATGAACAAATAACTTAAATTAGAAAGGCAAACAAAAGGGGCAACTACAAAATAATAACTGGTGGTAGCGTCCCCAATAATTAGTCTGCTGCAGGATTGGCGATGGCAGACTCACCCACATCCCTTGCAGGAACTGGGTGTGGTCGGTGCCGAGGGAAAGGTCGAAATGGCTCCCTCGGCACCTCAGGAATATGTCCAGGGCCAAACATAGCCATTGGCGCCGGCTGCTGGGATGGTGGCTGGGGGGGCTCGGCCAAGATGGTCTGCCCGGTCAGTGTCCCATTCATCAACGCCTCCAGGGCTAGAGTAATGATCCGTTCAAGGTGGGTCTTTTGTGGCCGGACCAGCTCGGCCACCCGTTCACTAACCATCAGCCCGATCCCAGTCCAAGGTATCCGCTCCAGGTTCAGCAGCACCCTCTTTGCCCAGTCACCCAGCTGGGTAGAGGGGGGAGCTGGTCTTCTTCGTCTCCCCCCCTCACTGGGCCGAGGGTGCTGCACGGTGGGACCGGGATCAGGCTCACTCCCCCCCGATGTTGTGGGGGTCTCTTCACGAACGGGTGGCTCCCCATGGCTGGGCCCGGCGCCTTGAGGGTCCTGAGGACAAAGTGGAGAGCAAAAACAAATTAGATTGACACAATCACATAACATCTATGTTATAAGAATAAACATCCCTTGGGCCACTTTGAACATTCAATGTAAGCTATCCAAAACAAGGCGAGTACTGTGGCCTTCATATATGGCTATGCCTTGCAACACACACTGCTTACTCCACTCACATAAGTAAGCACCATGGTCACGCATAGCTGGGGACACAAGCACACAAGGTAAGTAAGAAGCTAGAAGAAAAAACCACGCCATTACCAAATGTGTGGGAAAGAACACACGCTCATATGTTGGAGAAGTGACACACAACACAAGTGTTTCAAACCACTGTGGCGGAGTGTGATGACAACAAAACAATTTAACATACCTCTTGTGGCGGAGCCGAAACTTGGAGAGTGGCGGAAGAAGTTTGTGCAAGTTCCCTGCTGCACAGTGTAGTCGGAGGGAGATGCTGGTCTCGGTGGAAATGGAGGAGGTTATAGTACCACAAACGTGGCACATAAACCTCCCCCGTTCCACTCCCGGACCGCATTGAGCTGTTGACTTCGTTGAGCTCCCTCTTGTACACTGTGCGCAGGTTGGAGATCTTATTTTGCACAAACATCAAATCCACAGTCAGCCCAGGGTTGTGCTGCTGGCTGAGTGTGATGAGCTGCTCATACGCCACTCTCCGCACCGTTGAGTTCTTGTAGTCCGGTGCTCTGGTCCGCCACAAGCACTCTAGCTCCTGGTATTTGGCTATGAAGGCCCGGATATATTCCTGGTTGTCTGTCATCTGTGAACCAAAAAAAAGGCTTTCAACACACACATGCACCTATCATGTCCTTTCATGTGTGTATGCCTGGCTACATGTGTCCCTGTGCACACATGATTGATGTGTGAATAATAGGTCACAGATTACAACAGCCAAACATTACCCATGTGCCACTAAGGGCATAAAGGTACCTGAGCAAACAGTATGTACCTATGCCAGTATATCCATGGATGTAGGTCAGATTATTTCCATGATTGGGGGGCAAAGGCCACCAGCCAATGGGCCCTCACTGAGGTGGGATGTATATCTCCCTCTCCTCCCAGGCATGAGGGATTTGGTTTTTGTTGAAACACACATGGACATTCCTAAAACAACCATGAACCTTAAGGTAATGTTCAAAAATGTAAGGCAAATAAGTTCGCTAATCATGTGTCTTAATAACAAAAGCACTAGTAGAATTCAATCTACAATCGTAACATCGCCCATTAGAACACATTGTTGGGTTATGGCAATGGACTCCATTGTAACGCAACAGAAACACTGGCCAACTGGGGCCCAGGCACATATCCCTCCAGCCAAGGACATTGCTTGGTGTTGTCAAGGTAATTGCCCAGATTTTTTTGGGTCCACCTCCAAGCGCTGTCTGTACATGCAGCTTCGGAATACTTAGCCAATCATCCCGGTCTGAGCTCAGAGTGTAATGTGAAAGGTGACCATAAAGCATCTAGGCACTTTCAGCTCCTTATGTAATGAGGCAGTCTGTCCACAGCTTGGATGACGGGGACTGTTTGGCCAGTTAATCGTTAGGATTACATTCTTGGCCAATAACATGTTTGGAGACCTAATGTGAGGTCACAACCATGTGACGACAATAGGCGGAGCTATGTTCGCAGACAACATAATATGTTTGCTCGCTTAGTTACGGCCACTATGGTCACATGATTGTTACACCACAATGTTCCTTAAGGTATGAAAGTTGTATGTTCATTAACGATTATCCTGCCAGACACTCCCCCTTCTCCAAGGTGGGGACTGAAATGTAATTTGAAAAATGTTTGCCAGCAAATTTTAAACTACACTATGATCTCACCCAGGGAGGATTTCAATACTATTTGTAAGCTGCAGGTACAGATAGTGATCACTGGGGGCATAAGCAACCAGACAGGTTCTTTTTCACCCTTGTGGAGCCCTCCCGAACCAGCATCTGCTTAGGCCTTAACAATGTCAAAAAAACACAGGTCAAAGCAACAGATATGACAATGGAATTAACCACGACAGCTAGCCAGCCACACACAGCTCAAACGTGGTCTTGGCCATCATCAGTGTTGTTTTGGCTTAATAAAAGGTGGGTCCAAGGGCTGGTACACAAACAAGACTAAGCACTTATGAAGTCCCAGTCAATGTGCACCAGGCTCCACTTGCCTAGTTTGGCAACATGTGGACAATGCATCATGGATTTCACTGTTTGTGTACCAAAAAGGCATCTGACAACAGAGTATCCCTTGTCCACTCTCCATGACATCTGAATAGGCCTTGGGCCACAGGTGGCCTGAAGGCCACTTTCCACACACATCTGTGTCCAACTTGGGGAAAGATCTCTGCTTGCAGTGAAATCATGTACACATTTGGCCATTTTGTGGCATGGTCCAAAATGGAGCTATGTGTCCATGTTTTCACTGCCAAAGCGGATATGTTCCGAAGTTGGACACAGATATCTGTGTGTGTAAAGTGGCCTTCAGGGATGGTCCCTTTAAAACAAATTTAATATATGCTATAATGGAACTTTAACATCCCAACCCCAAAAAAATCATGACGAAGGTGAGTCACCAATACATACTGTCAATCCTGCAGTGCGAGAAGAGGGGACACTACCACGTTGTGTTTGCATGTGTTGGTGGGGGATGATCCAATGTCGTCTTTTAAAGGACACACAGCCAATGAAATGGTTGTTTAGCTGACCAATCCACGACGTTGGGCGTTGTCCCTCAAGACGCACTACCATTGGACGGCACAAGTGGATTGTAATTGGTGGTTTCGCAGTTAAAAATCACACACAGCTGAACGTACTTAGGTTTTCTGCCCAGAGCCATTGGGGTAAGTACTGTTGCTCAGAAATGTCTGTGGATGTTTAGCCAAATAACTGCGTTTTGAGAATATACCTGCATGTACAATTGCCATTAGCGTTCATTATGAGCCTGGTCACCATTTGTCAAGTGTTCACATCTCCTTGACGTTGTTCAACACAACAAATTGTGACTGTGTGCCTGTTGTAGTACCGGCGTCATGCAGGGCTTCTCAGGTGGTGTGGTCTGCAACTTTGTAGTTCAGCTGCTGGAATTCAAAAACCTAATCATGGCGTTTGTACAAAAGTGGGCAAATGTTTCAAATGGTTTTGGCGACACACATTTAATTTGTGCATAGTCCTGGCCATCCATCATTGTTCTTGAAACATGGGCACATTTCACTAGGCCATACAAATGCATGTGGCAACTGTAGCCTCTTGGGATATGTAATGTCTATGCCTGGGCTTTTTCGGGGTAGGGGGGTGAAAGAGCTTAGCGCATACATATTTTCAAACATGTGACCTGTGCCTCCGTTTTGCCCTTGAATGTGTTTGAACCTGGCCATGATGTCCACACAGGACATGCTATACTATTGGTGGTGTCAGGAGATGGCTGCTGTACGTTTTGACACATGCCAGTGTGATTGTGTCTGACCTGCTCTTGATGTTGTTGGTGGATTTTTTGGGGGGTTACATTTGCCAAAGCCATGTTTGGGGGGCCAATGGGGTTGTAGTGTGGGGACCCAGCGACGGCAGGATTGTTTGGGGGGTGTTTGGCCTGGTTTCTCCACACAGTGGTAGCACATTTTAGTTTCCAAGGCACGTGTAATGCCTTTTTCACACTAGTATGTGTGCACCCGCACGTCACATACAGCTGCTCCATATCACTAATCTTTCTCGACTTTATTACTTACCTCACGCCAAACAGCCATCCAGGCACTTGTCCCCCTTCCACCTGTGCAAACATGGCCCTCATTGTTTAACATATGTGTTGCATGTTTGAGCAGAAATGTGCTACTGTGGGGGTGTGGCCAGTAAATGTCAACCATCCAACATTATATGTTGGGTCTCATCAACGGCAGCAATTAAACTGTGCCCTGGCGGCGGCTTTGGGGATGCTGGCCATGTTAAATTGGTGGTGGCATATACATGTTAACACTGTATCTTAGTCTTTCTGACACATTTCCCTTTTTCATTTTCAGATCTTTGTTAACACTGAACTTTCATCTCGAATGAGAGAAGATGAGCAGAGATGCTCCAAAGGCTATGATCACTCTGGATGAATGCATGAGAGACATCTGAGGTGGGAGGTCTGTCCATAGAACAACAATCAGTCGTACACTGCACAAATCTGGCCTTATGGAAGATGGCAAGAAGATAGACCATACCTCAAAGATATCCATAAAGTCTCATTAGAGGTTTGCACAAGCCACTGGGAGACACCAACATGTGGAATAAGGTGCTCTGTCAGATGAACCAAATCGAATTTTTTGGTCACAATGCAGAATGATATGTTTTCATAAGGCAACACAGCTCATCACCTCAAACACCATCCCCACTGTCAACATGGTGGTGGCAGCATCATAGTTTGGGCCTGCTTTTCTTCAGCAGGGACAGGGAAGATGGTTAAAATTGATGGGAAGATGGACGGAGCCAAATACATGACAATTCTGGAAGAAAACCTGTTGGAGTCTGCAAAAGACCTGAGACTGGGACGGAGATTTATCTTCCAACAAGACAATGATCCCAAACATAAAGAAAAATCTACAATGCAATGGTTCAATAATAAACATATGCAGGTGTTAGAATGGCCAAGTCACAGTCCAGATCTGAATCCAATCGAGAATCTGTGGAAAGAGCTGAAAACTGCTGTTCACAAACGCTCTCCATCCAACCTCACTGAGCTCCAGCTGTTCTGCAAGGAAGAATGGGCAAGAATTTCAGTCTGTTGATGTGCAAAACTGATACATACCCCAAGCGACTTGCAGCTGTAAGTCGCAGCAAAAGTGTTGTGCGCTACAAAGTATTAACTCAAGGGGGCCACAAATAATATTGCACGCCCCACTTTTCAGTTTTTTATTTGTTAAAAAAGTTTAAATATCCAATAAATTTTGTTCCACTTCTCGATTGTGTCCCACTTGTTGTTGATTCTTCACAAAAAAATTAGAATCTATATCTTTATGTTTGAAGCCTGAAATGTGGCAAAAGGTTGAAAAGTTCAAGGAGGCGAATACTTTCACAAGGCATTTTAGTAGTTGAGGATTTAAAAAAGGACTGATTCTGGAAATATTTTTGAGCTGGAGGCCACAGGAGGTGGCACTGGTTTGGATGTGCAGTTTGAAGGATAGGGCAAAGTCAAGAGTTACAACAAAGCAGTGGATTTCAGGTGCGTGATGCCATTTACCGTGATACATAGATCAGGCAGGGAAGATGCATGAGATGGAGGAAAGACAATGAGTTCAGATTTAGCAACTTTGAGCCTTAGGAAGTGAGAGGAGAAGGAAGATATGGCTGATTAACTTTCTTGGATTTTGGAAAGCAGAGTGGTGACATCTATTGTACCTCAAAGAGGTAGATCTGAGTGTTGTCACCACACAGATGGTGCTGAAAGCCATGGAACCTTATAAGTTGTGTCAGGTCAAGGTTATAGATAGAGAAAAATAGGGGTTCAAGAACAGAGCTTTACAGGACTCCAACAGAGAAAGGAAAAGACGAGGAGGCAGTGTGGGAGAGGGAAATGCTAAATGTGAGGTAGGAAAGTTATGAGGAAACCTAGATAGAGCAAGGTTTGATGCCAAGGAAGAGAGGATCTTACTAGGGCAGTGATCGACTGTGTGAAGCAAGACAGACTAGAGGAGAGAATGGAGATTAGTTGCTGTGGAAAGGGTGTCACACACCGATATCGGTCAATGTCGCTCTAGTCCGGATTCAGTCCTCGAGGACTAAGTGACGCGGAGCGATTGAAGTGTGTGACCAAGGATGCAATCAGCGATATGTCGGATCGCAGGTTTCACTGCCAGACTAAAACTTCGCTCATCGCTCATAGACTTGTCAGCGCTGTGACATAACTCAGCGACGTTTACATTGACAAGTACAAGCGACAATAATCGTCGCAATGGACATCACGCATCGCTGGTCATTTGACGCTGTGCATCTACCTGCGTAATTCACATCGCTCAGCGATTAATAATTTGTGACGCATGAGCGATATCGCGGGACATGACATGTGAGGCCTTAGTCATGGATGTGGCGAAGCCAAATTGGAGGTTGTCAAGGAAAGAGTTAGATGAGAGGTGAGAGGTAAATTGAACATGGACACGTTGCTCAACGCGTTTGGAAGTAAACGGGAGCAGCGATGTTGGGCGATAGCTGGGTATAGCAGTCAGGTCAAGGTTTAGCTTTTTGAGGATAGGTGTGATGGTTTGATCAGTAGGCAGAGGGGAAGGTACCAGAAGATAGCAATACACTATGTGCAGAATTATTAGGCAAATGAGTATTTTGATCACATGATACTTTTTATACATGTTGTCCAACTCCAAGCTGTATAGACTTGAGAGCCAACTACCAATTAGGTAAATCAGGTGATGTGCATCTCTGTAATGAGGAGGGTGTGGTGTAATGACATCAACACCCTATTAAGGTGTGTCTTAATTATTAGGCAAATGTCTTTCCTTAGGCAAAATGGGTCAGAAGAGAGATGTGACGAGACAATCTCTAAAATTGTGAGATGCCTTGTAGAGGGATGCAGCAGTCTTGAAATGCCAAACTTTTGAAGCGTGATCTCTGACAATCAAGCGTTTTATAGCAAATAGCCAAAAGGGTCGCAAGAAGCGTGTTAGGCAAAAAAGGTGCAAAATAACTGCCCATGAATTTAGAAAAATCAAGCGTGAAGCTGCCAAGATGCCATTTGCCACCAGTTTTGCAATATTTCAGAGCTGCAACGTTACTGGAGTATCAAAAATCACAAGGTGTGCTATACTCAGGGACATGGCCAAGGTAAGGAAGGCTCTAAAAACGACCACCTTTGACCAAGAAACATAAGATAAAACGTCAAGACTGGGTCAAGAAATATCTTAAGACTGATTTTTCAAAGGTTTTATGTACTGATGAAATGAGAGTGACTCTTGATGGGCCAGATGGATGGGCCAGAGGCTGGATCAGTAAAGGGCAGAGAGCTCCACTCGGACTCAGATGCCAGCAAGGTGGAGGTGGGGTACTGGTATGGGCTGGTATCATCAAAGATGAACTTGTGGGACCTTTTCGGGTTGAGGATGGAGTGAAGCTCAACTCCTGGACCTACTGCCAGCTTCTGGAAGACAACTTCTTCAAGCAGTGGTACAGGAAGAAGTCGGTGTCGTTCAAGAAAAACATGATTTTCATGCAGGACAATGCTCCATCACATGCATCCAACTACTCCACAGCGTGGCTGGCCAGTAAAGGTCTAAAAGAAGAAAAAATAATGACATGGCCCCCTTGTTCACCCTTGAACCCCATAGAGAACCTGTAGTCCCTCCAAAAATGTGAGATCTACAAGGAGGGAAAACAGTACACCTCTGGGAACAGTGTCTGGGAGGCTGTGGTGGCTGCTGCACGCAATGTTGATCGTCAACAGATCAAGCAACTGACAGAATCTATGGATGGAGGCTGCTGAGTGTCATCATAAAGAAAGGGGGCTATATTGGTCACTAATTTTGGGGGGTTTTGTTTTTGCATGTCAGAAATGTTTATTTCTAAATGTTGTCGAGTTATATTAGTTTACCTGGTGAGAATAAACAAGTGAGATGGGAATATATTTGTTTTTTATTACTGTAAGTTGCCTAATAATTCTGCACAGTAATAGTTACCTGCACAAACAGATATCCTCCTAAGATAGCCAAATCTAAAAAAAAACACTCCAACTTCCAAAAATATTAAGCTTTGATATTTATGAGTCTTTTTGAGTCTTTTGGGTTGATTGTGAGCGGGTTGTTGATCAATAATAAAACACACAGTGTAAGTACAATAAAAAGGTTTAAAACATTTTCGATGTAGGAAATATATATAAAAGATGAAAATAATAAGATTAAAAGCATTAAAGAGGACCTGTCACCAAAGCAGGCATGGTGATCTAATTACAGCACTGGATACAGCATGTCTGCAGCATGCAGGCAAGGGGTCCTCAGCACTTGAGCAGCCCTGTACCCCGAGATAATACATTTAGAAAACTTACATGCTACAGCCACTAAGGAGGTGGCCAGGGGCTGCAGCCAAGGGCAGATTCACACCCCCTGCCTGTGTAATCTGCCCACCGCTGCCAATCATCCTCTTCCTGTCTGCAGCATTTAAACAGAGTTTTTTTTTCTCTCCCGTGTAGCGGTGGGCAGATTAAACATGCAGGGGGTGTGAATCTGCCCTTGGCTCCAGCCTCTAGCCACCTCCTTAGTGGCTGTAGCATGTAAGTTTTCTAAGTGTATTATCTCGGGGTACAGGGCTGCTCAAGTGCTTATGGACCCCTTGCCTGCATGCTGCAGACATGCTGTATCCAGTGCTGTAATTATCTAGATCACCATGCCTGCTTTGGTGACAGGTCCTCTTTAAACAAAATTATAAAAATAAATGTTTGGAATAAAACAATAAATTAATAAACAAAATATATAAAAAAAATAAAAAACAGAAGGGAAACATACAAAAAAATTAAAGGATGAAATGAATAAATGACTATTAACCCTTGTGTTTATATATGTGTATCCATATCCTTCCTTTCTGACACGATGGCAGCCTGAGGGAGATGTTTAATAATATTAATGAAATTAAAGGGAACCTGTCACCCGATTTTAAGCTCCTACACTATCTCTAGCTGTCCCTACACCTTCCTAGCAGCTCCCTATCTCTCCCTTTCTTATCTAAAGTCTCCCTATGAAAGAAGTGTAAAATAAGATAAAACTTACTGCAGTCCCCGTAGTTAGGGGACTGGGTAGGCGTGGCCACGCTTCCACAGCACTCCTCCATGCTGTAATGCACGCCCCGCTGGGCGGCATTATTCAGGGCCCTCTCTGCCCCCATGTCTTTGTAATCTGCCGCCATATTTGTAGTTCTAAGCACCGGCCGGACGTCACTTCCGGCGCGGTGCATTATGGGGCCGGTCACGTGATCGGCCCTAGTGCATTATGGGGCCGATCACGTGACCGGCCCGGCTTCAGTAAGCGCATTGCGCATGCGCGGAGCCCATAATGCACTAGGGCCGATCACGTGACCGGCCCCATAATGCACCGCACCGGAAGTGACGTCCGGCCGGTGCTTAGAACTACAAACATGGCGACAGATTACAAAGACATGGGGGCAGAGAGGGCCCTGAATAATGCCGCCCAGCGGGGCGTGCATTACAGCATGGAGGAGTGCTGTGGAAGCGTGGCCACGCCTACCCAGTCCCCTAACTACGGGGACTGCAGTAAGTTTTATCTTATTTTACACTTCTTTCATAGGGAGACTTTAGATAAGAAAGGGAGAGATAGGGAGCTGCTAGGAAGGTGTAGGGACAGCTAGAGATAGTGTAGGAGCTTAAAATCGGGTGACAGGTTCCCTTTAACTGTACACTATACACTTGGTTGGAGGTTTGTTACATGGGGGCACTGTGGGATGTTGGATACAAATGCTGTTTTATGTTTCTAATGAATTGTAAATCATGTACAATGTATCCATGTGTGCTTTCATTATTTTTATAATGGAATGATACATTGATGCCAATGAGAACTTTTGTACAATGGATAATATCTTGAACATGTGAAAAAATAGGGCTATAAAAGGTTTATGTTAGTCTTTTTCCTAGGGAATGAGTAGTTTGTCATATAATTAATGATTGATTTATATCACAAGTGATATTGGGTTCTGGGTAGCTATATATTGATTGTTTTTAACCTTTACATACCTGCTAGGGATGAGCGAGTACCGTAGTATTCGGAATCACTATACCCGCAACGAGTAGGTCTAGGTACTCGCTACTCGTTGCAAGTATAGCGATTCCGAGTACTTTTGCAGTTATCAACCGACGGTTGCAACGGGACCGGCCGATGGACATCTATGCATGCTAAAGGACCTTCACTCTCCAGCCAATCAGATGGCTGGGAGAGATTTGGCCAATCAGATGCCACCACGCAACAATGACGTGATCGCTAGCGGCCACCTGATTGGCCAGATGGAAAGGTCCTCGGTGTACCTGAGAGGACCTTTCTATCTGGCCAATCAGGTGGCCGCTAGCGATCACGTCATTGTGACGTGGCGGCATCTGATTGGCTGGGAGAGTGAAAGGTCCTTTAACATGCATAGATGTCCATCGGCCGGTCTTGGTGCAGCCGTCGGTTAAGGTGAGTATCCGATTTTTTTATTTTGTAACCACTTTTCATCTCTTTTACAGGACTTTTGCAGTGTATCTATTGATACACAGCGAAAGTACTCAGTACTTGCTACTCCCGAGTAATCCTAATTTACTCGGCGAGTAGCGAGTACCCAAATACCACTACTATTCAGCAAGTAGCCGAATAGTAGCGAGTAGACTTGCTCATCCCTAATACCTGCAGATGAAACAGATGGATTTGCAGATCAGGGCATGACAGCATGGAGGAATATTTCCCATGGATTACATTTATGGTATATTACTGCTATGCACTTAAAGAATCACACTCGAAACATGTTGTGATTTTAAAGAATAAAGGTTTGTTTAAACTTTTACAACTATTCCTCCTTTGCCTTGTACCTAGCGCCTCGCTAGACCGATTAATTTCCTTTTGTTCCGGCTAATCTAGCCCTGTTTGAGGGGAAGGTGGAGAGTGCTGTCTGGGTTACTGCGCAGATTGTTGATGTGTGGACCCGCAACAGCACTTGTGGTGACATCACCCAGATCATGTGACCTGCTGATCTCTAGCATTTTGGCCTGGCAAGATCACGGGGTGTGCGCTACACAACGGAGGCTCTTATCGTGGTTGTGCAAGGTTGCACAACCCATTCAAGATAGTTTCTACTAGGTCAATTTATGCCCCCACTGGACCACCAGGTATCACCCAAGAGCACCCCTTCTTCTCTATTTTATTTTTTTATTTGAAATAAATAACATATATAGAAATCCTTTAATTTAAATAAATCACGCAGACACCCTCTACTGCCCATTTATTAACCTCAAACATACCCTATGACAGTAAATCTATGATGATGTCCCTTGAAGCTTCTCAGCTCTGCTCCATGGCAATAACTGGTTACATTACAGTAGCAGCTCATCACAAGCAATACTTACACTGCTGCACAAAGAGCAGCAGTTCTTAGAGTGATGATGTTAGAAAGTTGATCTGAGGTCATAGCTGGCGCAGGTCCCACAGTATGTCAGCTGTAACCTCAGATCTACTGTCTGCCATCGCTCCCCCTGCCAGCTGTCAGAGTGAGTGCGCTGCTTGCGGTGAGCAGACACTGTAGGCCGCGGCCTCACTTCGGCATCAGCATCACCCGGCAAGGCCACCCACTCCCCTAACAGGAGCATACAGCTCCATAGAAATACATGTAGCTGCACATTCCTCTCCACAGAGTGGGTGGCAATGCTTGGTTATGCAAATACATGGAACCGTGACCTAATGTCTCTGTTTACCGCAATATAGCATAGCTCCAGAGCTTCTTTGAGGGATATTGTGCTGTAGATTATCATTGGAGGGTATGTTTGTAGTTAATAAATGGGTAGAAGAGGGTTATGTGTGTGTTTTATTTCAAATAAAGGATTTTCCTCTGACTGTGTTTTTTAACTCTTTACTCACCGGATTGGTAATGGGCAGCTCTCATAGAGGCATGACATAACTAATGTAAGGCTTGATGACAGCTGTGAATTCTCAGCTGTAATTAACCCTTTCTATTACCTCGATTGCCACCACATCAGGGCATTGGGAAGAGCTGGGTAAAGTGGCCGGATTTTCAGCTTCTAATGCACGCAGCAAATCTGGGGCGACTGTGGACTGCTTTTGTTTCCCTGCAGGGGAATTTCTTCAAGTATACTGTAACCCATAATGGGATAAGTAGAGGAATCTGATAGAGGTTTAATAAATTTTAATGAATGTTTTATAGTTGGTATTTATAGTGTGCTTTTAAGAAGATTTTAAGCATATCTTATCAAGAAGAGATGTGATATTTGAGATATTTATAATCGCAGTGTGACATGACCTTTCAATGAATCAAATGCATATCAGGGATTGGGGATTGTTTGAGACCAATAAAGTTGGTTGTGTCTGAACCTTTTTTTTGACGTCTGGTGACGTCAGAAAGGCAGATTTTTTTATTGATAATATATATAAGTACAAAACTTCCCTTAAGAACATGAAAACTGGGCACTATCCATGTCAGGACCCGTAGAAGCGGCTACTGAGTCGCGAAACGGTCACCGTCGTCCTCCGTCTACGCACCTCTCTCCCACATCGCATGAATTCCTAGATGTACATTTGGAATATGAAATAAACCAGAAGATCTTGAATGGTGAGTGCCGCTGTCTTGTTTCTATTTGGAAAATATACATAAGTACGCCTTTGCACAGGACCTCACGAAATGCGTTGAGATTTTAAAAATAAAGATACTTGGATCAAGTTTTTAATGTAATCAGTACTTGTTGCAGCGCACGTGGAAACTCCTATTCACTCAGCTTTTACACATTCCCTGCAGGGGAGCAATTACTATGTGCCTCCCCAGGGTAAAAATACCAACCCTCAGATGTGTGCTTTATCTTGGCTGGTATGAAAATTGTGTGGGACCCCACACCAATTTTTTAATTATCTATTTTTGTACTGCACTTCAGGAGCCAGTCAGCTACTGTTCACGGCAACCAATCACAGACATCAGCAGAGAAAGTGGGCGGGGAAAAGTCTGACATGGGTCTGTACCACAGGACTGGCGTATAGCAAATGTGGTGCCAATATTCAAAAAGGGGACAAAAACTGAACTTGGAAATTATAGGCCAGTAAGCTTAACCTCTACTGTGGGTAAAATCCTAGAGGGTTTTCTAAGAGATGCTATACTGGAGTATCTGAAGAAAAATAACCTCATGACCCATTATCAACATGGTTTTACGAGGGACTGTTCCTGTCAAACTAATCTGATAAGCTTCTATGAAGAAGTAAGTTCTGGACTGGACCAAAGAAATGCAGTGGATGTGGTGTATATGGACTTTTCAAAAGCTTTAGATACGGTGCCACACAAAAGGTTGATACATAAAATGAGGGCAATGGGGATAGGGGAAAATATGTGTAAGTGGGTTAAGAACTGGCTTAGTGATAGGAAACAAAGGGTGGTTTTTAATGGAACACTCTCAGAATGGGTCACAGTTAACAGTGGGGTACCACAGGGGTCAGTGTTGGGCCCGCTTCTATTTAATATATTTATTAATGACCTTGTAGGGGGCATACAGAGTAGAATCTCAATATTTGCATATGACACTAAACTCTGCAGGGTAATCAATACAGAGGAGGACAATTTTATATTACAGGAGGATTTATGTAAACTAGAAGCTTGGGCTGCTAAATGGCAAATGCGCTTTAATGGGGATAAATGTAAAGTCATGCACTTGGGCAGACGAAACAAAAGGTATAATTATGTGCTTAATTGTAAAACACTGGGCAAAACTGTCACTGAAAAAGACCTAGGTGTATGGGTAGATGACAAACTCACATTTAGTGGCCAGTGTCAGGCAGCTGCTGCAAAGGCAAATAAAATAATGGGATGCATTAAAAGAGGCATAGATGCTCATGAGGAGAACATAATTTTACCTCTATACAAGTCACTAGTGCGACCACACTTAGAATACTATGTACAATTCTGGTCTCCGGTGTATAAGAAAGACATAGCTGAACTAGAGCGGGTCCAGAGAAGAGCGACAAAAGTCATTAGAGGACTAAGGGGTCTGCAATACCAAGGCAGGTTATTAAACTTGGGGTTATTTAGCTTGGAAAAATGAAGGCTTAGGGGTGATCTTATAATAATGTATAAATATATGAGGGGACAGTAGAGAACTTTCTAATGATCTCTTTACTCTTAGGCCTGAGACTGGGACAAGGGGGCATCCTCTACGTCTGGAGGAAAGAAGGTTTAATCATAATCACAGACGCTGATTCTTTACTGTAAGAGCAGTGAGACTATGGAACTCTCTGCCACATGATGTTGTAATGAGTGAGTCACTACTAACATTTAAGAAGGGCCTGGATGCCTTTCTTGAAAACTATAATATTACCAGTTATATATACTAGATTCTCTGATAGGGCGTTGATCCAGGGAATTAGTCTGATTGCCGTATCTGGAGTCAGGAAGGAATTTTTTTCCCCAATGTGGAGCTTAGTGTTGCCACATGGGTTTTTTTTGCCTTCCTCTGGATCAACATGTTAGGCTATGGGTTGAACTAGATGGACTTAAAGTCTTCCTTCAACCTTAAAAACTATGTTACTATGTTACATTAAACAATCACGGGGGAGCAGTGAATATGTATGAGGCTGGAAGCAAGTTTGGTAAGTATAATAGCCTAGGAAGCTGTAAAATGGTTTGAGCAGAGCTTTGTAGCTTGTGGGCCCCTTTGAAGATGTTTTCTATGCCTTTGATTTTGACTCCTATTGATTTCAATGGGGTTTGGAAGGTTCGATGAACTGTTTGCTGAACTATTTGCTGAATTCTGGAAGTTTGGCAAACCGAACCGAACTTCGAAAGGTTTGGTCATCTCTAGCCTGTACTTGGTTTGAACAGTCATTCTGTGCCGACAGAGCCCCTTTAGGGTATGTGCACATCTGACGTTTCTGCATCTTTGCAGACCGTCCGGAAACCGGTGGAGAATGGCAGAAACTGAGTTTTCTGAGCTCAGCAGTGCCCCTCGTTTTGCTAACGTTTTGCGATCGTTTTTTTAGCGTTTATACAGCGTTTTCTCGGCGGTTTTCTGGCGGTTTTTCTTAGCGTTTTCCAGACTGGTTTTTGGTGCACTTGTAAGCTAGATCCGCTGGAAAAACGCTCAAAAGAAGTCACTTGCTCTATCTTTGAAAACCGGTGGAAAACCAGTGAAGAAACTGGAAAGGAGACAAAAAAAAACGTTCTAATGTACACAGCGTTTTCTAAACTCCATTGACTAGCATGTTAATCCAACCGGTGGCTAGGATTAACATAAATTAACATAAAACTCAGCGGAAACCGCCCACGGAAAACGCTCAAAAACAGCCCACAAAACGACTGATGTGCACATAGCCTTACTAACACACATTCCATGTTGCATTCATTGCAGGAACAAAAGCACCTTGTTCTCTTTTTTTCATTCAAAATCACAGTAGGAATATTGCAATTGCATGTAGCAAAAAATTACAACACAATTATATTATGGATGTTGCATGTTCACCACTTTGTAATGGGATGCTGGGCAAAGTAAACATGAGTTCTTTGGATTTTGGAGGATTATATCAGGGCATGCTTCACCAGCATCGTCCATACATTAGGCGATGTAGCAGTTTCCAGCAAGATACAAAGATATATATATAAGGCTGGGTTCACATTTGCGCACCATGTGCGCTGTGAACGCAGCGTATCTGAGTGCAGCAAGACGCAGGCACTATGCACTCCTATGTTTAACGTAGGAACGCATAGTGCCTGTGTGTACCTGCGCTCAGATGCGTTTGCTTTCAGCTGCGCATAGTTTATGCACATGACGAACGCAAAATGTTGCATTTTTTGTGTGTAGCTGTGTGCTTGCTTTATGCGCATGCAGACAGCTGTGGACAAGAAATGAATGAGAGTGCATCTGTGCGCATTGCCATCTGCTGGCAAGCGCACAGACACTGCGGATGAAGAGGTCATCCGGAGGTAAATCTTCTCCTGGCGTTCTCTTCTTCTTTCCTCTTCTTCTTCTTTCTTCTTTTTCTTCTTTCCTCTTCTTCTTCTTTCCTCTTCATTCTTCTTCTTCTTCTGTCTTCCTCCCTGTCGCCGCTACCACTGGTTAAAATAGCCGGTGGGAAAGCCAGCGCCGGTTTTCCCGCCCCGCTGATGATAATTTGAATTAGCGGGACGGGAAAACTGGCGCTGGCTTTCCCGCCAGCTATTTTAACCAGCGGTAGTGGCGGCGGCAGGGATAAAGACATCAGCGGCGGCCATGAGATCAGTGGCGGCGGTGGCAGGGAGGAAGAGATGAGCGGCAGTGGCCGGGATCTCTGCCGCTGATCTTCGCCTCCCGGCCGCAGCCGCTGATTGGATGGCAGGTAGGGATGGGCGAATCTACTCGCTAGGACTCGTTACTCGGCGAGTAGTAAGGGACTCGCAGGACTCGGTACTCTGCGAGTTTCCCAGCGTTTACTCGCACGAGTCCAATGCAAATCAATGGCAAACGCTGACAAAACTAGGATTGCCATTGTTTGCATTAGACTCGGCTACTGTGCCAGTGATAGCAGGGAAACTCGCAAAGTAACTGCTGTTACATTGCGAGCTGAGTCCAGCTGTCTTCTCTGTGCAGCTCCAGGGTCCTAGAGCCCGCCTGCTCACAGAGATGATGTAGCAGTGCTGAGATTGTTCTCAGTCTGCTCATTCCCTGTGCATAGACATCTATATCTATGCACAGGGGATGTAGCAGAGAGGACATCGCGTTTTGGACTACGTCGGACGGAAGAGGATTTTTTTAATTAAAGATGGAGTCCCTAATGGCTTTTTTTTTTATTTCAAATAAAAATTTTTCTCTGTGTTTTTTTAACCCTTTATTGGAGATTCTTAGTGGCTGGGTCAAACGTGGCCTGACATTAAGAATCTCGGGCTTAATACCAGCTTGTATAACAAAGCTGGTATTAACCCCTTTATTACCCAGCGTGCCACCGCCACCAGGGCCTCTGGAAGAGCGGGGTTCAGCGCCAGAGGATGGCGCTTCAATGAACGCGCCATCTTCTGGGGCGGCTGCGGGCTGCAATTTGCAGCGGGGGGTGCCCAGAAAGCTTGGGCATCCCTGCGCTGAGGATTCCAGCCCCCAGCTGCTTAGCTGTACCTAGCTAGACATAGAAATTGCGCGGAACCCCACGCATTTTTTTTTTATTATTTCATGAATTTCAGAGTCAGAGTCTCAGAGTCAGAGTCTCAGAGTCAGAGTCTCAGAGTCAGAGTCTCAGAGTCAGAGTCTCAGAGTCAGAATCTCAGAGTCTCAGAGTCAGAGTCTCAGAGTCAGAGTCTCAGAGTCAGACTCAGAGTCTCAGAGTCAGAGTCTCAGAGTCAGAGTCTCAGAGTCAGAGTCTCAGAGTCAGACTCAGAGTCTCAGAGTCAGAGTCTCAGAGTCAGAGTCTCAGAGTCAGAGTCTCAGAGTCAGTCTCAGAGTCAGAGTCAGAGTCTCAGAGAGTCAGAGTCAGAGTCTCAGAGTCAGAGTCTCAGAGTCAGAGTCACAGAGTCAGAGTCTCAGAGTCTCAGAGTCAGAGTCTCAGAGTCAGAGTCTCAGAGTCAGAGTCTCAGAGTCAGAGTCTCAGAGTCAGAGTCTCAGAGTCAGAATCTCAGAGTCTCAGAGTCAGAGTCTCAGAGTCAGAGTCTCAGAGTCAGAGTGTCAGAGTCTCAGAGTCTCAGAGTCAGAGTCTCAGAGTCAGAGTCTCAGAGTCAGAGTCAGAGTGTCAGAGTCAGAGTCTCAGAGTCTCAGAGTCAGAGTCTCAGAGTCAGAGTCTCAGAGTCAGAGTCAGAGTCTCAGAGTCAGAGTCTCAGAGTCAGAGTCTCAGAGTCAGAGTCTCACCCTCAGAGTCTCAGAGTCTCAGAGTCAGAGTCTCAGAGTCAGAGTCTCAGAGTCAGAGTCTCAGAATTTCATGAAATAATTTAAAAAAAATGCGTGGGGCTCCGCGCAATTTCTATTTCTAGCCAGGTACAGCTAAGCAGCTGGGGGCTGGAATCCACAGCGCAGGGATGCCCAAGCTTTCTGGGCACCCCCGCTGCAAATTGCAGCCCGCAGCCGCCCCAGAAGATGGCGCGTTCATTGAAGCGCCATCCTTTGGCGCTGAACCCCGCTCTTCCAGCGGCCCTGGTGGCGGTGGCACGCTGGGTAATAAAGAGGTTAGGGCCAGCTTTGTATTATCAGCTGGCCCTAAGCCCGAAATTTATGGCGGTCACGCCAATATTAGACATGACCGCCATGAATTTCTATTAAATTGTTTTAAAAAAAACACAACACAGAGAAAATTTTTTATTAGAAATAAAAAAAAAAGCCATTAGGGACTCCATCTTTAATTAAAAAAATCCTCTTCCGTCCGACGCAGTCCAAAACGCGATGTCCTCTCTGCTCATCCCTGTGCATAGATATAGATGTCTATGCACAGGGAATGAGCAGACTGAGAACAATCTCAGCTCTGCTACATCAGGCAGCAGGCGGGCTCTAGGACCCTGGAGCTGCGGCAGCCAGCACACTGAGCAGACAGGACTCTTATCTGTGCGAGTTTCCCAGCGATTACAGTTGCAAAGTAAACGAGTCCAATGCAAATAAATGGCAAAACTAGCATTGCTTCAGGCTGAAGCTTCCGAGACACATCTGCGATTTGTAAATCTCACACTACTCGCTATTACTCGCTTCCCCATTCATTATCATTGGACTCGCTAGACTCGCAACGAGTAGCGAGTCCTGTGCTCGGACTCGCTAGAGTCAAGCGATTCCGAGTAATTTAGGATTCGCCCATCACTAATGGCAGGGCGGACTCACATCACATTTTCATGTGAACGCATGCGGACAATCTCCCTTGCGTTCACATGAAAGTGTTTGCTTTCGGCACTGCGTATGGGAATGTGCAGCATACGCTGCAGTGCCAAACGCAAATGTGAAGATAGCCTAATTACTGTTCCAGGCAGAAGTAGATAGTAATGTTTTAATAATAATCTTCAGATATATAAAGAAATAGGCAGCACTCACCAGTATTTTGCAGCAGTGGTCTCTTTAATCCATCATGTTTATGGAATCATGACAGGGTGCAGGGAGGTGACCACGGAGGGCGGAAGACGACGCCGTTACGCAAAAAATTGCTTCTATGGGTCCGGTGTCACCGGACCCGTAGAAGCAGTTTTTTGCGAAACGGCGTCGTAGTCCGCCCTCCGTGGTCACCTCCCTGCACCCTTTCATGATTCCATAAACATGATGGATTAAAGAGACCACTGCTGCAAAATACTGGTGAGTGCTGCCTATTTCTTTATATATCTGTTACTGCTAGTGCTGTGGATTAGCACCACCAGGGGAAGAATCTGCCTACAGGGCAATCCGCCCGGAGCATGACGATTGATATTGCCACTTAGTGCCTTGAAGCCTTATTATTTGATAGACTTTAATAATCTTCACATAAGGCTTCCAGAATATAAGAATAAGGGTAGGTTAATTTTAACAGTAATGGTACCTTTACACGCCGCTACAGGATGGTGGAAACAACCGGGTGCTTCACGTGCACGAGCACGCACAAACGGTTGAAAACAGTACCTGCACCACCTTTACACGCCGCAACAAGGTGCGCTACAGTAGGTTACATCTATCTCTGGATACACCGCCGGGTGCCACAAGTTACCTTCTGTAGCTCACCTTACCTCATTTACACGCCGCTATAACAAGGCAATATGGGCGGAACAAAGGCAGCAGGGAAAACACATAGGCGTGCCACAGTCCATCACGCCGCGCCCAAACGACAACCATTGGCCAACACAAGAGTGTTCTGATTGGGCACGATGCGAAGGGCGGATGGCGGAGATGTGACGTAGTATTGTTTGGACTGTGGCACGTAAAAGGCGCTTGTGACATGGCGGAGTGTGGCGTATTCAGCTAAGGGGATGGTTATGCGTCACTCAGGAGCGGTTTACAGTTACACACTCCGTGCGTATTAAAATATCAGTGCTGGGCTATGTGTGCATAGTAGAAGTGTTTGTCACGTAGAATAAGCGCTTGTGACATAGCGGCGTGTGGCGATTGCGCTAGGTGGCGCTTGGGCGACACACAGTAGCGGCTTACAACACACAGTATGTGCGTTTTGTTAAAAAATTGTCCTATGTGTGTGTCTGGATACCAATGTGTGAATAGAGCCCCAATGGCGCTCGCATATATGGTCACAGATGTCTAAGACCTTGAGCAGCTCACATGCCACATATCCATGATGTGTGTGTCGACGTACTCAAACCCACATGACAGACAATATGGTGTGCTGCATCAATGTGTTGTGTGCAGGTGACCCTCTGCCTACACCAAACCACAAGGGTTATGTACACACATTTGTCACATAGACTGTTGACCAAAAACCTTCCCAAACCTCATGGCCACCCACACATATTGTGTGTCATACCCAGCCATAGGTGGCAATGTGTGTGACAGCACTGGCCCCAACCCAAACCTTGATCACACTGCCCTCCATCCCCAAGTAATCAGGCTCACACAGAGTCTTTTGGATCCAAGGAAAATAAATTTATTGGAACTTAGCAATCCAGACCTTGGAAAAGAAAAAATTAACAGACAGAAAGGAAAGACAATGGACATTCAAACAGCATGTGACATTGTTAACACATATAAATTTGGGATCCCAAAATCAACAAAAATTATAACTAGGGCAGCACCAAGCCAACAGAAATCAAACCTAATCTAACTAACTAAAACATGTGCACACAATTAACGAAACTAAAACGAAAATACATGGTGCAGCAACCCTGCTGTCACCACCATGGCAACCTTTTTAGGATCACCCAGAACCACCCACACTACATGGGCTGGTTCTGCCAGCTCACTGCACCAGAGCCATTGAAGTAGGAGCAGTAAGAATGTCTACTGTCCCTGGCCTCCTGCTGAGTGCGACCATGGCTCTGCGGCTGGAGTGGTGCCACACCATGGCCATCATCACGCCAAGACCCTGGACGGACCTCCCCTGTTGTGGCGTCTGCATTATCTACATAACCTCCTGGCGTCTATGATGCTCTATCCCTACGACGCAGGAAGTTATGCAGCACACAGCAGGCCAGCACTACCGCGTCAATAGACTCCAGTTTCATATGCATAGGCGTGTGAAAAACCCGGAATCTATTTGTCATGATCCCAAACGCATTTTCAACTACACGGCGGGCCCGGGATAGCCGGTAATTGAAAATGCGTCTGTCAGAAGTAAGGGTCCTCTGGGGATATGGCCGCAGTAGGTGTTCCTGAAGTGGAACGCTTCATCCGCCACAAACACAAAGTTGAGATGATGGCTCGTCTCGTCATTTGAGGGTAAGTTCAGCCCACCGGTCCTTAGTAGTTGTGCCAAGGAGCACTGTGCGAACACCCCCCTATCTGAGTTGCGGCCGTTCATTCCAACGTCCACGTAGAGGAACTCATAGTTCGCATCCACTAGAGCCATGAGGATTATACTAAAATACCCTTTGTAATTGAAAAACAAAGAGCCCGAGTTGGGGGGTTTAGTAATCCTCACGTGCTTACCATCCAAGGCCCCGCCACAGTTGGGGAAATTCCACAGAGTTTCAAAGCCTCGGCCTACTTCCATCCATTCTGCGGCTGTTTGTGGCATCTTCATGTAGGATGGCTGCAGAGCACTCCAGATGGCCTCACACGTCTCAGGGATCAGGCGGCTCAGCAGGGGCAGGGAGACACGTGACAAGTATGTGAGGGATGTCATTGACTGCCCTGTAGCCAGGAACCACAAAGTTATAGACAAACGCTCCTCAGCTGATACCGATTGACGCATAATAGTGTCCTGACGGGCTATCAGTGGCCTCACACGCTCCAAAAGGAAGTTGAAAGAGTCCTCGGACATACGGAGGTAGTTTCGGTAATCATCGGGATTGTTCTCCTCCAGCTCACGCAACAGCTGCATGTGGCCCCGGGTCTCCCGGCGGCAAAGCCAATCCCCAGCTCCACAGCCGCCGTTGTCTGCGACGCATCAACCGGTCATACCGATCCTGAAGCCACATTTGCTCTTCCACCACCGCAAGAGCCACGATAACACGTCGGTCATGTATATTCTGCATCCTCGGTCTCGCACCTGTAGATTACAAAATAGAACATCAGTACATACAACAATATGGGGACATGTCAGCATGTAAAGCAAGGCACACCTCTTTTGGATTACACACTATAGCAAAGCAGATGTGAGCCCTCGTGTGCCCACAACACACATCCTGGGAGCCATGCAAGGCCAGCAACCACTGGTGGGCGAAAAACAAACGGAACATGCTCAATGATACTGGCCTCCTATCCGTTAACACTTTGTTGAGTGGCCGAAAGTCGCACATCTGGACCTATGTGAGTTACAAAGGGACATGTGTCACCACAAATCTCGCATATACATGTCACACAAACGAATCAGCATACCATATGTAGTTTCACAACCACAGTCAGTAATCCACAACGTACCACGCCATGCCAGGGTGAGTAAGCATAGATGTCACGAACCAGATTACACATGACTCATCATGTCGGGAATTGGTTACACATGTGTTTGCACGGGTGATATCCACATCTGTATAATCTCGGCTGCGTCACACCTCAAAGCCATGTCTGATCCTAGCCATGTTGGTCCCAGTGTCCGTTGACCCCAACCAGTATGATATATTCATTGATGTGCACATCTGTACCACATTACTGTCTACATTCCAGCAGCCATTCTCCTGCATGGTGAATGGAAACAAAAACACAAATGTGTAACTGACAATATGAGAAACTCTGTACAAGATGGCAATTAATAGGCAGCACGCCACGCTAATGTAGTCCGCTACAGCAGTCTTTGGTATTATCACAACAAATCATGCGCCTCAGCCCCCACGCCGCAACTTCCATGTCTGCCCACGAATACTTACTTAATGACTCTGGCCAGCAAGTGTAACGTTTACCGGCCTGAACAGCTTTTCAAGGAGCCGCAACCAATCACGATCTAGCGCTTTATACCAATCAGCTGCCGCTAGGCCTGTTCACAGGTGTACGCTCATAATGTGCCTACTTCGTGTTGTCTGATTGGTGTAGCTGACTATAAATCTTTGCCAATGCCCACCAGACCCTGTCCAGACGTCCATGTGCATTGAGCTAGTGGTGTCCAGTGATCCGTGCTCTGTTGCTCTGACGGTAAATTATCTCACGTACTTGTTCCTTGCCATGCGTTAGTACATAACGCAGATACGTCAGTCACATGGCGCTTAGGCTGTGTGTGTACGGACGTTGTGTTTTGTGCTTCAGGTCTGTCTTGTGTTTCTGCTATGTGCAAGGCTTATTCTGTGTAGCCCATAGGCATGTTGGGATTATTGGTCAAATATGGTTACGTATTACATACATTGTAGTCTTCTTTGTTCTTCAAGTATTATGGGCTGCGTGGCCCCAGTAATTTGCTTCCCCATTTGTTCCCTGTAATGTGCGCATGTTTGGCCAGGGGTGGTTGTTGCATGGGCTACAGTAGGGTGTTCATAGGTGTAAGGGGAAGATGATGATGTGGTTGCCCTTAAGCCGCAGCGTCTGCTGTTGTGTCAGACAGCCAGTCTTCCTTTAACACATGCCAAACCTTTCACATTGTGGCAAGGACGAAGATGATATGTGGCCCACCATGGCCAGGTGCAGATGTGCCCCTGCCAGCATGTTCCCTCGCTCCATGGTTAGCTATGTTTGAAGTGTGTAAGTTTGGGTGTAATCCTTGTTGCCACCATGTGTCTTTGTCAACATATGTATAGAGCTAAATCTGTCCAGACATGTGTATCCTAGCTGATATCTTGCACATGGAGAAAGGTTCGGCCACATGCAAACATACATCTGGACAAAGAGCTTCATGGCCAGAAACACAAGAACTTAGCCTGGCAGTATCTTAATTTTGGCCCAAGCATGGGTTTCATCTTGTATGCGTGGTCTAATAAATGTTTAAAGTTATGTTTTTCTCCACACAGATGCCGAGGGGTACCGTGGAATTCGAGACCCAGCTTCTCACCGCTTATCAAGGACACGAGTGCCTGTGGCGCTCATCGCTGCCTGAGTATCGCAATGAGGCAGCGAGGGCCGAGGCCTACAGGCCTCTTGTCGAGCTGGCCAATAGGCTGGCCCCCAGGCAAGGCAAGAGGTGGGACCAGGCAAAGGTGGCCGAGAAGATTAAGAACATGCGGGCCTCGTTCATGCGGGCTCACATTGACTACACCAACCGGCGGTCAGGGGCTGGAGGTGAGGAGGTACCGATGCCAAAATTATGGTATTATCCCCTCCTCACCTTCACCTTTGGCCATGGGAGCTCGCGTGGTACGAGGACCAACCAGCCCCTTCCTGCGTCCCATGTAGGCCTTGGCCAAGAACAATCTGCGCCACAGGAGGTGGGTAATTGTGTTACGGTGGTGGGACACAATCTTTGCATCACAGGTGTGCTTGTCTGCATGCTTCCCCACAACCCCATTTTGAATTTTGGGTAAGGTCCTGGCAAACCATTTCTTGATGTGTTATGTGCCCTCAGGGGCTTGGCTGGTTAAATCAGAAATATAATCACAAAGCCCTTCTCCAATTCCCTCAATACACACAAATATGGATTATTTGGGCTTGTTTGCCATATTATCAATGAATGCTATTTTTTGTATTTGATGTCGGACACAGCAACATGTCGTAAATGCTGAACGCACACATGTCTGTGGCCTTTGGCCCATGTAGTGTATGTTGTATGTAGGCGGGCCCTTTTTATTTTTTTTTGGGGCTCACAATGTCAAGCTGGGGCACATGGCCGTGCACTGGATTCCAGCCAGCATCAATCTCCTGTGGTCACATATCATTTTTGGATTATGGCACTATGAATGGCACAAATGTATGTTTTAGGCACAGTACGTGGGATGCTACAGGTGAGTGTACAGGACACGTGCAGGTGTTTGGCTCACTAGCCTTCTCTCTTTCTGGTGTCTTGATTTTTGGGTGCTGGTGTGTTGTGTGGTGTTTGGGATAGTGTTGGCCTATGGCCAATTGACATAAATGATGGTGCTTTTAGTAATTTTTTTTTTTTCTCTTTTCTTTTCTTTACACAGGCCCCTGAGCAGGCCGGCTCCATTGCTGATGATCCTGCTGCTGGTGATGCTCGGCCAAGTACATCTGGGGCTGAGCAGGAGGATGTAGCTAGTGATGTGGGTCCGGACCCAGGGCCCAGCTCGGCTATCCGGCGAAGGCGAAGACCAGCCCCACCGGAGACCGAGCTGGGCACCTGGGTCCGCCAGGTCCTTTTGGACGAACAGCGGACCCACGTTTCTAGCTACGCCCTCCACATCAGCGACAGGATTTCAAGGGTGGAGCCGGAACAACGACAGATAGCTCAGCGGGTCATGGACCGTGTCCTTGATGCGGCTGAAGATGGGGCCCTGCAATGGGGATGTCATATTCCATCCCCAAGGAGGAACACCGTTTGGCCCCTTTCGGCCGCCGAACCACCACAGCGTGTGAGAAGACTGGCCCCGACACGGACCCCAACTCCCCCCACAAGACGTCGTCTTCGCTCAGGACGCTCTCGGGCATGGCGGGGCTGCCATGAGAGGGGGGAGGGGTGCGGCATTGTCAGAGCACACAGAGGAGGATGAGGAGCATGTGGGATACTACTAGCCAATGTACTTAATTGGCCGTCTGGACTAACTTTTCATTACCCCGGCACATTAGCCACTTTTCTTATGTGTTTGGTTTTTTTTTCGCCTAAATCGGCATGTCTAATTTATTTATGTTGTGCGTTGGTTATTTTATAATAAATCTTTTTGAAGCACACAATTCTGTCTTTAATTTGGGCAAAAAAATTAAAAATGTGAGTGGGTGAATGTTTAGGGTCAAAATATAGTGGACACTAGCCACACATTGTGACCAATGGCCCCAGAGCAGGAGCACCATGTGGGCTGGTAACATGTAGTTGTACTTCAAAGAGGTGTGCTCATCTGGGTCACACAGTTAGGGAATTTACATGTTGGAGAACAATACATGTGTGTTGTGACATCAAGGAACACACATAAATAGTAGTCAGAAATTTTATTGCCAAC
This sequence comes from Allobates femoralis, assembly GCA_033576535.1. Lineage (NCBI taxonomy): Eukaryota > Metazoa > Chordata > Amphibia > Anura > Aromobatidae > Allobates > Allobates femoralis. Next base: position 64,749,115 of record JARQOC010000005.1, read on the forward strand.
AAACATGTGTGACAGACATTTCCCACAATAGACACAATTGTGTTTTCGGCTAGTAGTAGCCAGTCCACACTCCCCATGGTCCCAATGTGGGACACTATAAGAAAAGAGGCCAACAGGGTAGCCAGTCCACACTCCCCATGGTCCCAATGTGGGACACTATAAGAAAAGAGGCCAACAGGATAGCCAGTCCACACTCCCCATGGTCCCAATGTGGGACAGTATAAGAAAAGAGGCCAACAGGGTAGCCAGTCCACACTCCCCATGGTCCCAATGTGGGACACTATAAGAAAAGAGGCCAACAGGGTAGCCAGTCCACACTCCCCATGGTCCCAATGTGGGACACTATAAGAAAAGAGGCCAACAGGGTAGCCAGTCCACACTCCCCATGGTCCCAATGTGGGACACTATAAGAATAGAGGCCAACAGGGTAGCCAGTCCACACTCCCCATGGTCCCAATGTGGGACACTATAAGAAAAGAGGCCAACAGGGTAGCCAGTCCACACTCCCCATGGTCCCAATGTGGGACACTATAAGAAAAGAGGCCAACAGGGTAGCCAGTCCACACTCCCCATGGTCCCAATGTGGGACACTATAAGAAAAGAGGCCAACAGGGTAGCCAGTCCACACTCCCCATGGTCCCAATGTGGGACACTATAAGAAAAGAGGCCAACAGGGTAGCCAGTCCACACTCCCCATGGTCCCAATGTGGGACACTATAAGAAAAGAGGCCAACAGGGTAGCCAGTCCACACTCCCCATGGTCCCAATGTGGGACACTATAAGAAAAGAGGCCAACAGGGTAGCCAGTCCACACTCCCCATGGTCCCAATGTGGGACACTATAAGAAAAGAGGCCAACAGGGTAGCCAGTCCACACTCCCCATGGTCCCAATGTGGGACACTATAAGAAAAGAGGCCAACAGGGTAGCCAGTCCACACTCCCCATGGTCCCAATGTGGGACACTATAAGAAAAGAGGCCAACAGGGTAGCCAGTCCACACTCCCCATGGTCCCAATGTGGGACACTATAAGAAAAGAGGCCAACAGGGTAGCCAGTCCACACTCCCCATGGTCCCAATGTGGGACACTATAAGAAAAGAGGCCAACAGGGTAGCCAGTCCACACTCCCCATGGTCCCAATGTGGGACACTATAAGAAAAGAGGCCAACAGGGTAGCCAGTCCACACTCCCCATGGTCCCAATGTGGGACACTATAAGAAAAGAGGCCAACAGGGTAGCCAGTCCACACTCCCCATGGTCCCAATGTGGGACACTATAAGAAAAGAGGCCAACAGGGTAGCCAGTCCACACTCCCCATGGTCCCAATGTGGGACACTACAAGAAAAGAGGCCAACAGGGTAGCCAGTCCACACTCCCCATGGTCCCAATGTGGGACATTATAAGAAAAGAGGCCAACAGGGTAGCCAGTCCACACTCCCCATGGTCCCAATGTGGGACACTATAAGAAAAGAGGCCAACAGGGTAGCCAGTCCACACTCCCCATGGTCCCAATGTGGGACACTATAAGAAAAGAGACCAACGTGGCCTAAACTTAAAACAAAAAATAAAAGCTAACAGGGCAACAGGGATGACGTGTGTCAACGTCCAACATGGACAACAGTTTGTTTGGCCATAAATCATGGTGGAGGCATGGAGTTTATGGGTGGGCAGCATGTTGGTGCTGTAGGGCCTCGAGCATGGCACCCAACTGGGCCAGGTCCTGCAGCCCACGTTGGTATGCCCTGGTCATGCGGGACACAAAAAGCTGCTGGGCATGGATGAATGCCTCGATGGTAGGGACGCCTGTATTGGGAGGGAACACACAATTTAGTACACAACAGTCGCTGGCGATGGCTACTCATGACTCACAAAATGCAGCTCCTTACCCTGTGGCTCCAGCTCATTGTCAACATCAGGTGGGGAGAGTGATGGGCTCAAGCTCCATCCAGCTGCACCAGCACATTCCCCATCTGCAGATATAGGTAAACATCATTGTAACCAAAGTATTTAACAATCTTCATGGCAGATGAAAAACACACTGATTACAGTGTGCAGGGTGTATGTGGCAAACTAAAACACTTACCACCATAGTCACTGCCTGGGGACATGGCCACCCCAGGACTCGCCACTGAGCTGGATACAGTGGGAGGTGGTGTTACTCCCGGGCTGGGGCTCTGTGGCCACATTATGTGGTTTGGGGGCAAAAGGGGTCCTGGGCTAGAGGGAGAACCCTCCTCCGGCCCAGCAGGTGCTTCAAGCTCCTTGCCCTCCTGTGGTGAGCTTATCCCGTCCTCCTCCAGCCAGCCATGTGAGGACAGCTCGTCCCAGTCCTCCAGCCCTGCAGGTGACGGCAGCTCCTCCACGTCCTCTGGCCCTGTAGGTGATGGGAGGTCGGGCTCCTCAGGCCCTGGTGAAGGTGGTGTCATAGGGGGCGAGGGTGCCACTGCAGCCTCTGTGGCGGTGGTGTTGCTGGGCCACCTGGGGGTGGGGCATGGTGCCCTTCTTCAGATGAAGAATCATCACCTGTATTTTTGTCCAAAAAAAACACAGCCTTGAGTACTAATTACCAACACATTGTTCTCCAACATATAGATTGTGTGGCTATGGCCTGCATAACTTATATTGTAGAAGGTCATGCTGGATGCATAGACTCATGTTGTATGCATGTACTGTGGGTTGGAAACATTATGTTTGCTGACTGGAGGCCCACTACACTGTGAAGATATGTTTGCTTGTGGCCCACACTGTACTTCTAATATGTTTAGATACATTTGTGTGTAGTTTGGTACATGTAGATGTGCAGGTGTGTGTTTGGGGCCAACAATTACTCACCACGCAGCCTGGCAATCCTGGCACGGATGTCCACTATGCGACCCGGGCACTTCTGCTTTAAATCAGCGATCTTCTTTTGGATCGCTTTAACAGTCCTCTCTACCCCCAGTTGGTGGATCAGGGTCCGCTGGATCCGCCTAACGGTGCTGCGATTGCGCAGCCCGCGGTGCCGGTGGTGATGGTGGCCCCAATAGTCATGGCGGTCACAATGATCGATAAGGATCATTAGCTCCGCCATCCCCCACGTTGCAGCGCGCTGTGCGTCGGCCATGACTGTAATGCTGTGGGCAGAGGAGGGGCTGGCACCTTGCAGGCAGAGTGAAACTGAAACCAACGTCATGACGTCAGTACGGACGCTGGCGGGGCCACACAACATTCTAAGTCGCCCTAAGCGCAGTGACACGGCCGAAACACTTCTGCGGCACCTAGAGGACAAGACCCCACAGGGCGGTGCGTAACGCAACCTTGTGCACTGTCTACTGCATTATTCCTTTGCATGTGGTATGACAATGCACACTTTATATAGTTTCGCGCAGTGACACGGCAGAAGCACTTCTACGGCACCTGCAGTACAATAAGCCAGGGCGGTGCGTAAACCAAACTTGTGCGCTGTGTACAGCATTATTCCTTATGTGTTAAGAGAATGTGCACACTATATAAGGACCATGCCGCATTGATACTTTGGCCTTCCGCAAGTGTGTGGCGGCGTAATTGTACTAATGTATCTGATCGTGCATACGGCGCGTATCTGTAGTGCTGAAGTGACAGCTCATCCAAGATGGCGGCCTGTGAAGGAAGAGCCAATCGGAACGCAGCATCTTCCACCAATGATCGCTGATGGGGCGCGGTAACCCGTAGCCTGTGTCACGCCCCAGGTAGATAGCATGGTGTCGAAACAACCCTCCTGTTCCTTATTTACACGCCGATACAGGCCGTAACCATTGCCTTGAAATCAACCTGTTTTTGAGCTCTGCTCTGAAACAGGTGCCTCAAGTGACGGGTGGCAACAACCGTCTTTACACGCCGCGACCGCGGGTTGATTTGGCGGTGCAAGATACATTTCTCTCATCTACCCGGTTGTTTCCACCATCCTGTATCGGTGTGTAAAGGTACCATGAGAGATAAAATATCAAAAATAAAAAAATAAAATTCAGAAAATCACATTGTCTGAATTCTATAAAGGTATTTGCATTTTGCAGATACAAATAAGCATTTGATCCCTCTGGCAAACAAGACTTAATACTTGGTGGCAAAACCCTAGTTGACAAGCACAGCTGACAGACGTTTCTTGTAGTTGACGATGAGGTTTGCACACATGTCAGGAGGAATTTTAGTCCACTCCTCTTTGCAGATCATCTCCAAATCATTAAGATTTTGCGGCTGTCGCTTGGCAACTTGGAGCTTCAGCTCTCTCCATAAGTATTCTATGGAGTTAAAGGGAACCTGTCACCCCAAATCACCCTTGTAAGCTCTAAATACATGTCCCTGAAGCATTACAATACAGTCCTACACATCCCTTTGTGAGGTTTTAGTGAAATATGAAAGTGCAATAAAGTCGTTTGTAAACTTACTAAATCCATGCCAGTGGGCGTTCCCAAGCCTCCTTGTCTGCTAGGCGGTTCCCCTGTGCCGCTGTATTACGCCCTAATGGGCGTTTTTTCAAACTTTCTAGCGCGGGCACGATTCAGATTCTCGCGCCCGCGACGTCACGGTCATGTGATGCCGTGACGCGTAATTTCCGGGCGGCCGGGGCGCTGTTGTCTGACGCGCACCGGCCGACTTCAGCATGCGATCTGCGCATGCGCTGAAGTTGGCCAGTGCGCGTTCACAGAGAGAGGCAAGTGCGCGTCAGACAACAGCGCCCCGGCCGCCCGGAAATGACGCGTCACGGCATCACATGACCGTGACGTCGCGGCCGCGAGAATCTGAATTGTGCCCGCACTAGAAAGCACAGGGGAACCGCCTAGTAGACAAGGAGGCTTGGGAACGCCCCACTGCCATGGATTTAGTAAGTTTACAAACGACTTTATTGCACTTTCATATTTCACTAAAACCTCACAAAGGGATGTGTAGGACTGTATTGTAATGCTTCAGGGACATGGATTTAGAGCTTACAAGGGTGATTTGGGGTGACAAGTTCCCTTTAAGGTTTTGAGACTGGCTAGGCCACTCCATGACCTTAAAGGGATCCTGTCACCTCCAAAAAGCCACCTAAGCTACAAAAACATGTCCCTGCAGCATCCTATCACTAATCTCACACTCCTTTTGTCTCCTAAAAGCATCCTGTCAAAGTAGATAAAAACTATTTTATACTCACTCATTAGGCATTATAATTAGTAGGGGCTATATTCTGTAGCCCTTAGGGCGTGTTGTTTTTCAGGCTCCAGGATCCACCCTCTCTTTCTCTGTGCTGCTTTGCTTGTGCAGGCTTTTCCCTTCCCCTCTCTGTCACTCACAGAATGCAAATCATTAGTCCTGCCTTCAGCTCCACATCACAGCAGCACAGACAGAGAGAGGGTGGATCCTGGAGCCTGCAAAATAACACGCCCTAAGGGCTAAAGAATATAGCTTAATTTTTGTCTCATCTAACCACAGTACCTTCTACCAATCACTCTCAGAATTACCAAGGTGTTCATTGGCAAACTTCAGACGGGCGGCACATGTGCCTTCTTGAGTAAAGGACTTTGCGGGCACTGAAAGATTTTAATCCATTACCAGTGGCGTAACTTCAGGCCCAGGGGCCCCGATGCGGAAGCTCCAACAGGGCCCCTAATTATTGGAAATCTTTAATAGTATTAGTCTTTTTCTATGGGCCAAAGGGACATTTGGGGCCCCCTAGGCTGCAGGGCCCGGGTGCGATCGCAACCCCTGCACCTATTGTCCATTACAACGTAATGTGTTACCAATGGTTTTCTTGGTGACAGTGGTCTCAGCTGCCTTGAAATCATTAACAAATTTCCCCCGTGTAGTTTTAGGCTGATCTCTCACCTTCCTCATGATCCTGGATACCACACAAGGTGAGATTTTGCATGGAGTCACAGATTGATGTCGCATTTTGTATTTCTTTCATTTTTTTACTATTGCACCAACAGTGGTCTCCTTCTCACTCAGTGTCTTGCTTATGGTTTTGTAGCCCATTTCAGCCTTGTGCATGTCTAGAATCTTTTTCCTGACATCCTTAGAAAGCTCTTTGGTCTTGCCCATATTGTAGAGGTTAGAGTCTGACTGATTAATTGAGTGTGTGGACACAAGTCCTTTATACAGGTGACAATATAAGATAGCTATGTTTAATGCAGGTAACAAGTTGATTAGGAGCATCTAACTGGTTTGTAGAAGCCAGAACTCCTAATGGTTGGTAGGGGATCAAATATTTATTTCCCTATGCAAAATGCAAATACATTTATATACCGTATATACTCGTGTATAAGCCGAGTTTTTCAGCCCAAAAATTGGGCTGAAAAGTCACCCCCTCGGCTTATACACGGGTCTATACGGTATATGGGATTTTTTTCCTGTGCTGGGGAGGCTGGAGGAGGCGGGAGGAGGCTGATGAGTGAGCGGCCCATCACGTGGGGCCACTCATTAGATATGCACAGTTCCCCCCGCCCATCACAGCGGCAGGGGGAGCCGTGCATACAGCCCCCAGATTTATACAGTCAGCCCCCCCAGTGGCACTAGCCCTCCTATCATGGGAAGAGCCCCCCACACTTTGCAGAGCCCCCCGCTGCTTTATCTTACCATCCAGGGTCTTCGCCGCGGGTCCTGCGCGCTGTGTTCCGGTCTCACGTGACCCGGGGCGATGACGTCAATCCACTGCGACCGCCGGGTCACATGAGACCGGGAACACAGCGCGCGAGGATGGACGCGAGGGCCCGCGGTGAAGAAGACCCTGGATGGTAAGATAAAGCAGCGGGGGGGGGCTCTGCAAAGTGTGGGGGGCTCTTCCCATGATGGGGGTGCGAGTGCCACTGAGGCCTGCTGTATACCTCTGGGGCCTGCTGTATACTTCTGGGGCCTGCTGTATAACCTCTGGGGCCTGCTGTATACCTCTGGGGCCTGCTGTATACCTCTGGGGCCTGCTGTATAACCTCTGGGGCCTGCTGTATACCTCTGGGGCCTGCTGTATAACCTCTGGGGCCTGCTGTATACCTCTGGGGCCTGCTGTATACCTCTGGGGCCTGCTGTATATACCTCTGGGGCCAGCTGTATATACCTCTGGGGCCTGCTGTATATACCTCTGAGGCCTGCTGTATATACCTCTGGGGCCTGCTGTATATACCTCTGGGGCCTGCTGTATATACCTCTGGGGCCTGCTGTATATACCTCTGGGGCCTGCTGTATATACCTCTGGGGCCTGCTGTATATACCTTTAGGGCTGCTGTATATACCCTTTAGGGCTTCTGTATATACCTTTTAGGGCTGCTGTATATACCTTTTAGGGCTGCTGTATATACCTTTTAGGGCTGCTGTATACTACCACTGGGGAGGCTGCTGTATACTACCACTGGGGAGGCTGCTGTATACTACCACTGGGGAGGCTGCTGTATACCACACCTGCTGGGGCTGTATACCTGTGCTGGGGTCCACCCTCGGCTTATACACGAGTCAATAGGTTTTCCCAGGTTTTGGGGGCAAAAGTAGGGGGGTCGGCTTATACACGGGTTGGCTTATACACGAGTATATACGGTAATTCAGACAATGTGATTTTCTGTATTTTATTTTGGATGTGCTATCTCTCCCTGTTAAAATTAACCTTCCCTTAAAATTATAGACTGTTCATATCTTTGTCAGTGGGCAAACATACAAAATCAGCAAGAGATCAAATACTTTTTCGTCCAACTGTACATGACAATCTGTTCACATATCTTCTCTTCTTACAGAGTTTGTTCTCCTTACACAGTGGTATGTACACAGAGCAGCGCACTGTACCTTTTTCATGCAATGAGGTGAAGGGGAGTGGGGTGAATCCTGTACTCGGTCAGTTTTCTCCACAGTCCTTCTGCTGCACATCAGAATTTGCTCCTGAACTGTCCTGGCTATTCTTCTCTCCTGACAGTCTGTTTCCTGGACTGGCTGGCCTTTGCAGTTTTACCTTGTGCAGGATACTCACACTAGTCTTTGCAAGCACTGCTCCTTCTTTTGAGGAAAGACAAAAACACAGTCCTTCCCATCATCCTCTGGGTCACTTCCGAATACTTCTTGTCTTCTGTAGCAGCCTTAACTTCACAGCTGCTTGATGATTTTGGATCCCAGTGCAGTTCCTACTTGTCACACTTATACACCATGAACACTCTAACTGACCTTGATCTTAAAGGGAACCTGTCACCCCCTTTGGGCATTTTAAACTGTGCCCATCAGCTTATACATTAAATAAATGGTGTTCAAGTAACCCCTCTATGTGCCCAGACATGCCCCACATACCTCAGAAAATAACTTTTATGATGTCCAGCGCTGGCCTATTGAGTCCGGGAGGCTGCTAATTAGTCCGGGTGGATGATGTTCTCGCCGCCCCTCCGAGCTGCAAAACCAGCCCTGCACTTTTTAAAATTCCTGCCCCTTCTGTGGTCGGCGCTTGAGTGACAGCGACACTCGTGCTGGCACAGTGGAGCGGGTGTACGTGCTCCATTGAACAATGTCGATGTCTCACAAGACTTCACAAATCTCGTGAGACTTCGGCACTGACAGGCATACCTGTGCCTGCGCAGTGGAGCGGGTGTATGTGCATAGTGCCGACATCTTATGAGATTTGTGAAGTCTCGAGAGACATTGGTACTGTTCAATGCAGCGTGGACACTCGCTCCACTGCGCAGGCGCGAGTGTGGCTGTCACTCAAGCACCAATCACAGGAGGGGTGGAAATTTTAAAAAGTGCAGGGCGGGTTTGCAGCCCAGAGGGGCGGTGAGGACATCATCCACCTGGATCAAATAGCAGCCTCCCGGACTCAATAGGAGGCCAGCGCTGGACATAATAAAAGTTATTTTCTGAGGTATGTGGGCACATCTGGACACATAGAGGGGTTACATAGAACCCCATTTACATAATGTGTAAGCTGGTGGGCACAATTTAAAATTCCCAAAGGGGGTGACAGGTTCCCTATAAAGTCCCACCTTCATACATGGATACTTTTGGATAGCTCTTGTAAATTGAAGTACTTTTTTAGTTTACTGCTTATTAAATTTGCAGCCATTATCGAGAAATTAAAATTTTTTTTTGCTTACACCCAGAAGACCGTCCACCACTGGCATCTAGATTGTAAACACTGGGCTGAAGATGGCTGGGATTAGGACATAACTGTGCGCCCCTGTGTTACCGCAAGTCTCAAAACTGTGCTTACAAGCTCCATGGAAGAGCTAGTAAGCACTGTGCTTGTCCTGCTGTCTAGCAGCGGTAGGCGGTCTCTATGTTAACGAGCTGTTAACAAAAGAGTTAAAATCTCAACAATGGCTCAAAATTTTGATAAGCAGTAAATTGCAAAGTTGTTTGTTTTACAAGTCTACACAATACCCATTCATGAAGGGGAAACTAACCCTTTAGGTTGTGTACAGGAGGGGGCGCCACTCTGAATATTTGCCAAAGGTGGGATAACCTTGGTTTGCCTCTGGCCTCACAGAATCTAATCTAACTTGGCTTGTTTACTTTGAGGCCAGACTTCCTACCTATGATAATATTATGATGGAGGAAGGAAGTGCTGTAACTTGTCCAACACAGAGAACGTCTGCTGACAGGCGGTCTGTGACTACAGCCGCCGATGATACAGCACAGAGATCAGCTATAGGCATCTATCTAAAACATAAGACGGATGATAGTAACAATAATAAACCCAGATAAGACGACTGAGCCCAAGTCTAGAACTAACATGTAGCTGGATGTTATTCTTCATATAGTTTATTAATATAGCGCCAACTTATACTGCAGTAAACATGAAAAGATCTCTGCCCAAGAGCTTACAATCTAAAAGAGTGAAGAACTTCATTAGTTCAGATGCTTTCAAGTTTTTCATCGTATCCAGTTCTCGTATTCATCCACAGGGGGTAGCATTTTTACACTGAAATTGTAACATTTGTCACTTATCTATAAATCTGTTGAATATGCGAAATATCATGGACAAGTACTGTGGGGAGCATCTGCAGCAAGACGTTTGTTGGGCATCCATCTGTTCTGGGGGCTTCCTTCATAGGCAATCTAGAAGACATCTGTAGTGGAAAAATGGGACTCAAAAGGGAACAAAGTCCTCTATCACATGTAGAAAGGGTAGAAAGAACCGCAGAAGCAAGAGAAACGAGAATGTGCATTAAAAAAGTCACATTTCTATTGCTTTTCCCTTCCCTTTAAAATGGACCTGAGCATTTGCCAAAAAATATGTAATTTTGTTACCTGGTGTATATAGAGAATTATATATTTATAATTAATATAATAATATTATTAAATAATTATATAATATAATATATAACAGGATATAAAAACTCCTAATTGCTCACCCCGAACATAAAAAAATAATATTTGGCACTGCAACCATGAGAGACAGGAACTGCAGGAGAGATAGCGGCACCCAACAGAAGGTTCTCACCGCCTGCAATACAAGTGAGAGACACAGGGGAGGTCAAGCCAGGTTCCAGACAGGCCAGGACTTAAACACACACTAGGACAAGGAGGCCTTACAACTCACCGGGTGTTGAGATCCTGAAGTGACTCCCGACCCCCTGGAGTGTACCCTGGACGTTACCTTGCAACAACATCAGTAAAAGGTACAGAAACAACTTCCAGCGTGTGTGTGTGTGTGTCATTACGGCCCCTGACCCTGCCCTTAACACAGACTGCCTGCCAGCATCTCCTCCTGATGAGCCACCTTCTCCTGCAGCACCAGAGACAAGGCTGAGTGGAGAGCTGCCTCCCTGTGCAAAATCCCTATTTTACATCACTGCCCCGGGGACCCGCTCCACCTACGGGGAGCGTTGTCATCTAGCTGCAGCATCATCATCCCCGGAGGTCTGAAAGCAGTGCTGGTATCATTACCAGGTGCCATAGGTGGCGTCAAGAGACTTTCTCTTATTTTATTTGTTCCCTTTTTTTTTGCTATTTTTCAACGATCACCAGGGCCATGGGCTTGGGCAAGCCACCCGTGACATCCCCCATTGCAACCGCCCTGGACCGGGTACCCCAAGGGCCCTGGGGTGGGTCAGCTTCATCCATTAGGTCTCCATGGCTCAAGATCGAGCTTAAGGCCATTAATATAATAATAGTATTCACTTATATACTGTAGTACCATTAATTCCACAGCCCTTTTACATCCATCAGCAGGGGCGGGCTGGCCCAGGTGGCAGGGGGGCAAGTGCCCCTGGGCTGGTGGTATAGTCCACCATTAGGGCCGCCCCTTGCAGAAACGGGCCGGCCGCGGGCGTCGCTTTGCGGCCGGCGCGACGGTTTGCGGCAGGCGGGCTCGCTTTGCGGCTGGAGGAGGTGAGGACCTGACAGCACACCCCCCCCCCCCCTTCTCAAGGCTGCCGGACCCGACAGCACCCCCCCCCCCCCGCTTCTCAAGGCTGCCGAACCCGACAGCACCCCCCCCCCGCTTCTCAAGGCTGCCGGACCCGACAGCACCCCCCCCCCGACCCCCCCCCACCCGCTTCTCAACCAGGGCCGGGGATACCTAACTGCCACCCAGGGAAAGAGGCTCCAGCCAGCCCCTGTCCATCAGTAACACTGTCCCCATTGAGGTTCACAGTCTAGTATGTCTTTGGAGTGAGGTAGGAAACCTCTCTGGTTCCCCACCAGGAGGAAAGCCATACAAACACGAGGAGAACATAACGCAAACACGAGGAGAACATACAAACTCCTTGCATATGTTGTCCTTGGTGAGATTTGAACTCTGGACCCCAGCACTGCAGTGCTAACCACTGAGCCACCATGCTGACATTAAATAATAATTATAATAATAATAAGATTTCCGGCATGGAGAGTCACAGGAACAAAAGAAAATTAAAACCAGATTACATAGAACACTGTAATTTACATCACATATCAAAATTACATTTTTATGGTAAATAACAAGTTCTCTATTCAACTGTAAAAAAATGTTTTTGCTTTGGCAATTCATTGATTTTAGCTATAGGGGGCGCTGGTGTTGCACTGACAGCAAAAGCTTCCATTGATAGCTGTCACCTCTGTCCTAAGAAATCTCACTGCTGCAGTCATTTCTGCATGAGGTGATCAGGAATATCAGAAAGGGATTTCCCAATAGATACAGGATCTTAGGCTGCCTTCACATTAGCGTTTGTGTCTGCATGCTGATGGCATGCAGACACAAACGCTGTCAGAAGCAGGGACACTTTGATGTGTCCGCAGCGGATAATGTCCGCCTGCGGACACATCACTATGGAGCCCGGCAGCCAATCGGCGCTGTCCGGGGGCGGGCCGGAGGCGGAGATCAGCGCCGGAGATCTCCGCCCCCCGGCCGCCGGTAAGCTCCGGGACTGTCGGCGGGGAGAACAGCTGATCTGAGAGCTGTTTGAATCTTCCCGCGCCGACACTGTGAGGAGATGTCGGCGCGGGAAGATTCAAACAGCTTTCAGATCAGCTGTTCTCCCCGCCGACATCGCTATGAGATTACAGGCGGCGGGGAGAAGGAGGACAGCAGAGGGTCAGCTGATCTCCCGGTGGCCGTCGGTGAGCTCCTGTGACATCACCGGCGGCCACCGGGAGATTTTTCAATGGGTCCGCAGCGTTCTCCTGCTGTGTCATGCAGAGGACACTGCGGACCCATTGAAGCCAATGCAGGTTTTGTGCGCTTGGGGACGCTTGCTGATTGTCCAAGCTCCCCAAACGCACAAAAAAACCCAACATGCTGCGTCCCGGGTGCGGATGCTGGACACCGGAAGCAGCAGATATCGTCCGCATCCGCACCCGAACGCAGCAAACGCAGGCACCATGCGTTCCTATGTTAAACATAGGAACGCAGTGCGCATGCGTTTAACTGCGTATGGGAACGCAGCAAAACGCTGCCTTCCCATACGCAAATGTGAAGCCAGCCTTATGAGGTCTTTTCGGGCACTCGACCTACGGAGCTTTAGTGAATACATACAGATACGTCTCAATGAATGAGAATATCATCAAACAGTTACTTTACTTCAATAGTTCAATACATAAAGTGAAACACATATATTATATAGAGTCATTACAGGGTGATCTATTTCAAGTGTTTATTTCAGTTAATATTGATGATTATGGCTTCTACAGCCATTGAAAACCCAAAGGTCATTATCTCAGAAAATTAAAGTAGGGAGGAGGAAGGGTTAAAACCGTGCTGCCGTATTCCACAAGACATCAAAGGGTGAATATAATATTGATTTATTAGTCAATGTGTTTCAGGGATCCCTGAAACATCCTGAAACATGGCAATATGATATTGATTTGTCCTGAGGGAGAGACCAGGGTGTACTGAAACTTGTTGACTAATAAATCAATATTATATTATATTAACCCTTTGATGCCTCGTGGAATATGGCAGTGCAGTTTTTAACCCTTCATCCTCCCTACTCTATGTGCACCATGCTGGGGACTGCAGCAGCCGGGATATGCTGTTATAGTGGTTGTGAATATAGAGGTGAAGCCTCTGATACCTATTTAGGTCATATTTTATCTCTCAGACCCTTCATCCTCCCCAGTGACCTCGAAGGGCCCTGGTGCAGCAGCTGCTGATGAGGAGCGGGGGGGGGATGTGGGTGCTAGCGGCTCCTACCTGCTGCGCTGTGCCGCGCTTTGAAGTCCTGGGAGTCGGGGCGGCAGAGGAGGGAAGGGGCGGGATCAGCCAGGGGAAGCTTGAAGCTTCCCTCAGTTACCCTCCTCTTCTCTCTCCTCTTACACAGGTTCGTGGGGGTCGGCTGGGGGCCCCCCTGCAGGCTTGAGGGGGTCCCTAGCCGGTCGGGGCCCTGGTGCAGCTGAACCAGCTGCACCACAGTAGGTCCGCCCCTGATCCTCCCTACTTTAACCCTGCTGTTCTGTTTCGTCAAAAATGACTGAATTTGAAATTTTTTATTTCATTTTTCATTTGTTTATGAACAACCATGTTCAGATACAGTATTATAATGCAAGAGGTATTCAAATAAAACACTTAAATTAGCTAAAAATCAAAACTTATAATGTTCCAGTCATTTTTTACTGGACCTATTAAAGTGTATAGTAGAGCCGAACACAACAGCAGGGTTAATTTGCTGAGATAATAACCTTTGGGTTTTCATTGGCTGTAAGCCATAATCATCAACATTAACATAAATAAACACTTGAAATAGATCACTCTGTGTGTAATGACTCTGTATAATATGTGTTTCACTTTATGTATTGAATTATTGAAATAAATCATCTTTTTGATGATATTCTAATTTTTTGGGATGCACCTGTAATTGAAAGTGCAGCCCTTCGTAGTCATGTCTGTATAGGTTGAAGACATACAGCTCCCGTGATTTGCATCTCAACTGACAAGAGCTGTATTGACTCACCGTTGCCGGGTTCTCAGCCTGAGGCTGTGGGGCCCGGTGGTCAAATGGACGGGTTAGGGAAATGTGGAATAAAGTCTTATTTGTCTCGTGACACCACCTGTGGGTGTCCGGTGATGGCATCGGCGCTGCTTGGGCCTCCGGGGATGTGCGGCAGCTAGATGGGATGCTCCCCACAGGATGAGCAGTAGTCCCCGGGGCCAGGAGCTGCACTGAGTGGAATACGGCAGCTCAGCTAGTTTGATAATTGCATGGGTTGATCACAGTTGTGAAAGAAAGGTACTATCACGATGCTCCTCTGCAACAGGTCTTTACTGTAGTTCTGGTACGCTACACGGTAATACAGTTCTTGGGGTAACGGACCGGGCGGTCCCAGTGATGAACAGTCTCTGTCCAAAACTCCACAGTGCTCCTACGCTACTAACTGTCTTTTTTTTCTGCTGCCATGCTGCCTTGTTGCACCAGGTAGGATGCTGGGGTTTCGCTATTGGATTGCCTGCTCCATGTTCTTCAACCGCTACAAAGGGTCCTAAACTCCGTGGCGAGTATCCCCCAGGTAAGACTGCAGAAGTTGTGGCTTAAGTGAGGGACTCCTATGAAGCTACTCCGTCACTCCGGTTTTTAGTATAGCGATGGACAACTGTCTACCTCCGAACCGGTGTCCGGTAGGACTGGGCATGGGTGTCTTTGGAAACGTTGCTTTGCTGTTTGCCAACTTTCTCGTCTGGGTCGCCGCTTCTCGGTGCCCTCCCAGTTAGATCTGTCTGGACTTCTGTCCTTGACCTTGTCTCTCCCACGTTCTAACTTTCTTTTTCTATTCTTCCCCCACACTACACCTCCCACTCCTCCCACCAGGACCTGGTTGGTCCTCTGCCTCTGGCTGGTGCATGTGGTACATGGAGCTTTGTATTTAACTTGTTCACCACTGAGACGGACGATATTGCATCTTCGGTCAGGGATGCAATACCTTCCTGTGACGCACTCGTTGCAGGGCGCCACAGTATCACACATACTTCGGTCGTCTGCTGGGAGCATGGCTGTCCTATGTGAAGAAATATATATCTTCATCACTGAGCACAAAAAGGGTTTTCTAAAGCTTCATCCTCCTCAATGTTAAATTGTTTTCCAGATGGACACAGTCAGCCTCCATGTATTGGTATAAAGTATATTTCTTCATATATTGCAGCCTTGCTTCTGGCTGACAATGGGGCTATGTGTGATACAGCTCTTGTCACTAGAGAACTGTATGTCTTCAGTCTCCAGTCAGTACTGACACCTGACTAGACTCCTTCTTTCCATATGTGCCCCTCCATGGTTTTTCTTCCTTCTGTCTGAATCTACAATGTTCTCAATGAAATGTGCACAAGATAACATAAAGCAGGAGCAGGTGTGTACAAACCTTTGACTGGTTGATATACGGTATATACACTAGAAAAAGGCCCGCTGCTATTGGATCGGGAGTGCGGTGTAATGAACAAGTGCTGTAAAAATATCCGCTGAATAGTACAGTCTTCTCTCCGGAAAGTACGCTGTTGTTGTGGGATTTATATGGAGTATATGGTGGCTCAGTGGTTAGCACTGTATATGGTGGCTCAGTGGTTAGCACTGTATATGGTGGCTCAGTGGTTAGCACTGTATACGGTGGCTCAGTGGTTAGCACTGTATATGGTGGCTCAGTGGTTAGCACTGTATATGGTGGCTCAGTGGTTAGCACTGTATACGGTGCCTCAGTGGTTAGCACTGTATACAGTGGTTAAGTGGTTAGCACAGTATATGATGGCTCAGTGGTTAGGACAGTATATGGTGGATCAGTGGTTAGCACAGTATGCGGTGGGTCAATGGTTAGCACTGTATACGGTGGCTCAGTGGTTAGCACTGTATACGATGGCTCAGCAGTTAGCACTGTATACGGGGCTCAGTGGTTAGCACTGATATGATGGCTCAGTGGTTAGGAGTCGGACAGTATATGGTGGATCAGTGGTTAGCACTGTATAGGTGGCTCAGTGGTTAGCACTGTATATGGTGGCTCAGTGGTTAGCACTGTATACGGTGGCTCAGTGGTTACAGACGTTCAGTTTACATGTTAGTGGCTCAGTGTATAGCAATGTATACGGTGGTCAGTGGTTAGCACTGTATATGGTGGGTCAGTGGTTAGCACGTATACAGTGGCTCAGTGGTTAGCACAGATTATGGTGGCTCAGTGTTAGCAATGTATATGGTGGTCAGTGGTTAGCACTGTATATGGTGGCTCAGTGGTTGCACTGTATACGGTGGCTCAGTGGTTAGCACTGTATATGGTGGCTCAGTGGCTAGCAGTGTATACGGTGGGTCAGTGGTTAGCACTGTATACGGTGGCTCAGTGGTTAGCATGTATACGGTGGCTCATGTTAGCACTGTATACGGTGGGTCAGTGGTTAGCACTGTATAAGTGGTGTCAAGTGGTTAGCACAGTATATCGGTGGCTCAGTGGTTAGACAGTATATGGTGGTCAGTGGTTAGCACATGTATACGGTGGGTCAGTGGTTAGCACTGTATACGGTGGCTCAGTGGTTAGCACTGTATACGGTGGCTCAGTGTTAGCACTGTATACGGTGGCTCAGTGGTTAGCACTGTATACGGTGGTCAGTGGTTAGCACTGTAACGGTGGCTCAGTGGTTAGCATTGTATACGGTGGCTCAATGGTTAGCACTGTATATGGTGGCTCAGTGGATAGCACTGTATATGGTGGCTCAGTGGTTGCACTGTATACGGTGGCTCAGTGGTTAGCACTGTATACGGTGGCTCAGTTAGTTAGCACTGTATACGGTGGGTCAGTGGTTAGAACTGTATACAGTGGTTAAGTGGTTAGCACAGTATATGATGGCTCAGTGGTTAGGACAGTATATGGTGGATCAGTGGTTAGCACAGTATCGGTGGCTCAGTGGTTAGCACAGTGTATAGGTGGCTCAGTGGTTAGCACTGTATACGGTGGGTCAGTGGTTAGCACTGTATCTGGTGGCTCAGTGGTTAGCACAGTATATGGTGGCATGAGTGGATTAGCACTGAAACATGGTGGGTCAGTGGTTAGCACATGTATAGGTGGCTCAGTGGTTAAGCATGTACATGGTGGTCAGTGGTAGGACTGTATAATGGCTGGTGGTCACTGTCCGTCCTGGCCCTGTAGTCCCCTGTCCTTGGCTCATGTGTTACCACCTGTCTACTGGCTGTGTCCCTATCCTCTAGCTTGAGTCCACTTATCCGTGGCTCAGTGTTAGCCCCTGTCCTCCACTGTGTTCCAGTCCGTCTACCCTGTGTAGCGTGGTCTCTAGCCCTGGCTTGGCCCAGTGTCCTGTCTGTGGTCAGTGTCTCCAGTTCCGTGGCCAGTGGTCACCGCTGTCTTTGGGCCAGTGTCTGCATGTTCTCTGCCTTGTGGTTAGCACTGTATTTGGTGGCTCAGTGGTTAGTACAGTATATGGTGGCTGAGTGGATAGCACTGTACATGGTGGGTCAGTGGTTAGCACAGTATATGGTGGCTCAGTGGAGAGCAGTGTACATGGTGGGTCAGTGGTTAGGACTGTATAGAGTGGCTGAGTGGTCAGCTGTCTTCCCCTGTCCTCTGGCCCTGTGTCCCCCTGTCCTCTGGCTCTGTGTCCCCCTGTCCTCTGGCCCTGTGTCCCCTTATCCTCTAGCCTTGTGTCCCCTTATCCTCTGGCCCTGTGTCCCCCTGTCCTCTGCCCCTGTGTTCCCCAGTCCTCTGACCCTGTGTGCCGGTGTTCTCTGGCCCTGTCCTCTGGCCCTGTGTGCCGCTGTCCTGTGGTCCAGTGTCTCGCTGTCCTGTGGCCCAGTGTCCCGCTGTCCTTTGGCCCAGTGTCTCGCTGTTCTCTGCCTTGTGGTTAGCACTGTATTTGGTGGCTCAGTGGTTAGTACAGTATATGGTGGCTGAGTGGATAGCACTGTACATGGTGGGTCAGTGGTTAGCACAGTATATGGTGGCTCAGTGGAGAGCAGTGTACATGGTGGGTCAGTGGTTAGGACTGTATAGAGTGGCTGAGTGGTCAGCTGTCTTCCCCTGTCCTCTGGCCCTGTGTCCCCCTGTCCTCTGGCTCTGTGTCCCCCTGTCCTCTGGCCCTGTGTCCCCTTATCCTCTAGCCTTTGTCCCCTTATCCTCTGGCCCTGTGTCCCCCTGTCCTCTGCCCCTGTGTTCCCCAGTCCTCTGACCCTGTGTGCCGGTGTTCTCTGGCCCTGTCCTCTGGCCCTGTGTGCCGCTGTCCTGTGGTCCAGTGTCTCGCTGTCCTGTGGCCCAGTGTCCCCTGTCCTTTGGCCCAGTGTCTCGCTGTTCTCTGCCTTGTGGTTAGCACTGTATTTGGTGCTCAGTGGTTAGTACAGTATATGGTGGCTGAGTGGATAGCACTGTACATGGTGGGTCAGTGGTTAGCACAGTATATGGTGGCTCAGTGGAGAGCAGTGTACATGGTGGGTCAGTGGTTAGGACTGTATAGAGTGGCTGAGTGGTCAGCTGTCTTCCCCTGTCCTCTGGCCCTGTGTCCCCCTGTCCTCTGGCTCTGTGTCCCCCTGTCCTCTGGCCCTGTGTCCCCTTATCCTCTAGCCTTGTGTCCCCTTATCCTCTGGCCCTGTGTCCCCCTGTCCTCTGCCCCTGTGTTCCCCAGTCCTCTGACCCTGTGTGCCGGTGTTCTCTGGCCCTGTCCTCTGGCCCTGTGTGCCGCTGTCCTGTGGTCCAGTGTCTCGCTGTCCTGTGGCCCAGTGTCCCGCTGTCCTTTGGCCCAGTGTCTCGCTGTTCTCTGCCTTGTGTCCATGTGCTCTGTTGTCTTATTCTGTGATACACGTCTGGTCTGTTGCCAGTTTGGCCCGGTACCGTGTGTGGTGCTGTGTCAGCTGTCTTCCCCTGTCCTCTGGCCCTGTGTCCCCTGTCCTCTGGCTCTGTGTCCCCCTGTCCTCTGGCCCTGTGTCCCCTTATCCTCTAGCCTTGTGTCCCCTTATCCTCTGGCCCTGTGTCCCCCTGTCCTCTGCCCCTGTGTTCCCAGTCCTCTGACCCTGTGTGCCGTTTCTCTGGCCCTGTCCTCTGGCCCTGTGTGCCGCTGTCCTGTGGTCCAGTGTCTCGCTGTCCTGTGGCCCAGTGTCCCGCTGTCCTTTGGCCCAGTGTCTCGCTGTTCTCTGCCTTGTGTCCCCGTCCTCTGCTCCTTTTCTGTGTCCCTCTGTCCTGTGTGCCCCTGTGTCCCCGTCCTGTGTGTCCCTGTCCTGTGTGGCCTGTCCTGTCTTGTGTGTCCCTGTCCTGTGTGGCCCCCTGTCTGTCCTGTGTGGCCCCCTGTCTGTCCTGTGTGGCCCCCTGTCTGTCCTGTGTGGCCCCCTGTCTGTCCTGTCTGGCCCCCTGTCTGTCCTGCGTGGGTCCCTGTCTGACCTGTGTGGCCCCTGTCTGTCCTGTGTGGGCCCCTGTCTGTCCTGTGTGGGCCTCTGTCTGTGCTGTGTGGCCCCCTGTGTGTCCTGCGTGGCCCCCTGTGTGGCACCCTGTGTGTCCTGCGTGGCCCCCTGTCTGTCCTGTGAGGCCCCCTCTGTGTCCTCTGAGGGCCCCTGTATGTCATGTGTGGCCCCCTGTGTGTGCTGTGTGGCCCCCTGTCTGTTCTGTGTGGTCCCCTGTGTGTCCTCTGAGGCCCCCTGTGTGTCCTCTGAGGCCCCCTGTATGTCCTGTGTGGCCCCCTGTCATGTGCCCACTCCGTGTGCACTTACACAAAGTGCCGACACTGCAGCTGTGCAAGCAATGTGGCACACTGTATCAGTGCAGCAGGGGGATATGTGCCCCCTCCATGCTCCCTCTGTGCCCCCTCCTCTCACCCTGTCTGTGCTCACCTCTGCCATCCAGGCAGATGAGGACCCGGGTCCCTGCAGCCGCAGTGTCAGCCGGGATCTGTGCTCTGTGCTCTAGACGTCTGAAGACACTGGGATCCGATCACAGAGCACAGATCCCGGCTGAGGCTGCAGGGACATTGTGGCTCGCGATGGCGCATGTGTGCCATCACACGCGGCACTGGCATCCGGCCACAATGCATGCAGGAATAGCGGCACAGTGGCCGGATGCCAGCAACTGCCAATTATTATATGGGATGTATTAAACGGATTGTCCACTACTTGGATAACCCTTTCTCATTTGCCAGATGCTCACCCATGAAAATAAAAAGGCTTATACTCACCTCCGGTGCTTGCGCCGTTTCAGCGATGTAAGAATTTGCGTTCCCGGGGCCCATGTGGCATTCTTATGACACGCGAGCCCCACGTCCAATCACCGACGCCTTCCTTCTTCCCGGCTTTGGAGACAGAAGCAATTAACAAACAGGAAGTGACCAGCAGACGCAGCATTCACTTCCTGTTAGTTACTTATACATCCGAAGACAGGGAGAGAGAAGACGATAGTGATTGGTCGCGGGGCTCGTGTGTCATAACAATGTCACATGGGCCCCGGGAACGCAAATTCTGACATCGCTGAAACGACACAAGCACCGGAGATGAGTATAAGCATTTTTATTTTTATGGAGGTGAGGCTCACTCAGCCGTGAGGTACTCGGGTACTGGATCGCTGCTACTGTCACTGGGGAGTCACGGGGGTCATGACCCGATCCTGTGGCCTGGGCATCACTTGAAAAAGAGGATAAGTACAGGGGAGGTTATTGTGATGCCACCTGTAGTATGTGATCAGTGTGGCCGTATTCCTGCTGGGAACGGTAATGAGGGGCAGCTTAGATGGTAAGCCCTCCACGGGTAGGGCTGGGTGTCCCCAGGGCAGGTGTAGTGGGGGCTGCGTACTCTGTATGCTGCACCGGCTCTTCTCCTGCAGCTTCTCCAGCCAGCACGCAGGGACAGCAAGGAGGCTCCACAGGTGGAGGTCTCTGCTGCAGTTCAATAATAAAGAGTCTCAGACACTTTTGAGCTTACCGGGTACTTTACTGTTCAAGTTCTTAGCATACAAGTTACAGTTCACAGTTCTCAGTCTTAGTTCTTACACCTATCTGGGGACCCGGATTCTACTGCAGCTCAGACGGTTCCTCTGCATCGCTTCCCTCAAGTACCTTTCTGGCCCTGCTTGTCTCTCTCTCTGTCCTCGCTCACGGGTTCAGTCTGGCCATCACAGGCTCTTTAGTGATGATTCCCTCTGCTTTAGGGTCACTAGCCCTAGTCTAATGGCTGTGTTCCTACTCCGTGGCGGTACGTAGGTTGCGGGTCATAGTGTCCTCGCACTACTCCGGTGTGTCTTGTGATTAGGGTCTTAGAGTCTCCCCGGTCACCTCTACAGAGCCAGCTCTCTGGCTTTCCTGTCCTAGCCCTCCAGTGACCCATGTGTGATTTAGGCTCACCAGCATAGGCGTACCCAAGGGGGGGACCTACGTGTCTGTACCCCCCCTTTGGACGGCCCTGAGAAGTGGTGCAGTACACAAGGAGCTGGGCCCCTATGTCAGGAGACAGGAACAATTACACAGCACCCAAGAGCCCACAAAAGAGGCTGCTTTTAGGGGGGCTTCGCTCCCCCAAACCCCCCACCGGGGGCTTTGCCCCTCGGAACCCCGCTGGGGGGGTGACACCCCCCTTTCAGGGCTGGTGTGTGTTTCTTGGACCCCTACGTTGGGAAATTTCTGGGTGCTCCACTCCTCACCAGGCTCCCTCTGCCACTCTGGTTCTCAATTCTCAGCTCTGGATCCTCCGGTCAGCTATATTAGTGATGGCTGCCAGGCCCGTTGTTCTCCCACTATTCTTTAGTGTTCGGCTGTGGGGTGTGACTGCTTGCGGTGCTTCTTCCCTCGCCTTACTCTCTAGAGCAAGCTTTCTCCCTTGGGTAACTGCCTCCAAGGTTCTGCATCCTCTAGGGAACCTCTCCTCCTGGGAATCCACTCCTCCAACTAAGGCCACGTGCACACACTGAGTATTTGATGAGTTTTTTACTTCAGGATTTGTAGACAAAACCAGGAGTGGGTGATAAATACAAGGAGTGGTGCAGGTGTTTCTATTATACATTTCCTCTGATTGCTCCACTCCTGGTTTTGGCTACAAATCCTGAGGTAAAAAACTCATCAAATACTGAACGTGTGCACATGGCCTTAGTGTTCCAGTGGTTTAAGTACGGTTCCTCCACCCACTCTTCCAGGTCTGTCCTACTCTCCACCTACACTTCTCTAAACTGCCGCCACCCCTTGCCTGACGTAGAGTTCTGGGCGTAGGGTCGGTGTGTGTGTGTCTTTAAGCCAACTGTCTTCCTCGTCTTGCTGCAGTTCACACTGTGGCCGCCCTGGTCACAGGGGCATCACAGAGGCACATGTGGGAAATAAGAACGGGTTGTTCAAGTAGTGGACAATCCCTTTAACACAGAACTCACACTCACAAAAAAATCTGAGAAGATGTCTAAGCTTAATTTTCCACAGAGAGCACTACTAGAACAGCATGAGACAAGTCAGGCGAGAAGTCATACTAATTCCAGCTTCACAGGGAAGGTCCACTGAATTCTGAACTTGCAGCTCTGCATAATATACTGGTCACAACCCTTTATATGAGCCGGTTGGGATGCCAGTGAGCAGATATACAGTAGGCATTCACACCTGTTTATTAGGGAGGGGCACCATATTTATTGCCTGAGGATTCAGTGTTGTCAGGTATAATGAGTATACCCTATAGTAAACCTTGCTACTATCCTGCTTATACCAACTCATCATTTACTATTGTGACCCTCTGTACCTCACTCTCTCTTTACAGAAAACTTTAACATCCCTATACTTTGTCTCCTGCATTTCATCCGAGGCTATTATTTATGTTGTTTATTCTGCATTGTTTTGTGCAATTGTAATATCTTGCCATTATGATGTTAGAGTCATCTCAAAGCATTTTACGTGATGTCACCTTTACATTAGTTTAGAGTAGCAGTCCCCAACCTTGCATACCTTGAAATGCACATTCAAGTCTGAGATAGAATCGCACCTTCAGAGCCCCCGACTCGCTCACCAAAGTAGTGACATCCAACTGATGCTTCTCTCATAGTTGTGACACTCAGAGCCCCCACTATTGGTATTATGATAGCCAAAACGTCCTTAGAGAAATCACACAAAGGCAGTATACTAAGAACCAGGGGTTCCCACCTCATTGAGTTTTTTGGCATCAAGCACTTCCACCGCACAATGGCATCCAAGCACAGTAAATGTACATCCAGATCTGATCTTGTATGTGGGACTACACACAACAGCTCTTCATAGCTATTTGCTAGACCAGGTGCTGATGCATCCAACTGCAGGCACCCAGTAGCCACACATCATGGGCCACGTGTAGCTCACCATAAGCAGCCAAAATGTCTGATACCGAATGCACTTAGCAGGACACAGCAGGCCCCAGTAATAAAGGCAACACAGGTGCATAATGACGCGCCCACTCCAGGGCATCAGGCATCAATTTTCTTCACTCTCAGTTCTTTTCATGGGGAAAGACAGGGCCAAGACCTGGTCCCGTAATCCTGGCGGTGTCAATGAATAAAACGGGGGTTGACAGGGAAGACAGGGGAAAGGGGTATTTGTGACGCCACCTGTGGTATACGGCCATGGGCGGCCGCCACTGCTTCAGAACCTCTGGGGTCGATGACCGGCAGCTTGAATAGTTTTGCTCCCCGCAGGTGGAGCGCGGTCCCCAGGGCGGCGGGATGGAGGAGTCAGTTCGTACCTTGGCAGATGTTCATTAGGTCATCAGCACCCCGGTGTCTCATGCAGCCTCTGCTGCCAGTGCTCACCGCTAAAAAAAGTCTCACACACCACAGCTGGAGTTCTGTTACTTTTACTCAGTTGTTTCAGCATGGCCGCCAGGTGCTTCCCTTGCCAACATCCTGTTCACAATTGTCTCCAGAACCGAGACAGTGCAGTCGAGTCTCTGTTGGTGTCCCATTCTCTCTCTCTCTTACTAGGTGTTTCCTTCTCTGGGAGCTTGTCTCGCCGCTTCTCTCAGCGCATCCGCAGAGCTCAGGTACCGACATCCACGGATGCTCAGTTGTACTCCTTCCGAGTACTGCTCCCTAGTTTGGCTGCCTTCTCCAAGTTGTGCCGGGTGTTCAGCCGCAGCTCCCCTTAGGAACTTGGTGCCTACGGTTCAACGATTCGGGCATACAGCATCCGTGCTATTTTCAGGGGCAGGTCCCTGTGTCGTCCACCAGCCCCTCTATACTCTCGCCAGATACGGGCGTACGGGGATCTACGTCTCGTTCCATACCACAAGGACTCCGTTCCTTCTTCACACCTCTCGGCCGTTCCCTCCAGGGGCGACACCACTCCCAACCTCTACTCCTCCACTTCTCCCACTCTCCTTCTTCCTCCTCTACTACTACGACTACTACTCCTTTTCCTGCACTTCACTTTTCCCTCCCGGCTACGCTTGGGTCCTCCCTCTGGGTCCACCCACCATCTCGGGGTCCTAAGTGTTATGTGCGTGTGAAACTCAACTGCACCATCCCAACACCTGGAGAGCAGAGGCACTACTCTCCCTCTGAATGGAAGAGTGCAGTACCTCTGGTGGCAGCCTACCCGGTGGAGCGCCACAAAAATACCGGTGCAACAATCACTCTCAACCTGCCATGACGTGCTGCATGCAGGTTTGGGAACCGAGGTTTAGAGGTTACCATCCAATGTGTAATTCTAGAAATTCAAAAGATTCATGGGCATGAATAAAGGTGTGGAAGTATACTGCACAACCTTGATAGACATTGAGTGAAGAGATAAAGTTCACATAGGTATATTTGGGTAACATGGGGCCAAACAAACAAACCGATGTAACTTTCAAAGTGGCTTAAAGGCATATCTGGAAGAATCTGTATGTGCCATGTATTGTAACAATCCTGTTTGGCAAAACGAAATATCCAATTAACATTTCCAAGTAGACACACCTGTGTGACCAGTCTAAAATCATCTTTAATAACTTCTCCCTTCATAATCTGATACTGGCAGAAATTCATGACAGCTGTGTGCATAATTTGCTAACTTGATACAAATCTTTGTTGCAAATCTCACTCTAATGGTACGACATGTCAAGCTTTCCATAGGGTATGGGCTGTGTGCCGTCAACAAAGTACCGTATTAATAGACAATATTATACCCTTATTGTTAGTTTTATCACATGATACCTAATTTACACCTGACTTATGCAAGTTTATTCTCCAGCACTGCTATACTAAAGTATGTTATGTGTGATTTGTCCAATATTGCTGATTTTATTTGCTTATGTAGGCAATAAAGGCACTTATTGACCAGACCATCTACGCAAGAGAGCCACAATTAGCTATATCCTGATTGTACCTAGTGCATCCAACCTGTAAAGGCCAAGAGATAAGAATGTTTGAGGGCAAGGAGTTGCAAAACCAGAAGCATCTGCAAAACCAAAGAAGTCTGGAAGCTGATGTCAAAGGGAGTGTCACATCGGAGATGGCAGAGTGCCTGATGCCTATAAGTGAGTGTATTACTGTAACTATAATGGATAGACTGCAAGTCTGTGGGCAGATACTGCTAAAGAGAGACCAGCACTGAGAATGAGGAGGTGCTACTGAAGGGAACTTCCAGCAGACAACCACAACAGTCAGCAAACTTGGAAAAGGTGTCAGCAGCACCAAACCAATTGTCGCAAATGACAACTATTTACAGTTGTTCAAGCCAACCTGTTGTCTCATGTGAGATGGTTCAAACCATAAAGGTATTTGTTCCATGTGACAGTAGCTCGTTTCCTCCTTGTAACATTCCTGTCCAATGTCTCCTGTATTCAGCTGCATCCTACAATTGTGAGTAAAGAAACACTCTTTCATCAAGGGTGACCACATCCTATTATATTTGAAGGGGTTGTCCACTACTTGGAGAACCCCTTGTCAATCACTATATTTCCCAAATGTAAAATAATAGCAGCTATACTCACCTCTGGCACAGGCACCATGGCAGCGATGTTGGTGCCTGCTCTCCTGGGGCTCACGTGACATTAATTTCACTGAGCCCTGGAGACAATCAACAACTACCTCCCTCTCACTTCCTTCGGACAAAACTGACGCTTGAATGAAGTGAAAGAGCAGGAACAGCTCTCACATTTTCCAAGTGATAGCTTAATTCAATGGAATTGAGAAAATTGGCCACTGATTGGCTTTAGGGCTCGCGTGAAAATAACAATGTTACGATAGCCCCAGGAGAACAGGTGCCGACATCGATGGAACTACACCTGCACCAAAGGTGAGTATAGCTGCCATTATTTTACATGTGAGAACTATGGTGATTGGAAGGGTTATCCGAGTAGCAGACAACCCTTTTAAAGAGTCACATCATTCTTATCTCTTCATAAATAGGTTTTCTTCACATACAAGTAGAAATGAACAAATCTCCTGAAATTCTTTTTGGGCAGATTTGCTTGAAAATTTAAATTTGGGCTGAATAACATTTTGGGAAATTGAAGGTTCGACGGTTGCATTAAAGAAAGATCTTTATTATGCTTTGATGTGTCTCCAGACACTAAAGTATAATAAATTGAGGAAATACGGAAACACTTTATACCTCACCTGTCTTATACCCTCACCTGACTTTTTAAGCTGCCTATGACTTTCTCCCAACCTATATCCAGGTGTTTTTCAGTTCTTCATACATTGAGGCCCACATGGTGACATGGAGGGGCAGCACACCACACGTGGGGACGATGCAAGAACCAAAAATTCGCACTGAGGACTGCGGAACCGCAGTGGCTGAGGAGTCCCTTGTGGGTCAAGGACAGGTGAGTACATTTCTTTTTATGGTTTAGTCCCTTCGCAGCCCTCAAAAGAAGCTAGCAAAATGGTGAGTGGCAAGACGTGATTTTAATACTGTAAATTCATAAAAATATAATTATAAAAATGTTGGATTAGTTCCAACAATTCTGTCACATATGTTGGTTTTCAATAGTTACCAATGGATTAGCTTATCTCCATATACAACATCATCCAAACTAACCCCTCTACATAGAAGTAACACTTCTAGGGAAGGGGGAAAACGTCTGCTTAATTGGAGTCCTATGACACATGCCATGTATAAAATTAGGACATAATGTACTAATGGACTAATGGACTTTAAAGACTGAACAATCATGGCTCTATAGAATAAAAACAGGGCATGCTGTTGGTCTTCACTTGGAAATCAGTATATGGGTAGGCTCACATGAGTGTTTTTCGGTCCAACTGCTGTCCTTGATAAAAAGGACAGCACACAAAACAATGTTACCCAATGCAGCAGTGTGGATGAGCTACAATATTTTGTTCAAGGAAAGTGCAAGTGAAAAATAAATTACAGCATGCCCTAGTTTCTTCTGTATGGCAAATTAAACTTGTCCATTTAAGGCTAATGGGGAGCAAACAAAATCAGATTCCATACCAAGATGCTATATAGCATCTGATTTGTACACATATACAGTGCCTTGGGAAAGTATTTGGCCCCCTTGAACTTTTTAACCTTTTACCACATTTCAGGCTTCAAACATAAAGATATAAATTCAAATTTTTGGGGAAGAATCGACAACAAGTGGGACACAATCGTGAAGTGGAATTAAATTTATTGGATATTTTAAACTTTTTTAACAAATAAAAATCTGAAAAGTGGGGCGTGCAATATTATTCGGCCCCTTTACTTTCAGTGCAGCAAACTCACTCCAGAAGTTCAGTGACGATCTCTGAATGATTAATGTTGTCCTAAATTACTGGTAATGATAAATAGAATCCACCTGTGTGTAATCAAGTCCCCGTATAAATGCACCTGCTTTGTGATAGTCTCAGGGTTCTGTTTCAAGTGCAGAGAGCATCATGAAGACCAAGGAAACACCAGGCAGGTCAGAGATACTGTTGTGGCGAAGTTTAAAGGCAGATTGGGATGCAAAAAGATCTCCCAAGTTTTAAACATCTCAAGAAGCACTGTGCAAGCGATCATATTGAAATGGAAGGAGTATCAGACCACTGCAAATCTACCAAGACCCGGCCGTCCCTCTGAACTTTCATCTCAAACAAGGAGAAGATGCAGCCAAAGGCCATGATCACTCTGGATGAACTGCAGAAATCTACAGCTGAGGTGGGAGAGTCTGTCCATAGGACAACAATCAGTCGTACACTGCACAAATCAGGCCTTTATGGAAGAGTGGCAAGAAGAAAGCAATTTCTCAAAGATATCCATAAAAAGTCTTGTTTGAAGTTTGCCACAAGCCACCTGGGAGACACCAAACATGTGGAATAAGGTGCTCTGGTCAGATGAAACCAAAATCGAATTTGTTGGCCACAATGCAAAACAATATGTTTGGCGTAAAAGCAACACACGCTCATCACCCTCAAAACACCATCCCCACTGTCAAACATGGTGGTGGCAGAATCATGGTTTGGGCCTGCTTTTCTTCAGCAGGGACAGGAAGATGGTTAAAATTGATGGGAAGATGGATGGATCCAAATACAGGACCATTCTGGAAGATAAACTGTTGGAGTCTGCAAAAGACCTGAGACTGGGACGGAGATTTATCTTCCAACAAGACAATGATCCCAAACATAAAGAAAAATCTACAACGCAATGGTTCAATAATAAACATATACAGGTGTTAGAATGGCCAAGTCACATCCAGACCTGAATCCAATCGAGAATCTGTGGAAAGAGCTGAAAACTGCTGTTCACAAACGCTCTCCTCCAACCTCACTGAGCTCCAGCTGTTCTGCAAGGAAGAATGGGCAAGAATTTCAGTCTCTCGATGTGCAAAACTGATAGAGACAAACCCCAAGAGACTGCAGCTGTAATCGCAGCAAAAGGTGGCGCTGCAAAGTATTAACTGAAGGAGACCGAATAATATTGCACACTTCACTTTTCATTTTTTATTTGTTAAAGTTTAAAATATGCGATAAATTTTGTTCCACTTCAAGATTGTGTCCCACTTGTTGTTTATTCTTCACAAAAAAATTTGAATTTATATCTTTATGTTTGAAAGCCTGAAATATGGCAAAAGGGGCAAAAGTACTTTCCCAAGGCACTGTATTTCAGTACTTTAACACAGGGAATTATATTTGATCTTGTACATCTTTAATAACTGTTGATGTATAAAATCAGAATGCATACATACAAATGAGAAAAAAAAAGTCAGTTTTCCAGATGAAACACAGACCATTTTTATACAATATATCACAAAAGTAATATATTCATTGTTGTAACTGTTTTATTATATCTTTTCATGCGACAACACTGAAGATATTTGTGACACAACTATGTGGAATACCCAATGGAATCTAGTAGCGTGGGTCAAAGACACAACTGAGACAAGGTATATAGAGAAAAGTCTATATTAAACACACATGCAACAAATTCAAGAGTGTAGGTGCCGCAAACAACGAGCATAGTTCATAAGTCGTTCAAACACAGTGAAGACAACTAGAAAAGTCTCCAAGTAATAGTTCACACTGGAAGTGGTCAATAACGGAGCAGTCTGGAGCAGGCTGGCAATAACTGAGGCAAAACAAACTCTAGACCAAGCAGCTTGATGCAGGAAAATACTTAAGCAGGGCCTGGAAGATAGACCAGAGTTTTTATAAGCAGGAAAAGATGAACAGGATGAGGTAGAAGACACCATCTAAAATACGGTTGAGGCGATATTAAAGGCAATCTGTGGGAGTTGGAATCCTGACAGTATGACACTTTGATACAATGTACATTAGTCAGTTTATAACAGTGTAAATGTTATGTGCCCTTTAACTCAACACACTACTGGGCGAAGCATTTCATGTACAAAACATGCACTTTTGGAAGGTCTGAAGACATTTAACTCCTTAATTACTTTAACACCTACCTTATTTCTGTTTGAGATAGGGTGCAGACATAAGGTTCGCATAGAAATGTACATTGCTGAGAGTGAGTATGCCCCTGTGTTGGCACTCTTCTCCCTGAAGGAGACCTACTTGTTTTGTATTCAAATATTCATTAATTCTATTTTTACCTATTTATCAATTTATTCATTTATTTTGCTAGTACTTTTTCTCTTTGTGAGCCAGGTGTCCCCCATGTTTTTCTATGTTCTTGTCTCTATGTTTGAGCCTCTAGTTTTTATGATTATCTGGTTATGTCCTTATATACTTTAATAAAATGTATCTATTTTATGGGCTTGCATTTCCCCCTTTTTTTTTACAAGTTGTACACTGACTACTTTACATTGTATCAAAGTGTCATATCTTCAGTGTAAAGATATAATAACATATTTACAAAAATGTGAGGGGTGTACTCACTTTTGTGATACACTGTATATTTGCGTGAACCCGGGATATCAGCATCTGATCTAATAGTAACAAGAGGTAAACATAATGTAATTAAGGTATATAAGTAAAGCCTTACATTACAGAAGGGATTGCTTAGAATAAGGGTAATTGTTGGCTGTTGCAATCACGGAAGCAGGGATGGGCCGAGGGCAGGCTCCAGCTTGTGTAATGAATCATCTCACTAACTCATATTTCATCTTCCAGGTCACAGAGCAAAACACAACTACAATGTGCTTCATTCCTTCATTTATTCATTCATTCATTCATTCATTCATTCATTCATTCATTCAATATCCAGGAAAACATATTGTAGGTACAGAGATGAGGCCTCGCACATGGGTAGACTCCAACTTTTCGACCATCTAAGTATATGTGACTGTACTACATTCCTGTATACCCCCATTTTAGAAGAATATTCACAAGTCCTGCTTTTAGAGGACAATATCGACATTATTGGTTGTTCAATGGTTCCTAGTTAGACTGCTTTCACAGTGTTTTCTGCCATTCGCGGCAGATCCGTCAGTTTTGCTGAATCTGCCGTGTAACGGCTCATTTGCGGCAAGCCCAATTAATTCCCTATGTGGACTTGCAGACATGTGCAGCATTTGCGGCAAGTGAAAAAAAATGCTGCTAGCAAGTGCCGGTTTTGCCTGATCCAGTAAAACTGCACATGACCGCAAGTCCCATTGGAAATGAATTGGGCTTTCTCTAAATGAGCTATTACGCAGAAGATGCGGCAAAGCTGTGAAAGCAGTCTAGCTCAGAAACCCAAATTAATAATGTGGTTGTCAGGTAACTGGAACAGGACGTCATTGGATTTGCCTCTCATGAGATCTGGTTCTAGTCACTTGACCGCTGCAGTTGACTCACCCAGGGGTCTATGGGAACTCAGAACCCGGGCTTGGAGTTGAAGGGATGTCACTGGTGGCCCGCCCGGACCTGTAGCCCTGGTGTAGAAAAGGAATAAAAGAAAAGAAAAAGAAAAGTTTGTAGTGACACCACCTGCAGATTCTGGTGTGGAATGGCTCCCTGCAGGTGGAGCCAGATCCCTGGGGCAGGATAGCACTGCATTTGTTGTCATGGTGCTGGTTGTGGGCAGCGCTGCTGTGCAGCGGTTTGTTTAGAAAGGAGACACAGAGGCATTGTGACTCTGTACGGGTACTTTACTTGTCAGTGGTTCAGATGACACTTTAGGTTACAGCTGACACAGTTTTTGAACGGGTAGCTGGCTGGGTAGTCGCTAGAGAGGATAAAGTCTCTATGAGGCTCCCACAGTATACCTTCTTTTGTCTATCCTACGTCCTGCTGCTCTGATCTGCACCTCCTCACTTTCTTTGCGCTGCCCAGCACAGCCCACTTGTGTACCAGGTCCATTGGGTGCAATGGGGTACACTTCTTCTCTCTAAGGGGCTCGACCTGGTTTGCTTGATCCTGGCGAGACTGCACGTTCTGGATACGGGTTGTCAGGGTTGCTGAACTAACCCACGACTGGCCGGTGTCGACGGCTCAGGGATGAACTTGCCAGTACCGTTCCTCGGAGCCGGCACTCCGTTGGTGGACTAGGATTCTCCCAGACTATGGAAGGTCCGGTACGGGGTTTCCTCTTTCTTTTCTTGGGCTGCCTTTTTCTCTCTCAGGCGCCCTCCCTGGGAGACCTCTTGCTCTCTCGGGCTTCGCTCCTCAGTACGGACTACATCCAACTGTGTGACTTCCCGCCTTTCCTAGCTCCTCCCACCGGGACTGGGTTCTCTGTTAACCCCATCCTCCCTGGCTCTAGAGTGCGTGAGGGCTGGGATGGGAGCCTCATGTCAACTTTACACTCCCCTGTGACAGGAATACTGCACACTCTATTGTGGGTGCAGTACACCTACTGTGGCGTACTGACCAGTGGGGCGCCACACAGTCAATCACAGATCTCCGTGATACTGAATAACAGGATGAGCGACACATTTAGAGCAGATGGAAATCAGGATTGACAACCATCTAGCAACTCCTGGACAATCTGTTTATAAAAAATAGACACTATTATTTCCCTGTCCATTACAAAATGTGATACATCTACAATTATTGTGACTGTAATTATCATTCTTGTAATGTTCATAATGAATGCTGCTTATGTCATTATGGCAGTATTCTGAGCTGTAGACAAATAACATGAAATCTCTGTGATTTTATTAATGTTTTCCGAAAGGGTCTGTTGAAAAAATACTGGCTGCTGTAGCTCTGATTGGATAAACTGTTGAGAAAAAAAAAAATAAAGTCAGGTTGGCGAGAGTAAATTTTTTTTTACTACTAGATGGGTGCCTGATGCTATCGCATTGGGAGGGTGGTGTCATACTGGACAAGGGAATGTCCGACAACCATGCGTGACAGCGGAGCACAGACCAATGACGTCCGGTGCATTACACAGAATAACAGACAGGGAGACTCCAGGAGGATAAATACAGTGGAGGGCCCTGCTCATAGGGAACAGGGGAGAGGTGACCTCCTGCACTCACCTGCGGCTGTGCCCTGATTCCCTACCCTTCTTTCAACTCGTCGCCGAGCAGGATACCTAGAGCCCTCGCTGGCCCTGATGTTAGCCCTCACTAGGGAATGGCCAGCGGGAACACTAGTCCACAACCACTGCACTATGGAAAACATGAGTGAAAGGGAAGACAGACAAGCAACAGGGCAGCAACTTCACGTCTGCTGTCACTTAACCAGACAGCAGACAACTTCACAGCAGGGGAATTTCAGGAAGCTTACTTCACCCCCAGAAGCTTTGGGCAGTATGAATTCAATCTCCAGCAAGGCATGCTGGGCTCAAGGATATATAAATGGGAAATAGCAATTACAGAAAGGCCACACCTGAGCAAGACCTAATGAACTTGCTGTAAGCAGACTGAGAGACTGAGATTAACTCTTCCATTGCCTAAGGAAAAAAGGACATTTAACATCAAGTCTCAAGACAGACATGAGACTAGGGTGAAAAGCTTGATAAAGGACACAGTCCGAAACGTCGCTTGCACTGGGGTGCTGTAATAAAGAATTGGCAAAGAATCTCGTTTGGTATGTGGTGCAGTCCCTTTCTATTTTATGACTTATTCACTAGGATGACTCCCTGGTATAGGACGGGCACCACAATGGAGGTCTGATTTATCCTCCTTTACCGTGGGTGCTGCGGGCGCTGTATTTATTATTGGGGTGAAAAGCAGTCACAAGTCTCCCTGGTAAGAGAAATCATTGTGACAGGTGGTGGCATCACGATGGGGACAGTCTTTGTGACGCTGGTAGCAGCAGGCATCTCTCCGTGTCTCTGCCTTCCCCCTTGGCTTATTCCCAACGCATGTGAATAAATGTATTTTTAGTTAAAAACCAGTTTGTTTGTTTTTTAAAGAATAAAGTGTTTCATTTCATGGTAAAAAAATGTTTAGGGCTTCACTGTATTTTCTCTTGCCAGCGCAGGTAAACCAAGTAGCTGCTGGCTGCCAACCCCGCTGCCTGGTGTTACCTTCACTAGCAATGAAATAATACAAGGGAGCCTTATTTTTTTTAGTTATTTAAATAAATAACTAAAAAAAAATTGTTGTGGGCTTCGCCATATTTTCTATTGCCAGCCAAGGTAACCCAGGCAGCTAGGAGCTGTAATTCTCAGCCCCCCATGCTGAAAACTGCAGCCAGCAGCTGCCTCAGAATTGGCGCCTCCATGAGAGACACCAAAATAGTGTTGGCAGACTGGGTAGTAAAGGGGTTGTTGTCAGTGAGGTCGACAGGGTATGGGATACTCGGATACCGGGGCTGATAGCGGCTTTGTTGGGGGATCATGGCTGGTCGATCCGCGGTTCCGTGCCCTGGACCCTCAATGGCGGTGAACGGTGGGGGGGATAAGGGGATTGTTAACGTGACGCCACCTATGGTACCTGGTAATGGGTATACCAGCGCTGCAGCTGGCCGCTGAGGTGATGGTGGATGCAGCAAAGTGTGGTACAGCTCCCCACAGGTGGAGCTTTACCTCAGGGCAGCGGGGATGGATGAGGAGAGTAGTAGTTAAGTCTTTGCTGACAAAGCGGTGAGTTGCGGCAGTTAGACAGGCACACACACACACAGGGATTGTTGTTTTGGTACCTTTTACTGATGATAGGGTAACAGGTACAGTCCAGTGTATTAACCAGGTCCCAGGTGCAACTTGGGATTTCCACCTTAGAAAGTTATGAGGCCTCCTCTGTCTTTGTGCTCTGTGGTGTGGGGTAAGTCCTGCCTGAGCCTGAACCCACCGCTTCTTCTCCCTCTCTGGGCTTTGCTCTAAACTGAAAATGAGGTCCTTCTGCGGGGTCCCCATTCTTCCTATGGCCCCTGGTCCTGTGCTTGGTCAGTTTTAGTGTCTCTTACTTGCTCTCCTCAAGGCTGAACTCCTCCTGAGTCTTTCGGGCTTTTGCTGTTGCACTAAATGCTGGCAGTATCGGACTCCGGTGTACGGGTGTACTAAAGGGCTGTAGTAACCAGTTCCTTTTCTTAGTTCCCTTCTTTCTCCACTTGCCTCCGACCCTTTCCCTAGGGTGCGCACAGCGGTCAGTGGTCCCTGGTCCTGAGCCTGGATCCTTCCCAGCAACCATCTCCTCACTCCAGCTCTCTCCTCACACACTAAATGGAACTAACTACAGGGAATGACTAACTCCTCCCCTCAGGCCTGGATGTTTTAAAGGGAACTGACTTAAGGCAGCCAGTTGAGCTCCCCCTTCAGGTCTGAGTGGAAGGTGGTGTGTGCTGTGCAAACCAAGGTATAATTCCCTTCTTGCACCGATGGATCCTGTGGCAATCCCCCGCAGGGGTGCCACATTCCCCCGTAGTTAAATACAGTCCTCCGGGACTGAAACATTTTTCATAACCATAACATAACTATTTACATTTGATAATTGTACAGAGTCTTAAAAATGAAAAATGTACAAAAAACAGGTAACCAGTCCATACAGTGCTAGTCCATCCGTTGCAGTCTGTTTAAAGGGTGTTTGCCACTACCAGTCCTGTGGCTATGGTCCATTTTTGAAAATAAGGAAAGGGAAACATTCAAAAGTCCAACAGGTCAAGTTCCTGTAAGCTTACAGTTCAACATAACACAACAACAAACACTACGGGTGTCTTGACGTAGGAGTCCTAGGTACTGCAGGGGCCTCTACTGGGTCATAAGCTCTGTATGCCTCCTGGCCCTGGGGTCACCTATTGACCAAGCTCTTGCTCTCCCTACACAGCTCCTTACGCCAACTCCACTCACCCCTCTTACTGGTGTTGTGTACCTGGTCTGGGTTATTTTTGCCTACTCTTCATCCTTTTTCTGTATAGTAGCATACATAACATATTTACATTTTAAGCATGCATAAACCATAAGATTGCTTTTTGTTCCTCCCTTGCGGGAGGCTCACTTCTTATACCGTTGCAAGTAACATTTACATTTAGTCTAGTCTAGTCCTTATTGGCCCAACAGGGACCAGGTAGAGAGTCTCTGATGGTATCCTGCGGTCTCTGTTTACACTGGTAGAAGAGCATCCTCAATTCAGACTGTGTGCGTTTTTCAAAGACAGTTTTTAGCTTATCAAACACTTTAGCAGCAGAGTCCCTGTCAGCATCACTCCAGGACTCAACCTCCAGCTCACTGCGCCTGTTAATTGTCCCAGCACAACGGTGGCCCACTGCTTCTCTGTCATTGTATACATGCCCAGCATTGCACACATCTTTTGCTTAAAGGTTGCTAACGTACCGGGTTTGCAGTCATATGTTGGTAACCATTTGGCACCCGGTATATACGGCAAGGCTATTGGCATTATTTGGGCCGCTGCTCCGGGTGCTGTGTTCCGGGCATCTCCCCGTCAGGGATCTGTGCATCATCCGAATCACTCATGATGGGGCCCCCCTAGTTAATCGCTGCCAACCGGTGAGATGAAACAAACTTTTCCGGTTCTCGGCGGCTCTGCAGGGGGAGCGGAGCACCTCGGGTATTTCCGGATTAGGGAGCTGCGCTTTGCGAATCTCCGGCAGAGTGAAGGAGCAGGGCTTATCTTCCCGCTCTTTTCTACCCGCGCTGTGGCGCAGTTCAATTTCTGTAATGGCGGCCCGGTTGTACAGTTCATAAATAGTTAATAAAGTTCAGTTCTTGGCACACAGTACCCTGTTTTACCGGGCACGGGATCCTGTTCGTGATGCCAGAATTGAAGCGGTCGACAGGGTATGGGGCACTTGGATACCGGGGCTGATGGCGGCTTTGAAGGGGGATCAAGGCTGGTCGATCCCCCTTCAGGTCTGGGGTGGAAGGAGGTGTGTGCTGTGCAAACCAAGGTGTAATTCCCTCCTTGCATCGGTGGATCCTGTGGCAATCCCCCACATCAGCTTTTTTTTGTCAGCTGACATAAAGCCCTATAACTAATGTCAGCCATCAGTATGACAGCCGGCCATTAGCAATAATCTCAGTAAGGATGAAAAAAAAACCAAAACACACGTATAGAAATTCTTTATTACATACAAAATAGACAGACACACCTTGAGACCCACTTTTATCCCACCATGTTCCTCTCCGACATAATCCTGTAATTACTGTAATCTTGCGGTGGGATGATGTGATGCGTCACACCGCTGCCATCTTTGTATATCCAAGTGTCCAAAGATGGCAGCCGCATGTGTATGTGTGTGTATCTGTGTTTGTGTATTTATGTGTGTATCTGTGTGTGTGTGTATGTGTGTTGTGATTGTGTGTGTATGTATGTGTGTATGTGTATGCATGTGCGATTGTGTTTGTGTGTTTTATGTTTGTGTATGTATGTGTGTATGGGTGAGTGTATTTGTGTGTGTTATGTCCGCACCCACCACCGCACATAGGCAGGAAACTCTGCGGCCGTGGGGCCTGTGCAGAAGCAGATGAGGTACAGTGCCCTCTGTAGCCCCCAGAGGTGCCAACCCCCGATCTCCTCCTGTACATAGGCCTCAAAGCCTCAGAGTTTCCTAATAGCTGTGGGCAACGGTGGGTGCAGCAGGCTGTGATGTTTGGCGTCTGTGGTGGGGATGTCGGGTAGACAGTTACGGCGTTTGTTGCGTCAGTATCCCACTGGTTGTATCGTACAAGGTGCTGGTACTTCCAGTGGGTACCATACTGGCGTGTCCCAGCATGGCTTCCAGCAGCGTAGTGACTTATGGGATACGGCCTTATCCTGATGGGAGTTAACGACGGATCTGACTTAGGAATTATGTAAGTAGATGTTTTAATCATTTTCTTCTTCTTTTACAATAAACTTCCAGACAATGACTGATGTTCAGGAGCTTCGAGCCTTGGTTGGCGGAGTGGCTCATAACTAGAGATAAGCAGATTTGTGGAACTTCAGCCGCACTTTATAAAAAGGTTAGTTCTGGACCCATTCTTAACCTGAACTCCATTGGAAGTCATTGATTGGACAGTTTTGTGTTCCGCCCACATACAGCCAGCCATAAACAAAGCACTTCCAGGGGAAGAAGGATGGGGATTTGTCAATTTTTCTTTTTTTTTTTGTACACTACATCGGATAACGCTGATTTTACTCCCTGTGTCAGCCGATCAAACACTGAAATGACTCACACTGGGCTGAACTCTAAGTGTACTCAAGCATAGTAATGTTCTCCCAGTGGTTTACATACGTAAAGCACCCGAACTCCGAACCTGAACACTAATTTTTTTTCTAAAGCCTGTGTTTGGTGCGAACACTGCACTTAAAGTTTGGTTCACTCATTGCTGCTCTGGAAAAGGAAAGTGGTAGTCAGTATGGAAGGGGTTAAACACTGCGTGCCGTATACTTAAATAAGCTCCAAAAGGTGGATTATTAATCACCAGTGAGTTATTGCTAAGCGTTTCGGAGCAGTAAAGCTCTTTCTTCAGACACATCATAAATGTTCATTTGCCTAAAGAAGAAGCTTTCTCCTCTGCAGACCCTTATCTGAGACTCCGGGGACTGCATCATCTGAGGATTTCATTCATATGCGATTATAATAGTTTTGGCTTATCACAACTTTCCTAGGTGAGTTACTCCCTGTTTCCCCATTATCCACATTTTACTCAGGTAATACACTATGGTGAGCTTTTTTTTGTCTTTTCAGCATGATTAAGCCTAGGAAAGGAAAGGAAAGCAAAGGAAAAGAAGGGAAAGAAAAAGAAAGGAAAAGGAAAGGAAAAAAAAAATGAAGGGAAAGGAAAGGGAAGGATAGGAGATAGAAAGGGAAAGGAAAAGAAAACTAAAGGAAAAGGGAAATGAAAGAGAAGGGAAAGAGAAAGTGTGGAGCCCACTGGGACAGGGTACTCGGTGCCGGACCAGGGTACTGCTGGGGATGTCACGGAGGTCCTGGTCCGGACCGTGTCCCGGGTTCACACACGTAAAGGGATACTTACAGGAATTAGTCATTGACGCCACCCACGGGTTGTGGTCAATGATGGGACCACCGCTGCAGCGCTGCTCTGCCAGGAGGATGGATGGATGATGGGGTTGCAACGAGATGGATGAGCCCGCCGCGGGTCGGGCTGCTCCTGTAGAGGGTAAGAAGTACAGTCACAGTTCTGTATACCTGGAATCAGACACGGACACTGGAGCAGGGTTCACCGGGTTTACTTGTAAGTTCTTCAAGGTTACACAAGACACAGTACAGTTCTCAACACAGTTCAGTTAACTCCGGAAACATTCACCCCTTTGCAGCCAGGCTGTCTCTCTGAGACCCCTCACTCCTTCTAAGTGTCCTTTCAGGCTGTTCTCTCCCTCTCTGTCCTCTCCACGGGTCGTATGGTGGCAGCTCCACCCCTTATGGGTCCTCGTGGTTGCTGCTGTGCCTTCAACCCTGTAGTGGGAATTCCAACCTGGAATTAGAGATCCCCGTCGGTTTGTCTGGGAAGCCGGTGTGGAACTTCAGTTCCCCTCAGAGCCAACACTCTGGTGTGTGCCTAGCCTGCAGTAACCCTATCTTCCAAGGTGTTACCAGACTTCATCTAACCCGTGTGACTACAGCACAATCGGGAAACCTTCTCCACCTGCAGTTAGTCAGTGCTGCCATGTTCCTCGGACCCGGTGAAACCGATCCGGTCTCTTTTCTCACACTCCCCTGGGATGCCGGCTATGGACAAGCTTTCTCTCCATGGTTTCTGTGACTCTGTGGATTCTGCGTCTCCAGGGAGCCCAATCCCACCGGGATGTGTCACTTTCTTTCTGGTGTCTTTACCTCTCGGCTCACTCTGGCCTACTAACTCCTCTTTTTCCTCTATTTATGCTCTCTGTCACCTGATCTACATTCTTTCCACCCACTTTCCTCTAAACCCACCACCCCTTTCCCGCCTAGAGTTCCGAGCTCCGGGTTGGGTGTTGCCTCTAGTGGGTGTGTGTGCTGTGAGGGTGTTTGATACACAAACTGTCTATCTTTCTGCCTGGCTGCAGTTCCCTATGTGGTCACCCTGGGTGCAGGGGCGCCACAGGAACACTGATCTGGAATCCGTGTTCCCTGCCGAATTGTCTGGGGAGCCGGCGTGTAGCTTCAGTCCCCCTCAGAGCCCACACTCTGGTCCCAGCCTAGCTTAGGTGTCCCTATCTTGCTAGGGATCACCGAGTCTTTCCTACCCGTGTGGTTATCCAGGTACTTCCAGGGAAACCTTTCCCTCCTGCAGCCAGTCAACGGTGCTGTACTCCTCGGACCCGATGGTACCATTCCGGTCTCTGTCCTCACTCTCCCTTGGGCTGCAGGCTATGGACGAGCTTTCTCTCCATGGATCTGTGTCTCTGTGGATTCTGCGTCTCCAGGGAGCCCTATCCCTCCGGGAAGTGTCTTTCTGTCACTGATCTTGTCTTTACCTCTTGGCTCACTCTGGCCTACTAGCTAACTCCTCCTACTGTTCTCCTTTTGTACTGGTCTACCACCTGACCTATCTTCCCACCCACTTTCCTCTAAACCCTACCACCCCTTACTCGCCTAGAGTCTCGGGCTCAGGGTTGGGTGTTGTACTCCTGTGTGGGTGTGTGCTGTGAGGGTGTTTGGTGCACAAACTGTCTCCTTTCTGCCTGGCTGCAGTTCCCTATGTGGCCACCCTGGTCGCAGGGGCGCCACATTTCCCCGGAGTTAAACGGCATGTCCCCACGATGTCCGGCATGGTTCCCCCTGAAAAAGCATTTTTATTTTAACAACATCAACATTAAGCATACTTTGTTCTTCCACTTAAGGAGGCACGGGTTCTTTAAACGTTGCTTTAACTATATACACATAAAACACAGTTCGCAGCCCGTCTATGGCTGTAAATGCAGAGGCCTCGAGGCCCTCAGGTCACCAACTTGTGGCAAAGTTATTTCTCTCTATGCCGGCACTTTACACCACACTCTCTAAACCCTTTAGGGCACGGGTTACTCAGATCACTGTTTAAAGTTACTAGAGTCTTGTGGCATAATAATACCGGCTCTGTATATGCACACCGGGTTAACTGCAAAACCTTTAAAACTCGTACAAAACACATTTTAAAAGGCACATTACTTTTCTAAAAGGCACGTTACTTTTCTTGTGCTTCAAAAACAGTTCAAAAGCACTCTGCAGTTCAGTTCAAGTACTGCGTACCCATTCTCACTGTGCTCTTTGGTCTTAAAACCAATGGGGAGCACACGGGTGCTCAACTATATACAAGAAAGTTTTTATCACATCATCGTCCGTGATATAAATGTCTATCTCTATGCATAATCGGCAGTTTTTCGCTTCCGGCCACTGTGCCGCTATCACGCTGCAAGAGATGGCGCGCATGCGCCATCGCAAGCCGCTGCTGACACTGGCTGGAAGCGCTAAAACACTGCCGCCAACAACCCACACCACAACCACTGGCCGCTCCACACTACGGCCGCCGCTCACCCGTCACATCCTCTCACTCACCCGCTGCTCACCCGCTGCTCACCAGCTCACCCACTCCCCCATCCTCCCGCTCACCCGCTCCCTGCAACATCCTCCTACTCACCCGCTGCTCACCAGCTCACCCGCTCCCCCATCCTCCCGCTCACCCGCTCCCTACAACATCCTCCCGCTCACCGCTCCTTGCCACATCCTCCCGCTCACCCGCTCCCTGCAACATCCTCCCACTCACCCGCCGCTCACCAGCTCACCCGCTCCCCCATCCTCCCTCTTACCCGCTCCCTGCGACATCCTCCCGCTCAGCTCTGTTGTATAATGACATTCTGCACCACCTCAGCTGTATTAGGAGGTTCTGCAGCAGATTAGGTCTATTATGACGTTCAGCTGCTGATTAGCTGTATTATGAGGTTCTCCAGCACCTCAGCTATATTATTACATTCTGCACCAGCAGAAGTGTATTATGAGGTTCTGCAGCACCTGACGTGTAGTATGAGGCCCTGCTGCAGCTCTGCTATATTATGAAGTTCTGCAGCAGCTGAAGTCTATTATGAGCTTCTGCAGCAGCTGAGGTCTATTATGAGGTTTTGCAGAAGATTAGGTGTATTGTGAGGTTCTGCTGCAGATGAAGTGTATTATGAACTTCTGCAGCAGCTGAGGTGTATTATGAGGCCCTGCTGCAGCTCTGCTATATTATGAAATTCTGCAGCAGCTGAAGTCTATTATGAGGTTATGCAGCGGCTGAAGTCTATTATGAGCTTCTGCAGCAGCTGAGGTCTATTATAAGGTTTTGTAGATGATTAGGTGTATTGTCAGGTTCTGCTGCAGCTGAACTGTATTATCAGCTTCTGCAGCAGATCTGCTGTATTATGAGGATCTGCAGCAGCTGAGGTGTATTATGAGGTTCTGCACCAGCTGAGGTGTATTACTCTAATTGCTCTGAAACATATTACAATCCTCCAATCCTCAGTGCTTCATACCTTGATGGTGATTAACAGCACTCACCCAGCCCCGCGCTCATTCAGCCTACACCACGGTTACTCCACACTCACTCAACCTGCACGCACAAACCCTCTACTCACTCACCCTACCTGCTCAGCCTGCACTCACTCCACTCAGCCCGCACTCACCCCACTCAGCCTGCAGCCGGCTCACCGTACTCAACTCCCTCACCTCACTCACCCTGCCCCTGACTCAACAAGGAACTGCGCCAGTTCCTCATGCCACCATCCTCTGCCGCCACATTACACAACGCACAGAGGAGAGGGGCAGACACGACGAGCAAAAACCACCTCGCACGGGACAGACAGCACAGGGTGAAGTGACAGCTGCTGCTCCCAGTGCCAAACAGCCCGCCCCCATCTCCATGTCACCGCACTCCCGATGCGATAGCATCGGGCCTTTTTACTAGTGAACACATAAAAGACAGACGGGGAAAAGGCTATTCATTCATGTATGGGATGGGGTCAATAAGGATCACATCTCATTCACATTTACGGTTCTGCATGATGAATCCGGATCTTTACTCCTTTTTCTTCCAGGGTAAGATTTCTGGAGCTCTCCGGGTCGGGAACAGTTCTAGAGATTCCAGGGCACTGGATAGCAAATGGCTGTAGGTAGTCTGTGTTGCCACGTCCACTTTGGTTGGTGTAACCTCCTCTATGACGTCTTCTGGCATATCTGTACAGTCTGAGTGGTGTGAGACAGTGCGGGGGATCATATGCGAGGGGCTCTATGTCTTCCCCAGAATGCGCACTGTCACGTATTGAGCCAGGTGTAGGGTGTGAGAGAAAGGGACGGTCCGCTCCCTCCGCTCCGGGTCTTGCAAGGTCCCGGAAGGAGACACGGAGTTAAAAGCCTGAGCAGGAGGCAGGGCGGGGCCCCTTGTACACAGAATTGTGCCTTAGCTGCAGCAGCAGCAGAGATAGACAGGAGAGG
The DNA here is from genome assembly GCA_033576535.1 of Allobates femoralis. NCBI lineage: Eukaryota > Metazoa > Chordata > Amphibia > Anura > Aromobatidae > Allobates > Allobates femoralis. Next base: position 64,792,494 of record JARQOC010000005.1, read on the forward strand.
TCTAGAGTTCCAGGGGGCCGTGTGCTATACTAACACGGCCTAGCCCAGGAGGGCTAGGGGAACTCGGGGTGACCCATAATGGAGGCCTTTGGCCTGAAGGACCCGGGTTACTTTATATGAACTGTGTCCTGTGTACCCGGCTGCGACCAGAATTCCGGCAGACTGTGCCAACGCTGTGTGTATCAGCAATAAAACCAGGTCCTGTTTGAACTACTACCGGGCTCCACGTGTTTCCTGACTTGCAATCCAGGCGCTGCCCAACATATGGTGGAGAATGCGGGCAGCCTGAACCACGAACTGCATGTCCATACTTAAGCCGGCCACGCTACAGTTCAGGCCTGCCGCTGATATGGAGGAAATCCTAAGGCAGCTGGTACTTACCCAGCAGCGGCAACAAGAACAGCAGCAGCGACACGAGGAGCAGCAGCTCCGACAGCAGGAGCAGCAGCAGTAGCGACAACAGGAGCAGTTTCCACAACAGCAGAAAATGAATGAACTGCTCCTGCAGCAAATTGCGGCCTTACGAGACCCGCCAACAGCGCCTCCCCTGGAGTGGCGTGAGGCCCGGGACCGGGTCCGGTCGGCACTGCGGAAGCTGAGTCCAGAGGACGACGTAGAAGCCTTCCTCACAGTCTACGAGCGCACCGCAGAGCGAGAAGGCCTCCCTCCCGCTCAGTGGGCTGAAGTGGTGGCGCCATTCCTGATGGGCGATGCCCAAAAGGCCTACACAGACCTCAGTTGGAAGGATGCACAGGACTACGCCAGACTCAAAGGTGAGATCCTTGCTAGACTGGGGGTCAATACTTATGTCCGAGCCCAACGGGTGTTTTCCTGGTCCTACGTGGAGTCCAAGCCGGCTCGCTCCCAGGCGTATGACTTGTTGCAGTTGGTGAAACGGTGGCTCCAGCCTGAGAGCTTGACTCCGGGACAGATGTTGGAAAGGGTGGTGGTCGACCGGCTGGTACGGACTCTGCCGTTTGCGATACAGCGTTGGGTGGGGCAGGGGGACCCGGGTACCTTGGACCAGGTGGTTAGCTTGATAGAGCGATATACAGCCACCCAGGAGTTCATACGGGACTCTGCCCCACTGCGGCAGTTACGCCGGCCTCCGGAGCAGGGTAAAGGTGTAGTCCATCCCCAGGGGACTCTCCTAAAAATGTACCTGCTGAGAGGATACCCCAGAACGGGGCTGGCAGGAGACCAGGCTCCCCAAGAAGGAGCTTCCAGCCCAGCTCTGCCACTGCTACGTGGTGCTGGCAGTGCAAAGGACCGGGACATGTGGCTGCCTATTGCCCCCTAACAGCGGAACCCATGGACTGCGGGTTTCACGCCGGCTCTCGATGTATGCCAGCCCCGTGTTCACCGCAGATGTGGTGGATCCCCTAACGGAACCACATCTGTGCCCGGTGCTCATTAATGGACACAGAGCGGAAGCTCTCTTGGACTCCGGCAGTTTGGTGACGCTGGTTCGGGCGTCCTTAATCCCCGGGTTGCAACTCACTGGGGGATTGATCGGGGTCCGGTGTATACACGGGGACCTACGCGAGTATCCAACCACGGAGGTGACTCTATCCACTACATGTGGAGAGGTGACCCACGTGGTTGGAGTGGTAACCTCTCTACCCTACGGGACTGTGCTGGGAAGAGACTTACCATTGTTTTGGTCCTTATGGGGAAGGAGGAGTAACCCTCCCCTGATGCCAGGGAATCAGGGTGCTGAACCCGACGACCCTGAGACCGGGACACCTGCCGTAGGGGTCGCCAACATAGGGCTAGAGTGTCACCCCGATATGTTCCCGCTAGACGTATTGGCAGGAGAGGTCGAGGAGACCCCACCGCTTCCAGAGTTGGAAGTATCCCAGGGAGCGTTTGGGACAGCCCAGCTACAGGACCCCACACTGACCAGGGCCCGAGAAAGGGTAACAGAAGTAAACGGGGTAGCTCAGCAGCCGGGGGCAGAGAATGTATTTCCACGCATGGTGATTAACCGGGAGTTACTCTATAGGGTGGAAAAAATCAGGGATGAGGTCGTGGACCAACTGGTAGTGCCGCAGCCACACCGCCGGGCGGTCCTAGAGATGGCCCACTCCCACCTGCTAGGGGGCCACCTTGGGGCTAAAAAAAAGCAAGAACACATCTTGCGGAGGTTCTTCTGGCCGGGCGTGTATGCGGACGTCCAGAGGTACTGTGACTCCTGCCCGGAATGTCAGCTGACCACACCCATTGCCACCTTCCGTAGTCCATTGGTACCTCTACCCGTTATAGAGGAACCTTTTGAACGGATCGCAATGGATTTGGTGGGGCCCATAGTGAAGTCAGCACGAGGCCACCAACATATACTCGTGGTTGTCGACTACGCCACCCGGTACCCGGAGGCGATTCTGTTACGCCGCACCTCGGCGAAGCTGATTGCCCGGAAGCTGTTTGCTATGTTCTGTCGTCTAGGACTACCTAAGGAAATCCTCACAGATCAGGGGACTCCTTTTATGTCCAAAGTGACCCGGGAACTGTGTAAACTGCTCAACATAAAACAGCTGCCACCTCGGTGTATCATCCCCAGACCGATGGGTTAGTTGAGCGGTTTAATAAAACCCTGAAGTCCATGCTAAAAAAAGTGGTAGCAAAGGATGGAAAGGATTGGGACATGTTATTGCCCTATCTAATGTTCGCCATCCGGGAGGTACCACAGTCGTCTACGGGGTTTTCCCCCTTTGAACTGTTGTACTGCCGGCATCCTAGAGGGCTATTGGATGTTGCCAAAGAGACGTGGGAACAGGAACCCACACCCTATAGGAGCGTGATGACCACGTGGCGAAAATGCAGGACCGGATCACAGCGGTCTGGCCTATTGTAAAAGAGCACCTAATGGATGCCCAAGGAGCTCAAAGCCGCAGGTATAATACACGGGCCACCGTTAGGACTTTTGAGGTGGGGGACCGGGTATTGGTCTTAGTGCCCACAACGGAAAGCAAATTATTGGCCAAATGGCAAGGGCCCTATGAAATCCGGGAAAAAGTTGGGGGTCAATTACAAGGTATACCAGCCCGGGAAAAGGAAACCCGTGCAGCTATACCACGTAAATTTGCTTAAACCGTGGAAATACCGGGAGTGCCTGATCATGGAGGCATCCGATGCAACCAGAGACCCTTTCCCTTCGGCCACAAGGGATACAGAAGGGGTGCAAATAAGCGACACCCTCACTAAGGCCCAACGACGGGAGGCTTGAAAGTTGGTACAGCAGAATCCCGATGTGTTCTCTGACCTGCCCGGGCGCACTTCAGTCATTCAACATGACATTGTCACTGAGCCCCGGGTTAAAGTGCGAGTGAAACCGTACCGGGTACCCGAGGCCAGACGGCAAGCCATCGCGGCCTAAGTTAAACACATGCTTCAGTTAGGCGTGATAGAAAAATCCCGGAGCGAATGGGCTAGTCCCATGGTGCTCATTCCAAAGCCGGACGGATCGTTGCGGTTCTGCAACGATTTCCGGAAGCTGAACGAAGTGTCTAAGTTTGATTTATATCATATGCCCCGGGTGGACGAGTTGATTGAAAGACTGGGGCAAGCCCAGTACTTCACAACGCTCGATCTGACAAAAGGGTTTCTGGCAGGTGCCGCTAACAGAGTCGGCCAAGGAAAAAAACGCCTTTGTTACTCCGGAAGGTCTCTATCACTACGTCGTGTTGCGTTTTGGGTTTCATGGAGCCCGGCCACATTCCAGCGGCTCATGGACATAGTGTTAGAACCTCATCAGAAGTACACGTCTGCCTACCTAGATGATATCATCATCTTCAGTCCGGATTGGCATACCCACTTATCCCAGGTTCAGGCCGTGGTGGATTCGCTCTGGGCAGCAGGCCTGACGGCAAATTCAAAAAAATGCGCCATGGGGCTTGAGGAGGCCCGGTACCTGGGGTATGTGATTGGGCGAGGGGTTATCAAACCCCAAATAAACAAAATCGAGGCCATTCAAAATTGGCCCCGACCAGTGTTTACCAAACAGGTGAGGGCGTTCCTCGGCATTGTTGAGTTACTACCGACTCTTCAACCCAGTTTTGCTGGGCGAACGGTGGCCCTGTCCGACCTGTTAAAAGGGAAGAAATCTGCTTTGGTGCGTTGGAATCCCCAAGCAGAGGCGGCCTTTCAGTCCATGAAGTTGGCCTTGTGCGGACAGCCCGTCCTCATCAGTCCTAACTTCACAAAGGCCTTCGTTGTACAAACAGACGCCTCGGAGGTGGGTCTGGGGGCTGTGCTGTCGCAAGAAGTGGGCGGAATCGAGCATCCGGTCACTTACTTAAGCCGGAAATTGTCCCCGGCGGAAAACTATTATAGCGTAGTGGAGAAGGAGTGCTTGGCTGTTAAATGGGTCTTGGAGTCCCTACGTTATTATTTGCTCGGGCGACAGTTCCGGTTGGTTACGGATCACGCTCCCTTGGTCTGGATGCGAAATGCCAAAGAACGGAACGCTCGGGTCACCCGGTGGTTCCTGTCCCTCCAAAACGTCCGTTCTACGGTGGAGCATCGGGCTGGCAAGTTGCAGGGTAATGCGGATGCCCTGTCCCAGGCACCCTGTTTGTTGGCTGGGGTTCAACCCCACAAGTTTGAACCGAGGGGAGGGGTATGTGAGACAGTGCGGGGGATCATATGCGAGGGGCGCTATGTCTCCCCCAGAATGCGCACTGTCACGTATTGAGCCCGGTGTAGGGTGTGAGAGAAAGGGACGGTCCGCTCCCTCCGCTCCGGGTCTTGCAAGGTCCCGGAAGGAGACACGGAGTTGAAAGCCTGAGCAGGAGGCAGGGCGGGGCCCCTTGTACACAGAATTGTGCCTTAGCTGCAGCAGCAGCAGAGATAGACAGGAGAAGTCTAGAGTTCCAGGGGGCCGTGTGCTATACTAACACGGTCTAGCCCAGGAGGGCTAGGGGAACTCGGGGTGACCCATAACGGAGGCCTTTGGCCTGAAGGACCCGGGTTACTTTATATGAACTGTGTCCTGTGTACCCGGCTGCGACCCGGATTCCGGCAGACTGTGACAAGGCTGTGTGTATCAGCAATAAAATCGGGTCCTGTTTGAACTACTACCGGGCTCCACGTGTTTCCTGACTTGCAATCCAGGCGTTGCCCCACAGTGGGTTGACTCAGGATTCTCCATGTCTGAGGCTCATTCTCTTCCTGTGATCTTAAGGACAGTCTTTTCACTTTAATGCCGCATGGTCCTCTTTCTCCAGGCACAATAATATAGGAAACCCACTCTCCGATTTGTATATCCTGTCCGGCTGCTTTGCAGGCAGGTACTCTTCCACGTCCCTCCTATTAATAAATACATCTTGCTCTGCATCGGTTTCTCGAGCAAATGCCAAGCCTTTCTGCGGTATAATTTTTGTCCTTAGTGACGCGGGGATCTTTGGACATTTTTATCTCGCCGGGCATCATCTTTGGCTTCAATAGTGCGGGCGATCATCACTTGCCTTTTGGCTAATCTTTCTGCCTCTTCCCTGTCCCATCTCCTTAAATATTCGTTTCTGGTTATAATTTCTACTGGTCCTGTTCCGCTACCAGGATCACCGGGGAAGCCCATTAAGCTATCTTCTGTATCATCCCTCTCCCACCAACAGCAGAGCTGTTCCCCTCTCACCTCAGTTGTTGCAGGCTTTGCTATTAGGGGCTCCGGTAACTGTAGGGACCTTCCTTCTAGCGCTCCTAATGGGTCGGCCACTTGACTGGTTATTCGGGGCACTATTTCAGGGATCGTCACATCCTCGAGATCCACTAATAACTGCTGTTCTCTTCTCCAGGTTGCGTTAGAGGTACCAGCCCAGCCGGGCTGTACAGTTAAGGATTGCTGAGACTGTCAAAAGTCAATTTGAATCCGGGTTTGCTGTTCTGCTTGAACCTGTGTAGTCTGAAGCGGTAACAGCCACAATACACCCCGCCGGGTGTCTCGGACCTCCAGACCTCTCCTCCCGCCTTCCGCCATGCTGCCTCGATCACTAAAGTTCTTTCCCTGGCCGGGTTCCTCCACAGTCACATTCAGTGGACCCTCCGGGATCACTTCAGGTCTTTCTACAGCAGCGCTCTGCTCAGCGTCTTCTCCTTCCGTCCGGGTGTCCTGTAATGGCGACTGCTCTCCATCCGGTTTCCTGCCCCGCCTTCTTTGGGCATCTTCTTCCTCAGCTTCCGCCGGATTCTCATTGGTAGCTGCCTGTTGGGGCGGAGGCTCCTCTTTGGGATTGATGTAATAGGAACAAATGCCGAAATGCCCGCGCTGCCAAACAGGAATCACCAGGAAACGAAGAGTTAACTGGGCAGATTTTTTTCTTTATTTCATCCTATGCGTTTCGGAGCCTCTATCCGAGCTCCTTCCTCAGGGAACAGGTTGTTCCCTGAGGAAGGAGCTCGGATAGAGGCTCCGAAACGCGTAGGATGAAATAAAGAAAAAAATCTGCCCAGTTAACTCTTCGTTTCCTGGTGATTCCTGTTTGGCAGCGCGGGCATTTCGGCATTTGTTCCTATTACAGCATTCCTGTTTCCACGTTTATCGTGAAGGTGCGGCCCTGCAGCAGCCATCTTATAAGCCATCTTACAGGCGATTATACTGGTTGTGGGTGACACAACTGAATCAGGTGAGCAGTTCTTAATTTACACCGATATAACTTTAAAAAAAAAGGATAAGACCCTATGCGCATTTATCTCACGTTTGCAGGTTATCTTTGGGATTGATGGCTGACTCCCCGGAGTTAAGGGGAGCCAGGGCAGTCCTTTCTTTTCCCGCTCTGGACCGGGTTGGTCCACGATGGGGGGGTCTGGGCACGCTTCCTCTGCACATGGCCTCAGGCTTCCATGGCTGCCATTATGCCCAGATTTTTGCAGAACAGTCCAACTCACGATTTTTAGGCACACGGGTCTGGTTCTTTTGGACCGGGTCCATCCTGTTCGTGATGCCAAGTTGTGGAGCCAACTGGGACGGGGTACTCGGTACCGGACCAGGGGAATGCTGGGGATATCACGGTGGTCTTGGTCCGGACCATGTCTTGGGTTCTCACAAGTAAAAGGGGTATTTACAGGGATAGTTTCTCATGACGCCACCCATGGGACTACCGCTGCAGTGTGCTTCTGTCAGGAGGATGGATGGATGCTGCAGCAAGGTGGATGAGCCTGGTGCTGGACGGGCTTCTCTTGACAGGGTAAAAGGTGTAATCAGAGTTCTGTATACCTGGAATCATACACGGGAGACTGAAGCAGGGTTCACCGGGTTTACTTGCAAGTTCTTCCAAGTCAAACAGTTTACAACACAGTTCAGTTCTTAACACAGATAACTCTGGCACTTTGAACCCACTGCAGCCAGGCTGTCGCTCTGAGACCCCTCAATCCTTCTGTAACCTTTCCGGGTTGTTCTTTCACTACTTTTCCGTGTTAGTTGTATGACGGCAACTCGGTCCCTTAGTGTGACTTCTCCCTATGTGTATGGGCAAAGGTGTGTAAAAAATGAAAAGGAGTTTCCACGTGCGCTGCCCCGGGTATTGATTGGACTTGAAAGCTTGATCCAAGAATCTGTATTTGTAAATCTCAACGCGTTTCGTGAGGTTCTCCTCACTTCATCAGGAATAAAAGCCTGATGAAGTGAGGAGAACCTCATGAAATGCGTTGAGATTTTACAAATAAAGATTCTTGGATCAAGCTTTCAAGTCCAATCAATACCCGGGGCAGTGCACGTGGAAACTCCTTTTCATTTTTTACACACCTTGGATCCGTTAGGAGGTACAGCAGCCTGGCTCTTTGTGATCAATAGGTGTTGTGAACTGGCACAACCTTCAAAGGTGAGTGTATCACACACCGAGCTATATCCTTCACTACACAGATAAGACCCTATGTGCGCCATTGCTCCCTCTTTCACAGTGTATTCCTGTACGTGTATGGGCAGTAAGTGTGGGTCCTCTAAAGTGTTGCTGAGCCTCCAACCCTTGTAGTAGGAAAACTGATCTGGAATCCGTGTTCCCGCTGGTTTGTCTGGGGAGCCGGCGTTTAGCTTCAGTCCCCATCAGAGCCGACACTCTGGTCCCAGCCTAGCTTAGGTATCCCTATCTTGCATGGGATCACTGTCTCTTTCCTACCCATGTGGTTATCCAGGTACTTCCAGGGAAACCTTTCCCTCAGGCAGCCATTCAACGCTGCCGTACTCCTCGAACCCGATGGTACCCGTCCGGTCTCTGTCCTCACTCTCCCTTGGGCTGCAGGCTAGGGACGAGCTTTCTCTCATGGATCTGTGTCTCTGTGGATTCTGCGTCTCCAGGGAGCCATATCTGACATCTCACCAACGATATCAAAACAATTTCCTAACAACCGCGCCTCATGAGATCGTTAGCAACATTGTTTCAACGACGTACCTTAACACTGACTACAAGTCGAAACGCGTCAACTGGCTGTCTCTATCCCATGTCATGACATTTTAATGAAATGAACCAAAGAAAGAATTACTGATTTTATACACAGACATTGGTTGTGGATTTTCTCCTTGCATTAATGTGTTACCCAGCCGGGTCGCCGATTACCTGGACCTATCTACGAAGGTGCATTTCGTTTTCGTGGTGAGCGGAAAAGTTTCTTATGTTTCTTCAAGCTTTTTTGATACTTTTTGTGTTTTTGTCAGATTCTGATGATTTAGTGGCCATTTTGGAGCTTTTTTCTAGAAGAGATGCCGCAAAAATGGACATGTTGCTTTTTTCTTCTTTTTAAAATAACCTCATTCAGACATCCTTGTTATTTTTCTTGCACATGAAAAAAAGACCGATTTACATCAGTGTGCTGGATCAGTGACTCATCGTAAGCCGGGTTCTCAGGTCTTAGGCGCTGGCTGTGGTCACGGTTCTGTGCCTGAGACTGTGGAGGCCCGGTGGTCAATGAAGGGTTAATTAAGATTATGAAGGAATAAAGTTACTGTTTCGTGACGCCACCTGTAGGGTTCCGGTGATGGCACCGGCGCTGCTTTGGCCTCCGGGGTGATGGGCGGCAGCAAAATGGATCTGCTCCCAACAGGATGAGCAAGAGTCCCCGGGGCCTGGAGCTGTAGTGATGGAATACGGCAGCTCAGTTGATTCTGTGGGTGAATCAGTTAGTAGCGGTTTCGAAATAATGCTCGGACACGATGCTCCTCTGCACGGGTCTTTACATAGTTCACACACGGTACACGGTAATAACGGTTTCACTTTCAGGTAACGGACCGGGAGGTCCCTGTGATGAACAGTGTCCCTCCAAGGCTCCACAGTGTCTCTCTCTTAGTCTGACTGTCCCTTTTACTCTTCGCTGCCTTCCACGTACCAGGTCGAGATACAGAGGAACTTCCACTGGGCACCCGAACCGTTGGCCTGCCGGCTCCCGATGGGTCCCTGGACCTCAATGGTGGGTACCCCTCCCGGTACAGCTCCAGGGATGGTGGTTTGTGTATTGTGCTCCTATGAAGCCGTCAATCACTCCGGTTCTGTAGCACAGCGATGGAGCATCTGCACTACCTCGGAGCCGGTACTCCAGTTGGACTGTGCTCAGGTCGTATTTCACCCGTTACTTGTTCTCTTGGCCCTCTTTCACGTCTGGGTCACCGACTTTAGGTGCCCTCCCTGTTAGCTGTTCTGTCACGACATCTGTTCTTGTTCCTGTCTCTCCAACTTTCTAGCTCTCTCTGCTCTTTCCCCACTGCTATGCATCTAACTCTCCTCCCACCAGGACCGGTTACCCAGGAAACGGGTATCTAATTGGTCCTCTGCCTCTAGATGTTGCATGTGGTGCATGGAGCCTTGGGATTAACCTGTTCACCACTGAGACGGAGAATACTGTACCTTCAGTCAGGGGTGCAGTACCCTCCTGTGACGCACTCGTTGCGGGGCGCCACATCAGATTATTGTGTTTGGTTGTATGTAAGTCTTTAGTATCAAAGTTTCATCCGTTTTATTTGCATGTGTGGCACCCCAGGCGTCACAGAGGGGTATTGCACCTGTAAAAGAGGTGTAAATGCCCCAGCTGTAGATGGACCCTAGGATGGTGAGTGGGACCCATTCCCAGCACTTCCACATTAGTTGAGTGGTGGGAGGTTACCTGGGAGGGAATATAATCACCTCTAGAGGGTTCAAGGAGGTCTTTGGTCCTGGGTCTTGGACCAGGAGGAGGAGAGGAGTTAGGAAGGCTTTAGCTAATTGGAACAAGGCGGAAGGTCAAACCGGGGCGGTTTCAAGCCGAACAGGAGGGAAGAAGAAGGGACCTTGAGGAGGTCCTGAAAGAGGACGCTCGACGAGAGAAGTCCGGGCCCTAGAGAGAAAGGGAGATCCTCATACTCCAGTCCACCACGGGAACGCCGGGCCCGAGGATCTGGCCAGAGTCCAGTTTTGCAGTCGGCAACCGGCTGATGTGGCTTGTTTATCAGCCGCAGCACCCTGCCAGTGGAGTGGTCTGCCTGCTTCCTCACCACGAGGGGGAGGACCCCCTTTACTACCTACACGGAGCTACTAGGTATAGGCCCATCCTAGGCGGGGAAGAACGGACACGGGTTTGTCAACGAAGGTACACCAAGGGTTCCACCATACCACATGGGATCCACTTGCAGCCACCCGTTAAGCAACCTGTTCTTGTAACATCCAATGCTGAACTGTGAACTGTATGTGATGCTGCTACAAGTTGACAGTAAACTACCCGGGAGAAAGTGACTTTGCTTCTGCGTGTATTTTCCTATCTCAACCTGTTCCCTTGCAGGAACGCTGCCCTGGAGGAATCGCCCTAACTGTAGAGGCCTTTGGCAATCAGCCGCAATCCCATCTACCTCCAGCGGACTGTGGCGGTGCTGGTGACCCATCACCAGAAACTAGAGGTGCCGTCACTGAACTGTATAAAACTCTAATCCCCTGTAAATATACCCTTTTTTGAAGTGTCACCCAGGACACGGGATCAGGCGTGGCCACCACTCCCCGTGACACAGCAACGCTACCCTTGGAGCCTGATACCCGAGTACCCCAAAGCCTGGGGCTCGACACATGCAAACAAAGGACAGCAAACGGAAGCCACTAAGATGCCTTCGCTGTGCAATATGAGTTTTTTACGTAGGTATAGCAATGGTTAGTTAAATTTGTGCTCTCTCTCACTCTCACATTGGATGCCATACACTAGTCTGACTGCAGCCTAAAAAGGGGCTCTACAGATAGGACTACCCCTTTAAAGGGACATTGATGAACCGTTCATCACAGTTTTGCTGCCAAGAAACATATCATCAAAATACAATATGTGAACACGGCACAGGGGTTCAACTACAACAGGGGCTGCAATCGTACCTGGGCCCTGGACCCTAAGGGGCCACAAAAGTCCCTTTGGCTTATAGAAAAAGAGTAATGCTACCAAAGATTTGCAATAATTGGAGCTTTTGCATCGGGGCCCATGAGCTTTGTTACGCCACTGGTTATCCATGTTACCGTGCTGAATTAGTAACACATACTAGTACATCTCAATGGGTTAGAATATCATCAAAAATCAATATCATATTGCCATGTTTCTGGAAACCCTGAAACGCGTAGACTAATAAATCAATATTATATTCACCCTTTGATGTCCCGTGGAATACGGCAGCGTGGTACCCTTTTAACCCTTCATCCTCCCTACTTTAAAGGGAACCTGACCCTAAAAATCAGCCCCCAGACCATTTATACCTGTCCCTGCTCCTCCCGGTATGCATTGTAGGCATCCCTTTGTGTAAAAAAATGGTATTTGTAAAGTATGTAAAAGTGCTTTTATTACCTGGCTTTCTGCGGCTTCTCAGTGCATGAGAAGTCACACAGGGCGTCCCCTGCGGCGTCTCAGCACCACCTGCAGATCCATTATTCACGCCCAGATGGGCGTGCTAATGTATTGTAAGCTCCCTCGCCCCCCTTCATGGGCGGTATAGGCTGTATGACGCAATTCGCTTCATATCTATATCATAGGACTTCGCGCTGCACATTGCACATGAGCGAGTTTGCTCTACGGCAGCTAGTCTCGGATTAGCTGCTGCAGAGCAAACTCGCTCATTCGCAATGCGCAGCACAAAGTCCTATGATATGGATATGACGCGATTTGCGTCATACAGCCTATACCGCCCATGAAGGGGGGCGAGGGAGCTCACAATACATTAGCACACCCATCTGGGCGTGAATAATGGATCTGCAGGTGGTGCTGAGAAGCCGCAGGGGACGCCCTGTGTGACTTCTCAAGCACTGAGAAGCTGCAGATCTAAAGGTAATAAAAGCACTTTTATGTCGGGCCCACTGGGACGGGGGTACTCGGTACCGGACCGGTCTGCTGCTGGGGAAGTCACGGGTGGTCCTGGTCCGGTCCATGTCCCGGGTTCGGCAATAAAAGGGGATATTTACAGGGGTTGTCAGTCATGACGCCACCCACTATATGCGGCCAGTGATGGGGCCGCCGCTGCTGCAGAACCTCCGGGGACGATGGAATAGCAGCTTAGGTGGTATAGTTCCAGTGGGTAGAACTGTGTTCCCCGGGGCAGTAAGGGTTAAGTCTATTGTGGAATGTTCAGTACACTTACTGTGCAGACGCTGCAGGGATCTCCCCTCCTTGCTGGTGCTGACAGGCTGTGCTGTTGCTCTGCAGGTGGAGGGCTTTCTGTAATCCTGTATGGAGAGAATCACTTTCATGCAGAGACACAAGGGAGGCAATCTCAGGGTTTTCCGTGTTTACTCTTAGTTTTTCAGACAGTTCACAAGTTAGGTACAGTTCAGTGCAGTTCTTACAAGTTACAGTACAAGTACACGGGCACTCTCTCCCTCTCCGGGTTCCCTTTACTCTGCAGCCAGGCCTCTCTCTCTGTGACCCCTCACACAGTCTCTGTGTCCTTTCCGGGCTGTTTACGGTCTCCATATCCACGGGTGTATGTGTGAAGCGCCGGACAGTATGGCGGTGACTCGGGCCCCTGTGGGTCCTCCTGTTTGTCACTGAGCTGCCTGTCCTTTGGGGTAGGGACCCTAACGTGTAGCTGTGGTCCCTCGTCGGTGTCTGGGAATGCCGGGTAAACTACGGTCCCCTCTAGAGCCAACACTCTACTCAGCCCAGCCTCCAGCAGTCCTCAGGTGTGAGGCTCTACCAGGCTCTTTCTCTCTGCGTCTCTCGGTATCATAGGAGGGCTACTCGCCTGCAGTTGGTAGCTTCAGCTGTATTTCTAGGGCCCGGGTATCACCGTCCCTCTTTCTCCTCACACTCCTGGTGGTATTGGCTTCGGACGTGCTTTCTCTCTCCTCCGGCTCACACTGGCTCGGTACAGATTCTGTGCTCCTAGACCGTACACTCACAGGACGTGTGAGTCTTTCTGTCTGCTCAGCTTCACTCAGCCTTCTGCTGTTCTCTGGCCTGTGCTCCTCAGCTTCTGGTCTTTGCTGTTCAGCTCACTATGGCCTACTGAACTCCTTCCTCCTCCCCCTTCCTATTTCTACTGTCAAGTCACCTGACTACGTGTGAGCCCAACCCACTCCTCCAAATCCACCACCCTCAATTGCCTAGAGTATTCCAATCTTAGGGCTGGATGCTACCTTCTCCTGCACATGGGTTGTGTGGGCTGTGAGGGTGTTGTTGTGCAACAAGTGTCCTACCTGCCTGGCTGCAGTTCCCTTTTGTGGCCTCCTGGACGCAGGGGCTCCACATTTACATACTTTACAAATACCCTTTTGTTACACAAATAGATGACTACAATGCAGGGACAGGTATAAATGGTCTGGGGGCTGATTTGTAGGGGTCAGGTTCCCTTTAATAGTCCGAGATAATGACCTTTGGATTTCATTGGCTGTAAGCCATAATCATCAACATTAACATAAATAAACACATGAAATAGATCACTCTGTGTGTAATGACTCTATATAATAGATGTGTTTCACTTTATGTATTGAATTATTGAAATAACTTTTTGATGATATTCGTATTCATTGACATGCCCTAGTATTTAATAAATTATCAATGACAAAGCTTGTGATCTTACCCTGACGTTAGTCTACATTCACTTGTACACTTTCTGACCTACATATTTCGGTGTGGAAGGACAGGTTTTATTCCAGTACAATGAAATTCACCATCATAAAGTAACCGCGTCGGTTCCTATGTGAGTCAGTATATACAGTGCCTTGAAAAAGTATTTATACCCTGTAAACCTTTTCACATTTCACCCACAAGCTAGCTTTACTCCAGCATTTTATTTTCAGTGCTGGAGCGACACACTGTAAGCTATACCTCCTCCTCTTGTTTTATACTCACCTTCCGGCGGATTCATCGTTTTTCGGTGCAGCTTCAGTCCCATCTTTTGCCCATAACTTCAAACTGTCCAGAAGTCAGAAGTTACATCACAAGCTCTCAATACAGGTCTATAGAGCCAGAATAATGCCTCATAGAGTTACATTGATTTGTGACTTCCGGTGCTCTCCATAAAACACTGGAGCTGTTGTCATGTCACAAATCACAGGAGACCGACGGATCGACACTGAAGAGAGATGAGGGTCCTGACAGGTGAGTATCATACAAGGGGCAGGGGCGTAACTACAATAGGTGCAGGGGGTGCGATCGCACCGGGCCCTGCAGCCTAGAGGGGCCCCAGAAGTCCCTTTGGCCTATGGAAAAAGACTAATACTATTAAAGATTTGCAATAATTGGGGGCCCGTTGGAGCTTTCGCATCGGAGCCCCTGGGCCTGAAGTTACGCACTGGGCAGGGGACTTACATTTAAAGCACCACTCCAACAATGAAATTAAAAAAATGCTAAAGTGGTGCCTTAAATATAGGTTATTGGGATGGTATGTGATATACCAACACTGCGTAGCAAGTATTTGTGAAGTGTAAAGGAAATGTTACACGGGTTTTCTAAATATTTTAAAAATACAAATCTGAAAATTGTGACGTGTATGTAATGTGTATTCACCCCCGGAGTCAATACTTTGTAGGTCCACATTGTGCTGCAATTACTGTGTATGTCTTTTGGGAGATGTCTACCAGCTTTGCTCATCTAGAGACTGATGGCCAGTTTACACACACCAACTTATCTGTCCAACTTCTGAACAACTTACTGGTTGCAGTGAAATCATGGACATATTGCTCCATTTTGTGGCTGTGTACAAATGTAGCAATGTGTCCATGATTTCACTGCAACCAGTAACATACATAGTAACATAGTAACATAGTTTTTAAGTTGAAGGAAGACTTTAAGTCCATCTAGTTCAACCCATAGCCTAACATGTTGATCCAGAGGAAGGCAAAAAAAAAACCCATGTGGCAACACTAAGTTCCACATTGGGGGAAAAAATTCCTTCCTGACTCCAGATACGGCAATCAGACTAATTCCCTGGATCAACGCCCTATCAAAGAATCTAGTATGTATAACTGGTAATATTATAGTTTTCAAGAAAGGCATCCAGGCCCTTCTTAAATGTTAGTAGTGAGTCACTATTACAACATCATGTGGCAGAGAGTTCCATAGTCTCACTGCTCTTACAGTAAAGAATCCCGTCTGTGATTATGATTAAACCTTCTTTCCTCCAGACGTAGAGGATGCCCCCTTGTCCCAGTCTCAGGCCTAAGAGTAAAGAGATCATTAGAAAGGTCTCTGTACTGTCCCTCATATATTTATACATTATTATAAGATCACCCCTAAGCCTTCGTTTTTCCAAGCTAAATAACCCCAAGTTTAATAACCTGTCTTGGTATTGCAGACCCCTTAGTCCTCTAATGACTTTTGTCGCTCTTCTCTGGACCCGCTCTAGTTCAGCTATGTCTTTCTTATACCCGGAGACCAGAATTGTACACAGTATTCTAAGTGTGGTCGCACTAGTGACTTGTATAGAGGTAAAATTATGTTCTCCTCATGAGCATCTATGCCTCTTTTAATGCATCCCATTATTTTATTTGCCTTTGCAGCAGCTGCCTGACACTGGCCACTAAATGTGAGTTTACATCTACCCATACACCCAGGTCTTTTTCAGTGACAGTTTTGCCCAGTGTTTTACAATTAAGCACATAATTATACCTTTTTTTCCTCTGCCCAAGTGCATGACTTTACATTTATCCCCATTAAAGCGCATTTGCCATTTAGCAGCCAAGCTTCTAGTTTACATAAATCCTCCTGTAATATAAAATTGTCCTCCTCTGTATTGATTACCCTGCAGAGTTTAGTGTCATCTGCAAATATTGAGATTCTACTCCGTATGCCCCCTACAAGGTCATTAATAAATATATTAAATAGAAGCGGGCCCAACACTGACCCCTGTGGTACCCCACTGTTAACTGTGACCCATTCTGAGTGTGTTCCATAATAACCACCCTTTGTTTCCTATCACTAAGCCAGTTCTTAACCCACTTACACATATTTTCCCCTATCCCCATTGCCTTCATTTTATGTATCAACCTTTTGTGTGGCACCGTATCAAAAGCTTTTGAAAAGTCCATATACACCACATCCACTGCATTTCCTTGGTCCAGTCCAGAACTTACTTCTTCATAGAAGCTTATCAGATTAGTTTGACAGGAACGGTCCCTCGTAAAACCATGTTGATAATGGGTCATGAGGTTATTTTTCTTCAGATACTCCAGTATAGCATCTCTTAGAAAACCCCTAGGATTTTACCCACAGTAGAGGTTAAGCTTACTGGCCTATAATTTCCAAGTTCAGTTTTTGTCCCCTTTTTGAATATTGGCACTACATTTGCTATACGCCAGTCCTGTGGTACAGACCCTGTTATTATGGAATCTTTAAATATTAAAAATAATGGTCTATCTATGACAGTACTTAATTCCTGCAGCACTCTGGGGTGTATCCCATCCGGGCCCGGGGATTTGTCAATTTTAGTGATTTTTAGACGATGCCGTACTTCCTCTTGGGTTAAGCAGGTGACATTTAATTGAGACTTTTTGTTATCACTGATCATATTGTCTGTCATGGGATTTTCTTGTGTAAATACTGTTGAAAAAAAGTCATTTAGCATATTGGCTTTTTCCTCATCCTCATCCACCATTTCACCCAGACTATTTTTAAAGGGGCCAACACCATCATTTTTTAGTTTCTTACTATTTATGTAGTTAAAAAATATTTTGGGATTCTTTTTACTTTCTCTGGCAATGAGTCTCTCTGTCTCAATGTTTGCTGCCTTGATTTGCTTTTTACAAATGTTATTTAATTTTCTGTATTTATTTAATAATGCTTCATCACTACCTACTTGCTTTAATTCCCTAAATGCTTTCTTTTTGTCACATATTGCACTTCTTACCGCTTTATTTAGCCAAGTGGTTTCCTCCTATTTCTAGCATGCTTATTCCCATAGGGTATATATTGTGCACAGGTCCTATTCAGGATGCTTAATCAACATCTCCCATTTGTGTTGTGTACTTTTATGTCTCAGGCATCGTCCCAATTTATTGCACTAAGATCATTCTCAACCGTTGGAAATTTGCCTTCCTGAAGTTTAGTGTCCTTGTAGCCCCTCTACTACACGTCTTAGTAAAGGATACTTGAAAGCTTATTAAGTTATGATCACTATTACCCAAGTGACCTCCAACCTGTATATTTGATATGCGGTCCGGCCTATTGGTTAATATTAGGTCCAGCAGTGCCCCCCTTCTTTTTGGGTCCTGAACCAGTTGTGAAAGGTAATTGTCTCTCATAGTTTTCAAAAACTTATTACCTTTGCTGGAACTGCAGGTTTCTGATCCCCAATGTATTTCAGGGTAGTTGAAGTCCCCCATAATAATGACTTCTCCCTAAGTCGCTGCTTCATCTATTTGCTTTATGAGGATATTCTCCTCCACTTCCATTATTGTTGGGGACTTATAACAAACCCCTATCAGTAATTTATTATTTTTTCCCCCTCCCCTTATCTCCACCCACAGGGACTCTACATTTCCATTAGATTCACCTATATTATCACGCAGGATGGGTTTTAAGGATGATTTTACGTATAAACATACACCTCCTCCTCGCCTATTTGTACGGTCATTTCTGAACAGACAATAGCCCTGCAAATTAACAGCCCAGTAATGGCTCTCGTCCAGCCAAGTCTCCGAAATCCCCACCATGTCATAATTATTTTCCAACAAAATCAATTCTAATTCCTCCATTTTGTTGGTGAGACTTCTGGCATTAGTGAACATGCACTTTATGCATCTCTCTTTACCTCTATTCCTTCCTACTAGATTGACTGTTCTAACCCCACCCCCCATGCCACCCCCAATTTTATTACTTGTGCCCAGGTTACTGTTTACACTATCTCCCCTCCTAGTACAATGAATACCCTCCCCCCAAATCCCTAGTTTAAACACTCCTCCAACCTTCTAGCCATTTTCTCCCCCAGCACAGCTGCACCCTCCCCATTGAGGTGCAGCCCGTCCCTAGCATAGAACCTGTAGCCAACAGAGAAGTCGGCCCAGTTCTCCAGGAACCCAAACCCCTCCTTCCTCACCAATTCCTGAGCCACTTATTTATCTCCCTAATCTCCCTTGCCTCTCTGGTGTGGCACGTGGTACAGGCAGTATTTCAGAGAATACTACCTTGGAGGTCCTTCCTTAAGTTTTGCAGCCTAATTCCCTGAAATCATCTTTAAGGACCTTCCACCTACCTGTAACTTTGTCATTTGTGCCAATGTGCACCATGACCGCTGGGTCCTCACCAGCCCCTCCCAGTAATCTGTCAACCCGTCAGCGATGTGCCGGACTCGAGCACCAGGTAGGCAGCACACTGTTCGACGATCCCTGTCTTTGTGACAGATTGCACTATCTATTCCCCTAATAATTGAGTCCCCCACTACCAGCACCTGTCTGGCCTGCCTTCTCTCCTGTTTTCCCCCTTACTGGAGCAGCCACTCCTCTGGCTTTCAGAGGTCATGCCCTGCTGCAGCAGTGCTGTACCTGAACTCACACCCCCCTCATCTGCCAACATAGCAAATTTATTGGGGTGTGCCAGATCAGGGCTAGCCTCCCTGGCACCCTTCCCTCTACCCCGCCTTCTAACTGTCACCCAGCTAGCTACCTCATGGTCCTGCAGCTCCATACTACCATCCTCCCCCACATCTATCCCATTGAGCAGCTGTTCAGTGAGCAGCAGACTCCTTTCTATATTGTTCAGAAGTTGGACAGATAAGTTGGTGTGTGTAAAGTGGCCCTAAGTCTTATCACAGGTTCTCATTGTGATTTAGGTCTGGATTGAGCCATTCACACACATAAATATGCTTTAATCGAAACCCCCCCCATTGTAGTTCTGGCAGTATGTTTAGGGTTGTTATGCTGCTGGAAGAGTCTTTTGCAGCCCCTAAGGCCGGCTTCACACCACGGTTTTGTGGATCCTGGGCTGTCCGATGTGAACCGGACAGCATCGGATCCGATTTTGGACCCATAGTATCCCTATGGGGCCGGATGGCATTGTTTTGCCATCCGGTTTTGTACTGTCCGGAGCATGCAGCATTTTTTGTGTCCGGGGCAAAAAACAATCAAAACTGGATACACCCTGATCCGGCGCGAAGCAGCACCCAATAACATGGGAGTCTATAGGCGCCAGATCGCGCCGGACTCGACAGAAAATTTGTCTAGTTCCCGGGCGTCAGGGGCTGAAGCTCAGCGCCAGCCAGTGCTGAACTTCAGCACCTGGAAAACTCCCCGCATGCAATTTCAGGACCGCGGAGCTCCAAGCCATGATCCTGAAATTTCAGCAAGGGACAGCTCCTGCACTGCGGACTGCAGATTCCGAACAGAAAACAGGACCGGAGGCATATTTGCCCTCCAGTTGTGTTTGTCCGGAGCTGCCAGGCTGTGCCCGGTGTATCCTGCAAAACACCAGACACAGCCTTACAGCTCAAAACCATGCTGTGAAGTCAGCCTAACAGGTTTTCCTCTAGAATTTCCCTGTATTTAGCTCCATCCATCTTCACATCTTCTCTGACCATTTCCCTTTCCCTGCTGAAGAAAAACATCTCCACAGCACAATGCTGCCACCTCCATGTGTGATGGTGATGATGATGGTGTATTCAGGGTGATGTGCAGTGTTAGTTTTCGCCACACATAGCATCTTGTATTAAGCCCAAAAAATTCTACTTTGGTCTCATCTGAGCACCTTCTCCCACATGTTCGCTGTGTTCCATACATGGCTCTTTGCAAACTGCAAATATGACTTCTTATGGCCTGCTTTCAAAAATGGCTTTATTCTTGCCACTCTTCCATAAAACCCAGATTTGTGGACTGTACGACTAAACTTTGTTCTATGAACAGATTCTCCTATCTGAGCTGTGGATCTCTGCAGCTCCTCCACAGTGACCATGGCCCTCGTGGCCGCTTCTCTAATTTCCGCTCTCCTTGCTTGGGATATTAAAGTGGATGGCCATGTCTTGGTAGGTTTGCAGTTGTGCCATCTCCTTCCATTTTTTGATGGCGGATTGAACACTGCTCTGTGAGATGTTGAGAGTTTGGGCTATTTTTTTTTTTTTTGATCCTATCCAAGCTTTAGTTTTTCCTTGACTTTATCATTGACCTGTCTGGTGTGTTCCTTGGTTTTCATGATGCTGTTTGATACCTAATGTTCTCAAACAAACCTCTGAGGCCTTCATAGAAGAGCTGTAGTTATGCTGAGAATATGTTACACAGGTGGATCATTTTAATAATTAGGAGAATTCTGGAGGCAATTAGTCACAATTAGTCAGGATTTTATTTAGAGGTATCATTCTACAGGGGGATGAATACAAATGCACATCACAATTTTTAGATTTATATTTTTAAAATATTTAGAAAACCATGTATCATTCATTTCCTTTACATTTCACAAATACTTAGTGTAAGCATATCAAATAAAATCCCAATTAAAATACCGTATATACTCGTGTATAAGCCGACCCGTGTATAAGCCGACCCCCCTACTTTTGCCCCCAAAACCTGGGAAAACCTATTGACTCGTGTATAAGCCGAGGGTGGACCCCAGCACAGGTGTACAGCCCCCGCAGTGTGGTATACAGGCCCCCACCAATGGTAGTATACAGCAGCCTCCCAGTGGCATATTACAGGCCCCAGTAGTATATACAGCAACCCCAGTGGTATACAGCAGCCTCCCTAGTGGTATATACAGACCCACCAGTATATACAGCAGCCCCAGTGGTATATACAGCAGCCCAGTGGTATATACAGCAGCCCCAGGGTATACAGGCCTCAGCAGTATATACAGCAGCCCCCAGGGGTTATACAGCAGCCCCAAGGGGTTATACAGCACCCCGGGGTTATACAGCACCCCCCCAGGGGTTATACAGCGGCCCCCTGGGGGTACCAACAGCCCCCTGGGGGTACCAACAGCCCCCTGGGGGTGCCAACAGCCCCCTGGGGGTACCAGCAGCCCCCAGGGGGTACCAACAGCCCCCGGGGGTTCCAACAGCCCCCAGGGGGTGGTACCCAGCAGCCCCCAGCGGGTACCCAGCAGCCCCTCGGGGGTACCAACAGCCCCCAAAAGCTGGCACTGTCCCCCCTTGTAAGGGCCCCCCCGCTGCTTATACATTACCATCCCGGTGTTCTGATCGGCGCCGCTCCTCGGTGCTTCTTCTTCATGCTCCGTCCTCGCTGGCTGCATCCGGGATCTCCGGCCGTCGCGCGATGACGTCATATGCCTGCGACGGCCGGAGATCCCGGATGTAGCAGGACGGAGCAGCGAGGATGAAGCACCGAGGAGCGGCGCCGATCAGAACACCGGGATGGTAATGTATAAGCAGCGGGGGGAAGGGCCCTTACAAGGGGGGACAGTGCCAGCTTTTGGGGGGCTATATGCACTGCTTCCCCATGCCGTTGATTGACAGGGGGAAGCAGTGCATATATAATGAGCGGCCCACGTGACGGGGCCGCTCATACAGCAGCCTCCCCCCGCCTCCTCCAGCCTCCACAGCCGCCACCACCGTAGTGACTCGTGTATAAGCCGAGGGGGGGACTTTTCAGCCCAAATTTTGGGCTGAAAAACTCGGCTTATACACGAGTATATACGGTACATTTAAAGAGGCACTCCTATTAAAATTGTTATCTGCTTAATATATTGCAATCATATTATAAAGCACGGTGTACTTACAATTGCTCATTTTGCCCTCCTACCCAGTTCATTCTTTTCTTTTCCATTAGGTCTATGACATGATGTGATTAAAGCAAGTATGTGCTCAAGTAGAATCCAAATAAATCACCTAAATAATTATAAATAGAATTTGGTCATTGAGTGCCAAGTTCTATTCACAGTCTGATTAAAAACTGACTTGCTGAATCTATCATGCTGGATTAAAGGGGTGTCTGGCTACCACGCATGACAAGGATGCACAGACCAACGATGTCTGGCACACTACACACAACAACAGACTGGGGAAACACCAGGGGGAACAAATACAGCGGTGGACCTTGCTGATAGGAAATGAGGAAGAGGTGACCTCCTGCCCTATGGCTATGCCCTGATCTCCCTATAATCCCTATATGGGTTCTTTCAACTCATGGACAAACATTATACCTAGTCTCTCACTGGTCCAGATGTTTGCCCTCAATAGGGAAATGGTCGGCGGGAGAACTAGTCCCAACCACTGCAATAAACAAGACAAGAGAGAAGGAGAGACAGACAGGGAATCAGCAAGGCAACTCCACACCTGCTGCCAAGCTCCTTGGCAGCAGACGGCTTAGCAGTAGTCAGCTCTCCCGAGAACCTGCTTCACCTCAGGAGGCTTGGCTAGGAATGAGTTCAATCACCAGCAAAAGATGCTGGAACCAAGTGATCATATAAAGGGGATTAGAGTGATCACAGAGTAGCCACATCTGGAGAAAGAACTAGCTGACTTGCTAAGAACAGAAACTGACATTAACTCCTAAACTGCCAAGGGAAAGAAACACTTTAATATGAAGTCTCAATACAAAAATGAGACTTGGGTCCCAAAACTGTCACAAGTCTCCAAAGTAATACAAACCATCGTGACAGAATTCTTCTATATAGAAAGAGGAAGTCTCTTTGCCCTGCTTGAGTCATCACTGCAAAAGTCAATGGCAGGGGGAGGAGCAGAGCAGCTGAGTCAAAGGTTCAAGAGTGGGATGACTCATGCAGTGAAAAGTGACTTCTTGTTTATACATAGAGAAGAGAAAAGAGAAGAATTAATTGGGTAGAAAGTAAAATGAGCAATCCTAAGTATTGATAATATGATGATTGCAATATATTATGAGGATAAATATTTTGATGGTTGATGGAGGTGATTTTTTAAGCTTGTTGGAGTACCGTGAAAAAATGTGGAAAAGTTCATACACTATCAATATTCTTTCAAGGCACTGGATTTTATCAATAAACAAGATCAGATCATAAAGCGCAATATATCAAGTATTGTATTACTAGTATGATCCTTTGTTACAATGGAATCCAGCCCTGAAGAGCTCGGAAAATGTGTGGGGCGGTGTTTTGATATATGTTCCCATCAGTGTTGGCAATTGTATTCATACAACCATGTGGGCAGCAAGATAGTCTACAACGTAGGAATTGAGGAGGCTCAGACAGGTTTACACATGTCGATCCATCCTCGCTTCTGTACTTTATTGTTCCACAGTGACTAAATTGTATTTTTGTAGATGTGATTTCATGTGACCTTCAAAAAGAAGATTATTATTTGAACTACAGAAAATGACATGACAAATAGCATAAAATGAGGCAGATGGACAGGTTTGGTCACATGCTTCTCTATGACTATGAGCATGTAATACATGGAAGGCAGACAAGGGGAAAAAATTCAATGAAACCCAATTGCAAAAACTATTTTCAGCCCGAACCGCAGGCACTGAAATAAGAAAAATAAATTGTCCCCAAAGGTGGAGAAGCCCTTGAAGGCTTTTACAAACCCATTGACTGAGCTGAAAATCTGATAATGCTGATAAGCAAATCAGGTTTGCAAGTGCACTAGTGGTCGTGTAGGCAGTGATTTATCTTGAAACTCAGGGGCCCCAATGCGAAAGCTCCAACGGAGCCCCCAATTATTGCAAATCTTTAATAGCAATAGTATTTTTCTATAGTCCAAAGGGACTTTTGGGGCCCCCTAGGCTCAAGGGCCCATATGCGATTTGCAACCCCTGCACCTATTGTCACTACACCCCTGTGTGTCGGTATGTTATGCTGCCACTAGTGGTATTGCATGCATTTTAAATGTATGGTACCATGCCCTGAGGTAAGACTGGAAAGCTTTGCCAAGACCTCCATTTGCACCCAACACAATCCAAACTCCAGGCGAGTGAGGTGCTGGGCGGAAGAAATCCACATTCAGGAAAGCCCTGACGTGCCCCAGGGCCGTGGGGTACTCAGAAGCGGGCTATACTGTCTCTGGGGAGTCACAGGGGTAGAGACCCGGTTTCCGTGACCCTGGGTTCAGTTGAAAGTGGGGAAGTAGTTTTGGGAATGGAGTGGTTTAGGGTAAAGTTTATTTGTGACGCCACCCCTGGTTTGTAGCTATAGGTGGCCACAGCTGCACAGAACCTCCTGGGTGATGGATGAGCAGCTGGGATGGAGCTGTTCCATATGGGCGGAACGGATTCCCGGGGCAGTGGATGTAATAAGGGGTTGAGGTGCAGGACGACGAGCACAAAGCAATAGACTCACTGTTTTGATGGTTATTCAGTCTTTACTGGAGCATCTGCATTTCGGGCAGTTGTCAATGGAGTCCTTGCTTGAGAGCAACTCGGGCTTCTCCTCACCTGGCCGGGTCGTTGGCCTCCTTATTGTGTTCTGTATTTGGCCTCCTGCCACTGCATTAGCTAAGTTGCTGGCCCCTTCGAATCCTACGAGGTGTCGGTATGGCAGCCAACTCGAGTCCTTTATTAACCCTCATCCCTGGTAATATCTCATGAACGCTCTATGTTGCTTTGCCTCCGGGCACAGTGTGGTTGGGAAACTTGGAATTCCCCACCTTCCGGTATTGACTGCCGGTACGTTAGACCCTGCACAGTCTCGGACTCCGGAGTCTATTCTTTGCGCTTTCCTATGGGGTGAGCGCGGTGCTGCTCAGCTCCCCAGGTGTTCATTCAACTCTCCTCAGACCCGAGCCTTAGGCCTGGCACCGAGTCAGCGATCCTGGGATGAGCTTAAGCAGCCTCCAGTCCACCAGGATGCCTTCCTCAGTCCTCCTAGGAACTGAACTGCTGTACCTAGGATGAGCTTAGCACAGCTCGATCCTCCAGGAACTCATCTGTTCACATTCCTCTAGGGAACTGAACTAACTAGCTCCACCCCAGACCAGAATTTATAGGGGAGCTCACCCTGAACCCGGGTTTGGTCTCCCCCTTCTGGCCTGGAGGCAGAAGGTGTTGTGTGCGGGTTACCTGCCTGATGAGAAGACCCTTCTGTTGCTCTCCAGCGTGACACCAACACCAGGGGCAGTGATGACACAGTGGCACCAGGACTCTGGGTGCCACATTCCCACCTACTGGATGGAAGTAGGAGTTAGGTTAGGGGTGGGAGGCAGAAGAAGACAGCTCTAGTGAAATCCGGTTGGGCAGCTAGGAACCTACACATGGAGTTAAGTGCTAGTCCCAGGGCCTGAGGACACAAATCTGCTGTCAGCTGTTCAAGCCAGGCAGAGGAGCTAGCTGCAGTAGGGGGACCAGCCCCAATTCGATTTGGATGTTTCAAGACCAGCCATGAAATTGGAGGTCACTGTGCTTCAGGTACATAGTGGACCCTCCCCAGGCTCAAGGAACTATATAGGGTTAAGAGGACTAGCAGGTCTGTCGCTCACGTAACCCACTGTCACCTGCCTGCTGGGACTGGCAATCACAGGACACTTAGGAGGAGACAGGAGTAACAAGTGTCAGGAAGAGGAAAGTAGTAAGGAAGGTCAATATACCCTGTGTCTCGGCAAGGTGAACTTTGAATACTTCTGGGCTGTCCAGGCTGTGCACTTGTTGGACTATGTACCCTGGATTGGTTGAAATCTGTTTCAACACCAAGTAAATGGTAAGAGCCACAAGAATCCTGTGTGTTGTCTGATCCGTCCTGCACCCACCTGCAGAGCTAGCACCTTACACCACTACAACTCTCATTCTCCTCCTCATCCCAACTACATTCTATACCTACCAAGGGACCTAGGCCCTAACTGGAGAGGGCCCAACACCTGTCTGCTGCACCATCATCCCTTGGGGGGTCCCCCACAGCAGCCCCTGGCCACTTACAGACCAGAACTCCAGTTTGCATCACGATAACCAATTTCCCCTGTAAATATCACCTTATCAACATCCGATCGAGAACACGGCTTCTGGCGTCGCCACTGTGATCAGAGAATGAACTCCGGATCGTCCGAGTACACCGGCCCATGACGCTGCACAAGTGTAATGTAACTGACATGCTCCCTGTTGGGAAACGTTCCCATATCAAAAAAGTTTGCCACTGAGAATTTGCTCGGACAAAAATGTATTGTATTTTACAATACTACCAATGAAGAATAGTCACTGTAAGACATAGCACCTAACCTCACAGCAACTGTTTACCCTTTCTTGAAGCACTATTCTCTAATTTGCCAGAATCTTTCTCTGATAGTGGCTACTCGTGAGTCTGATGAAGGCCTAATAAGTGACTGAAACGTCATGTGTATTTGTTTGATTCGTGAAATCGTTTGTTCCGACAGCTGTGGGGATGTTTAACAAATGTATAAGTGTAAAGCGTCCCAAGACTAACTGAAGTTCAAAGTGTATGGGGAGAATAGGGGAGGTACATGTACCAGTCTACCCGCATCTGCTGTCCATATAGACTTATTTTGTAAAGTGTGTAATGTTCTTGATCTTTGTTTGTTCTGCTGCTGTAATACTGTAATTTCCTCCGGGATCAATAAAGTTTATCTTATCTTATCTTTGATTCACTATTAGGCTAAGTTCAGACAGAGTGTTTGTGCCCCATTTTTTGTTGATGTGTTTTAGTGCAGTTTCTGCACCAAAAACTGATCCTCTTTTTTTGCAGAAAAGCATCACAAACGCATCATCTGCTGTGTTGCTTTTTTGCTTCGTTTTTGGGGGACACAGACAGACACACTTTCTTATCCTCCCAGCGATACCACGTTGTGTCTCGGTGATGTCTTTCTTCTGAGCATTGGCAGGACCTGTCTTTGAGTAGTACGGTACTTCTAGGACCTGACCCTTGTGACTAAGTGACATGGTGGTAGATCCTGGAAGTACCATACTACTAACAGACAGGTCCTGCCAATGCCGGGAGGAAGACATCAGCAGGACTCAACGTGGGATCGCGGAGATGATAAGCAATTGGATGTTAGTGGTGCAAAAAGAGGAGCAGAAAAACGCCACACAAATTGATGCTCATTATTTTCTGGATGCGTTTTCTGCACCACTAATGCA
Source organism: Allobates femoralis (assembly GCA_033576535.1). NCBI lineage: Eukaryota > Metazoa > Chordata > Amphibia > Anura > Aromobatidae > Allobates > Allobates femoralis. Next base: position 64,819,841 of record JARQOC010000005.1, read on the forward strand.
GCAATCAAAAACACTGACGTCTGCACAGGAGATTGAAAATCCCATTCACTTTGCTGCAGACGTTTTGACTGAATGCAGCATCAGAAATGGATCAGATATGTCCAGTGTGAACAAAGCCTTAAAGAGGACCTATCACCCCTTGCTGCATGGCAATCTAAATGCAGCACTAAATGCATTATGTCTGCTGCATTCAGGGAAGGGGTCCCCCATGTGTCTGTGTGCCGTGTACCCCGAGATATAGGCTTAGAAAAAATAAGTTAGAAGCCATGGAGGTAGTCCATGTGGCTGGAGTGAGCTTGATTGACTGGTGCCATTCCCTCCCCTCTGCCTCTCTGTCCTGCTTCTCCTGTGCTGGCTCTCCCCTCTCCTTTCCTGCTCTCTGTCACTCAGAGCGGATGCAAATCATTTGTCCTGATATCAGCTCCAGATTCCTGCCCCGCTGTCTGAACAAAGCATTAACAGCACAGCAGGAGGCGGCACAGACAGGAAGAGGGGGAGGGAATGGCCCCAGTCAATCGAGCTCACTCCAGCCACAGGGACTACCTCCATGGCTTCTAACTGTAAGTTTTTCTAAGCCTATATCTTGGGGTACACAACACACAAACACATCGGGGACCCCTTCCCTGAAGGCAGCAGACATGCTGCATTCAGTGCTGAATTTAGATTGCCATACAGCAGGGGGGTGACAGGTCCTCTTTAAGGTCAACATTTCTCCATCACTAAAGGTACCTTTACACGCCGCGACGGCAGGCTGGATACATCCCGCTACTTTACGTGCACGAGCACGCTCAAACGGTTACAAACGGTCAACGCATCACCTTTACACACGCCGCGACAAGATGCGCTACGCCACGCTACATCTATAGCTAGCTACATCGCCGGGTTGTCTCAAGTAGCCAGCTGTAGCTCATTTACACACCGCTATAACCAGCTACTATGGGCGTACCTGGTGCAGCAGGGCCAGCACATAGGCGTGCCACAATTGTGGATTACGAGCCGTCCGTACGCTGATAGGACGAAGCAATAACATCCTGATTGGGCAGGCAACGCAGGAGGCTGAGTAATACAGCACGCTCGAGCGATTGTGTAGTGTGACTCGTCAGCTCCTTAAATATGCCTCCCTATGCAGCGACTACCAATCGTCATGCAGCAGCTTCCACCAATGATCGCACATGGGGCGCGGTAACACGGAGCCAGGGTCACGCCTTAGCTACATTGCAGCTACATCGCAGGCTGTCCCGAGTTGCCTTCGTTGCTTCTTTACACGCCGATACAGCTCGCTACCATCGGCGTTGTAGCCATCAGTTTTCGAGCAGAGCTAGGAAACAGATGTATCTGTTGCCGGCTGTATCGTCACGTCTTCAGACGCCGCTACGACGGGCTACATTTGTAGCCTGTAGCGGGATGTATCCAGCCTGCCGTCGCGGCGTGTAAAGGTACCTTTAGGGTACCTTTACACGCGGCTACATTTCTAGGGTGGCTACAGGTAACTTACTGGTTGCAGTGAAATCATGGAGAGATTATTCCATTTGTACACAGCAACAAGATAGAACCTTGTCTCCATGATTTCACTGCAACCAGTAAGTTACCTGTAGCCACCCTAGAAATGTAGCCGCGTGTAAAGGTACCCTAAGAGTTTAGTAAATGTATTGAAGTGCTAAAAAATAAAGTGGGAATATAAATGCAAAACCTGAATACATTAATAAACAATTGTGCTAATAGATTACGCATCACAAGCTAGAAATCAAGTGCAAAAATGAATGTACACCATTGTTCCTCCAGACTTGTGAGATCTCGGGTTTCTCATCTGCACGATGTATCGTGAACTCCTGCAAATTCCACACCCAGAAAATAAAAGAAACAGAAGTAGAAACATGACATTACAGGCGTGAACTCCCAGGAATGACAGCCCTTACATAACACAATATTGTTCCCTGACTTCATTAGCGCCGACCTTGTGCTGACTGTCAGTTCTCTGCCAAGTATGTAGGATGGTATTTGTTTGTTCCCGCTGTTGCTGGGTCGTGCTCAGGATACATGTGGATGCAGTTTAGTTTAGTTTTAAAACTTCAAAAGCAGAGAGATAGACAGCACAGACCTCAAATTGCTACATGATTCAGATATCCAGTGGCATTGAGGTTTCCATTGATGAAGAATGGCCCCACTATCTTTGTACCCCATATACCACACCGTACCATCACTTTTTATGCTCCAGCAGTCTTAGAGGGATCTATCCACTGTGGGTTAGTGTCAGACCAATAGCGCTGGTTTTGTTTGTTAACTTCACCATTCACAAAACAATTTCCCTTATCCCTCATCTGAAGGTAATTGTCTATGCTGTGAAGATACGAGATCTGCAGCATCTGAAACAACGGATACTGGAAGACTGACCTGCATTTCTTCTGCGGTGTTGCTATCAGTGTGTGAAGAGTGGGAGAAGAGGGTTGTATTGACAATTCAACACAATGGGCAGCACTTTGAACACATTTTATAAGTGCTCATAAACTTGTAAATAACTCATGAAAGAATAAAGTTACGTTAAAACCAAGCACACCATTGTTTTTCTTATGAAATTCTCAATAAGTTTGATAAGTCACATTACTTTCTTCACATTGAAAAAAATAAAGTTGGATACAAAATTGTCGACTTCAAAATGGCCGCCATGATCACCACCCATCTGGAAACGTTTTCCCCTTCCCATATACTAATGTGCCACAAACAGGAAGTTGATATCACCAACCATTCCCATTTTATTTAGGTGTATCCATATAAATGGCCCACCCTGTATATGTATTTAAAAGGAAAGAGTGAAGTATTAAGCTGTTTTCACACTATCAGGGTTTGCAGTGTTATGGACACAGCTTGTGTGCACTGCGTCCATAACACTGCGTTGTACAGTATCAGCACAGTGGATGGGATATCTAGTAAACCCATTCTCACTGTGCTTTTCCCCTCTAAAGCGTGTTTTCACCTGCGGTGCGGGTTAGAGGACTTCCGCATCTCCGCAGCATGTTAATTTAATGCTGCAGAGTCGGACGCGCTCACTATTGGGTGAGCACAGGGAGAAGCCGCCCTGCACCCAACGCAGATCATGGGTACAGAGCGACTGCGCTCTCCCTGCATTCACCCACTGGCTCCCCTAATGTCCAGAGGCACTGCGTCCAGGACTCAGAGCCTTGGGATAGTGTGCACATACCCTTAAATATGTCTCCTAGGAACCCTTTATCACTGTATTCTCCTGATATATTTTGAATATATACACAATGATATAGGTTGTATTTTAAATGCAGAATAATAAAAATTTTAATTTTAAGTGTATTTTCAGTGACTTTGGAAAGGATGGGAAGCCCCTGTTAGGATTTGAGTGATTAACCGTAGAGAGGCTTGGATGTCTATTTCTTTGTTTTTCTTGTACTTTAGATCTAAAATGCATTCACAGGGAGTTTGATATATGAGATAGCGTTTAGGGGGCTTTTCTATGTTCATCAGTAGTCACATCTTTTCTTTAATGGGAACCTGTCACTAGGTTTTTCCCATAAAAAGTGTGCCCACCACCAGTAGCTCCCTATATACAGCATACTAGAATACTGAATATACAGTTGAAACCAGAAGTTTACATACACTATCTATAAAGATACATTTGCATGTTTTTCTCACTATCTGACATTAAATCAGAATAAACCTTTCCCATTGTAGGTGTGGCGCCCTGCTCACACAGGTAACCACAGACTCACCAACAGCACGGATGGGTTTCTACAGTGGGTACACAGACACAAACAACACCTTCCACCCCGACACAGTAGGGGGAGCCCAACTTGCTGCCCTTAGGCAAGATCCCCAATAAATACTGGTGCTGGGGGTGGAGTTAGTTGGAGTGTGCAGACTCTACAAGAGCTGTGAAGACGTTCTGGTGGTCGGTGCCGTGCGAGGCCCAAGCCAGTGACCCTGAACAGCCTTCGAAGTAGTCCTGCAGGGCCCAAGAGTGGGGTCTGAAGGCGAGGAGAGAAGAGAGAGCAGAGTGGGGACCGAGGAGCCATCGTTAGGTTCACTCCAAACAGCACACCGGACACCGGAGTCTGAGTCTACTGGAGAGCACCTCAAATGCAAAAACCTGGCACACTCAGAGTTGAGAAAAGAGCAATTAGTTTCTTTCTAGAATTTTTTATTTATAAAGTTTGTGAGAAAATCAGACGTTCTCACAAACTTTATAAATAAAAAATTCTAGAAAGAAACTAATTGCTCTTTTCTCAACTCTGAGTGTGCCAGGTTTTTGCATTTGAGGTACATCTTATCTTCCCTTGAGCACCTCTCCAACAAACAGTAGAGCCAGCCTCTATCCATATACTGGAGAGCACCTGGCCCAGTAGAGAATACCGGTCTACCATGGAGACTTCAGTCTCCTGAGCATCTGCGCTGTAACCAACCAGGGAGCCAGGTACCGCGGAGAGAGGAATAGCGGTAGTCCATAGAGGGTTTCCCAGCGACAGCACAGGTGATAGGAGAGAAGAGGAGGCCAGCCAAGTTTCACATGGGGCAGGGGCTTCACACACATGGGAAAAGAGACTAGGAGGCCTTATACCCACTCGCTGTGGAGACCAAGAAGTGCTTCCTGAGCACCCGGCAGTGCCCTGGACGTTTACCTGCAACTACACCAATAAAAGGTAAAGAAACAACTTCATCCTGGAGGACCCACGCAGCGCTGGTGCAGTCACCAGAAACCACAGGTGGCGTCACGTGAACTTGAACTTTATTCCCATTTCAACTACCCCTTTTTAATGCTGGCCACCAGTGACATCCCAACCACAGAAGAGGGCCTAGATACACGAGTTCCCATACCCTGGGGTGCGTCACAGGGAAATTACGATTACCATAATAATTATTATTTGTCAAATGCCAGAATAATGAAAGATAGAGAATGTTTTAAGGCATTTTTATTACTTTCTGCAAAGTCACAAGTTTACATACACTAACCTAGATACACGAGTTCCCATACCCTGGGGTGCGTCACAGGGAAATTACGATTACCATAATAATTATTGTTTGCCAAATGCCAGAATAATGAAAGATAGAGAATGTTTTAAGGCATTTTTATTACTTTCTGCAAAGTCACAAGTTTACATACACTAAGAATATTATGCCTTTAATAAACAATTTGGGACAGCCCAATGTCATGTCATGTGTTTGGAAGCTTCTGATAGGTTTATTGGCAACATCTGAGTTAATTAGAGACACACCTGTGGATGTATTTTAATGCACACATGAAACACACTGCTTCTTTGTGTTGCATCATAGGAAAGTCTAAAGAAATTAGCCAACATATCAGGAAGAATATTGTGGACTTGCACAAGTCTGGTTCATCCTAGGGTGCAATTTCCAGAAAAGGTGTCTCGTTTATCTGTACAAACAATTATACACAAGTACAAACAAGATGGGAATGTCCAACCATCATACCACTACTCACCTATGGGGTGGTTCGGTCCAATGGGTGTCACTGGTTTTGATGCATCATCATCCATGCTTTGTGTGAATGACGCGTCTTATGTCATCCACATACTGTTCTCCATCACGTTCCTGCACATGCGTATCCGTCTCTGCCTGTTGAGGGCAAAGTATTGTAACGTGCTGGCGCGGAGTAAGGTAAAAGAACACGGGTGTGCATTGGCACTACAATACTTTTCTCTCCCCTCAGCAGGTAGAGAGAAGTGTGGATACACAGGAGCACAATAGAGAACGCTGTGAGGATGACATAGGACACGTCATCCACCTGAAGCAGTAGAGGAGGATGGCGATCGCAAGAAGAGAAGGGACGAGGCGTCGGATCAAGACCTGCGATGCTCAAAAGACTGGACCACCCTGTAGGTGAGTATAATAAAAGCTCTTATTTATGTTCTGCAGGTCGGATTGGGGACTAATGTATAAGATTCTAGAATCCTGTATATAAGGGGTTACTGGTGGTGGGCACAGCTTATATGGGAAAAACCTGGTGACTGGATCACTTTTAATTAGTAATTCAGGCAGCTTCTTGGTTGATCTGTTTGACACAGGACAGCAAAGGCAATAGCTAAGCCAGACACTTCCACTGTCAAAGCTGTTATGGTGGGGTTACACGTAGCGATATCGTCCCGATATCGCTATACAACGGCGCGGGAGCGCGCATTTTTAGTGCGCTTTTCCCAATATCGTATCGGCAGTTTACACGTTGCGATATTGGGAAACCACGTCCCTACGATGTGTACGCCCACCAACCCAGTAACGACCATTTAACATGGGAGTTAATGGGTAGCGTCGGCGTACACATCGGAGTTGGATGTTTACACGCAACGATCCGGCTCCAACAGGCATCCGATATCGGGCGGTTGAATAGCACGCTCATTCGACCCCCGATATCGGATTACCATCATTCCTGCATCGTATTGTACCTTCAAACAGTACGATGCAGGAACGATATCAGCTCCAACTCGCGAACCACGTGACTTTTTATCGAAGTTGGATCGGAGTTGGACGCCGATATCGCGGCGTGTAAACCCACCATTATATAAAGAGAGAAGGGGGACGGAGGCTGGGAAATGATCAACAAGTCAATGGTATAAGTGAATATGAAAAGAAAGCAAGACAGACAGCCGTCACAGGGCAGGGTTGGGTTATAACTTCCATAGGGAAGAGTAAAATAAGGTAATCACAGGCAGATGTGCTGCAGTCATTTCGCTCCTCGCAGAGCTGGATTCACTGTCACACAGCTCAGTACTATGTTATAATGCTCTCCATACTGCTGATATTCCCTCTGAACATGTGTGAAACAGAGAAGGAAGCTGACTTGTCCTCTGACATAGCACAGGTTCAGAGACAAGATTACAGGTTGGGAAAGCTGATCAGTTTACCTTGTTGATATATTGCGCAGCACATACTGTACATATTGTTACATTGTCCTGCACTTTGCTGGCAGTGTAGGGTGCACAACTCTGTGTGGTTCGGGAGCAGGGGTAAGATACAGGGGTGTAACTACAACAGGTGCAGGGGCTTCAATCGCACCCGGGCCCTGGAGCTTAGGGGGCCCCAAAAGTCCCTTTGGCCTATTAAGGATCTGCAATAATTGGGGATAATGACAGGACGTCTCCTTACGTCACTATCGCACGTTGCAGCGTGTATGTACGTCATGGCTGACTGCGCACAGGCCACCATCACTGTGCCGCACTGCCGCACACCGCAGGTGTGTATGAGGTCACTGTACCAGGGAGCAAGTGAGGACACACCGGGCTCACTGCAGAACTCCCACCAGACCAATCAGCCTCCGACCCTCTCACGTCACTACGACGTCCTCCTATTGGTCCGCACTATCGCAGACGCACTTGGCCCCGCCTCCCTTCTTGTTTCCCTGGATACGACCGTGCGCGATACGCATGCGCGCCAGTAAGCACTCCCATTGGTCTATAAATGCACTCTTGTTCCGCCCATCCTCTTGTTCCCCTGGATACGGCCGTGTGCAGCGCGCCTGCGCAGTGTGTGTGTTGTGTTGAGGGGCGGAGCTTGGGGCAGCGCAGGTCCGGATACAAGCGGTTCTACCCTCCGCCTCTTTCTTCACTGGTTGCAGCAGAGTTCGCCGTCCGCCTACCGGGCCCCGGAGCCTCCTGAGAGCGGTGAGTTATACCGGGGGTGGTAATGAGCCGAGGGGGAGCCTGAGGCGCTGGGTGAGCGGTGTGTAGAGGCAGCCGCCGGGAGACACCGAACATATGGTGGAGCCGGAGCTGCCTGGTTACTGCAGAGCTTCCTGCACCCTCTACTGCTGGTGCCATACCATCGTGCCCTGCTGTGTACCGGCACATGGAAGGTTACTATGTCAGCGGGAAACATCCGGAGCTGAGAGGCCCAGTGACCGGGGGAAGGGGTGGGCGAGGGCCAGGGGACCCGGGGGGAGGGGGGCGAGGGCCAGGGGACCCGGGGGGAGGGTGGGTGGGTGGGCGAGGGGACCCGGGGGGGGGGGGCGAGGGCCAGGGGACCCGGGGGGGAGGGGGGCGAGGGCCAGGGGACCCGGGGGGAGGGTGGGTGGGTGGGCGAGGGGACCCGGGGGGGGGGGGCGAGGGCCAGGGGACCCGGGGGGAGGGTGGGTGGGCGAGGGGACGGGGGTTGGAGGGACCTGGGGAGGGGATGGAGGGAGCCAGGGAGGAGGGACAGAGGGGGGGAGGGGATGGAGGGGTCAGAGGGGGTTGGGGAGGCATAGAGGAACCCAGGGGGCCGTGGCTGGGACAGAGGGAGCCGGGGAGGAGGGACCTGGGGAGGGGTTAGAAGGGACGGGGAGGCATAGAGGGACCCAGGGGGCTGGGGTGGGGACAGAGGGAGCTGGGGAGGAGGGACCTGGGGGGGACAGGGAGGGGACAGAGGGACCCGAGGGGGGTGGGGGGTTGCTACAAACAGAGGGATGTTTGAGGGGGGTGCTGAGGGACCCGGGGAGGGGTCAGAGGGGGTTGGGGAGGCATAGAGGGTGGGGTGGGGACAGAGGGAGCTGGGGAGGAGGGACCTGGGGGGGGTCAGGTAGGGAACAGAGGGAGCCAGGGAGGAGGGACGTGAGGGGGGGTGGGTGGTATAGAGGGATGCTGGGACGGGATGGAGGCACCCAGGGGGCTGGGGGGGGTAGGGGGGGAGGAATGAGGGAGGGTGGATTGGCTGGTGATGGTGACAGGGACTTTTATTGTCAGCAATATCCGTATTGGAATATCTTAAAATAATGGGCTGGTAATTCGGGTCAGTTCTAATGATGTCCGGCCGCCGGCTGTTTTGTAGAGTTGGTATGAATCTTGTCATCGGTGACTGGTTATGTGGTGGTCGTTGGCCGGGAGCCCTGAGCCTCCTACATGCCACCATCCATGGCTCTTCTCAGAGTAGCTGGCCGGGCTCAATGTCACACGTACATCAGATCATCCGCAACAATGACCTCATTCCAGTCTGACGAAAGAGCAGCAATGGCGGGAGATGAGGCACTGCCCCGGGCTCTGTCCAGCATTTACGAATACTAATGATTTAATTTATTATGAAATGATAAAACTCGTTGCATCTTATATCATTACTGTCCTCCTAGATTGCATTATAACACTTGAACACGTATCATACGCTTGTCTTCACGGTGGGCATGGAGGCATAAGATGTGCCAATTTATTAAGAGCACACAGTACTGAAATAATTTGGTCAATGTAATCAGTGGTGTGCGCCTATGTGCCCCTCCATCAAAAATACATAGACATAGAAAGGGCACTTTCACTTCCGCAATGTATATACATGCATTGCGTAAGTGAAATTAAGTAATGCAAGGGTTAAAAATGAAGAAAATAAATCTCGCTCCGGTGTGTCCCGCGATGCTTCAATCTAGCTCCCGGCAGCTTAACCCCTTCATGACCTTGCCATTTTTTGCAATTCTGACCAGTGTCCCTTTATGAGGTTATAACTCGGGAACGCTTCAACGGATCCTAGCGATTCTGAGATTGTTTTTTCGTGACATGTTGGGCTTCATGTTAGTATTAAATTTAGGTCGATAATTTTTGTGTTTATTTGTGAAAAAATCCAAAATATGGCAAAAATTTTGAAAATTTTGCAATTTTCAAATTTTGAATTTTTCTTCTGGTAAACCAGAGAGGTATGTGACACAAAATAGTTATGAAATAATATTTCCCACATGTCTACTTTACATCAGCACAATTTTGGAAAAAAAAAAAAATTTTGTTAGGAAGTTATAAGGGTTCAAAGTTCATGAGCAATTTTTCATTTTTCCACCAAAATTTACAAAACCATTTTTTTTTGTGACCACATCCCATTTGAAGTCCCTTTGAGGGGTTTACATGACAGAAAACACCCAAAAGTGACACCATTCCAAAAATTGCACCCCTCAAGCTACTCAAAACTACATTCAAGAAGATTATTAACCCTTCAGGTGCCTCACAGGAACTAAGCAAATTGGAAACAAAAAAATGGATATTTTAATTTTTCTAACAAAAATGTTCTTTTATCCTCAATTTTTTCATTTTCACATGGGCAACAAGATAAAATGGATCCTAAAATTTGTTGGGCAATTTCTCCTGAGTATATCGATACCACATATGTGATCATAAACCACGGTTTGGGCGCACGGCAGGGCTTTGAAGGGAAAGAGCGCAATTTGACTTTTGGAGCTAATTTTCCATTCAAAAAGTGAAATGGCGCTCCTTCACTTCTGAGCCCTGCCGCGCGCCAAAACAGTGGTTTATGACCACATATGAGGTATCGGTGTACTCAGGAAAATTGCCCAACAAATTTTAGGATGAATTTTATCCTGTTACCCATGTGAAAATGAAAGAATTGAGGCTAAAAGAACATTTTTGTGAAAAAAAAAAGTACTTTTTCCATATTCACAGATCAATTTGTAAAGCATGTGGGGGTTCAATATGCTCACCACTCATCTAGATAAGTTCCCTGGGGGGTCTAGTTTCCAAAATGGGGTCACTTGTGGGGGAGCTCCAATGTTTAGGCACACAGGGGCTCTCCAAACGCGACATGGTGTCCGCTAACAATTTGAATGGAAAATCACCTCAAATTGTTAGCGGACACCATATCGCATTTGGAGAGCCCCTGTGTGCCTAAACATTGGGGCTCCACCACAAGTGACCCCATTTTGGAAACTAGACCCTCAAGGGAACATATCTAGATGCATTGTGAGCACTTTGAACCCGCAGGTGCTTCACAAATTGATCCGTAAAAATTAAAAAGTACTTTTTTTCCACAAAAAGTGTTTTTTTTTCATTTTCATGAATTAATTTGTGAAGAACCTGGGGGTTCAATATGCTCACCACCCATCTAGATATGTTCCCTGGGGGGTCTAGTTTCCAAAATGGGGTCACTTGTGGGGGAGCTCCAAAGTTTAGGCACACAGGGGCTCACCAAACGCGACATGGTGTCCGCTAACAATGTGAATGGAAAATCAGCTCAAATTGTTAGCGGACACCATGTCGCATTTGGAGAGCTCCTGTGTGCCTAAACATTTGAGCTACCCCACAAGTGACCCCATTTTGGAAACTAGACACCCCAGGGAACATATCTAGATGCATAGTGAGCACTTTGAACCCCCAGGTGCTTCACAAATTGATCCGTACAAATTAAAAAAGAAAATTTGTGTGAAAAAAAAGTATTTTTACCTTATTACGGATCAGTTTGTGAAGCACCTGGGGATTCAATGTGCTCACTATGCATCTAGATAGGTTCCTTGGGGGGTCTAGTTTCCAAAATGGGGTCACTTGTGGGGGAGCTCCAATGTTTAGGCACACAGGGGCTCTCCATACGCAACCTGGTGTTTGCCAACAATTGGAATGGTTAGCGGACACCAGGTCGCGTATGGAGAGCCCCTGTGTGCCTAAACATTTGAGCTCCCCACAAGTGACCCCATTTTGGAAACTAGACCCCCCAGGGAACATATCTAGATGCACAGTGAGCACTTTGAACCCCCATGTGCTTCACAAATTGAGACGTATAAATGAATAAAGAAACTTTTTGTGAAAAAACATACTAGTCTAGTAGTTAAAATTCGCAGCATAGGGGACCCAATACATTTGGGTCTCTCCATGCTGAGAATTCCAGCCCCTAGCTGCCATGTTGTATCTGGCTGGCAACCAAAAATACGGCAAAGCTCAATGTCATTTTATTTGTAGAATTTAAAAAAAAAAATGACATGGGGATCTGCCATATTTTTGGTCCAGCCAGGTAAAACTTGGCAGCTACGGACTGCCACCAGCCCCAGCTGCCTCATTGTACCTGGCTGGAACCAAAAATACAGCAAAGCCTATTTTTTTTTATTTCTAGAATTATTTCTAGAAAAAAAATGACATAGGGCTCCGCCATATTTTTGGTCCAGCCAGGTACAACTTGGCAGCTACGGACTGCCACCAGCCACCAGCTGCCTCGTCATACCTGGCTGGAACCAAAAATACAGCCAGATACAACTAGGCAGCTGGGGGCTGGAATCCTCAGCATAGAGAGGCCCAAGCGTTCTGGGCCCCCCATGCTGCGAATTGCAGCCCGCAGGCGCCCCAGAAAATGGCGCATTCATTGAAGCACCATTTTCTGGCGCTGTACCCACGCTCTTCCAGTTGCCCTGGTACCGGTGGCTAACTGGGTAATAAAGGGGTTAATGCCAGCTTTTTATTGGCAGCTGGCACTAAGCCCGAGATTCATAATATAGGGCCAATGTTAGACCCGCCATTAGGAATCTCTAGTACGGTAAATAGTCAATAAATACACACAGAGAAAAATCTTTTTATTTAAAAAAAAAACACAGACACAATTCGGACTCCATCTTTATTATAAAAAGATCCGACGTAGTTCACAACGAAGGTCCCACGACGCCCGATCGCTCCGACGTAGTCCACAACGAAGGTCCCACGCCGCTCGATCGCCTTTGCTTTCAGATCGCTACTCTGGAGCCCAACCCGCCAGCATGGTGATCGAGCTGCAGAAAGTGATCTGACACCCCGGGCGCAGTGACCCACTATGTGCATCACTGCACCTGGGCTGCCAGATCGCTTTCCGCAGCTCGATCCCCATGCATGGGGATCGAGCTGCGGAAAGCGATCTGGCAGCACAGGCGCATTGACCCACTATGTGCATCACTGCGTCCGGGCTGTCAGATCGCTTTCTGCAGCTCGATGCCCATGCAGGGAGATCGGGATCCTCAGGATCTAGCTGTAGAAAGTGATCTGGCAGCTCCAGCACAGAGCTGTCAGATCCGGAGGCGGTGAAGAGGAGGAGGAGGAGCGGGATGCAGTGGAGACAGAGCGGCCGCCGGAGGGGTGAGTGGGAGAGGCGATCGCGACTCCGGTGATCGGGGGGGCAGGAAGGGGGAAGAGGGGGGGTGACAGGAGAAGTAGGGGGGCACTTAGGAGGAAGCGGGGGCAGGCAGGAGGAAGCGGGGGCAGGCAGGAGGAAGTGGAGGCAGGCAGGAGGAGGCGGGCGGCAGGAAGAGGAAGCGGGCGGCAGGGACAGGAAGCAGGCGGCAGGAAAAGGAAGTGGGGGGGTAAGAAAGATGAAGAGGGGGCAGGAAAGAGGTGGGGGGCAGGGGGGCAGTTAGAGGATGACAGGGGAGAAGATTGGAGGGTAGGGATAGCAGCGGCAGGCAGGGAAGCATTACAGGCGCGGTGATTTTCACTTTCACTTTTGAGTGCCAATCACCGCGCCTGTAGCCGGGGGGGTGGGGGTGGGGGCAAATCGACCCCCCCTGGGGTGTTGTACAACTCCCCATGTACCTGCAGGCCGAGTGACAGGTCAGTGACACCCTCACTCGACCTGCAGGAGCCCGATCATTCCATGGCCCAGGGGGTGGGCCAAGGGTCTGGAAGGGGTTAAGGAGCTGACTGGGTGGAGCAACCCGATCAACTGATCGGTCACATAATCTGCATCAGCTGAGCAGTTTAAACCCCGTGCCTGCCAAAACCGATCGGTGGGCAGGTCTCGTTACCGCACCAGCTGAGCGGTTTAAATCTCCTGCCCGCAGATCGGTTTTGGCAGGCGGGAGATTTAAACCACTCGGCTGATGCTGGTCATGTGACTGATCAGCTGATCTGGTTGCTCTGCCCCGCCAGGTCCTTGATGGGAGCTAGATGGAGGTATTGCGGGACATGCCGCAGAGGTGAGGAGATTTATTAATTTTTTTTTTAACACTACTTTTACTTCTGCAACGTATACATTGCGGAAGTGAAATGAGATGGTAAAGAGCAGTTTTAGTGTACTGAGCATGCTCAGTACACTAAAATCAAGTCCGAGAAACGATCAGCTGTTTTCTGACCTGAGCTCCATAGGCCCCACGTTATTTGCCTCAGATCATTTTGGCTGCGATTCTGTCCAGTTTGGTCCACTGTGCCCAAAATCTGAGCAGTCTCTGCTGCTGGGCACAGCAAAAAATAGGTCCGAATCGGATCTGACACAAATCTGATGACAATAAGGCCAAATCCGATTAGATCTGTCGCCCATAGGGATACATGGGGGCCAAATCTGATCTGTGGCTCTGTTTTAAGGCAGCTCAGAATCAGAACTGTCTCCGATTCTGGGGCTTGGGAAAAAAAAAAACCTGACAAACGGTTCCGTGACAAAACTGACACACATGGATGGTCACTTAGGACCAATCTGTGTCCATAGGGATACATGGGAGCCTTGGATCAGATTTGGCCTATCTGTTTTAAAATGGATAGATACGGGTCAGAAATGATGCATTGTGAAGGCAGCCTTAAAGGGAATCTGTCAGATTGTAGATCTATAATCTGAGAGCAGCATAGGGCAAGAAAGCCAGATTCCAGCAATGTCACTTACTGGGGTGCTTGGTGCAGTGTGACCCTGCCCCCACCACTGATGGGCAGGTCCTTGTGTACACCGTGAGCAAGCAGCCAATCAGTGGTGGGGGCGGGGGTCACACAGATTAGCCTGACTGCTGTGCACAAGAGATGTAGTCCTCTAGTGATGATCTCCTGCTGGTAAATCACTGATTGTAGTGAAATTAGAGCACACAGCCTAATAAGTGTTACATCCCTGGAATCTGTCTCTCAACCCCCTACATTATGTTGTACTTGCAGTAAATAGAAAAAACCTGGTAAGAGATTCCCTTTATGATGTAACTGTGTCATGACACCTAAAATACACCTTATCGTTTCTCATCTCATAATGCAGAGCTCTATCTTTATTTTATCAGATATAATTAATAAGACAGAATACGCAGTAATGAGTTCAATGTAGATGTTGTTTATTCTATGCTACATTGTAACAATTGTGTGGAAAAGGTTAAATGTTCTGCTCTTTGGGAGGCTCAGCTCTTCCGCCCTCCGTGTTATGACTCACACTTTCCTATGTAGTGAAGCTGCTGTATTTGCACCGACAATTAAGCTAAACACGTCTGATAACGTTGTAGGGCGTGACCTGTACTCCACCTTCTCCCCAATAATCCCTTCTCGCCAGGTACGCCATTTTTGGAACGGCTGTACAACGGCGCAGGATCCCATTTCCGTTGTGATTTTGTTACATAAGTAGAGGAGTTGTGTAACTTTAGAGTTGTAATGTTTTCTAGTTTGTAACCTCATTTGGAAAACTTGTTTCGAAAAGAGACTTGATACTTTTCCTCTACATCCTGTTATTGTTACAATGTAATAGGCGGCTATAGAAAAAGGAAGGCCAGTGGGCTGTATGGATGGATGGTTGGATTTGTGATGAGATGGGATAAACACTGATGTCATATAGGATCAGTTACCCCCAAGGGAATAAAACATAATTTTGGACTGAGCTCTGGCATCCTAATACTCCCAAGTCTCCCATTTCTCTTTGATACCTTTTTTATCTTGATCATAGTTATATCAATGTGTGGCATTTTATACTCTCCTAACACTCAGCAGAAGAAAGGGGCTTCCAGAAAGTGGCAGTGCCAGGTACTACAGCTGACTCCAAGCATTGCCCAGTCATCTAAATGAGCTGCTGTGTAGGGCATAGTATGGGGACACAGCTTCTGGTGGAGCAGTACTGGCTGTTTTACCTCCAATCACACTGATGAATAACCTTTAATTTCATGTAAAACCCCTTTTTTAAAGGGAATGTGCCACCCTCAAAAAAATTTCAACAAATAAATAAAAGTGGGTTAATTTTTTTTTTAATCTGTTTGATTGAATAAAATATGAAAAATAAATTTAAGTTTTGATATTTTCCAGTTCTAAACACTAGGAGGAGCAGCTGCTGAAATGTACCACGAACGTCTAGTCACTAGTGTACAAAATTACAACTGCAGTAAATGTGTGTGGAGTCTAGTCATGTGTCTCTCACTCCTCCCCTTCTGGGCGTTTGACCATAAACAGCATCCTTCCTTATACTATTGATACAGTGCGGAGTCAATTTGTTGGTGACTGCAAAGTGACATTGTCAAATAGTAAAAAAACCAACAAATCAAATGTTCCAAACAAGTGAGATACACGGACTAAGTGGACCAGGTACTGTAGCAAACCTTCATCTGTGAGCAGCATATCATCTGCCTATAACATGATTGTGATCAGGGGTCATGTAGGAATTGACGTTTCAGAACATCTCGTTATTGAGAATTCCCCTTGGCCTGTGATTCCAGTTTTGTCCATTGCTCTCCTCTTATATAATGTGCTGGTTATATAGGAGGTGTCTCTTGTTTCACCCGTAGTCTGGGAATTGTATCACTTGCTGATTTCTGTACAGAGTGGCTGTGTGATCTTATCTTTCTGGTAGTAGCTGATGATGATTCCGGCACAGACCCTCATGGGCTCGGCAGCTGTCGCCATTTGTGACATCTCTGTAGCGGAAGCGTGACGGCGCCTGATCCAGCCTTTCCAGTTCAAGCAGGGTATTCTCAGAACAGCGCAGCTTTCCTTTCACATTAGAACTTGTTTGGTTTATAATTGTGGAACAAAAAAAAAAATCATTTGATTACGATGGTTTAATATATTGTGCCAATTAAGAATAATTTAATGAACTGCCTGATTTAAAGGGGGTTATCCAGTATTTGTGCTCATGAGCAGAGGTCATCTGTGTCATAACGGTAGAGATCAGACACCCCACGTACCTGTTATATTGATGGCCTGTCCTTAGGTGAAGTAATCAGTGGGGGTCTTCACTTGATAATGGGACCCCAAAAATAGCAGAGAACAGTCACTACACAACATCTTAAGTCTTCACGGTTGGCACACACTGTTGCTGGTATGTTGGCCCATTCCTCCATGTAGATCTCCTCTAGAGCAGTGATGTTTTGGGGCTGTCACTGGGCAACACGGACTTAATTCCCTCTAAGGTTTTCTATAGGTTTGAGATCTGGAGACTAGCTAGGTCACTGCAGGATCTTGAAATGCACCTCTCCATTGCTCCCTCTGCAGCACCGTGATGCTGCACACAGGAGGACATCACAGTGCTGCAGAGGGAGCGATGGAGAGGTGCACTACATCATTTGTTTTTGTGTGTAGGATGGGGGTCCATATACTGTGGGGGGGGGGGGGGCTACATCTGTAATGGGGGGTGAAACAAGTGTTTTCCTGAAATACACGTTATCCAGAAAACAAGTCCAATACTTCATTGATGAATCCTTAAAAATACATGGGGTATTAAAAACAAGGATGCCACATGAGGTATTAGGCTGAAGGCACACTGTCATGCATCAGACACGGAGTGTGTTTGATGCATGACAGTGATGCGAGCGCTATGCATGTTTGTGTGTGTGTGTGTGGGGTGCGTGTGACTGTATGTGTGTGCTGTAATTGAGAGGTGTGAGTGCGTGTGTGCTGCGTGACTGTCGGCAGCATTTGTCGGGAAATTTAATCTCTGCTGCTGTCAAAGCCACAGAGTTTAAATGCCCCGCTTTGCCAGTACAGTAAGTAATCATCTTGTACTGCTGTGTCAGCGGTGCAAGATGATTGATTAAGCACCCAGCTAATGGGTACTTTTGTATATTTTTTGGGGTTTAATTGCATATGCAACATCTGTGCAGCATATGAGCACAGATGCTGCATATGCGGTAATGAACCCCAGTAATAAAGGGTTAATATGTGGCAAATATGTTGGCACCATGTCTCTAAGGGAGTCGCCACCCTCCCTAAAGACATGGTGCCTAAAATCATTGGTAGTTCAGGGGTTAAATGGCCAAATTTCAGAATTGCCGGCATTTGTCTGCTTTCTGTAATATACAGTGAAAAAGCCGGCGGGTCCTGCCTGTCAGAGCGTGGTACCTATGCAATTAGTGTAAGTACATTGCTGGACAGCATCCTCAATGAGGAGCTGTCCCAGGTACTTGCGCAAATTGCGTAGTGAAGCCGCTGCTCTCCATGGAGCTGAAGTTTTCAGCATCACCTCCATGGCCAGAGTTTCAATGTGCTCAGCCAGCGAGTTTAAAGCGATTTGCGCAGCATACTCATGTGAATATCGCTCCATGTGGTGTATGGGGCGAGATTTTCTCGCACCCATACACTTGCATTGTGCTCAAGTGCGTCAGAATCGCGTGCAGTTGCAGCATGCTGTGACTGCACTCTCTTCTGACTTGCAATGTGAGTTAGGTGCTGGGCACTCGCACCAGTGTGCCCTGCCTGATAGGGCAACACTGGTCCAAGTGCAATGCAAGTTTCCCTCACATTGCACTCGCGCGAGTCCCTCGCCAAGTGTGTCTTCAGCCTTAGAAGAAAGTTGCGCATTTCGAGCAGGGATCTTAATCAAACTGCTGATGGGGGGGGGGGGGGGGAGGCAAGTATACTTAAGGCCTCGTTACACGGTACGAGATTAAGTGATATCGCTCAAACATCACGGGTTTGGAGTCGTTCAAACGACATCGTTAGGATGTCGTTGCGTGTTAGGCCCCTTTCACATCAGCGGATTTCACTGATCGCAGCAGATTTACCGCATCTGCCGCCTAACCGTCACACTTGCGGTTCACCTGCGGCGAAGCCCCATGCAATGTCTGTGGGGCTTTTGTGGCAAGTGCGGTATAGTTGCGGTTTTGGCACTTGCGGCCGTGAAAAAACGCTGGTTGCCGCAGTTTTTTCACGGCTGCAACTGCAAGTACCGAAATCGCAACTTGCCGCAAGCCCCATGGACCTTGCATGGGGCTTGCCGTAGGTGAACCGCAACTCGGCCATTAGGCTGCGATCAGTGAAGACCGCTGATGGTCATTCCATGTCAGGTGATCCAAAAATGAAATTTTTTTTTTTTTTTTTTTTATACCTGACGTCTTCAGATTTTACTTCTATATGAAATACTACTTTAGCTAATTACAAAAGAGTTTTGCCATTTTTTTTATTTATCAGTTAATTTTCTACAGATTTTTAAAGTTTTAAAGTGCGAATTTTGGCCTGTTATGGCTTCACGTTTTCTATCATATCTCGGGCTAGAAATAAGATGGAGAAACAAAATAAACACCATTCTGCTTAGAACTGTACAGGCTTTCACCAGATATGTCACAAGAGGATCTTTGTTAATATTTTAGCCATGCACTCGCAAACGCAAAATTTTAAAACGCATTTCCGAAAAATCTGCATAATTTAAATATTTTCATGCCCATGTGTCTACTGTGCTCTTATGGTGGGTTTACACGTCCCGATATCAGCGTCCAACTCCGACCAAAAGTCACGTGGTTCGTGCGTTGGCCCCGATATCGTTCATGCGTTGTTTAGTATAAATGACCAATACGATGCACGAACGATGTCAAAACGATATCGGGGATCGAATGAGCGTGTTCTCCAACGGCCCTATATTGGATGGAGGCTGGAGCCGGATCGGGCTGTGTAAACGCCCAACTACGGTGTGCAGTAAAACATCCCCTATTCTCTCCCATGTTAAATGGTCGTTCCTGGGTCGGCCGTACAAGGGGGACGTAGACATCGTAGAGACGTTGTATGCCGATATCGCGCTGTGTAAATCTCCGATGCGATCTTGGAAATCTGGGCAGAAAAAGCGCGCTCCCAGGCTGTCTAAATCCAATATCGGACCGACGTTGGAGCATGTAAACCCACCATTAGCCACATCAGTACCAAATTTCAAGTTGGGATCGCCATGGGATCATATTTTAAAATATTTTACTATTATGGATTATTTGGTGAATATAGATCCCACACTTTTAGACCACAGGCTGAACAGATCTGAATTTTAAGATTTTCGAATTGACGCTATTACCGTGTTTCCCTGAAAGTAAGACCCTGTCTTACATTTTTTTGGGGGCCAAAAGTGGCCCCCGGTCTTACTTTCGGGGGGGGGGGTCTTACATTGGGTGCCCCAGCAGTGTGGCCTACAGGCCCCCTACTGCTGGGACACTGCGGGAGCGGGTCGCACGTCATGTGCGCCCGCTCATTACATATGCACTGCATCCCCCTGTCAATCAGCGACAGGGGGAGCAGTGCATTATACGGTATATATGGGCCCCCTCCTGCTGGCACACTACCCCCCTGTTCTGAGGCCCCACCGCTGCTGCTGCTGCAGACATCTTACCCTCCAGGGTCTTCTTGCAGCAGCCAGCGCGTCGGTCCTCTGTCCTCGGCTGTCTCCCGGATCATGCGACCCGTCGCAGCGCATGACGTCATCGCGACTGCGACCGGCCGGTCACATGATCCGGGAGACAGCCGAGGACAGAGGACGGACGCGCTGGCTGCTGCAAGAAGACCCTGGAGGGTAAGATGTCTGCAGCAGCGGTGGGGGCCTCAGAACAGGGGGGGTAGTGTGCCAGCAGGAGGGGGCCCATAATACCGTATAATGCACTGCTCCCCCTGTCGCTGATTGACAGGGGGATGCAGTGCATATGTAATGAGCGGGCGCACGTGACGTGCGACCCGCTCCCCCCCCCCCCCCCCCCCTCCTCCGTTAGGGGCCTTACATTGGCCCCCCCGGTTGTAAGGCCTTATAATCGGGGGAGGCCTTACATTAGCAGGCCCCCCCCTTTACCCCTAGGCGGCTTTACAATCGGGGGGGGGGCCTTACTTTCGGGGAAACACGGTAATAGTTACATATTTTAAAATATGTTCCCATCGCGATCCCAACTTAAAATTTTGGTACAGATGTGGCGAGGAGCATAGTAGACACATGGGCAGTTTTGGAAAATTTGAAATTAAGCTGATTTTTCCGAAATGTGTTTTAAAATTTTGCTTTTGCGTTCGCATGGGTAAAAAATTAACAAAGATCCTCTTGTGACATATCTGGTAATCCTGTACAGTTCTGAGTAGATTGGTGTTTATTTGTTTCTCTATCTTATTTCTAGCCTGAGTTATGAGGAGAAATGTAAAGGCAGCAACATAGAAATTCACTTTTTTCGAACTTTGCAAATAATTAAAAAAAATAATTTTTTTTTTACATTTTTCTCTTCACATTTTGCATTGTCTGACATTCTATTATCAAATAACAAAATCTCAAAAGAATTAAAAATACAGGAAATAATCATTGGTTCACTTGACATGGAATGGCCCTGATGTGAAAGGGGCCTTACACCGAGATATGACTACGCTAAATCGTGGATCGTTGATCGCAGATTTGAGAACGTTCTCAAACCAGATGATCCTCGATCAGCCAACCTGCTGCATCGTTGTGTGTGAAACTGCATTAACGATATCGTTAACGACTTCCCCTATTCACAACAGTGAACAAGTATCGTTTGCTGGGTTGATGGAGCGATGGCTGCTCGCCACATCTTTGGTGCGTCGTTAGATATCTAGACAAGACATCTCACCAACTAGCTGAAAAGGATGTCCTAACGACCGTGCTCCCGTGAGATCGTTGCTGAGATCCTAACGCCATTGAAGTGTGTATCGGTAACTTTTGTCTAATATAATGTGTACCGCTCCCCCTGCCCATCTCTCAGAGCTGAGAGGTGATAGACAGGGGGATGCACGTGACCTTCCGCTGCCTCTGCAGCCCGCTCCAGAGCCGCCCCCCCTCCCATAGCACAGCCCGTATATATGAACTTCCCCCAAAATATGTATAATATTATATGTGTATATGTGTGTATATATACAAACTAATACACTATATACCGTACATATGTTCACACACATTATACACTATCGTTCCAAAGTTTGGGGTCACTTAGAAATTTCCCTATTTTTGAAAGCAAAGCTTTTTTTTTTTTTTTTTCTTCAATGAAGCAAACATTAAATGAATCAAAGATTCTATATATTGTCTGGTAAATGACCACTCTAGCTGCAAACGTCTGGTTTTTAATGCAATATCTACATAGGTGTATAGAGGCCCATTTCAACAACCACATCTACAGTGTTGGTTACGGTGTAAGAAGGCTAATGGATGTTTAAGGCCACTTTACACACACACCAACTTCTGACCAACTTGCTGGTTGCAGTGAAATCATGGACACATTGCTCCATTTTGTGACTGTGTACAATGGAAAAATGTGTCCATGATTTCACTGCAACCAGTAAGTAGGTCAGAAGTTGGACAGAAAGTTGGTGTGTGTAAAGTGGCCCTTAGAAAACCCCTGTACAAGTATGTT
Organism: Allobates femoralis; assembly: GCA_033576535.1. Lineage (NCBI taxonomy): Eukaryota > Metazoa > Chordata > Amphibia > Anura > Aromobatidae > Allobates > Allobates femoralis. Next base: position 64,841,811 of record JARQOC010000005.1, read on the forward strand.
AGCACAGCTGAAACCGGTTTGGCTGATTAGAGAAGCTATAAAATTGACTTTTCTTTGAGCTAGTTGAGAATCTGGAGCATTACATTTGTTTGTTCTATGAAACTCTCACAATGGCCAGAAAAAGAGAACTTTCATGTGAAACTCGACAGTCTATTCTTGTTCTTAGAAATGAAGGCTATTCCGTGTGAGAAACCCGAAGATGTCCTACAACGGTGTGTACTACTCCCTTCAGAGGGGAGCACAAACGGCTCTAACCAGAGTAAAAAGAGAAGTGGGAGGCCCCGCTGCACAACTGAGCAACAAGACAAGTACATGAGAGTCTCTAGTTTGAGAAATCTACACCTCACAGCTCCTCAACTGGCAGCTTCATTAAATAGTACCCACAAAACACCAGTGTCGGCGTCTACAGTGAAGAGGCAATTCTGGGATGCTGGCCTTCAGGGCAGAGTGGCAAGGAAAAAGCCAAATCTTAGACTGGTTAATAAAAGGAAAAGATTAATATAGGCAAAAGAACAGATATTGGACGGCAGGAAGATTGAAAAAAGTTTTACGGACAGATGAATCAAAGTTTGAGTTGTTTGGATCACACAGAAGAACATTTGTAAGACACAGAACAATTGAAAAGATGCTGGAAGAGGCCTGATGCCATCTGTCAAGCATGGTGGAGGTAATGTGATGGTCTGGGGTTGCTTTGGTGCTGATAAAGTAGATTTGTACAAGGTAAAAGGGATTTTGAATAAGGAAGGCTAGCGCTCCATTTTGCAACGCCATGCCATACACTGTGGCAGCGCTTGATTGGAGCCAATTTCATCCTACAACAGGACAATGACCCAAAGCAAAGCACACCTCCAAATTATGCATGAACTATTTAGGGAAGAAGCAGGCAGCTGGTATTCTATCTGTAATGGAGTGGCCAGCGCAGTCACCAGATCTCTACCTCATTGAGCTGTTGTGGGAGCAGCTTGACCGTATGGTACGAAAAAAGTGCCCATCATCCAATCCAACTATTGAGAGCGGCTTCAGGAAGCATGAGGGGGAAATTTCTCAAGATTACCTCTGCAGATTAACAGCCAGAAGCCAAAGGTCTGAAATGCTGGAATTGCTGCAAAGGAGCATTCTGTGACGAAAGCAAAGTTTGAAGGAGAAAATTATCTATTATATAATCACGAATGGATTTCGCGCACCAAAGTCGCATGCGACTCAGCGTGGTCATGTGGATACGAAAAATGCATTGGCGCGCAGCGGCCAATGCGACCAGTTGTAAGGCGACTCGCTATGCCCGCCAGCGGGCATGGCGAGTCGCCTTAGCACCGCGAAGCATTGGCCGCGAAGCGGCCATTGCGAGCAGTTCTAAGGCGACTCGCTATGCCCGGCAGCGGGCATGGCGAGTCGCCTTAGCAGCGCGAAGCATTGGCCGCGAAGCGGCCATTGCGAGTCAGAGACTCGCTCGCAAGAATCCCGATGCATCGGGCACCCATCTAGTTTCAAATAAAAATCATTATTTCTTACCTTGTCATTGTCTGGACTATATTTTCTATTTATTTCGCAACTCATTTGATAAATAAAAGCGAGTTTTCATGGAAAATACAAAATTGTCTGGGTGACCCCAAACTTTTGAACGGTAGTGTATATGCACTTTGTACATTTGTACACACTGTACACTATATACACCCACACATGCACAACACAGGTTTTTTTTGAGATAAAAGTGAATGTGCTAAAAACTGCCACTTTTGCGGTCAGTTACACAGCAATTAACGTTTCTGTAGTAACGGACAACAGTGACTCTGGCCTTACACACTGCACAGCACTTAATTTAGGAGGTCAGAGCAGTGATGTCTCGTAATAGGGGTTATAGACGTCACTACCGCAAGCGGTATAAGAAACGCATGGCTCATAACCCAGGTGAGTTTAGCCATATCCTCTCAAATACAGAGAATAGAGATGTGAGCGGAGTGCTAATTTAGCCTGTAACTGTCCCTTGGACCCCCTTACACCTGTGTTGTCTGAGGGAACTGCTGCCCTATCGATGGCTTATCTTCTCGTTGGAACAAGCTGAATTTCAAAAGTCTGATCTCTGCCCCCCCACACCTCAGTATAATCTGTTTGGGGGGGGGGGTCAGGCTTTGGCCAACTTTATCTAATGTGCATGGAGGCCAATAGGCTAGCCATTCAGATCAGATCCTTTTTGAACAATGTAAATCTGTCTACCGTGCATGTCCTCAGTATTGGGGAGGGGAGTAAGCCACTGCCAATCGCCACCAGCAGATCATTACTCTGTTGGAATGAATCTGCCCCGTCCCTCTTTTCACCCCCTTTTTCACCCCCTTTCCTCGATCTGCCTTCAGGAGACAGTTAGGCCATCAATATCATCTGGTTTGGCGGGTTCCACCACATTGTGTACAGCCAGATTTGGGCTGTCTCCTGTGTTGTCCACGTGACTGTGGCCTTTAAATAGCCTTTTGTATGTGTGTTGCAGTCTGGAAGTCAGCAGCTGCGATAGGACGCTATCTTTCTGCCCTTGTAGCCCTGTCTCTGTACACCTGCTGTGCTGTGGGCATTTCTCATGCAAGTAATGTGTCTAATATTGCAGATATGGCTCGAGGACATCAGAAGATCCAGTCCCAACAGAAGAACGCCAAGAAGCAGGCAGAACAGAAGAAGAAGCAAGGACACGACCAGAAAGCCGCCGCCAAAGCCGCTCTAGTGTTCACCTGCTCCGTCTGTCGGGTAATATTCTGCTGTATATAATGACCATGAATGTGAGACCTGGTAGAACCGCAGCTTATCTTGTGTGCAGGATTGCTGTCTGCCTGTCATCATATCCTGCTTCCACTTCCTGCTGTCACTGAGCAGATGTTCACACTGACGTAATGGACTATACTCTCTGATTCATCCTTATGATGGGCCGTACTAAACCTCGCCTAGAGGGGTTGTGCAATGCTCTTTATTGCTACATGTAGGACTGAAATGTAACAACTTGCCTGAGATGGCCCGTGTATCGAGGAATAACTCACTGGAGGGTGTATATTGGAGGTCATGTCCTGTCTGATATGTGACAGTGACTGAAATGGAAAAGAGTAGCACTGCACAACCCCTTCAAAAAGTTTTACATCAGTCCGCAGAGCGCGGCTCTTATCATGAGATAGGCCTGAGCCCTGTAAAACTGCTCCATTAGACATGATGCTAGTGTGAACCGAGTGTTAGACATGATGCCCCTCAGGATTGACTTGTTACAGGGGTATTCTCGCCTAAACCAGCTACAATCTGTCCAAAGGACCCTCATTTTTTTTGGGCATCTTCAATGTCATAGTCTTAAATAGTGTGAAAGATCGAATGTGCGACCCAGTTGACCATCGTCCTCTTCCAGGGCTTGAAGGGGTTGATCAAGCCGGATAAATTGTTAAAATTGCAAAGTGTAAAAACAAGTAACTGCATAATTTACACTTATCATTTTCAAGAACATTGGTAAAGAGGTAATGTCTAGGACGTGAGGGCTCAAATAGGCTTATGGAATATCCTTATGCTGGAGCTGAATGCAGAGCTCAGTCACCTATACACATGTATGCCATACATGCACTACAGCTCTCAATAACCACCAAGCTTTGCCTCATCACAGGGGCAGATACAAGAGCAAAGAGACCCCTGGGCCATTTACAACCATCATAATGTAAAATTCCCTCTTCTTTGGAGGAGTTTGTGGCCCCATTAGCTCTTTGGCCACTGTGCAGTTGCACCAATCATGTCTGCCCATCTCCTCATCCTTTTCAGAACACATTGCTGTAGCTGCAGGGCTGTATGTGGCTCAGCATCGGATGTTTCATAACTGTTTACATTGTTACAATATTTAGTATCTGCAGCAAGAAGTGAGTAGCGTGTACTGACTTACCAGCCATTATCCTAATCATAGCATTCAAGATAAGCTATGTCCAAAGGTGCTGCTCACCAGGTGTAAAAGTACACTACTATTATACATAAGAGACGGCGGGCTGCGACGCTCCAGTGATTGTGACACTACCAGTCCTAGTATGGTCTGACAGCTCAGCACATGCTGGGAGTTATAGTATAGAAACTGCTGGCTTGACTCTGTTTTTGTGCATGGTTGGACTGTGTCGATCGGCTCATAGACAGTCTGATGAGACTATATTGGGCAATTCTATTGTCTGGATGGCTCATCACATTTCCATACTCATATTGTTTTTTCTCACTTTACAGACACAAATGCCAGATCCCAAAACCTTCAAGCAGCACTTTGAGAGTAAACATCCGAAGGTTCCCCTCCCCCCGGAGCTGGTTGGTGTCGATGCCTAGAGTGTAAGGTAAGCCCTCCACACATAAATAATGCCACTATCAGGCGAGACTTCACCTACATAAGGCCACGTTCAGATTTTGGTCAGCTTTTCACATCTGTATTTTTCATCCACTCCTGGTTTTGGCTTACAAAAAACAGAAGTGGTGACGTGTTACCTCCACTGTATGTTCAGGGTAGAAATCTGCAGAGATCAGGACCTTGGTGTAATCAAACCAGTTACAAGGGTCAAGTCTGGGCTGATGGTGAAAGGTGTTGTCTCTCATTGATACCCACTTTCTATCTGGCTTTAATAGGACTTCCCAAAAAAACAGGCAGCACTCCAACGTTTTATCCAGAAAACCACAGCTTTAATGCAGCCCCTTGTGGTGCAACGTTTCGACCTATACCCGGTCTTTCTCAAGCATGGCTTTAATAGGACATTTAGATGATATAATGGGACAGTGGAGAGGTGCTAACATGCTTCGAACATCCCTCCGATTATCCTGGTCTGCTAAAGCGGAAATGATAAACTGATCACCAAAATGGCTCTTATGTAACCTCTTCCCGATACAGGATGTAATAGTAAATCTATCCTCAGGTCCACCTATGTGGAGTGGGCTCAGGAGCCAAGCCTATACCATACCTGATAAATGGCGATTGTGATACATACTAAGCATTCTTTATTTTTTATCGCTGCATGGTATAAGTCAGATCTACCAAACTATAAAATAATCCTTAAAGTAAACGCTATGACTGTAGTTTTGACGTTCCCACACTTCGATGTACCTCAAGAATCATTTAAATACAGCATTACACTGCCACGTGAACTCTCAGTATAATAAGTGTACGACCAATATACAGCTGTGGTTTACTACTTAAAAAATGGCCAGACAAGTCGGTCAGGTGGCACACATTGACGTTTGATGCAATAGGATTCCAGCAGTAGGCACTCTATTGCAGGTATAAGAGCAGGCATTTTTAGACTTTGGGTTGGGGTTTTGGAAATTTTGGGTTTAAGACCAAATCTAATTTTGTTTTTGTTTTCTTTAGGGAACTCCTTCACTATGCCGACTGTTCTCGGGTGGTTTATCTGAAAGGGGCTCTTGAAACCGCCACGTTTTTATGCCGTTCCCTTCATCGGGGTCGTACAGCGACCTCCAAATGTACAGTTATTTACTAATTTGTAAATCTCAAAGTTGGGCAATTCTCAAATTTTTACAGTTGTAATTATATTGATTTGCTGTCCATAATATGTATAATTTGTTCAATAAAGTAGTACCTTGATTTTACGAGTGTCTGTTCATTCTGCACCTTCAAAGCGCCAGATAACAGATCAGATAAGCTGGCAGCTGTACACAAGGGAGATGGGTATGAAGGTACAGCTCATACCATGCTGGTATTTGGATGAAGGAGGGTGTATATATGCCATGAACATCAGATAATGTCTTGTATAGTGATGAGTGAGCAGTATCTTGCTCAGATGGTTGGTACTTGTAACAAGCAGTCAGACACTCCGACGTCCTCAATTCAGGAACCCAAGTACTGTATAATGGAAGGAAATTGGGAACTTGAGCATTTTACTTGAAGATCTTCTGGAAAAATCCTAAAGTTCCCTATTGACTTTCATTGTACTCGGTACTCCTGTTGAGCCCATTTGAATGTCCAGCTCATTACAAGCACCCGAGTATGGTACAGCTCACTCATCACTAGTCATGGACTTTGGTAGTCAAAGGTAGGTGAGGGGGTTTAAATTCAAAATGGATCCACAGAATAGGTGATAACTTGTTGGTCTGTTGGGCCCTGACCACTGTGATCAGGACTGATCGGCAGAATCTTATCCTCATTGACATGTAACGTCTGTGCACCTGCTAGACTGCCTCCCATTTACTCTACTGTATATGAAGCTGCCAAGGGCTGCACTCAACTTTTCCAGCAGTCCTATAGAGAATTAATTTAGCTTTTAGGCTATGTAAAAACAGCACTTTTTTTACGCAAGCGCTTTATTCAGCGTTTTGCACCCACACAAGAAAGCCCTGTAAAGAGAAGAAAACCGCGGTGCATTCACACACCACGTGTTTTTACAGGGCTACTTCTTCAGTGATGTCACAGAGGGGAGGAAGAATCCTGTTCCTCCTCCCCTCTCTGACCGCCCCATTTACTCTGCGAAATCAAATGTAAAAGAATGACAAGTGTATTAAAAATAGATTTTTATACTTGCCCTCCGCTCGGTGTTCCGGTGCTGCAGGACCTTGCGTGATGTCATCGGGCACATATCACATGACCGCGAGCGGGCCAATCAGCTGTCTAGCAAGGTCCTGCTGGTTGATACCTACTACTGCTCCCAGCTCTGGAACACCCAGCAAGAGGGTAAGTATAAAAATCTGTACTTCTCCATTCGCCTTCCACGACAGCATTGGAGGATGTCGTCCACGCCCTATTGGGGGACAGGAACACAGAGGTTAAAAGCCCCTCCCTTCCTCAGTACTCCAGTGTCTTCCTGTCCCCCTTGGGGCATGGAGAGGGCGGGGTTTTGCTGCAGCTTCCGGGCCTTCCCCTCCGTAAGACAGGAAGCTCCAGGATTGTGACTCTGTGGATCTCATGGAGGCTGGCCAGAGCTCAGTGTTAGAGGACAGCGAGGATATTGCCGCTGTTGCCTTTGTCCAGACATGAGAATCTGGACACTACTATTTTTCCACGAAGTCCATGGGTGCATTGGTGGACACTGTCCATTGTACCATGGAAGTAGAGGTGGTGGAATCCCCTTCAGTGCAGGACTAAATGTTCAGAGGCCTGAAGGCTAAGCGGCTCACCCCATCCGAGTGGATTGGAGGGTGATGACTTTGTCTGGGAGGTCCCGAAGGTGGACATCCAGGTGGCCAGGGTAGCAATCAGCTGCCATTGTAAACCCATTGTGCATGCCCTTGACACAGTGTTGAAGCTAAGCAGCAGGAGCCTCAGTCACGGGCTGGATGGGAGCCCTCAGAGACCCAATGGGAATCTCTATGGAAGTCTCTATAAAGTCAATGGGACTTCTAACATGAAGGTCTATGGCAGTATTCCATTTGGGAAGCTTAGCATATAAGACCGCGTTGCCTGAACCAGGGGGCTGCAGAGATGTAATGAAGCCTGAACTTCTTTAATCATACTACGCATCTCGCTTAAAGAGGACCTGTCACCAAACCAGCCATGGTGATCTAATTACAGCACTGGGTGCAGCATGTCTGCTGCATCCAGGCAAGAGGTCCCCCAGCCCTTGAAGCCCCCCTGTACCCCGAGTAAATACACTTATAAAAATTACATCCTGCAGCCAGAAAGTAGGTGGCTAGAGGCTGGAGCCGAAGGGCAGATTCACACCCCCTGCATGTGTAATCTGCCCACCGCTGCTAATCATTGTCTCCCTTGTCTGCAGTATAACAGAGTTTATTTTAGAAATGGCCGCTTAGCCCCACTCCCCGCGGTGACAGCACCGCTTATACCTGCCCTGCTCTATGGTTAACATAAAGCAGGGCGGGGAAAGGTGGTGATGTCAGAGCAGGAGGTTGGCCGCACTGCCTCCTGCAGTGACATCACCGCTTATACCCACCCTGCTCTGTTAACCATAGAGCAGGCGGGTATAAGTGGTGACGTCACTGCAGGGAGTGGGGCTAAGAGGCCATTTCTAAAATAAACTCTTGTTATACTGCAGACAAGGGAGACAATGATTGGCAGCGGTGGGCAGATTACACATGCAGGGGGTGTGAATCTGCCCTTCGGCTCCAGCCTCTAGCCACCTCCTTTCTGGCTGCAGGATGTAAGTTTTCTAAGTGTATTATCTCGGGGTACAGGGGGGTTCAAGGGCTGGGGGACCTCTTGCCTGGATGCAACAGACATGCTGCATCCAGTGCTGTAATTAGATCACCATGCCCGGTTTGGTGACAAGTCCTCTTTAAGCGAGATGCGTAGTATGATTAAAGAAGTTCAGGTTTCATTACATCTCTGCACCCCCCTGGTTCAGAGCTCTAGGAACCATAGAAGATATAGCACCATCTTTTGAGGGTGATATCGATCCATCTGACAACGAGACCCTTAGCCCTCCTCATGGCGGGGAGCATAAGGGTACCGTCACATGTGGAGATCTCCCGGGTGATTCCATAGGCGACGCCGAGGCGTGGCCCGACGCCGTCTATATCGCCAATGCGTCGCCTAATGTAAATGGGCGACGGCGACACCTCTGAGTGGTCGCCTGGTTTCACATCAGTGCTGTGAAACCAGGCAACCATTCTTGGGCGATGTGTGCTGATCGCCCTGTGTAACATCTCATGAGCGATGTCAAAGGCGACAGCACACATCGCCTGTACCATTCTGGTAGGAGTTTCTGGGCATATTTACAATATTTACTACCTCTGCAGGTCTGCGTGGGTTGGTGGCAGCTCGAGCATTCCGATTGGTTGCCTTGTTCCTCGGCGCCATATTTGATGTTCAAAGGTGTCTCAACCAGGAGCGTACATACTGTACATAGATGTCGCCTCTGTGTTTGTGGCTGTGTGCTAAAAGTTCAGAGATGTGCTGCCACAAATGTATGTTAACAGAACGCAATTGCAAAAACATGTAAAATAAAAGCTGCATGAGCGCTGTAGTTGCAGGCATCCTGCATGACAGGACGCCCAAGATTACATTTACAGTGCCTACAAGTAGTATTCAACCCCCTGCAGATTTAGCTGGTTGACACATGCGGAATTAACTTGGCATTGTGACATTTGGACTGTAGATCAGCCTGGAAGTGGGAAATGCAGTGCACAAATTTTTTTTTTTTTTTTTTTTGCGTCAAAAGTTAATTCAGAGGGTCATTTATTATTCAACCCCTCAAACCACCAGAATTCTGTTTGGTCCCCCTAAAGTATTAAGAAGTAGTTCAGGCACAAATAACAATGAGCTTCACATGTGTGGATTAATTATCTCTTTTGCCAGCCTTTTCTGACTATTTAAGACCCTCCCCAAACTTGTGAACAGCACTCACACATGGTCAACATGGGAAAGACAAAGGAGCATTCCAAGGCCATCTGAGACAAGATCGTGGAGGGTCACAAGGCTGGCAAGGGGTACAAAACCCTTTCCAAGGAGTTGGGCCTACCTGTCTCCACTGTTGGGAGCATCATCCGGAAGTGGAAGGCTTATGGAACTGCTGTTAGCCTTCCACGGCCTGGACAGCCTTTGAAAGTTTCCTCCCGTGCCGAGGCCAGGCTTGTCCGAAAAGTCAAGGCTAACCCAAGGACAACAAGGAAGGAGCTCCGGGAAGATCTCATGGCAGTGGGGACATTGGTTTCAGTCAATACCATAAGTAACGTACTCCACCGCAATGGCCTCCGTTCCAGATGAGCCCGTAAGGTTCCTTTACTTTCAAAGCGTCATGTCAAGGCTCGTCTACAGTTTGCTCATGATCCCTTGGAGGACTCTGAGACAGACTGGTTCAAGGTTCTATGGTCTGATGAGACCAAGATCGAGATCTTTGGTGCCAACCACATACGTGACGTTTGGAGACTGGATGGCACTGCATACGACCCCAAGAATACCATCCCTACAGTCAAGCATGGTGGTGGCAGCATCATGCTGTGGGGCTGTTTCTCAGCCAAGGGGCCTGGCCATCTGGTCCGCATCCATGGGAAGATGGATAGCACGGCCTACCTGGAGATTTTGGCCAAGAACCTCCGCTCCTCCATCAAGGATCTTAAGATGGGTCGTAATTTCATCTTCCAACAAGACAACGACCCAAAGCACACAGCCAAGAAAACCAAGGCCTGGTTCAAGAGGGAAAAAATCAAGGTGTTGGAGTGGCCTAGTCAGTCTCCTGACCTTAACCCAATTGAAAATTTGTGGAAGGAGCTCAAGATTAAAGTCCACATGAGACACCCAAAGAACCTAGATAACTTGGAGAAGATCTGCATGGAGGAGTGGGCCAAGATAACTCCAGAGACATGTGCCGGCCTGATCAGGTCTTATAAAAGACGATTATTAGCTGTAATTGCAAACAAGGGTTATTCCACAAAATATTAAACCTAAGGGTTGAATAATAATTGACCCACACTTTTATGTTTAAAATTTATAAAAATTCAACTGAGCAACATAACTTTTTGGTTTGTAA